>OX493412.1:4964529-6205661 GCA_950371165.1 Lacanobia oleracea | reverse complement strand
ACTAAGAAAGAATTTTAAACAAACCAAAGAGTATAAATGTAACTTTTTATCTTATCGTGCAATGTCATCGTAAAACTCTGTTGTTTGTGGTTATTAAAAAGTCACACGAAAACAAAAGTTTTATTGCTCAAAGTGGTGTTAAAAGAAATACAAAGAAATGAAAATGTTACAAATTATATTTTCGATAGGGTTTTGTTGAAAACTGTTATAAAATTCGTAAAATACTGGACAGGTTAACGCGCAAACTTTTATTTTAAAGGTGTTTGTTAGAAAATTGGCAGCGGTGAAAAAACTTAAGTATTTTTCGTACGGGTTTTGCCAGTCACAGAATGGCTATTTGTAGGTGCATTTGAGATTTTCCATTTATTTAGCAGACTGAAAAATCTCATCATTGTGTCAACTACCTTCACTAAGTGATTTAAACAAAAATCGTGAAAAACAACTGGCCAAGTGCGAGTCCGACCTCCACAAGAAGGGTTTCGTACCATAAACCGAGAAAAAAAGGTTTCTTGTATGGGAGCCACCATTCATTTTTGATTTAATTTCTATGATTTTTTGTTACAAGGGTAATAGAAATACACACTGATAATTTCAACTTTTTTTTTTTTTTACTATTTATAGGTACGCGCTTGACCACCATCTCACCTGATGGTAAGCGATGATGTGGTCGAAGATGGAGCACGCTTGCCGAGAAGTAACCTATTCACTCTTGACTTAAAGACTCCTAGGTTGTAGCTATCGGGAAACACAGACTCCGGCAGGAAATTCCACTCGTTAGCTGTACGCATTATGAATGTGTTCCCAAAACGTTTTGTGCGTATGGGTGGGATGTCCACCATGTATCGTTGGCGCATCGCCGTTCGTCTTGTGGTCCGATGATGGAACGGGCTTGGCGGAATTAAATTATGCAATTCCGTCGCACATTCCCCAAAATGCAACCGGTAGAAAACCGACCAGAGAGCAACTCGTCGTCGATGCTCAAGACTTTGGAGCTTCGTAGCGACGAGCCTCTCATTGCCAATGATCCTCTTGGCTCGTTTCTCAATTGACTCAAGGGCATCAAGCTGGTATCTGGCAGATCCGTCCCAAAAATGAGAGCAGTATTCCATACACGAACGAACTTGTGCTTGATAGAGTTTGAGCAGCTGTTCCGGCGTGAAGTACCGTCTCACCTTTGCTAGGATCCCCAACTTCCTTGCAGCCACTTGAGCCTTTGCCTCTATGAAAGGGCCAAAATTGAGAGTAGATGTCAATGTAACCCCAAGAAGCTCAAGTTGGTCGGTTATCGGCACGGTTGCACCTCGGAAAGATGGAGCTGGGTGGAATTGGCTCCCTTTGGCGGAAAATAGATACGCTTGGGTCTTAGCAGCATTGAACTTGACCAGATTGGCATCACCCCATTCAGAGACAGCCTGTAAGGACACATTTAAGCGCTCAACCATAGCCTCCCGGAGAGACCGGATCTGCGACCCACCAGCTCGTGCATCGGACACGTATCTCTCAGCAACAGTGCTGTCGTCTGCATACCCAAAGGTACCGGGTTTAAGCAGATCATTAATATGCAGCAAGAACAGTGTTGCCGAAAGCACCGACCCCTAAGGAACCCGGCTTTAATATCCAGCAGTCCAGACGAGCAGCTATCTATGACCACTCGGATAGACCGATCCCTCAGGAAATCTGCGATCCGATCACACAGATCGGCGGGCAGACCGAAGGAAGGAAGCTTACTAATAAGGCTATCTACCTATTACGGTTCTTGAGACACAGCCCGCTGACAGACGGAAGGACAGCGGGGGCTTAGTTATAGGGTTCCACTGATTACCGTTTGGGTACGGAACCCTAAAAATAGCCAAGAGTGAGTTGCACTGGCACGCAAAGGGATCGTTTTTTTTTTACAAGTTATCTGAAAAGCACTTTTAAATAACTTTTTATTTTATTACTGTTTCAACGAAAGTTACATTTAAAGAAGGCGTATAGACCCAGATTTCTCAGCAAAATAACGATTTCTGTTGCCTGAACCTTTTAACTTGACTTTACTCATCCCAACGCGATTATACAAAGCTTAGTTTCTCTTAAACATTGACTCATCTGCTACAAGTATATTAATAAATTATTCTTAGCTCAGCAGCAGATCGAGAATGGACCAAATAAAAAGCGAAATAAAACCCTATGACAAACCACTAAGGTCTACATTTCCTCAAACCTCTTTTAATATTTTACAAAGGACGGGAAACTTTGTTTTTAGGTTACTACGAAGTTGTTAAAACTGTTTAATAATATATTGTGTTTATATACAAAAGGATAATGTGTTTGTTTTTGCGAAGTTTATGGGGGTAGGTATATTTTGTTTGAGTTAGGAGGGTAGTTGGTAATAAAAAGGTCACAGTACAATATTGTCTCGATAATAATAATTTATTTGGGTATTATTATGAGTCTGAATTAATATTTTATGCAGTTTCCTACATAATTTTGTTTTTATAGAAACGAATATAAACATGAGTTATATGTTTAGCAAACCAAACTGATGTCATGAACAGTCAAATGTTAAAATAATAGTTTCATAGATCATCACATGTTTTTAATTAAAAATCTAAATAAAAAGATTCTACTTTTGCATGTTACGAGTACATTTTATAATATATTTTCATAGGTATTAGGTGTATATTGTTGCTTACCTTGTTTGCTTGATTTTATTTATTCGGTGTTGAATGGACCTGAAACAAAACAATAAATATTTATTAACACCGTTTAAAATAAAATGCTATCTAGATACGTATATTTCTACTATGGCCGGGGTAGGCAGAATCCAAAAAAAAACAAGTTTCTAATTGATTTGTTAAGTTGCAAAGTAACAAGCAAGCAAGTTGCAAGTAAAACTTTAGTTAACAACTAAACAATAAATAAGTTAAGTTTTCATACACTTTTTTAACTAAAGTCGCTAGCGAGTATTGTTTGATAAAACTCATGGTAGACGTACTGGCCGGTGTGTTGACGTTATTACGTCATAGATTGACGCCATTTTGAGAAAATCGTCAGTCTAATGCACACACGCCCGTTTGAAGTTTGAAATAATATGTACTACTAATACGTCATATTTGACATTTATTTCACAGGTATACTATGGTGACACACCGGTACGATATGGCGTCGAATTCATGACGATGGCACTGGCCAGTACACTGATTTATATTTCGAAACACAGCCTATACAGGTGAATTTTTTAAGTGTGCCTTAAGGGCCAAATCCGAAACTATAAGAAATATCTAAAAACACTGATAGGAGTCTCGAGCCCAGTTTTGATGAAAACTAAAATTGCATCATTAGATTTTTGAAAAATTGTTTTTCCTACCCAGGAATCGTACCAGTTGATTTTGAAAAACTTTTTTGAATTTTCAAAGAAAAAAAAATCCACTACTTATTTTTTTTTCTAAAATCAATAGGTAATGCATATTTTATTGTCAATAAAATCAGGCCCGAGAATCTACAACTGCATCATTGGATTTCAAAAAAAAATCAGTTACGGTTTAGATAAATTGCTTTAGTCAGACATTTTAAAACTAATAATTTGTCCCACACTTGCGGGTTGCGCACCCGCAATTGGTACCCACGGTTTAGAAGAAATTCCTAGAGCGGAACAATGAGTATTTAGTTAAATGACTTTTAAGCAACATGTTCCATCACTGACTTGGTTTGCGTTTAATTTGTTACGGGTCGATATTTTTTTCCCAGACACCGGGAGTAAGTTTTCCAATAAACCAAAATAATTAAAAACTACTTAACATTATAAACAAATTAACACGATAGTAAATCCAAAGTAAAAGAAATCAATAAAAAAAGTACAGTCACGCAAAACATTCCTTCGGTATCCATTGCAGAGTCACAGACTAACACAATTTACTCCAGTCTGCCAACACAGAACTTTTTACGCGACTGTCCAAACAAATTACCATAGATTTCCAAGGATTAAGCACTAGTCTCGGTAACTTGCAGCACTTTTTCGCTTAATCGTATTAGACGCTCGAATGCTCTACAAATAAGCGAGCGCTGGATGCAGCGTTTGCTTGTTTTTAAGACAGAGTGTAGAAAAAAAGTAGTTAGGGAAAGTAGTTAACTGGATAATTCGATTCGTTCTGGGATGTAATGGAGCTGTAATTATGCGATTATAGTACTTAAATTTTGGTTGTTTAGGTACTTATTTGATTAAGGGTTTTGATGCAATGTGTATAGACCTATAGAGCGAATTTCGTCTCAGCTAATTTCAGTGGAGACTGACCATCATCGGTGAGGGAGATATTTCAGTACACAAGTATGTTCAATAAGATGAAAATTAGACATCATCATTTTCCCAGCCTTTTTCAACAATATTAGGGTAGGAAGGCTTTTGGTCAACTCGGATTCAGCTAAATACAAATATTTACGTGGAGCGGCTGCCTACCAGATTTCCACAACCCATTAACTAGTTTTTTTTTTTTTTGGGACGAACCCGCCACATTTTCTCAACGACTGCAACTCCTGAAAGCCAAAATCAACAGTGGCGACCTCCAGAAAAATGCCAAACCCATGAAACTCGACGCGTCCCGGAGAAACGATTCAACTTTCTTGGATAATCGGTAAAGTACAGCGAAGCAGTAGGAAAAAAAATATTTATATAATTTCCACTTCCCTCCGTATCAATCAGGAGACAGAAAAAAATCGACGAATGACTTTGACTTAGCGTAATGTGAAGGTAGACCAAGTAACAGGGTTTTGGAGGTCAGATGGCAATCACTCCATCGAAAATAATGGCAGCATGCATCCGGTTAAACTGAAAGCCAAGCTTGGGAATTTGAGACGGGGCTCGCTAGGGCCAGTGCCTGCCGGGGTGCGGAATCCGTTCGAAAACGAGAAAGAGAAAAGAGACGCCGCAGCCCTGGAACGCAAAGGGCATTAGGAGGAACACGGATGGGTTTTAGTCAGTAAGAGTCTGACACTCCCTTCCGCCTTGCCCAGAAAAAAAAGCTTGGGAATTTGGAAAATGCTCAGCAAATTGATTGAATGCTTTGTAAGGACTGTGAATGAAAAATAGAGTAATATACTACTCTGTCAAGAAAGTACCGGGAAAAGATCAATAATACACAAAATGTCTGTTATTCATCCAAATTTATTTTATCACCTTCAGAGTATGCTGCTTTAGAAACGATACACTTGCGCCAACGAATAATCCATTCATCAAAACATTTTTTAAACGCTGCTTCCGGAATTGAGTTCAGTTCTCGCCGCGAATTCTCCTTTATGTCTTCTATCGATTGAAAACGGGTGCATATGGTGAATATGGTGGTTGCTGGATGGTATTTGTTGAGTGTTTGGTTAAAAATTCGTTCACAATGATAGCCTTGTGCGAAGGCGCATTGTCGTGGTGCAAAATCCAAGAATTTTCTTTCCACAAATCTGGCCTTTTTCGTCGAATTTGCTCTCTTAAACGCCGCATAACGCTCAAATAATATTCTTTATTTACCGTTAGACCTTCCGGTAAGAATTCAAAGTGCACAACACCGCGATAGTCAAAGAAAACAGTCAACATGACTTTGACTTTTGATCGACTTTGGCGTGGTTTTTTCGGTTTCGGTTCAGTTGGAAGGCGCCACTCCGAAGCTTGTTGACTAGTTTGTATGTCAAACTCGTAAACCCACGTTTCGTCACCAGTAACAATGCGTTTCATGAATGTTGGGTCCGAACTGACTCGTTCTAGCATGTCCTCAGCGACTTTCATGCGATTGAGTTTTTGGAGAAAATTCAGATCTTTTGGGACTAGCCGAGCAGCAACATGTTTCATACCCAAATGATTAGTTAAAATGGTACGGATCGACTCGTGAGATACAGAAAGTTCGGCGGCTATCTCTCTCAGAGTTGAATGGGGATTTTCAGTCACTATTTCCTTCACTTTTGCGATGTTAACTTCAGTTGCAGACGTTGACGGCCTACCAGAGCGAGGCAAATCTTCCATCACATCTCGACCGCTTTTGAACGCTTTGAACCACTCATAAGCACGAGTTTTTGATAAAGTCGATTCATCGTAAGCCTTCTGTAACATTTTCAGTGACTCCGAACACGAAATTCCATTGGCGATGCAAAATTTAAGACAAACTCTTTGTTCGATATTTTTGTCCATTATGAAATTCGCAATACACACTATATATGATAGTACTAAAACCAGCACTGTATTTAATATAAATAACAGATGCAACTCAAACTCCGCGCAAAAATGGAAAACAGTTGTGCCAATCTAACAACTACAAAAAAACAAAAATTTGAATTTGGAACCATAAACAAATCATCCATTCCCGAGACTTTTTTGACTGAATGTATATTTACTGCCTCATCTCTGACTGCGGTCGTCGGTCCTATTCCCAAGTCCGGCCCAAACCGAATAATGGTTTGCTTGCAAATTACAATCCGTAGTATAAATTTATTCCCTCTGGAATGGCAATAAGAAAAACGTACCTAACTGGGGACATATATGTACCCGAATATGAACATACATTTTGCCAGTTACGTGTACTCCTACTGAGAATATTTTATTAATACCCAATTATTTGAAAGACATTTATGTCATCAGCATTAGTCTTGACTGCCTTATAAGGTACTAAGTAATTAGGTCTTGTAAGGAAAAAAATAGTTGCTCGTCCTCATGAAACAACATCTTAATTACCTACCTATCTTATAAATAAAAAAGCTAAGAATCAAAAGACTTCTCGTTATATTATTAGATGGTTTAGCGAATATCAAAGTCCCAACGTTATGAGTATTGAGTTGTCATAAGAAAATAGACTAAACCACATTTCGCCAGTAAATCGTATATAATTTCTCATAGGTAACTATCAAACCAAAACATAGCATAACAGCCTTTACGCAGACACAAAAACATATATTACGAAAATTTAAAATCATAAAACATTTTTGAATTAACCCGGAATTGACTGCAAAGTCCAAAGTTTCGCAGTCTTCCAGTTTACAATTACTTAATTAGTTAACGAGACCTGACATTAATTTAATAGTATATTATGACTTTTAATTTTGTACTGACCTATACAACAACTTGCCAAGTCACTCAAAAAAATAACCAATCAACCAAGACATAACAACAATTTTCAATTAACCCACTGTTATTTTTTACTCTGCGGTCCTTCCTTTCAAAACAATAAAGCTTATTAAATTGTCACTCTTTCGACGTTTGACCTCCATGTTACATTAACGACACCCTTGGGCAATCGAAAAAAGTAATTTTGATCGCCAGTATTCATCAAATTCGATTTACGAAATGTTGTTTTTAATTTTGGCGGCCATGTTTTTTTTTTCGTCGGTTGATTCGTAATGGCGTCGGGTTTTAGACCGACCGTACACATACGGTTTCCTGGTCCTGTTTAATATAACTGACAATGTGACAAATTTGTCAGAGACTGACATTATTGTCACAATTTCATGACAGGTGTCGTTTAATAAAGCAGAGAATGTATGAAATAAACATACAAAATTTTAAATTGTAGAATTGTCAGATTGTCGCTTTTCATTTGTCACTTTCTTATCACCAGTCAATTTTATTAAATAAGCCCCTGGAGGAACTCAAATTCACATAAGGAATTCAATTTCGGAGACCTGAATTCTTGCTTCATACACAAAATGTTTAATTCAGCGTACACGTTTGTTTGTTTTCCAAGTGTGAAAAAAGTGGACATTCCTTTCGAAGATAAGCCGTAAAGACGAACAGAAAATGGAACGTCTACGCTAGTCTTGCGAAATCTGTATTACTTTTCGGAAAATCTGATCAGGAAACCGTACGTTTACAGCCAGCCTTAAAACATATATGTAAAGAGGATGTTTTTCATATGATTTATGTTTTAAGGAGTATGGAGTTGTCATTTGTTTTGTGGTTTGAGGATTTGTATGGGTTTTAAGGCGGAAACACACCGCGGCGTACGGAGAGGCTACGCACGTGTGTGAGGCTTCGCTTTGCATGAAAATGTATGAGATTGTCTCCACTGCAACCCACGGACACGCTACGCATCAATTGACGTATTGGTACACGCGTGGCTTGCTCGAATATGGCGCTCAAGTAGCTCAATGCTGTCAATGCCATGCACGCTGTGCACGCGGTACACGCTGTAGACGAACCCAAGACTACGTCAAAATCATATTCTTGCAAAAAAACATGGGTAGCCTCTCCGTGTGCCGCGGTGGGCCAAACACGCTGCATTTGTACATAGTCGTGGGTGTGTAGCGTGTACTGCAGTGGAAACGAAGGCCCACATTCTCAAACAAATGAACCCACGCAGCTAAAATGCGTCGCGTGCCCGTGCACAGCGTGCACCGCGGTGCATTTGCACCTTTATTTCCATGGAGTAAAACCGCTATAATAATAGCGGTCCGTGAGTGGGTGTATTTGCAAGTGCAATACAATTTCCTTATGAAGTACACCTTGTTCTTTAGCCACATACAATACAAATAAGCATCAAAGCTGTATACCCCAAAGAGGTGTTCCTACACCAATATAGGGTCAGCTTGTCGCAATCAGAAAACTGTGTGCCAATTCTAGTAATTTTCAAGCAATGTTCGCATTCGCATCTCAGTCGGAATCTGTAAAATAATCTCGTTTTTCATAGTTTTTTGACAGATTGCAATTGAGATGCAAAAATAGGTCCTCTGGACTCTGAAGTACTTCATTTGGTGCAGGAAACGACCGTAGACACGGGCCTGCGGATGGCAAGCGTTAGGTGGCTCGCTGCCCGATCAGAACCAGGCCCGGGTCGACGGTGCGGTGTGTTCCACGCGCGCTTCAAGGAAATGTCAGCATAGTAGACGGGGTCCGCTAGGGTTAGCTTGCCAACGTTGCGGATTTTGTTCGAAAGTGTCACCGCAGCCCTGAAATACAAAGGGCACTCGGAGGAATAAGGATGGGTTTTAGTCAGTAAGAGTCTGACACTCCCTTCTGCTCTGCCTAGTGCGGGAGGAGTCATATGATGAAATCCCATCCTTAAAAAAAAATTGGTGCATGAAACAAGACCAAAACTATTGATAAATAATAACAGTGCGGCTATTTTTATTCTTACAATCGATCGGGTCGATCTTAAAAGTTAAGTCACGCTTGTCGAAGTCGGTCCGTAAGACAGCACGGTTGTCATTTGTAAATATATGAGTGACAGTAATATTTGTCTGACAGTCTTGCCAAGGGGTACCGTATTACCCAGCTTCTGGGTAGTGCTGGCCAGATAAGCAGTCTCTTCTTGTAAAATACTGATACTCAGGTGAATCCAGTAAAACTAAAATACCCATATTATTGTGAAAAGGTCTGTCACAGGTCTGCTGGAAGAAATTTCTATTGAAATAAGCAGTTACCTTGTGTTCTTTTCTCGGTACAAAATTTATTTAATTTTTGTATTAAACGAGACCTGGCTATCGCAAAATACGTCAAATATATCGTAGACACTTCGACTTTACGACTTACACATCACCTAGACAGACCCACCACATTTAATTCCAAATGAACCACAAAAATTCCCACCCATGCCCAAGCTCAAGGGATCCTAAAGATATCCAACCACACAGTTTCAGAATCAATTTGAGCGTAACTTAGATCGATCCGTGTCAAGCCGACCGTTAGTTTGTCTCCGAACTTGGTTTATTGCATACTCTGAGGTTTCGTTAATTGAATATTGACTGAGTTTAAGTGGATTGCTGTCCTCTTACAAGGAGGTTTGTATCATTATGGTGCTACACTACTATCAAAGAGAAGACAAGTGACCTGTCAGGCCCCCATACAAACGACATGGAATGACTGCTCACTTGTCACTCCACCTAAGGCACTTATCTCACCGCCAGCGATCAGCGAGTAGCGAGTAAAGCTTCAAATTCGAAACGACTTAGCGAGTAGCGAGTGAAGTTTCGATAGTTTTGACGCTCGGCTTTCAGCGAGAGCTTTTGTTTGGCTGGCTTTTACTCGCAATACTAGCTCCGGCCCGCTTTATAGGTAGAAATTACCGCTATTTGGTGAGTTCTGGCCGCCAAGCGAGCATCGCCGATTGAGTGTTGCTAAGCGAATACAATCTTTGATAGCTCTTGTAGCTGCGATCAATTAGAGGTAAGAGCCGCTCGCCGGCAGTGTTAACAACCAGCTATCGACTATGAATGAATGTGTCTCTTTTACTGACACGAGATCTGTATCTTTTGTCCCTTTCCTCAGCGAGCAAATAGGCGATAACTATTCGCTTCCTCACGCCAAAATACTTGTGTGGAAGTCATTTGTTGTAGCTGATATTTATCAACGTTTAGAGAAATTAATTGTTACCCAGTAACTGGGTTGTGGAGGTCTGGTAGGCAGCCGCTCCGCGTAAAATACTGGTATTCAGCTAAATTCGGTTTGACTGGAAGCCGACCCCAATATAGTTGACAGACTAAAATGTGTTTATACTTAATTCTGTTAATTTAATTTAATTTACATCTGTCTGTTATGTGCGAGTCCCAAATAAACATTTTTTCTTTCTTTCTTTTTTCTTTTTGCAGATGAGAGAAATTAATTGTGAATCAACATAGATTTCAATTTTAACTGTCCGTCATTAAAACTAGGTTTTTGTGCTTAATTGACAGTTTATTTCAACTTTTATGAAGTTTCAAATTACTGGGAACAAAAGAGGAACATAAATTAATTTACCAATTTGAAATAGCACAATTTAATTCCGCTTAACTCATTGCACCGTCGGTCTATAAAACGTACGGTACCGGTACATGGTGGGCATCCTACCTACACGCACAATCGTTTTAGGACACTTTGACTGTGCATAAAGTAAAAGAGTGGAATTCCTTGGCAGTCTGTTTCCTTATAGCTACTTACAACCTTTTTTTTATTCCTGCCGCTCTGGGCGGAGCAAAAGGGATTGTCAGACTCTTACTGACTAATACCCATCCGTGTTCCTCCTAATGTCCTTCGCGTTTCAGGGCCGCTGCATCGACGACAAAAAAAAAAAAACAGAATACAATTTTTTTTTAAACTTAAAAAAGTATTTTGTTAAAAATATCTCTTTCCTGTAGTTTGCCATATGTTATTACTTCCCAGAATTTGATCTTTCTTAGCTACACTGTGTGATGTTGTAATAAAGCACACTTTTAAAACACATTCAGCCTGTACAGCTTCCCTACACTGCGTTAGAAAAAGCTAGTTAACCATAAATAAATAAAGAATAACAGTCGCACGGGTTGATCTTCAAGGTTATGAACGCTTGCCAAGGTTGGTCTGTGGATGGGTGACCATCATAACATACCGAGTTTCCTCCGTGCCTCGGAAAGCACGTTAAGCCGTTGGTCCCGGCTGTCATTTGTTGATCTTTGGCAGTCGTTACGGATTATCATAAGCCAGTAAATCTGACTCCAGTCTTGCCAAAAAGTACCGTGTTACCCAGTTAATGGGTTGTGGAGGTCTGGTAGGCAGCCGCTCCTCGTAAAATACTGGTATTCAGCTTAATCTGGCTTGAATGAAAGCCGACCCCAATATAGTTGGGAAAAGGCTAGGCAGATGATGATGAAGTAAAGTAATCAAACGCGTACCTATCAATAATAATAATAAAAAAGCCTTTAAACAGCATACTACCTATGTCATAAACTATATCCTAGTTTGAGTGTTATAATATATAACATTATCCCTCCTCCTCCGATATAAAATGAACCACACACTAAAGTTTCCACGAGACACTTTTACCCTTTACTGCTCACAGCTCACTTTATGGATGCACCTATAAACGGCGACTTTAAAAGTCCACGAAGCCGTATGAAGTCGCGACTTCGACTTTTGAAGACAGCACGTTCGCCTGGAACATGTTATTGCCTAACGGACCGTGTTTATATTAAATGTTTCCGTTCTATTCAGTTGAAGATCTGTTTGGAGGTTTTAAAATATATGGAAAAAAGTTCTATTAGAATAAGTTTGTATTATTTCGATATACGTCAACATTAATACAGTCTTATGTCGTTTTTTACTTTTAAAGTATTTTTAACGACGTCTGGCAGTCTGAAAGTTTGTTAATACGGTACTTCATAGCAAGACTGGAGTCAGATTTTATTTGACTTTTTTTGGATTTCAGTACGAAGTCGAGGGCATCATCATCTTCCTGCTCTTATTCCATGTTACTTGGGGTTGGCGCAACACGTATTTTTTTCCATTCTGTCCTATCAGCCGTCACGCTATCACTAACTCTCATATCATTCCTCACAATCCGTCCATCTTTTCTTCGGCCTTCGAAGTCGAAGTCGAGGGCAATAGCTATTAATTTATAATTCGTAAAGTAATAATTCCACTCAAGTAAAGCCACGGGTGGTTACTAGTGCACATAAAACATACTCTTACCCAATCCTATGTATGTAGGTCACTCGTCTTATTACATAACGTCTGTACATTTCTCGCAGTGTGCTAATAAGATAAAATTTGTACGTCTGCGGGGTTTTATTAAAATAAGTAAACGACGGAATTGACCCGGTGTCCGCGTTGCTGGTTAGGGCTGCCGTACAAGTGTTCTGGGTAATATTTTTACGACATTTTCCTGGTAGTTAGGAGGAGGGACGGTGTCAAGAATACCTGAAACTTGGTGCTATTGGAGTAAGTGATAAAGTTTGTTGATTCATTTGAAAGATAACACTTAAATAATTTTACTGTAGGTATTGCAAAAAGTACTCAAGGTTCACTAAGTTTTATGCTCTCGAAAATGAAAGTATATTTTTATGAATTTGTGCATTATTTCAAGCAGTCCGATCTTAATAGAATGCTTTTAACACGTTTTGACCATCGCCTTCGCCACACTACCGCTAACAGGAAGTATGTGTTCCGAATTATAAAACAGTATACTCGCCAGTGCTCATGACGTCCTGACGTCATAAATTAAAAAGTCCTCAATTTCTGATGCACACAGTTTGACGTTTGAACACGATGTATCTTTCTTAACAGCGGATTATGTCTAAGCGTAGGTCATGCACCTTAAATCGATAAATCTACGATGCGTTGTTGCCGCTCTGACGCATGTCGCAAGTACAATAACATAATTATTTCACTAAAAGGTTGGCAATGCAAACAAGGAAGCAATAAATACACACACACTTGCAATTTCACTACGAGAGTGACAAACATAGCAAAACATTCCGCGCGGAAAAGAAACAAAAATAGGTCAGTTTGTTGCGTCCTAGTTTTTTGCGATCGGTAATTGGGTCTCTAAAAAACTTGTTTTTTCAGTGCGCCGACGCTGGCCTTTCGGAACGTACGATTTGTATAATTGTGATTTTGTTTTGTTATTGTGATAGGACACTAGATAAGTTTAAGACAGAATTTCTTATTTTTATTGTGACAGGACACGTAACTTGGGAATTTTATTATTTAGTATTACTGTTTTTTTTTGTGATTGACTGTTGGTGGTAGGACACGTAATTAAACTTTGGTTGTGTGTGTGTGTAATTAAGGTGTGCAACAATGCCTCGAGTAACTACACGGCGTTAGAATACACTGACATGATTTTAATTTACGGCGAATACCGTGAAAACGCAGCTTTAGCTCTGCGAACGTACAGAGAAAGGTATGGTGACAGCCGCAACTGCCCACAAAAGTGCTTGGAGATGGACTGTGATTTTATTAGAAAAATATATAACAATATTCTCCGTCAGTATAATTTGTGCATTAATGTGAATGGAGGACACACGAGAATTTAAAAATTTAATGTGTCTGTTTTTGTGCGCGTCCTTCAAAACCTTACCAAACATAAAAACCAGCGCGAGCGGAGGTCTAAGTCGCCGTTATTTTTGTACCGTATCGAATTAATGCTAAACACGTATAGTATACGTAGTATAATGTAATGCCCCTCTGTCGTATCAACTCTGTATAATATAGCATACAGGTTAAAGTGGATTTCTACTCAATAGATCCTACATAAATAAAACAAATTGTATCATTCAAGCAAAAGTCGTACAGGAAAACGTAAAGAAAAGAACAAGTAATGAAGAGGAAACAGAGATAAAAAGAGCTATTCGTCATGTTCAGCATTATCAACTGCCATGGCGGCACGGTCGAGAGATGAAAAGGAATATCAACCACAGAAGAAAGGTTAGGAGTTTGTATTCATAAAGAGTATCAACATTTGATGAAAACGGGAAGACTTTGTCATTGCAAAAAAAACGATATTGACGGTTACTTAAACGAGCTATTGTTCGCGAGTTAGTTCGTGCATGTCTCGTGTTTTCTCGTATCCCGTAAAAATTTTGGGAAATCCGTTCTTAGTGCTTCCCTACATTCCCACTTTCTACGACCCGTAGTTTCGGCTGTGCATTATCTGTCAGTCATTAGTGACGGTTTACGGAAGACTTTTGTATATTAGGATAGCCGACAAACTGTTATAATGACAAATGGATCAAACTACGTTTTGCAACAAACTTAACAGTCTGATATTATAAACTGAACAAGTAGGGACTTTTTCCGTATGATTGCGAAATACATGTCATTGCGAAGTGGTGACATAGGAGCAAGTTTTTGAGTAGGTAAGTGTGTGGAAAAGACCCCCCCACATTTTTCTTTTGCACCGTCTCGAGCCAACCCATACGGTACGCGTCTAAATCGACTCGGCACCTCATTTTGGTTCGGCCTGGTATAATAGGTACATTATGAAATTTTAAAACCATCACGATAACGGTGTGGCAGGGAGACGAATTTATACAAGACGCATGACATTATTCTTTTTTTCACAGCGGCGTTGCCTTCCATTTTCAGAAACCCAATGCTTTTCTAGCCCAGCCGTCAGTGCGCCAAAACCCGCTACACTAAACACATCACATTTCACACTAGCTCAGCCAGAATCATTTTTAAGAAATTTTCACTTTTATTTTTTCATAAAACAAAAATACCGCCAGCCCTACCTCAACAGAAGTAAATTGGCTGTCCCCGGGGCAATAGATTGCTTTAATTTTACTTAGTCGGGTAAACATCTCGGCATCACGTTGGGTACCCGGCAGAGTGAGACGTGGTGTCACTTCTCATAATTCTTTCTAGCCGGTTTTGCGAAAACAAGCCAAGATATTTTTTAAATCAAAATTTTTTGTAGCTTTTTTTGTTTCCAAATTAAGTATTTAGTAAAGTAAGTCTAATTCTTTATTTAAAAGATAGATACTATTTTAATTATATTACTAACTTCTGCCAGCGGTTACGCCCGCGTGATCCCTAGGGAACATACTCCCGGGATATACATGGATATCTATCTATACTAATATATAAAGCTGAAGAGTTTGTTTGTTTGTTTACTTGAACGCGCTAATCCCAGGAACTACTGGTCCGATTTGAAAAATTCTTTCAGTGTTAGATAGCCCATTTATCGATATATCATCACGCTAAGACCAATAGGAGCGGAGTAGTATTGAAATTTGTGACGCAAACGAAGTTGCGCGCGTCAACTAGTAAATGTATATACGAGTAGCCTATGTATTTTTCCAGACTATAATCTACCTGTGTGCCAAATTTTATGATGATCCTTTCAGGCGTTCTGAAGTGAAAGAGTAACAAACATCCATCCATCCATCCACCCTCAAACTTTTGCATTTATAAAATTTTAAAGTAGGATTAGTTTAATAGTAGGAAGTAGAATGTAAATGTCACTTAAACATTAGAATGGGCTTTCGAATTGTGAGCGCTCACTTGAGTGGGGCGAGTAGTGTATATTACAGACTAGACTGCGTGATTTTGCTGTTAAACTCATGCCATGGAAGGCAATGGCAAACCAGCATCATTTATATTTCCAAGAACTTGCTCACCACTTTTACCCTTGATGGTAGAGAATGCCTGTATATAATAAATCATCATCATCTGCCTAGCCTTTTCCCAACTACATTGAGGTCGGCTTCCAGTCAAACCGGATTCAGCTGAATACCAGTGTTTTACGTGGAGCGGCTGCCTACCAGACCTCTACAACCCATTAACTGGGTAACACGGTACTTCTTGGCTAGACTGGAGTCAGATTTACTGGCTTCTGACAATCCGTAACGACTGCCAAAGTTCTACAAATGACAGCCAGGACCAACAGCTTAACGTGCTTTCCGAGGCACAGAGGAAACTCGTTATGTTTAGATGGTCACCCACCCACAGACCAACCTTGGCAAGCGTCGCTTAACCTTGAAGATCGACATGTGTGGCTGTTATTCTTTAGCCACGAGCTCCACGCCTGTATATAATAAATAAGTTATTATTTTATTGATTTTTGAAAACTTACAGCTAAACATAACACTAATAAACATTTGAATAAAATAAGGCCAATTATACACTTCTGGACACATCTATTGGCCCACCTTGTATTTTCAGTTTCGTGTGGTCCTAGCTAAAATTTTATATTAGGTCGAGCAAAAAGTTTTTATGCAGTTTTGAACCTGGCACATTCACAATTTCATTCAATAGTCTTTTTTTGAATTTCGAACACAGAATGTAAAGAAATAAAACACAATTTGGAGCCTGTTTGTTGATATCAAACAATCGAATACTAAGAAAACTTGGTTTTATTGGTTTACTTGGATTTAATTCTTGAAAAAGTGATTGATATCTTTGGTTTTGCAACAAACATTACTTATTCTTAACATTAAGGTGAGGTTCTATCAATAATCTATGGATACTTCACCTGAAGTCGCCGCCCAAGCTGTGGCACTTATTCAGGCCGGACACAGCCAAAGAAACGTGAGTGCTCAACTTAATTTAAGTCGATCTGCGGTCCGAAATGTTTATCAGAGGTACCTAGAGACTGGCGGCTTTGTTCGTCGCCAAGGAAGGCCACGATCTCGGGTCACAACTGAAAGGCAGGATCGATTCATCGTGACGACCAGCTTGAGAAATTGTCACCTTACCTCCATTGAGATACAAAACCAACTTCGCGACTTCCACGGAGTATCTGTGAGCGCTCGAACTGTTCGGAAAAGGTTGAAAGAACGCGATATGGTACCACACAAGCCAGCTAATGGGCCCAAACTAACGCGAGCCCACCGAACAGCGCGCTTTCATTTCGCACGCAGTCATTTAAATTGGACACAGCAAGATTGGAGCCGTGTACTCTTTTCTGATGAGTCTAAAATTGTGTTACATGGCAATGATAGAAGGAAGAAGGTCTACTGACGTAAGGGAGAGCGTTTCGCACAATGCTGCTTTGAAGAGAGGGTTGCTTATGGCGGTGGCTCATGGACTGTCTGGGGCGGTATATTCGCGAGCGGCAAAACTCAACTTGAAGGTGTTACAGGACCACGGCTGCCAACATTAAATGCTGAAAGGTACATTCGTGAGTGCTTAGAACCTCACGTGATACCATACGCGGACTATGTGGGCCCAAATTTCCTTTTTATGCATGATAATGCAAGAGCCCATGCGGCCGGCATCGTCAGGGAATATCTTCGGGATGTGAACATCACAGTTATGGACTGGCCAGCCAGAAGCCCAGACATGAACCCCATTGAGCACATGTGGGACGAGCTAAAAAGACGTGTTAGGGCTCGTCAGCCAGTTGCCCAGACGATGCAGGAGTTGAAAACTGCCATAGAAGAGGAATGGGAGATGATCCCTCAAAATTTCATAGAGCGGTTGATAAACTCTATGCCTAATCGTATGAGAGCTGTGGTAGATGCCCATGGAGGCAACACGCGTTATTAAATTAAACCTTTATTTGATAAAACATGTTTTTTATTCAAAAATCAATTGCCTTTAAACAGGCGCATATCCGACTTGTTAGGCGTAGCTCCATGTCGTATGGTATTCTAAATTCAAATTTAAAACAATACGATCGAAAGAGATGGTAAAATGTATCAGGTTTAAAACTGCATCAACAGTTTTTGTTCAATCTAGCAATCATATTTTGGTAGGGGCCATCGAAACCTAAACTCTAAGGTGGGCCAATAGATGTGTCCAGAAGTGTATAAGCTTTCACAAGCAATATATAAATAACTAGTTGACCCGCGCAACTTCGTCTGCGTCATAATTTTCATTACTGCTCCGCTCCTATTGGTCGTAGCGTGATGATATATAGCCTTCCTCGATAAATGGGCTATCCAACACTGAAAGATTTTTTCAAATCGGACCAGTAGTTCCTGAGATTAGCGCGTTCAAGTAAACAAACAAACAAACAAACTCTTCAGCTTTATATATTAGTATAGATATAGTGAACTAGATAGTAGACAACACATATAGGTATAACATAAAACAGAAAATAGACTATTTGCTCTTGAAAAAGATATCAGATTATTGTTTTTTAATTTAACAACACTAGTATAGAAAATGTCGATATCACCTTCCCGGCAGGTTGTGTTGTACAGTCTGTGACCAACATTATCTGACCCACTTGACTATTATACGCTAATAGTCAAGTGGGTTAGCTAATGTTGGTCACATACTGTACATACGACACGCTCTCACCATGAACGAGTTCCGTCTGTGTCTGTGTGTGTGTTGTGTGTGTAATAATATAAATAAGTCCGTTTTTGTATCCTATCGTTGCAAAAAGTTTTAATATATAAATAAACTAAAGTGGAAACTATCTGTCACATGAACAAATAGACCTTGTTGTCTATGATCGACAGTGATAATTAACAAGGTGAAAAACATTATTTCGCTGACTGTTCTTAGTTTTGTTGATGTTTGAGAGCAGTACTGGTGTGTGAAAAGTGTGCGATAATAAAGGCGAAGAAATATTAGAAAATATCGTATTAACCGGTCAGTCGTCGTCGGCACACTTGGGAGTCAACGGAAATGGACGCTTAATGGCATCCCACATGCCATACCAAACAACGCAGATTAAACTTCTTTTTTTTAAAACGTAATGTTTAACACCCTATGGCCCCCGATTGACCAAAAACATGGCGGCCGCCGATTTTTTTACAATAAAACTATTCAATTGTTGTGGCGTCGCAACGGCTATTGCGTCCAGATGATCACAGGTTAAACTTTATGTCCCACTCAACTTCATGGCTAAGCGAGACTGCTACACTGTCACCTCGCTACGCCGCTACGCTGCTACGAGCTACGGATCTACGAGCTACGGAGCTACGAGCTACGGAACATAACTCGGTACTATAAACTTTTGCTGTATTTGATAATGGTATAATTCTTTTTACGAGACTCTCTTAGAAGGAGGATGTTTTTGAAGGAGCTCATCATCATCATATCAGTCGAAAGACGTCCACTGCTAGACATAGGCCTCCCCCAAATGTCGCCACAACAACCGGTCGTGTGCGTCTGGCATCCGTCGGCTACCCGAGATCTTCATCAGGTCATGGGTCCTTGTGGGAGGCCTTCCAACGCTGCGTCTTCCGGTACGCGGTCGCCACTCCAGAAATATTCGGCCCCATCGACCCAAAGAAAGTATCAAATGCTATTTAATTATCTCGTTTTAAAGAAAACTGGTCTAACACTTTTTATTGGAATATGCTTTCCTGAAAATCCGACAACTATTCTAAATACAGGGTTGTCGAAATCAGATAAGCAGACGCTCCAAGTAAAATTCTGGTATTTAAGTGACTAGACTATAAGCCGAACCCAATATAGCTGGGAAAAGTCTTGATAGCCTAATTAACTGACTTTCAGTCAGTTTTTGCACCCTCCTAAATTAGAAAAAACCAGGTAAGTGCCAGTCTGAGTTTTACACGAAGGGTTCCGTACCATAAACTGAAGAAAACACGTTTCCAGTACGGTCTGTCTACCTAGTACAGTTCTTGAGATACAGCCCGCTGACAGATGGACGAACGAACGTACAGCAGAGGTTTGGTAATAAAGTTCCGTTGGTACGGAACCCTAAAAAGTAGGTAGTAAAAAAATCTACCTTAAACATTATGTCCGCATTTGTACAATTGTTTTTAACTAGGGCATCAAGTTCTAATAAACAGATAATAATAGCTTCCTAGAAATAAACACTGAAAACACACTCTGTACAAAAAGATAAGTTTCAAAAATGGAGCTATGTATCACTACATAGTACGAGTATAAAACAAAGTCACTTCCCGCTTCTGTCTGTCCCTATGTATGCTTAGATCTTTAAAACTACGCAACGGATTTTGATTCGGGTTTTTTTAATAGATAGAGTGATTCTCGAGGAAGATTTTAGTTTATAATTTGCAACCGTGCGAAGCCGGGGCGGGTATTATTATTTATTGTATAATAATATCAATCAACTTATTCATTAAAACTGTTACAATAAAAAGTGTATAAATAGCCATAAAAAGATAAATATAAAGGTAAATTAGTGCCAAACTTAAAAGTAGTATATGGCTAACATTAATTAGAGGTACAAGATTTTTAACTAGGAACTTAAAATGTATGTAGCGACCAGCCCGATCTAGGTTTATTTAAACCTGTGTTTCAGGCTATCACTTCGTCTAAATTTAAATTGGTCTAGATATAATAGGTAATTAGATCAATATAATAGTAAATCTTAATCGACTATCAAAAAGATGCAAACTTTACAATTATTAAGAAACTAGTTGACCCGCGCAACTTTATCTGCGTCACAATTTTAATTACTGCTCCGCTCCTATTGGTCTTAGCGTGATGATATATAGCCTATAACCTTTCTCGATAAATGGGCTATCTAACACTGAAAGAATTTTTGAATCGGACCAGTAATTCCTGAGATTAGCGCGTTCAAGTAAACAAATAACTCTTCAGCTTTATATATTAGTATAGATAGATACTAGTCTAAACAATTAACAAAAATAAATAATAAAAAATAAAACATACTCACGTTGAACCTGCTAACTAGGTCTAAGTTCAACATTCCCAAGTCGCCATTAAAATAATTGTAACGAGGGCAAAAAGGTACCTAATGTAAGAGTATCCCTTAATCTGCAAGATATTTTTAAGGGTTCATAATTTTCTATTTACGTTAGGGAGGTACGGTCAGCAAAAAAGTCGACACACACTGCTGCACTACATATTTTCTAAATCCTCAATTGCCATAAATTTTTTCGATATGTACTTTTTAGGGTTCCGTACCCATAAAGCAGCCAATGGAACCCTATAACTAAGCCCTCATAGTCCGACTGTCAGTCGGGAATGTGCATTTTTATTGTTATTGCCGCTAAAACAATAAATAATATAAAATAAATTAAATAAAAAAATAAAGGTAGCTCCCGTATAAGGAACGCATTTCTTTTTGATTTATGGTACGGAACCCTTCATGTGAGAGTTCAACTCGCACTTAGCCGGTTTTTTTACCCGACCACGACAAAGGAGGGTTATGATTTTTTAGACACTTCATAATAGTAACAGGAAAGGTTAACATTTTTTCGATGTTATTTTTGTTCCGATTGAAAAAAACTTTGTGTTTTTATTAATACTTAGGTTGTGTAAAGAGATTTAGACAACCAAAGTGTTACTCGATCTTAGTTGCTGACTGTACATGATTAGGTAAACCATTTGTTAATTTACATGATTTTCTTGGTCTCATAAATAGTAATTTAGCAACATTAAAATCTCATTAGCACTGTAGGTGCCTTTTTACGGTAAATAAGGGTCGAAAAGTAACACATTTGTTTCGTTATTTATGTGCTTTGAATGTTTTACACTATAGCAGGTTTTTGATAATAATGTTTTCTTTTATTGACTAGGTTATTCACATGGTTTCCCGTGGCCTTTCCCTCAAAAACCGGGATGAAAGTAGCCCATGACATTCAGCAATTGTGTAGCTTATTCACATGGTTTCCCATCCCGTGGAATTTCCCTCAAAAACCGAGATGAAAGTAGCCCATGAAATTCAGCAATTGTGTAGCTTATTCACATGGTTTCACTCCCGTGGCCTTTCCCTCAAAAACCGGGATAAAAGTAGCCCATGACATTCAGCAATTGTGTAGCTTATTCACATGGTTTCACTTCCGTGGCCTTTTCCTCAAAAACCGAGATGAAAGTAGCCCATGACATTCAGCAATTGTGTATCTTATTCACATGGTTTTACTCCCGTGACCTTTCCCTCAAAAACCAGGATGAAAATAGCACATAACATTCAGCAATTGTGTAGTTTTATATTGATGAAAATACGTACTAGATAAGAGATTACCTTGTATATGTAAAAACAAAATATAAACTCTTTTTAATATGATACTAGATGTCGTTTGTGGCTCTACTTGTGTGTTGATTTCTCTGTTATTCTAATAAATAAAATAAGTGCTTTCTCTGTTATCCTAATAAATAAAATTAGTGCTTTCTCTGTTATCCTAATAAATAAAATTAGTGCTTTCTCTGTTACCCTAATAAATAAGATTAGTGCTTTCTCTGTTATTCTAATAAATAAAATTAGTGCTTTCTCTGTTATCCTAATAAATAAAATAAAGACAATTTTTATCTTCAATTACTGACTGACTGAGTGATTGAGTGACTGAGTGACTGATAGATAACACACAGCCGAAACCATTGGTATTAAAAAGCTGAAATTTGGCATACAACTTCCCTACATTCCATAGGGGAGCGCTAAGAGAGGATTTCCGACGAGAACGAAAAAAAACGGGATATGCAAGCAAAGTCGCAGACAAAAACTAGTTCTGATACACAGGTTGATTTTTTAAAATTTGTGTGGATGGCCAAATCCGAAACAATGAGGAATATGGAAAAACATTGAAAGCAGTCTCCTAAAAAGTTTTTTGTTAAAAATTAGCGCTTTCGCGTTTATAATTAACTAGTGACGCGCCCCGGCTTCGCACAGGTGCAAATTCCTCTAAAACCTTCCTATAGAACCACTCTATCTATTAAAAAAAAAACCCGCATCAAAATCCGTTGCGTAGTTTTAAAGATCTAAGCATACATAGGGACAGACAGACAGTGGAAGCGACTTTGTTTTATACTATGTAGTGATTAGTTGACAAAGACGGGCTCGCGTTTGCTCACTATCCAAGCGGTTAAGCAATTAATGAGGTCAACGATGCAGCACGCTTGTAAAGAAGCATCCACACAATTAAGACTCTTGAAATACAGAATCCGGCAGGCCCATTCCAATTAGCTATGCGTGTATTGAAAATATTCGGCGGTCGGGACGATTGGGTTGTGTGCATGCGTTGCCAGCCTGGTGGGCAAGACCTGACTCATGCCCCTTTTTTATTATTTTATTAAGTATTCTTTATTCAAAGTAATGTAGTACCTAGTAGTAAGTATGAAGAAAGAAAAGAAAGAAAGAAAAAATGTTTATTAAGTAGTCGATAAGTACCTACTTGGGTTAAACTGTACCTATCCACGAGAACACTGCCGACAAACTGTAAAGCAGTTTGGCAGAAGATATGTGTATTTTTTTCTATGTTACTTTTCTGGAATAAACAAATTAAGAAAAAAACCCCTATTTTTTTTGTGCGTAATATAGGGATGTTTTGTTATTAGTATTAATACCCGGCCTTAAATCTTATAACCTACTATTTTACTCTGAAAGTCAAATAACCAATTAACAAAACAGATACAAACACGATAATTGATAATAAGGTCATCAATCACACAAAGTTACGCCAATACATCCGAACGGGTAACTTTGTCACTTCCAATCAAGCATTCGATTTGGCCGCCATTGAACGAGTGAATGAATGATGTCGTTCGTCGCTCGTCGTTCACTCGCTCGCTCCGCGCTCACAGAACAATTCAAGGCGCATAATGTAGCGTTCCATATTTGATTAGTGAACGACGAACGATATTGAATGAGGAATGAGTTCAAGCTTTCTGATTTTATTGTTGCGTGAAGGAATTTTAAAATCGTAAGTGGAATGTTGGAAGATTTATTGATTGATTTTTCTATTTTGTTGAAGAAAATCCGGAAAGGAGTCAGGACTTATTGGAAGGATATAAATTTTACAAATAGAGTGAATGAAAAACAGTTTAGAATAAAGAAAAAAAAAACATAAAAAACAGCCAGTCTCTTATTAAAGTTAGTATTATAAGAGGTGATTTTTTTTGGATTTATACCTATATATTTGTTAAAGTTTGTCTCTAGAAATCACGATCGGATCACGAAAATTCTTTCACAACTTCTTTTAAAACTACAGTACCGTAAACAGTCATAAAAAAATTAGTCATAACCTGCTTTTAGGGCTGTAATTTTTTTTTTTTGTTAAAATAAAAACACTTATAGGATCACTTATGCGTCTGCCTATTTGTCACAGTCATTTTACTTAGAATCTACTTAAACGATTTCGTTAAATTTATGTATAAACTTTTGTGACCCAAACTCGGAGGCGTAAAGTAAATAGCTAAAGCGCCCATACTATTAGAAAAGAAAGAGTAATACTACTAGATTACAGGAAATTCTATAACCCATAGGTTCTTGTCTATAAAGCAACCAGTTAAAAATATCTTGAGCGCGAGTCCGACTCGAACTTGGCCAATTTTATCATTAAGGATAGACCATAGCTAAATGATAAAATAAGTTATAAGCCATTAATGTCACATATATACAGCTGACAGACAGGGTCCCCAAATTAGTATTTCAGAAGCCTACCACATTCCTAACTTAATATCATACAATATAATATCAAGGATACCCTTTCATATATCGCATACAAATTATATTTTATCTAGCTACAACGAAGGGTCAATACTCAGTCCCAGAATCAAGTGGTTTCCTTCGGGTGACCCTCACGAATAGTTTCCGAACCCTTAGTTACCCTTTATGACCCTTCTATGATTTTGTGATCTTATCCTCTTGATCTGTGCAACCTTAATTTTCTTTGAGAGATAAGGTAGCTAGATATAGACGGATGAAAATATTGTACACTTCGCCCGCGACTTCACCCGCATTGTAAATTTCTTAAGGAACCCTATTATTTTCTAGTAATACATAATATAGACTTTATTACTAAAGAATAATGTGCGCGGGCATTGTGTGGTGCTTCGACCACATCCTCGCTTACCATCAGGTGAGATAGTGGTCAAACGCGTGCCTATCTATAGTAAAACTGGGGGCCGAGTCACCCGCGTCCGTAGGAGAATACCCAATGTAAGACCCTACACGTGGTCCCCGGGTGGTGCAGTAGCAGGGCTAGGACAAGACCGATCCAATATTCTCAATCACTGCAACTTCTGACCGCCAGAATCAACGGGGGCCTCCAGAAAAACGACGAGTCAGTGAAATAAGTTGACCACATTTTAGCTCTTCACCAGGGGAGGAAAAAGGGAAAATTGTTTCACACGCGAGGCTATATTTTGGGGGCCGAGTCACCCGCGTCCGTAGGAGAATACCCAATGTAAGACCCTACACGTGGTCCCCGGGTGGTGCTAATCAGGTGACACTAACTGGTGGTAGGCTTCGGCCGATGGCTTGTGACCACCCACTGGGCAAAGACGTACCGCCAAGCGGCTTAGCTGTGTTCCGGTATGATGCTCAGTGTAGCCAATTCAGAGGAGTTGGGTCGAAATAGTTGTTCCAATGCAGGCAGACCAGCCAGGCTAGCCCTGGCATGGGCGTATCGGGAGACTAGTCTTGGAGGGTAGCGGGATCCGAGGCACGGTGCACCGCTGGCCGACCGCAGATAGTTGGGGGCCCAAGTAGTGAGCTAGCCACTCATGAAAGGCTGCCCCGCCATCTGACGAAAAATCCCGGAATGCACCATCGTGCTGGTTGGCGACCAGATGAAAGGGCCCGATGGACATTCCCGGGGGGGCTCGGGCGTCCCCGCAGTCTCCAGACTAGTCCCCCAAAGATGTCGTCCTGTCAGGGCGTGCCTGAAGGTTAGCAGCTTGGAACCTCATTTCACTTCCTTCTCCTCAACCTCCATCACCTTAATGAACAGGAATAAAAAGAGAAAAGCTGTACAGCGGCAGCACGTCCTTTCGCATAAAGTGCACCTCTCTAATATACGAGGTCTGCACTCAAATCTCGCCGCAGTCCATCACCATCTTGAGACCGAGAAACCAGCGCTCTTGTTCCTGTCGGAGACGCAGATCGGATGTCCGTCAGACGTGTCATACCTGTCTTACCCTGGGTTTACCCTGGAGCACCACTTTAGACCCCGCGCGGGCGTATGCATGTACGCCCGGGACGACATCTGCTATCGGCGTCTCCGCTACCTTGAAGACTCCAGGTTCTCAACGCTGTGGGCTATGGTGGACACAGGTCTAGACAAAATTGTCTACGCATGCGTCTACCGTTCGCACAGCGGTGATTTGGGGACAACTGGGCTTACACAGCACCTGAGTGAGGCGGCGGATGCGGCTCAGCAGCGGTACCCTTCTGCCCAATTGGTGTTACTGGGGGACTTCAATGCCCACCATCAGGAGTGGCTCTTCCCATACCAGTGCACAGACCATGCTGGACGAGAGACGCGAAAGCTAGCGTTTGCGTTAAATCTTACCCAGCTGGTCCAGGGGGCAACGAGGGTGCCGGATGTTGATTCGCACACTGCCAATTGCTTGGACCTTCTGCTGACAACAGATCCAGACCGCTATTCGGTGTCGATTTCATCACCACTGGGTAGTTCTGACCACTGTCTGGTGAAGTCTGTGTCTGTCTACTCTCCGCCCGATCCTAGCCCAAGAGGCACCCGGCGGGTATGGCGATACAAGTCAGCAGATTGGGATGGCATGCGATCTTTCTTCGCATGTTACCCTTGGCAGCCTACTTGCTTTTCTTCCACTGATGCTACGTCGTGCGCGGACGCCGTGACGGATGTGTTGCGGAGGGGAATGGAGTACTACATTCCGTTCTCTAACATAGCAATATCTGGCGAAGCTCGTCCTTGGTTTGGTGTCGAGTGCAATCGCGCCGATGCGCTTAAGCACGCGGCGTACCTAGCATGGGTCGACGCTCGTACGCGCAAAGCAAATGACGTGAGTCAGAAGAAGAGAGCCTTCAACAGGGCTGCTAAGTCCTGCAAGAAGGTGTTGCGGAGGGCTCGGTTTGACCACATTAGCCGAATAGGGAACAAACTTGCTTCATACCCAGCAGGTAGTAAGGCTTTTTGGTCCCTGGCTAAGTCGGTCGAATCGAACTTCTGCCGCCCCTCACTACCACCACTGCTGAGACCCGACGGGACGCTGGCCCACTCCGCTGAGGAGAAAGCGAACTTGTTTGCTTCTTTGTTTGCGGAATCTTCACGTCTGGATCCTGGTGGCGCGACGCCCTCCGCCTCTCCTGGTGAATGCGAGTCGAGTATGTCGAACATTCGCATTCATCAGAAGGACGTCCGTAGGGTACTGCGTAACCTAGACGTGAACAAGGCTAGTGGTCCCGACGGGATACCGGCAATTGTTCTGAAGACGTGTGCGCCTGAGCTGTCTCCGATCTTGACACGCCTATTTCGCCTTTCGTTTGAGACTGGAAAAGTGCCGAAGGCTTGGAAGCAAGCTAACGTGCAGCCCGTGCCCAAGAAGGGTAGTCGAGCTGACCCGTCGAATTATAGACCCATCTCGGTAACGTCCATACTCTGTAAGACTATGGAACGCGTGCTGAATCATAAGCTCCTGGCGTACCTAGAAGCGAATGATATCCTTAGTGACCGGCAATACGGGTTTCGCCGAAATCGGTCAACTGGGGATCTTCTAGCGTATGCCATTCACATCTGGAGTGAGGCCATAGACTATAACAAGAACCAAAGCTCGGAAAGTAAACTGAACACGGAGATAATTGCTGTTCCGGGGAAACGTCAGCCTGTTTATGTTGCAGAATTCCTGCCTCCTTCCACGAGGCAGACTTTTTATGCTGCACGAAACTTCGCTAAGAACAATAAATACGATTTCTGTTGGATATCAAATGGCAAAGTATTAATTCGAAAAGAAGTGGGTGCCAAACATATACACATTGAGTCTGAAAAGTGCCTACTAAAGTTGGAACCTCGGTTTTGACTATGTAACCTTAATAACTGTTTTTATTATTTCCATTGTTTATTGTGCAAAGTAAAAGTTAGCATGTCCGTAACTTTTTACTCAAATTTTCGAAAACTTACTTCTTTAACCTTAATTTTTGGTATTTTTTGTAATGCGTATCACACACATTTCATACACATAGCTATATTAACCCATGACACTCACACTTACTCATGCAAACTGCGACTCATGAACTTCCAAACGTATCACTTGTATTTTATTCTAATTTATGATTTATCATCTCGTGCCTCATATTTTTGTAGCCTAATTTTCTGTCTTCAGTACCTATTATCAACGCTTCTGATATTTTTTTTGTACTCATAACAAATGGCTAATCTGGATTTTATAAATAGTGAATTGGACTCGCTTAATATATCTCAATCGCTTAAGTGTCAACCTGAGAGATGCTTGCGGGTCATAGGAAACCCAGCAAAAGGATTAAAAATATTACATCTAAACATACGAAGTATTTCAAAGAATTTTAATGAAGTTCCGGTGCTCATGCGGTTGTTGGGCTTCCAGTGTGACGTGCTCGTGCTCTCGGAATGTTGGTTAAGCAGACTTTCTCACTTACCGACTCTGGATGGTTATACGTCTTATTCAACTAGGAACATAATATGTAATCAAAATGACGGGTGCGCAATCTACGTTAAATCTTCCATTAAGGCTGAAGTAAAGGAACCTCATTTCGCTGATGCAAATTGTCTTATTTGTTGCATAGAGGACATTACAATAGTAGCTATTTATCGCTCTCCTTCTTTTAAAAATATTAACAATTTCGTTGATAGTCTTGATAACGTTCTCAAAGCTCGTACTCCTACCGTGGTGTTGATCGGAGATATCAATATTGATATTAAGATTGATAATAATGATAGCCACTCACATGAATATCTAACTTGTGCTGCCTCAAATGGACTTTTGCCGGCTCATGTGTTTCCGACACGGCTCGCTAACTGTTTGGACCATATCCTACTAAAAACAAATAAAAATGCTACAACTTTTGTTATAGAAACGTCCATTACAGATCACGAACCGCTGCTACTATTTATTCAAAGCGGAAATGCTAACATGGATGTAATACGTACTCGGTCAAAAGTTGATTACAATTCCGCCATAGAGGAAATAAAAAACTATGACTGGTCTTCAGTGTCAGCAATCTGGGATCCTAACCAAGCTGCTGATACCTTAGTAAAAATTCTGTCTTCTATCATGAAAAAGCACACACACGAATATACCGTGGCTAGGAGTAAGCGTAACCTGAAGCCCTGGATTACGCCAGGCTTACTCCGCTGTATACGTCACCGTGATCGCATGCATGCCAAACTCAAAAAGTCTAAAGATAATCAATTATTAAAAATTACATATAACCGGTATCGAAACTTCTGTAATTCCCTCTTAAAGAAACTCAAATGCTCGTACGAAAAAGAACAGTTTAGCATGGCAAAAAACAATATTAAGGGGACATGGGATGTTATTAAGAAAGTATCGGATCTACAAACACGTGGCCCTCCCTCTTTTGACCTGCTGCAGTTAACTGGTACCCCAAAAGCTTCGCTAAATCACGTCAACAACTTTTTTGCGAATGTCGGCAGTAACTTAGCGTCTAAAATAAAACAACCCGTCATGGGACCTAACTTTGTGTCTAACTCCAATTCAAGCAGTTCAATGGCTCTCCTTGAGGTAACTGAGGAAGAAGTTGATTCCATAATTTCGGGTCTCAGGTCTGATTGTGCAACTGGCGGAGATTGTATACCCTCTCAAATTATAAAATCCTCACGATGTGTTTTGGTTCCGATAATTACTCATGTCTGTAATATATCTATTGGTGCTGGTGTATTCCCTAAGGCTTTTAAAAAAGCAGTGGTTCACCCCATTTATAAGTCTGGGCGCAAAGATGATGTAGGTAACTACCGTCCTATTTCGATATTAACGGCTATGTCAAAGATCTTGGAACGCATATTGAATAGGAGTCTTATCAATTTTCTCAAGGCGAATGGTATCCTGGCTGATAATCAATATGGTTTCAGAAGCGGAGTGAATTCCGAAGACGCAGTTATAGCTTTATCCGATCATGTAGTTAAGGCACTTGACAGGAAACGCAAGTGCTTGGGAATTTTCCTTGATCTGTCGAAGGCATTTGACACTGTTTCTGTCCCAGTCTTATTGAAAAAAATGGAAATCATAGGAATTCGAGGTCTCCCCTTAAAAATCTTTGCAGACTACCTCAATGATCGTACCCAAAAGGTAAAAATCGGTCCGCACGAAAGTGAAGACCTCCCCATCACGTACGGTGTTCCGCAAGGCAGTATATTGGGGCCCACGCTGTTTCTCATTTATATAAATGACTTGTGCAAGCTGCCTCTTGAGAGTTGTCAGATTTATACGTATGCCGACGATACAGCTCTCATAATAGAGGGCTCTGATTGGTTGCAGACATATCATAACGCCGAGGCTGCGCTTTCCAGCGTGATGAACTGGTTAGCCAATAATTTGCTTACTTTGAATCTTGTAAAAACGGTGTACATTCCTTTTTCCATTAGAAGAAACCTATGCCCACCAAACTCCCTCACTCTGCAAGCGCACACCTGTATGTCTGTAACGCAATGTAGTTGCCTATTCCTTACTAAATCATCTTGTGTAAGGTACCTAGGAGTACTCATCGATCAGCATCTAAACTGGCACCCACAAATAGACAAAGTCACGTCTCGAATACGAAAGCTGATCTATGTTTTTAAAAAGCTTCGAAGCTCTGCTGACTGTGATACTCTTAAATTAGTATATTTTTCATTGTGTCAATCCGTCTTATCGTACTGTTTACCAGTATGGGGTGGTGCCACTAAAAACGTCTTCATCCGCCTAGAAAGAGCGCAGAGAGCTGTCCTGAAGGTAATGCTCTTTCGACCGCGACGGTATCCCACTGGGCAGCTTTATGCTGAATGTAAAGTTCTCACAGTCAGACAGCTTTATGTGTTGCTGACGACTCTTCGCAAACATGCTGCACGCCCCTCTACGGAGCCGACTGGCAGACATAAATATAATGTTTTCCCTTCGGAACGACATAGAACAGCTTTTGCCAAACGTCAGTTCTATGTTACTGGCGTTAAACTGTATAACTCCCTAAACAAAGAGTTAAAAATTTATCCGTACTCAAAATCAGAATGTAAAAATAAACTCCAAGTTTATCTTCTAACAGTTAATTTTGATTACACTGAGAACCTTCTGCTGGGTAACTTACAGTGATACGAACAAAACACCCCCTACACGGACACACCTCACACACGAACATATTTCATCATACGCTTAACTTTAATATAATCATATTAAATTATTATTTTAAATTAATTGTATAATTGTAATTACTTTCTTTTTCTTTTACACCATATATTAATTGTGACACCTTAAAATGAAAGCTTATTATGTTTTAAGGCTTTGTTGCCACAGAGGATCACTGACTCCTAAGTCACAGGCACATACACCTAGTTTAGGAGTCAGGGTATTTAAAATTATCTACAATGTTTAAAAAGCCTTCAACGATTTATGTGAATTTTATAAATTTATGTAAATGATTGGTGAATAAATTAAATTATTAAATTATTGGCGGTCTCCCTTGACATCTCGAAGGCCTTCGACAGGGTCTGGCACGATGGCCTTATTAGTAAGCTTCCTTCCTTCGGTCTGCCCGCCGGTTTGTGTGATTGGATCGCAGATTTCCTGAGGGATCGGTCTATCCGAGTGGTCATAGATGGCTGCTCGTCTGGACTGCTGGATATTAATGCCGGGGTTCCTCAGGGGTCGGTGCTTTCGGCAACACTGTTCTTGCTGCATATTAATGATCTGCTTAAACCCGGTACCTTTGGGTATGCAGACGACAGCACTGTTGCTGAAAGATACGTGTCCGACGCACGAGCTGGTGGGTCGCAGATCCGGTCTCTCCGGGAGGCAATGGTTGAGCGCTTGAACGTGTCCCTACAGGCGGTCTCTGATTGGGGCGATGCCAATCTGGTCAAGTTCAATGCTGCTAAGACCCAAGCGTGTCTTTTTTCCGCCAAAAGGAGCCAATTCCGCCCAGCTCCATCTTTCCGCGGTGAAACCGTGCCGATAACCGACCATCTTGAGCTTCTTGGGGTTACATTAACATCTACTCTCAATTTTGGCCCTTACATAGAGGCAAAAGCTCAAGTGGCTGCAAAGAAGTTGGGGATTCTGGCTAAGGTGAGACGGTACTTCACGCCGGAACAGCTGCTCAAACTCTATCAAGTGCAAGTTCGATCGTGTATGGAATACTGCTCTCATCTTTGGGATGGATCTGCCAGATACCAGCTTGATGCCCTTGAGTCAATTGAGAGACGAGCCAAGAGGATCATCGGCAATGAGAGGCTCGTCGCGTCGAAGCTCCAAAGTCTTGAACATCGACGACGAGTTGCTAGCCTGTCGGTTTTTTACCGGTTGCATTTTGGGGAATGTGCGACGGAATTGCATAATTTAATTCCGCCAAGCCCGTTCCATCATCGGACCACAAGACGAACGGCGATGCGCCACCGGTACATGGTGGACATCCCACCCATACGCACAAAACGTTTTGGGAACACAAAAATATGGTTTTAATTAAATTAAATTTAGTTTTTTTTTTTAATTTTTTAGTATGATTTTAATTTAATTTAATTTTGTTCAATTTTATTATGATTGTTATTTATTTAATGTTGATTTGGTGTGTATTACCTAGTTACTTTTGACTTAGAGTCACCTCCGGATTGTTGCTATCAAAAAACACCATCCAGTATGGAATTTCACTCCTTCACTGTCGCATCACGCTTGTCTGCGGAAGCCTTACCAAAGATGTCAACGTTTACTGACTCATGACATTTATATAAATAAGATTTAAACAGAACCTTAACACAACCTTCCCATTTCCCTATTATTACTACCAAGTACCAATACACCCATTTTCAAAACCGGCACGGAAAACAAAAAGTACCACTCTACCCTCTGCATTCAAAGGTTAAATGCCAAAGGTCAAAGTAATTAACCCTTTTCAACTTATAATTAAAAGTGTCATTTTATCACTTAACGCACTTTTGGTACCAGTGCGGTTCCTACTCACCCAATTAGAAAAGGTTCAGAGTTGTCTGATTTCGTTAGTACTTGTAAATTAATTTATTTCATTATGAGCTTTTAAATCATTAAAATGCTGAATAGAGTGGGCTATAATTTAGTTGTTTTGTCTTGTAAAATTAAATTCATTAACTTTTCTTTGCTAACGGTATTACAGTCGGATTACAAAGGCAGGTATAGTAGATTATAAAAATAATTGAACACGTATAAGGGATCTAAGAAACATTATTTTGTAATCTTAATTCTTTAGTAAAATGCTTTCTTTTATCTATTTTAGGGGTCTACGTCAAATAAAATATGAATGTATTATGTGCAGAATGACATTAAACATATGTCTTTTTTATTAATGGGTTTGCTCTTGACTCTAGTCTATGTCAGAGATGACAGAGACAAAGTTTACGATGGAGCGAGCTTACCCAGAAGGAGCCTGTTCACTCTAACTTTGAGAGGTTAGGGTTGTAAGCTTTTGGAAACACAGACGCAGGCAGAGAGTTCCACTCCTTTGCTGCGCGCATTATAAAAGACGTTTGGAAACGCTTAGTGCGAATTGGAGTGTTCCGGGGTAATACAAACAATCCGGGTGTGTTACAGGAGATAGGTTTGTGCGTGCCCGATGGGTACGTGTAGCGTCGTAGAGGGCCCGATTTGTTCGCACTGCCGCGCGGTCGTACCAAGCTAATGGCCAAGGCCTCGCTCTCGCGGACATTGCGTACACTAAACCTGGTTGCCGATAAGATAGATGTACTCTATTGTTCATTAAGCGAGTTCGTTTTCTTTTTTTTTTTCTTATGGGTTTGCTTTTGACTCTAATCTATGTCAGAGATGACAGAGACAAAGTCTACTATTGAGCGAGCCTACCCAGAAGGAGCCTGTTCACAATAACTTTGAAGAGATTAGGGTTGTAAGCTTGCATTAAGCTTGTAAATGTTACTTTACATATTTTATGTCATTCTAGTTAATTGAATTTATATTGATTGAAATAATTGTACTGAATTGATAACGAATTGTATTGTTTTTTGAATCATTAATGGTAATTAACCTCCCACAAGGTGGACCGATGACCTGGTAAAGGTAGCGGGTAGCCGATAGATGCGAGACGCACATAACCAATCGTTGTGCCGATGCTTGGGGGAGGCCTATGTCCGGCAGTGGACGTCTTTCGACTGGTACGATGATAATGATAAATGGTAATTGAATTTAATTGCATGTACTGTACTACTATCTGTGAATTAAAATTTATTGTATTGTAATTATTATTTTCTTTTTTCTACACTATCGCACAGGGTTTCTGTATTGACAGTTATATATTTGTTTTTAATAATATTAAAAATAATAATAATAATAATAAAAATAATAATAATAATCTGTGGCTCGGCTGTCAACTCGAACGTCATATTTTTTTTCTGAATCCGCAATTTTCAATATAATTTATTAAATCATTACCATTAAAATGGCAAATATAATCAGTACAACAAAAAAAAAACCAGGAACACAACAATAAAATCAAGAACAACAACAATTACCGCTTTTTGCACCGACAGCAAAATGTGAAATGCTGACAAGAAGCCGAGCTCAAAAACAAAACGCACGACCAACATCTTCGGGTTCGTCGCTCAGCTCCGCCTCGCAGCCGCCGGGACCTGCGCCAGCCGCGAGTCCAGGGATTCTGGTAGCTGCAGTTGCGTCGAGTTCGAGCGACGAATACTTCTCGCCGCCGACGACACCACCACCTGCGCGTCGGCGCGGACGAGGCCGACCACCGGCCAGCTTAGGACTTCGAGGCCCACCGGCCTCTGACAGGGTCCCCGCTACCGGTGGAAGTGTGCAGCGTATGAAATGGTCGCAATCCATAAACGAGAATGTGATACGCTCATACTTTGGGGCAACAGAGGGGGGAACTAACCTGACTGATAAAGAAATACAACCCAGTGCAAGTGTTTCACCGCGACTCAACTACGTCGGTGAAGATGATGATGACGGGGCCACATCCGTGAGTACCCAATGCAATGAGCGATTGAGGAGCGCTTTGGAGGATGCTTTCCGAGAGTATCGCTCTACACCGCCTGGGCTTAGACCTCGTCTACCTCGATTGCCCATGCATAATAAAAATAGGGCGCTGGTGTGTGCTCTAGATTCGCAGCTAACAAGTTATTTTGACAGCAGCGAAGACCTTGCCGATACCCACTCGATCTTGTACTGTGCGGCTGCAGCAGCATGTCGTGTAGCTCATGTCAAATTTCCTAGTAGTGACAGAGTTACACGACCAGCTGTACCAGCTTGGCAGTGCAGGATCGAGCGTCGTATCGGTGAGGCTAGAGCACTCATCGGCAAACTAATCTGCTTCAGGGAGGGTAACACTCGCCGCAGAGTGATGCGCTTTGTGAGGCGGGCGTTCTCGGGGACTGATATTAGTACTCGGGATTATCTGACCCGCGTCACAGAGCGTATCGACTTCCTGAAGCAGAAAGTCTATGCATGGGCAAGCCGTATACGTCGGTACAAGCGGCGAGTGGAGCGATACACTCAGAATCGCACATTCCAAAGCAATGAGAGGTGGGTTTATAAGGCTTGGGAGCGACCAGACCAAGGTGTGACTGATACGCGCCTACCGGATGATGATGCCATGTGTTCATTCTGGCGCAGCATCTGGTCGGTGCCTGTCAGTCATACCGAGGGCGATTGGACTCGGGAGGTCGAGCGCGCGTGCGATCCGATACCAGAAATGGGGGCAATTAACATCAGCCCCCAAGACGTAGCTCGTGCAGTCCGTCCGTTGCCTAACTGGAAATCTCCGGGACCGGACGGGCTGCACAACTTTTGGATTAAATGGTTCAAAAGATCGCACGCTCGCTTGGCATCTCAATTCCAGTCTGCGTTAGAGTCAGGGTCGCTGCCCCAGTTCCTGACTACGGGAATAACCCACCTGCTCCATAAATCAGGTAGTACCACGGAGCCAAAAAATTATAGACCGATCACGTGTTTACCGACGGTCTATAAAGTTCTTACATCCATTTTGAGAGGAAAGATTAACCATCATATTGATAGTAATTCAATAATGTCTTCTTCTCAAAATGGATGTAGGAACGGGTCCCGCGGTACTAAGGAGCTGCTCCTCATCGACATAGCCATTAGCCAACAGGTTCGACGTTCCCGAAGGGATCTGTCGACATGCTGGATAGATTATAAGAAGGCCTATGACTCGGTGCCACATACATGGCTCATGAGGGTGCTGGAACTGTACAAAGTTGATGCAGTTTTACGCACCTTCCTGATGTCGTGTATGGGGCAGTGGAGGACGGTTCTTCACTATCCAGGGTGTCGACAGACCCAGGCGAACAGCGAACCGATAAGGATCGAGCGTGGCATATTTCAGGGTGACAGTCTGAGTCCACTGTGGTTTTGTCTGGCCCTCAACCCTCTCAGTACATTGTTGGAGGGTTCGGGCCAAGGCTACCGGTTGAGAAGAGGTGGTCAGGTCATATCGCACCTCCTTTACATGGATGACTTAAAACTGTTTGCTCCTAACAACTTGCAACTGATGAAGCTACTGAAGGTAACAGAAACCATCAGTGGCGCCATCAGGATGGATTTTGGTTTGGACAAATGTGCGGTCATGCATGTAAAGCGAGGGGAGATTATGAAATCCGAGGGAACACAACTCTCGGATTCCATAGACCTTAGGTCCCTCTCCTCAACCGAAACTTACAAGTATTTGGGTGTGTCGGAAGCGTTAGGCATCAGTGCTACTGACATGAAATAATCGTTGAAGGAGCGCTTCTTTGGCCGCTTGAACAAAGTACTTAACAGTCTTTTATCAGGCGGAAACAAGGTGCGCGCCTTCAACGGTTGGGTCATGCCGGTTTTGATGTATTCTTTCGGCATACTCAAATGGACTCAGACGGAACTTGACGCCCTGGATAGGAGGGTACGTTCACTGCTTACTGCAAGTCGGATGCATCACCCACGGTCATCGGTGATGAGGCTGTATATCCCGCGGAAGTGCGGGGGTCGTGGCTTCTTAAATGCTAAGACCCTGCACAACCGCGAGGTATGCAGCCTTAGGGAATACTTCCTAGAGGCCGACGTGGGTATGCATCGAGATGTGGTAGCGGTGGACAAAGGCCTTACCGCGCTCTCCTTGGCTAACGAGAACTGGCGCAAACCTGTGGTATTAGATACTAACGACCGCAGGGAGGTATGGCAGAGCAAGGAGCTTCACGGACGCTTTTATCGGGTCCTACATGGGCCCGATGTAGACTTCTTAGCGTCCGTAGCCTGGCTTCGTTTTGGTGACCTCTTCGGGGAAACCGAAGGTTTTGTCTGTGCAATTATGGACGAAGTTATGATGACTAATAACTACCGGAAATACATTGTGAAGGACGGTACGGTTGACAAATGTCGGGCATGTCACCGGCCCGGGGAATCCATCCGCCACATTATTTCCGGTTGTTCTAGTCTGGCTAACGGAGACTATTTGCACAGGCACAACCTTGTAGCCAGGATTATCCACCAGCAACTTGCTCTTAAATACAATCTTGTGAAATCGGAAGTACCGTACTATAGGTATGTGCCCGACCCAGTTCTCGAAAGTGGTAGTTGCATATTGTATTGGGATCGGTCTATCATCACTGACAGGACTATTGTTGCCAATAAGCCTGATATAGTGGTGATAGACCGACTAGAGCATCGCGCAATGATTGTTGATATAGCAGTCCCTCATGACGAGAACCTCGTGAAGTCAGAAAAAGATAAACAAACGAAGTATCTTGACTTGGCTCGCGAGGTTGTCGACATGTGGGATGTGAACACAGCAGTCATTATGCCGATAGTCGTGACGGCCAATGGTATTATTGCCAAGAGCCTCGACCAACATCTCAAGAGGCTCTCGTTGGGCAGCTGGATCAAGGGCTTGATCCAGGTGCGCATTGTTAGGAGGTTCCTCTCTCAGGAGCCCTGACCACCGGTAGCTTGGACCCTGTTCCCGATACCGGTGGGCTACTATTTATTATATTTTTAAATGTTTTTTGTATTTTTATAGAAATATTTAAAAATGTATTGAATATGTATATAAATGAATAAATGGAATAATAAAAAAAACATTTTGCTAGCGATCAAAATATTGTCCAGAAGGAAAACATAATTGACAAAGTAAGAAGGAAAGTAAGGATTGACATGCGCTACAATGTCAAACCTTTGGCATTTTGACAGTCACTATCGCTGATATTTTTTCGAAAGCCAAAAGGAAAGATGATGATGATGAATTCGTGACAAATCTACCAAATCCAACAAATATGTTGGAGTCGGATTTCAGCCTAAACGAATAACAGCTGAATACCAACAATTTATATGAATGGATGATGAATTAAGCGCAATTATTACTATTTGTTTTTTTGCTCCAAAATATTCCAACGTTATTATTTGGGTCAGGGACACAATACAATGACACTTGGTATCTGGACGCGACCTATAAACTATTGCAATTGTAAAAGCCAGAGGTTAACGCTTAACATCGGGTGGAATAACAGCCAGCTGGCTGTTCATAACGAATACAAAATAAAACTGTTGCTGGCTGGTAAGTTTTATAATATTCTTGAGAGGAGAATATTTTTTATTCCAATCACATTTGTATTTTAATCCCATGAGTAGGGGAAAATATCTGACTTTCTGGCCAGGGTCTGTCTTACTGAAAATGTCCATTTCACCCGATTGCCCCAGAATGAAAGCTAAGGTTTATCGAGAGCTGCACGTATCGTCGACTTTTTTGGCACTTCCTGTAACCTTAAAACATATACATATCTACAAAAGTTTACCAGTATAAAAAAATCGACCACAAAAATAATAGTTTTACTTAGTCAACTTCAAGCAGTTTGGTGCAATTGGTGGCATCCAATCATGACCGAGATTACCCGGCGGCACGATGGATCGATGATTTAAAGAAGGTGGCTGCCAGCGGAAGGATGTGGACTATTCAAGGCTGAGACGGTTGGCGCTCTTTCGGGGAAGCTGACGTTCAGCAGTGGACGGCGATTGGCTGAAATTATGATGACGAAGATGATGAATCATGACCACGCGGTACAATTCACACTAAATTATATTTATCTTCTACATTACCGCACGCTACCGCGCTTTATCACGCGATTCAAGTGCTAAAAACCTCTATCGACTAGTTCAGTTGATCCGCGCGGTTTGTGAAGTGTCACGCGTGGTCATGCAAACCTAGCCTAATGTTTCCACTTTAGTGGGTAAAGGTCAGATCGGCAGTCTCCTCTTTGTAAAATACGCATCTAGTTAGACTGTAAGCCAATACCAATGTAGCGGCATCAATGCCGCCACAAAAAAAAAACAAAGCAAATCTACCTACATCGCAACAAAAGAACCGCGACGCCATTTATCCAACTAGCAGTGAACTACTACGTCTAAATCCTGCATCACGCAAGCAGAGTTTAACGTGCGATTTGAACATATACATCAGCCTGAATATCAACTATCGGGCAGTTGCCCACACCGGACACAACAACTGTCCGGTCGGAGGATCCTCCGCTTTCAAGGTTTGCGGGACTTTACTCTCTGTTCCGCTTACCCCCAAACCAAAATAGTTGGGAAAACGATAAGCAGATTAATTGATTGTTGAAATAAGACTTGAAGTTTTAGAGGTAAATAAAGACTTCTTGAAACCTCCAGAACATCTTTTTTTTAAAGATGGGAAATCATCAAATGACTCCTCCCGCTCTGGGTGAAGCAGGAGGAAGTGTCAGATTCTTACTGACTAAAACCCATCCGTGTTCCTCCTGGCTCGCCTTTCGCAGGCCCGCGACCTCCAGAACACCTGCCACCGCGACTTGACCAGCAGTGGCCTATATGGAAAACGCTTATCAATCCTTTTCGCTCCCAAGTAGGCCGCTGCAAATACAACTTGGCAAAATGGGGTTTCACTGACCCGCGAGACACTAAGTGTGAGTGCGGTGCCTCCATCCAAAATATGGCCAACTTGTTGGACTGTCCCACCCGCATCATTGAGGACCAGTGATGAATGCCACTGATACCACTGTGAAGTGGCCACAGGCAAAAAATATTTAGAGGTCACCGTCGACTCGAAAACAAGTAGAAACACTGATAACGAAGTGTCTGTCACAACATAAATATTCTTAATCTATGTACATCCCTCCACACCATTCTCGTCTCTACTACACCAACACGTCCCACACAACACAACTAAGGGTAGGTACATAGAAACTAAAGCAATAACGCTGTAGTCGCTAACCGCTAATCTTGCCACTAAGCCCTGAGGTTTACGCTAAGTTACTACGTTTAAGTTTATATTAACCCTTTATTTGCTGTTCGAAGTAACGTGGCATAGTAGGGAAATTTCGAGATTAATAATTCGATGTATACAGGGATTTTAGTTAGGATTCGGTGGGAAATAACTGTGGTTCGATTTATGAATAAACTATGTATGCATATTGAGTGCCTGTGTACGAAGTTTGAGCTCTTGTATCGAGGGAAGATTTAGCATAAAAAGATTAGAGTAATCCGCCAGAATTTTTTTCCGATATTTTTTGATGGACTTTAAATAGAATCTTATTTCTTTATTCAGAACACCACAACTTTCTGGTTCCAGTCCGATTACAAGAAGAGTATTTTATATATTTTTAGGGTTCCGTACCATAAAATACAAAACTGGATCTTTAAGGATCACTTAGTTGTCTGTCACGACCCTTTATCTCAAAAAAGGGGGGGGAGGTAACCTATTGAAATTAATATCAAATAAATCGGTTGATGGTACCTTGAAACCCTATAATATCAAGCCTCTAAGTCCACGTTATAAAAAAAATACGACTATTTATGCATCATTTTTGCGAGTGTCATCAGAGTAATGACAGTGATTTCAAAAATTATATTTATCTTCAGTAGGCAATATATGCTTCGAAAAATTGAGACTTGATTCTCTTAAAAGACGAACTATATCTAAAAAGTTTGTAAGGAACCCTCAGTGCACGAGTCAGTCTCGCACCTTGTCCGGTTTTTTGAAGATTCCTTCACTGCGAGACGATAATGTTACAAAAGTTAAGAAAACTCGATTGAATACATTGAATGTCAAATTGAAATATTGCTCCTTTAGTTTAACAAAGGCACGAAAATAAGTAAATAAATATCATAAAAAAATATATCATTATATTGTAAGCTGGTTAGACCTGATTACAAGAATCCTACATCCAATTAATATCGCTAACCTAATGAACACATTGTATATGTACACAAAAATACCTTTGTATCCCAAAGAAAAGCAGGAAAATTGGAAAAACTCTAACAAACTGACCCAAATCAGCCGAATACCCCAACGATACGATACAGCCGTCAATTTCAGCCTAATTATATCGAGCCCATGTTCAATTGTAAGAGCCTCTCAAACTCTCAATATGAGGGTAGGTAAAAAAAAACTAGCCAAGTGCGAATCGGACTGTCACATAAAAGTTTTCGTACCAAGTTGCACGGGGATATTTCAGTTAATTTTTTAAGTAAAAAATTGAATTATTTTATTATATGTTGTAGCGTCATTACAAATACACACTCAGAAAATTTCAACTGTCTACCGTTTACGGTTCTAGAGATACAGCCCGCTGGCAGACAGGCAGACAGACGAACGGACGGACGGACAGCGGAGGCTTAGTAATAAGGTTCCGTTAGTTACCTTTTGGGTACTGCTCCTTAAAAAGAAGGTAGAAATTGGTTATAACACACAAAAGAGAGATTCAATAATAATTCCGTTTTTCAAACGGATGACGGAACCCTAAGAACCTCGATCCATATACTCTGGTGGCAGTAGGTTCCAGTTAGGGTTACGTGTTTGTCACGATAAAACGGTTGAGTGTGATATATTGACTAGAATAGACGATGTTATCTAAAAATCGATTTAAGAATATACTTCACACTTATTTTGGATTCTTTTTCATTGACTTGGCGAGGGTTAGGATGAAGATAAATTGTTTTAGAGTTGGCATTCGATTTCTTACCCCTAAAATATACATAGGTAGGTACCATAAAGGGTGAATCCATCTACTTGTAAATCACCCACTTAGAAAAGAAACTGAGATTTAAAAAAAAACTTAATTTTTGTTATCCTAACAACAGACGTTTTGGAGAATGTGCGACGGAATTACATTTTTTTTTTGCCAAGCCCGTTCCATCATCAGACCACAAGACGAACGGCGATGCGCCACCGGTACTCGTGTGCATATGGTTCCGAACCAATTTCACCCAGTGATTCTATAAGGGTTCTGTTTCTTACGGATGTTCGGAACCCAAATTTTTTTTTTTTTTTTAATTAGGGTTAGTACACGATCTGCTCCACAGGGCCACCCCCGTATCCTTCCAGGTATTCCTTTCCCGAGCTACCTTGAACCAGCCCTTGCAGAAGGCATACAGATCAAATCGACATCTCTTTCTAGGCCGACCTAACGGAAGCCGGCCGGCAACACTGTCCATCCTCATGAACCCACTTCTTGGAGACTATTGCTCAGCGGTCACTGTGCAAGCGTCTGACACGACCCGTCCATTCGAGTTTAGTCTGGTAGCGTATTTTAAAAGTTAAAAATCTTCCTGCCCTTACCCCATGTTACTTGGGGCCGGCGCAATTCGTTTTTGTCTTCCATTCTGTTTTATCAGCAGTCACGCTATCACTAACCCTTTTCTTTCATATCGCTCCTCACACAATCCATCCATCTTTTCTGTGGCCTTCCTCTCCGTTTCCATCCATGCACATTTATGGTCTTAGCTCTTCTAGTTATATCCGTTTCATCCCTCCTCTTCACATGACCATATGCGATTGACGATTCCCTTTTAACTCTTCAGTCACTGTACCTCTAATGTACTAATTTTACACTTTATCCATTCTCTTTCCTCCACACATTCATCTCAACTACAGTTACACAAAGAGCTGCTAATTAGTTTATAAGACATTTACTGTTAATTTTTCTTCCTTAGTTTAAATTTTAGTTAGTTTTTGTTATAATTTGTGCAAGTCTCAATATTGTTAATAATTGGGGAAGAGCGAGATATGCACCAACACAAGTATTATCAATTACTTAATGGGGAGGTCTCATTTATAATCCACGTAACTGCTTTTGGGCCAAATAAACATTTTTCATTTTAATTTTCAACATTCTCATCTCCGTTACGTGCAATCTATTTTCATACGTCTTTTTAACAGCGCAACATTCAACAGCGTATGTTAAAAGATTACCAAAAATAATTAAAAACTAAGTACAGCCCATAATTTTATTCATTACCATCAAAACCATTTCAATCTTAGTTTTACACAGCTTTCTAAATTAACACAGACATTTAAAGCTATACGCACGTACGCATTTACCACAGAGCACACTACGGCGGCTACGTTTAGACCCGACATTGTCAAAAAATTCCTTACATTTTTTTGACGTGATAACATCTTATACGTCAGTATCACGGTCACCTTCCGCACGTTCATTGTTTTTAACCTACTTCTTCAAAAAAGGAGGAGGTTCTATGTTCGGCTGTATGTTGTTAACCGATTTGGATGATTCTTTTTTGCTTGGAAGAGTATTTTCTCGGACTGGTCCCATTTAAATTTGGTGAAGATTTGATGAAGACATTCGGAGGTAGGTAACGGAACTCTTCAATAAATGATAGCAAATGGATCGGGATTTCTGAAATCGCATGTCTGTTGATTGTTTACACCAGCTAGTCTGTTCTGTAAGTAACCATTTCGATATCGAGCTTCACCTGAGTGAGATAGATCACAAAGTGAACTTTATTACACACAGCATAAAGGTGTTACGTTTATACTCACCTCGGATTTCGCTGTCAAGACACGAAAATATTGTTACAGAATAGCACTACAGTTCATAACATAACATCACGCCGGCACACTGTGTTTGTGGTTTAAAAAAAACTTTTAACAAAAAAATAAAAACGACTTCCAAAAACAAAACACTACATAGTAAAAAATAATTTTAATTTTGGAAGTCGGTGTTCAAAAACGAAATAGCCAAAAACATCGATTTCCGAAATTAAAGTTATTTTTTACTTTGTAGTGTTTTGTTTTCGGAATTCGATTTTCTTAAATTATCGTCCGTAAACCGACTTTACAGACAACCAATTTTTTTTGTTAAACCTTTGCCCTACAGGAATTCGTCTTATATCGTAGGTGCGTTCATAAACACACAAAATCACATACAGCCAGACCCGGAAAAACTATCTGTAGGCCATGCAAATATTTGTTCCGTGGAATCATACAAACATAGCGTAACAACCAATCGCTCAACACTGCGCTAACTGTGTCATCAAATGCAACAGCGAGAGTCACTGTATACCTACTGCCGGAAATCGACGGCCCATGACAACTCTTAGCTATGACTGTTAAAAAATAATGCGATTTTTTAATGAAAATTGGTGAACAGGCTCCTTCTGGGTAGGCTCGGTCCATCGTAGACTTTGTCTTTGTCATCTCTGACATAGACTAGAGTCAAGAGCAAACCCCTTACAAATAAAAAAAAAGAAGAAAATTAGTGGAAAAATGGAGAGTAACATCACTTTTTCATGTAATATTTTTTTTTTAAAGTCAGGTAGAAGTTACGAAGTTTTAGGATAACAATTTTTCTATCCTTCTAACAAGATATTGTTTGTACCTGCTGCAAAAACAAATTGGATGCTAAGCCATTATGGCCTCCTCACAGGCGTGTCACGTTTTGTTCATCATCAATTTTAATTATTAGCCATTACTTGAGATTCTTTAAAAACTATTCTTTAATTAGACACCTATTTTCTGTAAGTTTCGGGATTCTCGTTGGAAGTGAGAAGCACAAGGATCAATGTGGCAATACTAGGAGCAGATCTATGTCTAGCTGAAAACATCTTACAGGTGTAAGATGTTTTCAGCTAGAGCTAAATGATGAGATCCTGGTCCTGTGTGTGTGTGTGTGATCCTTCAGGTGAGATAGTGGTCAAACGCGTGCCTATCAACAGTAAAAAAAACAAGTCAAATACTTTATTGCGCGGCCACAATGACTTTTCAACTCATTGCCACGCGTTCCTTGCTCTGTGACAACTACACTCGCTAATAAAAATAAAATGCCAAGAATCTCGCCCATAAAACACAGGCCAGGAAATTACATAGCAATTAAATCGACACTCAAGAGGCCATGAGAGGCTCAAAGGTAGTGCTTGACAACCGTTGGGCGAGGCCATGGCCTGGCCAAGGATATGTATAAAATGTTTACAGGCTTTTGAAGAAATTGGATTTGTTTTATGTTGTCTTGGCACATAATTCGCGATGGCTTATCAGAACATGTTAGAAGATTTACTGTCGGCAGGAGACATGTCATTATCATCCTGCCTAGTCTTTACCCCAACTATATTGGGGTCGACTTCCAGTCAAACCGGAATCAGCTGAATACCAGTATTGGAGCGGCTGCCTGAGAATCATTTCTTGTTTTATACTGATTTTAGTGTAGGATAGAATAGAATAGAATAGAATACTCTTTATTATGTTCACCATATAAGTTACAGAAAAGATACATAAAGAAAACATTACATAGGATTTTTCTGTAATCGGGTAAGTATTTGAACTTAATTTCGTAATTTTGGCGTGTTAAAGTATATTTTTAAACCAAATTTAATTTCCCAAATTTGGTTTAAAAATATAATTCAACACGTCATGGTCAGGGTTGGTGCTTTTTAGGGGAGGCTTACTTACGTTCAGCAGTGGACGAATATTGGCTGAAATGATGATGATGGGAAATTAATTTCGTTTATCCGTAACTTCGAAGCAAACAAAATTTATCTGTTATTTGTTTATTTATATTAAACTACATACAGTAGCTGAACTAATGGTTAAACCAGTGTTTCAAAATTTAACCAAAACGACACAAATTAATAAATACGCATCCTAAACTAACCGACATTTCAATTTAATTTGCAATCTTAATTAAAATTCAAAAATTGAGGAGTCCCAACTCTTAGGCTGCGTTGGTTTAAAAGTGGTTAAACTTAAATTAAATCCCAATTTAAATAATTATTCGGCCACCAAGAACACTTGTCTAAAGTTGAAATCTCCTTATCTGATAATTGCGTGTTTAGAAGTTTAAACTGGTTCAAAATTACTTTACAAAATCAGTACAGAAGACCACCAAAATATGCAAATAAAATCCTTTATTTCCAATAGACCAGTTACAGGCACTTTTGAATTGTCAAGAATAACATAATGTAGAATCATCTGCTTCTTGTTTTGTATAGTTTTGTGCATTTATTATTAGAAGGGAACATAATCTAAATAAATTAACAAATACTTAATTATCATACACTAATTTACACTAAATTATGTACAAACGCGTAAAAAAACAAAATTAATCATTGGGCATCAAAAAAATAATCCACATCGCTGTCAATGGCAAAAGTTCCCAGAACACTGGCAGCATTGCCGCGTTGAATCGCAATGCTGATTCTTTGGCCGAAAAAAAGCCCAGCCCTCTGGTCACGTGAACAGTCGACAAGTTGTTTGCTAATGTCCCGAAAGACTCGATGCGCACTCGGACCCCATGGGCCTAGTGTTTCAACGCCAAACGGCTCAAATATGTACCTTCCAACTAAGTTGTTATATAGTATTTGCGCCGTTTGAGGTTTTCTGCACCTGCAGCAGCCGCCCCAGCACAGCCCGCTGTGCTAAGAAGATGGGATGGCGCAAGGGTGTCGACACATGTTGCATCCCACACCAAAGGCCTACCCACCTTCCAAGGCATTATGGTCATCCCATCTGGCCTTTTCCCATCGTCGCGTGCCAAGCCGTTGGGTTCTAAAACAGCTGGCACCCCGGCGGTGACAAGGGCCCGACGGATAATGTCATTAATGCTGGCGTGCCGTGCTAACCGACCAGCGCTCCTACTGCAGGACAGGCCATGGTGTACGAGGCGGTCGACTGCTTCACCGCATTGACACCGATGTGGAGCTCCGCTAGGAGCACCCAAACGCAGACACGTAGCGATCCGGAAAGTACTGTCACTCAGCAAAGTACCTATGTTGGGTGACGGTAGTGCCTGTAGCCAAAGAATGTATTTTTGTATTCGTAAGAATATATTAACCCTCGGTATGCCAAGTGGCAAAATGTTACGCGGTATGCCTGTTAGACCCGACTTTAAAGGGACTGTTTTTCGTACTAGTTGTGGTAACTGGTGTATCTAAACAAAGTATGTTTCACATCTGTACTAGGGGTAATATACGAGGGTAAAAAATGAAGAAAACAAATCCACCATATCAACAAAATAAATTAAAAATCATCTAAATCATTAATTAAAAAACCGGCCTTCTTTACATTTATGTGAAAACAAAAGAAATCTCAACTAAACTTTAGAAATTAGGAGGCACAAGACAAAGACTATAGATAATGCTATAATAATCAGTCTTTGTCACTCCCAACAACGGGTGTAGGCAGAGGTGTAATAACCTCTGAATTTGACACTCACTCGGTGTTTTCTGTGTTTTTTCACCATCCCAGCTGACTCCGGACTAAAGTAGTGGCTATAAGGCATCGGTTGGTTGATAATGTTCAGCTACTGACAGTGGTGACGCAGAAATATCATATTTTAATGAAATACAACGGTTTAAGTTCAAGCGTGGGTCGGACAGACCCTACCAGGCATGCCCAGGGTTAAAAAAACGCCCGTTCTTTTAGGGTTCAAAAACCGTAGCGGAAATAAAGAGTGTAGGATTTCGGAGAGCGTAACAACCCGATGATTACAATCAGCGCATAAAATTGCACAAGGCTCCTTCTGTGCGTCCTCTTAAGAGACCACCCTGGTACTCTCTCTGTGCAACATCTGCTCGGGCACTACACTTGGGAGACTGATAAGGAGCTCTCAGCTTTTGGCGTATTAGGCATAGAGACAGTTGCCTCGATGACGCTTTTCTATCGCAGTGGGTTCAGCCCCCAAATAAAGTTATCATCTACCTTAGCCTTTTCTTACTATCTGGGCTGGCTTCCAGACTAACAGAATTCCATCCGTGTTTTACACCCAGTTTTCGAATAGCTCAAACCAGTTTAGCCCTCTGGCTAGACTTGTTGCCATATTTTCTAGCTTATCGACTGTTTTGCATTTTGGCTCACGACACTACGAGTGTCATTACACTCGTAGCCAATAACAGTGCTTCCGAGGAGGGGTATGGATGTATAATGGACCTTCAAATCTTTGATCCATATGTGTGTATATCATAAGCCTCTTGCGTATAGCTTTAAGCCTTTCTGCTGCAGATTTCTAAAAAATCAGGTGCGCGGGCAAAAAAACGCGTTTGCACGTCAATCTCAAACAAATGCCGGTCGCGAGTGCGCTTGCACTAGCTGTACGTGAAGCGTGTCTATGTGTGCGTGCGCTTATTGTATGGAGCAGACCTTCTGAACCTATTCATTTTATCGTTAACACGTAGGATATTGCGCGACCTCGATTCAGGCCCATATCTCTCCTTGAGATTATTATCAAGAGGGTATTGAGTTCAATGCTCTCGATAGGGTTGTCTAAAAGTAAGTTTAGCTATAATGCGAAGTTACTAACAGAAGGCACTTTCTGTGACCACAATCGAGGCTCTCAACCCTTAATTTTTTTGAGATTATTATCAAAAGCTTAATTCATGTGAAAGATAAAATTCCACCCTTGTTCATAGATATATAAATAAGGCCTTTTATTTGGAAAGTTGACTACTGAAGTGACTACCGGAAATGTATAGAAGACCCTAAATTAACTGGCTAAAGACAACAAGACAATAAATAAAACTTAAGTATTATCAATCTCATCTTTTGAAAAATCAAACATCATGTATTTTTTTTTGCTACGTAAAATTGTGAAATTCAATAACAGCCAAAAGCAAAAACTCAAAACTTTTTGCAGCAGAGTAAAATATATTTATGTAGCTAGCTTCGTATTTTATTACCACGACAAAAATCCCGCGGACCTTTCACAAAAGATCTACATTCATGTCAGGACGAGAAGGATATCGTTAAAAACCTTTTCGGTATTTCCTGCTCGGTGTTCCACTTTTTGCCAACATTTGAAAAATGCTACGTTTTTCGCGACCTTTGGACATTTCCTGCATATAATTTCCCTACGAAAATGACCAGCGTTTATTCTTTCCGCGTTGTTTAAAAAGTAAAAAAATACTTTATGTTGTACGGTTGAAAGTGGCCTAGCAGAAATGGTAATGAACCATAATCTTTTGAATACTTAAACAATGTCCAAGCATGTGAGTACTATACCTAAATATTATGTACTCGTACATAATTTAGGGATGCGTACTTGACAAGTAAAAAACGGACAACTAGTACAGAGCCTCCGCTGTCCGTCTGTCCGTCTATTTATCAGCGGGCTGAATCTCATAAACGTAATAGGTAGTCGCGAGCAAAAACGAGTAATAAATAAAAAAAACAGCCATGTGCGAGTCGGACTCGCACACGAAGGGTTCCGTATCATAAACCTTAATTTTTATTATTTGTTGATCTAGCGGCAATATAAATATACAGTCGGTGAAAACTTCAACTGTCTATCTATTACGGTTCTGGAGAAACAGCCCGCTGACAGACAGACGGACGGACGGACGGGACGGTCGGACAGCGGAGGCTTAGTAATAGGGTGTGTTTTTTAGGGTGGGACCCTAAAAAATACATAGACACAAACTTAAATATATATGTACACTGTCTAGCTTAAGTACTTATATAACAAGAGTACCTTATTTGGCTGCCAGCCAAAATACTCGTACAGTTTGGTAGTACTAGCTAGCTGGCTATCCGTTATTCTTTAAGTACTGGGATAAAATAAATAAAGCTTCTATGTGTATGCACTTAAAAATAGTGTAAAAGTATTGAAGCTTTCCAGTCATGAAGCGCATGTCAATTCCACATACCGGTGATTTTTTAGTTTAATGTTCTTTATCCGACGGAACCCTAGTACTTAGCCTCCACTGCCCATCTGTCCCGCTGTCCAGCCGTCCGTGCGTCCGCCCGTCCATCCGTCCGTCGTTCTTTCAGTGGACTGTCTTACACGAATCGTAACAGGTAGACACTTGAAAAGCTCACATAGTTTGTATTGCTACATTCGCTAGAAAATAATAATAAAATTAAATTATATTTAGAAATAAAAGGGAGTTGGTTTTAACGGAATAAAAGTGAATTATACACTGCAATGGTATGCAACCCTTCATGCGAGAGTCCGACTTGCACTTGGTCGGTTATTAGGGTCCTGTACCCGAAGGGTAACCAACGGAACCCTATTACTAAGCGTCCGCTGTCCGTCCGTCCGTCTGTCTGTCAGCGGGTTGTATCTCTAGAACCGTAATAGGTAGAGAGTTGAAATTTTCACAGATTGTGTATTTCTATTGCCGCTATAACAGCAAATATTAAAAAAATAAGGTTTATGGTACGGAACCCTTCGTGTGCGAGTCCGACTCGCACTTGGCCGGTTTTTTATAAATAAGCGTTATTGCTAATAGGACACACTTTGATTAGTCCCAAATCTGACTAAAACTGTTTACTGATGCGTAAACATTGAATTAGAGTGAATAGATTTGCGAGTAACTAATTATAATAATTGCTTATTAGATTTAAACTGATGTTATGTTGAACGAATTAGGTTAGTGTTTTGAAACTTATTAATTAATTAAATTGATGGATTTGAACAAGCTTTCAAGAGCTTGTGGTATTTCATCTGCTACATTTTATACAGGTTTGAGAGCTAGAACCTGGGGTTCTTAAGTCAATGATAGAGGTTTCTTCTATGCAAGGGTGCTCTCATGTCGACCAAATCATCTCTTTATATCAGGTAGAATTGTGTTGAACGTGAGCCTATAAAAAAAGCGATGTTTTAGGATTCTGCCATCCTAAAATATCGCTTTTTATAGGCTCACGTTTGAATATGAATATGATACTTGAAATTCCTTAATACACATAGATGTACCTGCTCTCAATCTGTGTTATAATATTATAAAACTGAGTTTGTTTGTTTGGTTAAACACGCAAATCTCAGGAACTACAGATTATAATTTAAAAAATATTTTAGTCTTGGATAGCCAATTTATCGAAGAAGGCTATATAGGCTATGTAACACCACGCTACGACAAAGGAGCAGAGTATTCATACAAAGTTCACGTAGACGAAATTGCGCTGGTCAGCTTATTAAGTAAAAACGCATGCATGACTCGCAGAACAGATGTCGATGGGGCCGAAAAGTTTTGGAGTGGCGACCGTGTACCGGAAGACGCAACGTTAGCGCGGCCTCCCACAAGGTGGACCGATGATCTGGTGAACGTCGCGAATACCCGATGGAGCGAGACGCACAGGACCGTTCGTTATGGCGACGCTTAGGGGAGGCTTATGTCCAGCAGTGGACGTCTTTCGGCTGATATGATGATGATGGTGAACGTGATCCAGTAAGTATAAAAACTCGTAGTACGGAACGAAAACGAAAGTGTATGAACGAAAACGAAGCAATTGGAGTACGTTAAGATCGTAGCAGGTGTGATTCGAGGCGAGAAAAGCTTGAGATAACTACATATTATATCGTCCGTAACGGCGTCGGATTTTTTGCTTTTTTAACCGACTTCTTCAAAAAGGAGGAGGTTCTAGTTCGAAAGTTGTTGTTATTTAATTTATTTCAATTTAATTTAATTTATTTTATTTAATGCACGACAGTTTTAACTGCAAATGATAATTGACATTCCAAATTCTACTCAAATGTTATTTAATTCTGTTATATAATTTTTATTATCATTTTGTCGATCTTATTATTGTAAAGTAACATTTAAATAAAATGTTGTGCTTACCTTTAATTTAGATGCATGCAATGCTATTATTGTATTTAAAATTGTATGTGCTGTGAATGTCTTTGTGTGTATTTAGTTGGTTTGCCTAAAATAAATAAATAAATAAAGAAAACCAGTTTATTTGGCTCACAAAGATACACGCTGCGATGTTTGTATGTATGTTTTTGTTTTCATGATAATATTCACCGCTTTAATTGCATCCAATGAAGTTTGATTTTCTAAAGTCTGTGTAAATTCCATGACCTAGATGAATATAGGCCACGAAAATATTTATTGAACTAATCCTAAACTTATTCTTACCCTTGCAATAAAAGGTTTGGAATTAAGTTTGCTCCAGTTTCATCATTGAACACTTCGACTCGGTTTTGAAGCTTCGAAAGTTTTCTGAAATAAAATCTTGTTATTCAAGAAATTTTATTGTTTATTTTCTTGATCATTTTTTAAGCATTCTTGTCTATCGTTCATCTCAATATGATTTGTATAAATTGCTATAGACGGTGTGGCGGTGCCTAATCCAAGAAGTAGTTTAAAATACAATTATGACGGAGTAGGGATACTTTAAAACAGATATGGGCATAAGACATTTCAAAATTCTACCCCAAAAGGAGGAAATATATGTTTGTTTGTTGGAGAAATGCCGGATGAATAGTCGAGCGAGAGCTTATTATATTATACTTCCAATGTTTATTCAAAAGCCCTAGTCCCCGTTTAAATAATACATATGCAAAAGGGACGTACTCAGTGCACACAAAACCGGTGTAACTGTCAAACAAATATTTGTTTAAAGCCACGGTAACCCAATTAGGCTTGTTTGTCACCGAACTACAAACTACCCAGTTATAAAGGTGAGGCCAGGCCTCGGCCTAGACAAGCCACAAACATAGAACAAATAACAACAGAAACACTGAATGCCGGATTCATATAATTTGTATGAAATACATTGAGCCAAAACGCACGTAAACATAGACGCATACACGCAGTTTGAGCTCGTTGTAAGGAGCCGGCTTTCTCGACTTTCCGTGCCTCGGAAACTACGCGCAGCTGTTATATCCCAAGAGCCCGCGACGATCAGACCTTCGTTATTTTATAAAGGCTGAAAGTTTCTCTGTGTATCTATCTATAATACCTTTAAACGAGCAATTCTTGTATATATTTATAATCTGAATTTTGGAAACGTCTTAGTCGATTATCATGAAATGCAGTATGCAGGGGGTTTCCGGAGTCTTCCTCGAGGCGATCGGCGGCGGCGATCTCTCGCTTCCAGCCCTGGTTCAAGTCATGGTCCATGAACATGGGAAGCAGTCTCCTTCTTCTGCGAAGCAGTAATGCTAGCAAAGGAGGAAGCCGAACGCGTGAGAGAGAGGGGAACCTCACGCCCAACAGAAAAGACGCCCTGGGCGTCGGGAGGCGCAGGGCAATTCTCGGCCATCGTAGGCGCGGGCGCATAAAGAGCTGTCAGCATAGAAGACGGGCCCGCTAGGGCTAGTGCCTGCTGGGGCTGCGGACTTTGTTCGAAAGAGGCACCGTACCCTGGAACGCAAAGGGCACTAGGAGGAACACGGATGGGTTTTACTCCCTCTTGCTTCATCCAGAGCGGGAGGAGTCATTTGATAATTTCCTTTTTATATCCTTAAGAAAAAAAAAGGAAAAAAAGAGGGGTTTCCAGCTCTCGCTAGGCTTCATTTTCAGGAAACGTCGTAAAAAGAAACCGAGCCATGCTCGGTCATCCAGGTACTGTCTGTCTGTGTAATACAGGTAAGACCAATTCCAGACCATGAAGTTAACATTATGAATGGCTTTGGATGATATTTTTTGGGGATGGATCTTACCTGTATTTGGGACAAACACAGAGAAACTATCAGCTTTCATAAAATAACGAAGATCAGATCGTTGCGAGCTGGTATTCTATTAGTTCTGGCTGTTACTTTTAAATATTTCTACTATTTTTACCAACAAATAAGTTATTACTCAGTAAATGTTCTAGAAGTCAGGCAGGCAGTTGCTTCATATACAAAACTAGTATTCAGTTTAACCTGGTAAGGCACTTGTCTCACCGCCGGCGATCAGCGAGTAGCGAGTAAAAAGTTTCGACATTTTTGACGCTCGGCATTCAGCGAGTGCTTTTGTGCGACGCGCTTTTACTTGCTCCGGCCCGCACTATAGGTAGAAATTACTGCTGTTTGGTGAGTTTTGACCGCTCAGCGAGCATCGCCGAGCGAGTGTCGCTGAGCGAGTACAATTTTTGATAGCTCTTGTCGCTGCGATCAACTAGAGGTAAGAGCCGCTCGCCGACAGTGTGAACAGCCAGCTATCGACTATGAGTGTATGTGTCTCTTTTACTCACACGAGATCTATATCTTTTGTTCCTTTCCTCAGCAAGCAAATAGTCGATAGATACTCGTTTCCTCGCCGGCGGTGAGACAAGTGCCATAGACTGGAAGAATTAATGGAGCTAGGCTTCTGTACTTATTTATTCTGTGGCACAAATGAGGCCGTCAGATATACTGGGACTGCAACTTTAGTTTTAAGTAGTTATAATGCGGATCGCATTTTGTTTATCTTTTTATACGCTTTCCTAAAGTTTTGAGTAGTTAACGAAGTTAGTTAGCTTATTATTGCTTATATGGTTATTTGAGTAAAAAATAATGTTTTTCTGACTAGTAGATGTTAATTTTGGTTCGGTTTTTGTGAAGTTGTATTGAGGTTTTTTTGTTTCAAATTAATTTAATCGTTTTTAAAGGTTATACTTGTTATGTGCAAACTTTACAAAAACGAACTACGTTGCTTCTTGTTATGAAATTTTTAAATTAGTTATTCATGGTCAGATTCAATATTCTTCTTTTTCTTCTTTTCGAGTCGATGGTGACCCTTCAATATTTTGTGCCCAGTATGTGGCCACGTTCACAGCGGCATCAGTGGCGGTTCAACGGTATCATCAGGGCCTTAACGGTACAGGTGTAAGAGCACTTGGGCCACTGCAACAAGTGGGCCATATTTTGTTAGTGTCCAGCGGATCAAGGAATTTTAGCAACTTGTATTTGCAGCCGTCTGAGGAGCTCGTGGCTAAATAATAACAGCCGCACGGGTCGATCTTGAAGGTTAAGCAACGCTTGCCAAGGTTGGTCTGTGGATGGGTGACCATCTTAACATAATGAGTTTCCTCCGTGCCTCGGAAAGCACGTTAAGGCGTTGGTCCCGGCTGTCTCACCCACTATCTCACCTGATGATAAGCGATGATGTGGTCGAAGATGGAGCACGCTTGCCTAGAAGTAACCTATTCACTCTTGACTTAAAGACTCCCAGGTTGTAGCTATCAGGAAACACAGACTCCGGCAGGGAATTCCACTCCTAATAAACTTATATATAGTAAGATTTGTAACACGTTACATTACGCCCCGTAGCACCGGTTAGTACCAAGCTTTATAGAAACCTATCTATACGTAGAATCTATTTAAATTCATCATGTATTGTTTAAAAAAAGAATGCACAAAATGAAACGCAAACACAAACGATGAACTAAAAACAAAACAAATGAACTGCATTCTTCAATACAAAAATGAAACGTTATTTTCCTTGAATTTTCAAGTGAGATTAATTAAATTCTTTACATAATTATATCGAGTCTGATCGCAGCTTCAATTTATTATTTTCTCGTTTCACCACATTCTCGTACTCGAACACAAGATAATGAAATAAACAATGGATCGAGTTAACTAAAGGTTTAAAATTTAATTAGTAGTGTTCGAGCAGCGGGTGAGGGTATTTATTTACATAATAGTATGTATTATACGTTGTTCGAATAGTGTTGTAAAGGAACAGGTTTAGTTTGTCTACATGTTATCGGTAGTTTTGTGACTTAATAAAAATAAATTTTACAAGCAGTGTGAGATCATTTTTACTCAATATTTTTTCTATATTTGTGTCTGTGGTAAATGTTTTTTTGTTATTTAATTCATTTTTTTTTTAATTTAAAACAAGTTAATTTTCAAGTGAACTTCGGGAAATCCTCTCTTGGTGCTCCTCTGAATTCCTTAAGGAACCTACATGCCAATTTTCAGCTTTTTACGACCAGTAGTTTTGGCTATTCCATAACGGAAGAATTTTATATATTAGAATTGCTGATTGATAATAAGGGCACTGTTTTTTCCCACCCAATTAACACAGACCAAACTTAAGTCCGAAATCCGTTTAAAGCACTAGGGCCATTGGGCCAATTATTATATGGCTCATATTTAGGTCAGGACTTGAGTGTAAAAAAGTTTAGATTTGACCAACTTTTATAACTCAAACCTTTCAGGTCGTAAAACCTCCGAATGAAAATATTCTTCCCGAAACATTTCACAACTGTAAATAAGTAATTTCTACCTCTGTACCAAATAATTTGTTGCTAAAATCTGACACGGAAACTTTATTACATTTGTCTATCACGTGTTTCGTTTCCCACTGAATTTTCAGGCCTCCACTCAGACCACAGAGTATCTACGCCAATAGAGCATAGAGCCGGAATTGCAAAGATATCTTGTTTGGCCTTTACGGAGATCTTTGAAACACTAGGGAGTGGTGTCGGGCGGGGCGAGTTGGAGAACTGTTTTTATGTACATTTTTGACGCGCGTTCGTAAAGTCCTCATATTCAGCCTGGTTTGAATTCATTTATAAGCTCGTCGTGTCCCACTGCAGGGCTAAGGTTTAAATAAATGACTTTTATTGATTGCGTACTCAGTTTGCTGAAAGTGGTTAAAATAGTCATCATTTTAAACAACTTCTACATTGGGTCCAACCCTGAATTCCGGATAAAAGAACAACTACCCCAATTTGAATTAACCTAATTCAAAAAATGTACAAGTAATGTATGAAAATATGTATGTTTAAACGTTTTAAGTTTGAGTGTCACCGATGGCGTCTTCAGTCGCTGCCAGTTCTGTGGTTCCGTACTCTATGGCCAAACTCTCAGGAAGACTCCATTTCGATTCAATTGAGGCATTCAATTTAATTTTGTTCGAATGTAGGCCAATTCGCGATGTTTTTGTTTACGCGGTAAGACTCAGTATTTTATGAGGCACAAACAGTAATCAAATTATCATATTTTTCAAGCCATATTAGTCGGAACACAATACCGAAGCTATCGGTTTTCTTCAAATCCCAATCGAACTACGCGTTCACCAAGTCAAGTCGTACCCCTTATAATTCCAAAACAAACATTTAAATTGACGTCTCAATATCAATATGAATGCCTTCCGTTTCCTGGAAACGAATTGGAGCCCAATTTCAATATCTGATTACGTAGATTTGACGTTACGTTTAATAAATTGAGCTTCTGATACGGAGTGTGCGGTGGAAGCAACACTTTCCATCACCTCCAAATATATGGAGTTTCGGAAACGTATAAATAAGGAAAGAGGACCAACTTTCGTATTTAAAAATACTCATAAACTATTCGTGACATCGTTTCAGCGACACTCAATACCAAAAACTTGTGTAAATAATAGATAGAAGGTAGGTACTTATATCTTCTAATACATAGAAATCTCGTGTCACAGTGTTTGCTATCGAACTCCTCCGAAACGGCTTGACCGATTTTTATGATTTTTTTTTACGTATATTGGGTAGGTCTGAGAATAGGTCGCAGGCTATTGTTTCATTAAATGGCAAACAACATTTGCTAAATCAGTTAGTCATATATAAAAAAACCAGTGTCACGGTATTTGCTACAGAACTTCACCGAAACGGCTCGACAGATTTTCATGTACTTTTTTTGTGTATATTTGGTAGGTCTGAGAATAAGTCGCAGGCTATTTTTTTAAATATGGCAAAACAACGTTTGCTGAGTCAGCTAGGAAAGATAAAATAAAGGAATCGTCCCTAACAGCTGATAAACATCAAAAGAAGGGACCCAAAGTTGACTAATCAACATCTTTGACGTCATTTGTCGAAAATGCGTCACTGGTTTAAAAAAATATTAATAAGCTTACTGAATAGTGAACAAGGTTCTATCAAAAAGGTTTACATACACGTCATAAAGAGATGCAAATCGTTTCGAACCACAAAGCCTGTACTATTTTTAGGCCAACGTATCCTCATAATATTACCGTTAATCCAGTAACGAAAAATATTATCATTATCATATAATTTACCCAACACAAAAATACCTGATCTCCTAAATCCTCCATAATCAGAGAACACGAGTAAAAGCAAAAATATTTTGTTAATCAAATTAATTCAGGACCCTCCTAATACCAGCTTAAGCGAGCAGCGCGTCAAAATGTTCATCTTTATCACTTAAGTTACAATGTTTGTACAGAAACTTTGAGAAACGCTGCCATTTAACGGGTAAAAGTTTTGAATGTTGTTTATTGTGAAAGAGGGACCGTTTTGTCTTTGATTACGAGTGCTAGATCACAGTTAAGTGGTGGAGTTTGAAATAAAATTCAAAAAAAGATTTTTTTTTTTTGTACTTAAGGATGACCTTTGCTGTCTCAAGTCCAGGTGAAGTCTCGAACTATATCGGTGGAAGTGAAGTAGATTTTTGGCTAGTATCAGGCTTGAAAGCTGTCGGTTTTTAGGGTTCCGTACCCAAAGGGTAACTAACGGAACCCTATTACTAAGCCTCCGCTGTCCGGCTGTCCATCCGTGCGCCCGTCCGTCCTTCCGTCCGTCTGTCTGTCAGCGGACTGTATCTCAAGAACCGCAATAGGTAGACAGTTGAATTTTTCACAGTTTGTGTATTTCTATCGCCGCTATAAAAAAAAATACAAAAAATTAATGTTCATGATACGGAACCCTTCGTGTGCGAGTCTGACTTACACTTATTCGGTATTTTTAATTGTTTAGCTGTAGTTTTTAAAAATAATAGTTGACCACATTATCGCAATAGGTGAACCTTTAAAATATGGTGGGAAATAAAACAAAATTAATTTATGGCCAAAAGCAAAGATTAGTCTTCTGGACAAGAAACTTTTATCTTATATTTAGACTTTTATTTAGCTTGTACTGAAATTAAATTATAGAAATGTGAAAGAATTAGAAAAGATGGACGTATTCGTTTTTTTTATATATATATAAAAGTCCTACATCTGTTTACTCAGATAAGTCTATATTCAAAGTATAACCTAGAAAAAATATCTATCCTTTCCCCTAATTAGTGACATAGAATTTCCTAACTTTTAATCGATTGAAGACACGACAACCCAATGTATCCACAAAACACAAATCAACACATATTATAGCTTCGTACAACCATCGTCGCAATATACATCACAGCGACACACCTGTGCTATTGCGACAGGAGTACGCACGTGTCTCGGCTCTCCTCAAACTTTGAGGACCTCAAGGGGGCGCGTACGGTGAAATGTGATTGTACCACCAAAGTACGACACGTGCAAGATTGAATTTAGTGAGCCAATGTCCTTTTTAGGGTCCCGTACCCAAAGGGTAACCAACACAACCCTATTACTAAGCCTCCGCTGTCCGTACGTCCGTCCATCCGTCCGTTTGTCTGTCAAAGGGCTGTTTTTCCAGAACCATAATAGGTAAACAGTTGAAATTTTCACAGGTTGTGTATTTCTATTGCTACTATGACAATAAATAATTAAAATTTAGGTTTATGGTACGGAACCCTTGTGCAAGTCCGTTTCTTTACTTACCCCTTGAAATAAATTGAACACGGCTACTCAATGAACTGCCAAAAAACAAATAAACACGTACAGCTACGTACGACAATCGTAGTGCAATATACCAAAGCGGCACACCTGTGTTAATGCGACAGGGGAACGCACGTGTCTCAGCGCTTCTCAAACCACTGGGAACATCAAGGGGACGCGCTGCTAGTTGGCACGTGCAAGATTGGTTTTGATTTGACTCAATTAAAGAGAGAGACCCTTTTTCAACAGTGTCAGCATTTTCAGGGGTAAAAATAAGAGGAGTAGGAAGTAATTGACTAGTTTTAGAGAAGTGAAATTGTTTTTCCACTTTCAACGAAACAACGAACACCAAAGCTGTTAGTTTCAATAATGTCAGTTGAATATCAAAATCTTTACTTTTATGAGCATAAAAACCGGTTTGTCACACTGACTATTGACTGAATAAATTTATTGCCAATAAAGTCCAGGTGCCCACAGGAATACATTTATTTACAACATATTATAAGCACATAATTATGTATTTAAGTCCGTTAAGTAACTCGTTAATATTTTTAATACATTCCATGAAGCTTCCCTGCTATTTAAAAATTATTTGTTTTTCATTATTAAGTACTCTGTTAATATAAATAAAATTCAGACTATATCCACAGTTATTTAAACTCTGAGTTTTATTACTAAATTAACGACACCAAAGTTTTCTCTTCATAATGTAATTGAACCATCAAAGTTTTGCTTCATTTAAATTAAATTACTCTCCACTGCTGTTGTAAATTACTGTCCACTTCAAAAGCTGCATTTTTTCCTTAAGAAATGCTATAAAAGTTTTGAAAACTGCAATAAAAACAGACGTCTCAAAATCCAAGGAAATTGGAACAAAGAAACATTTCAAACTGCACTTGTTTGTTCTTTTTTTGAAAAAAAGAATGAAATAAATATTGAAGAGGAGATATTTTGGCATAAACTTTGACAAACGATGGCGATCAAATTCTATTGTCTTTTTCTTATTACCGAAGTTCGAAAAAGTAATATTAAGAATTTGGAAAAAAGAATTACATTTTGTACGTTACGACATATTCTGCAGATGGCGCAAGTAATTTGAAATATTGTACTGAAATAATATAATTTAACTTACAATAAAAGAAATATTGAATGTGTTTCGTCGAACTATAAGTTTCGACTATGTTTATAGTAAGTTATTACTTTTATAGTGATTGAATATAGACTGAATAAAGCAATCATATTTGAAACTAATAAAATCGCATAGATATGGCAAACGACAAAGGAAACAAATCTTGAGAAAAATCTGGAGACAGAGGCTTTATATGAGAGACTCGTCCTCAAACAGGCTGAAATAAAATCAAATTATTATTATTATTTATTTTTTTTGAGCGGTTTGGGGTTGAAACTCTTGGGATCCAAGTGCTCACGTTTTATTTAAAGAACTAGATTAACGTTTAGTTGACACTTTGCGTAACCCAGGGCTGGCTTTACCTCGAACAGAGGATAAGCATTGCCATACAACGTGGTAATGCCGCCAGTCTTTTGGGCTCACTTCCAGTCGACAGCGATGCGGACGAATTTTTTGACGCCATATTATAGTTAAGAGTATATATATATGAGTATGATGTATGAGTTAAGTGAGTTTGTTTGTCGACCGATTTTGAGAAATTTGAAGACAGTTATAGGCTATTTTAGCGCGAAAGAAATCTCGGGATAATGGCTAGTGTATAATACTTAACAGAAAGATCGTGGAATAAAACGGTTGAGTAATACATATTGCCCAAGATTTAACACAAAAGTTCACGTGAATTGAAAATAAAGAAAAAATAGGAAACAATATATTATTCTCATGTTATAAAGCCGAAGCCGTACAAATTGTAGCTACAAATTACTTTTAATAAAGACTATTTTTGTGATTTAATTACAAATGTATAGTTTTCAGACTTTTCCCTATAATTTTAATACATGATTTTAATTTCAACTTGCGTTCCCGAGATAAAATGGTCTTGACAAACAGACGGACTGACAACAAACTGATCCTATAAGAGTTCCGTTTTATCCTTTTGAGGTACGGAACCCTAAAAAAGAGCGTACATTATACTTACTTACCTACTGAAAGATGGTCATCCAAATAAATCTACGGATAACCTTACATTAGTTTTCATTAATGAAGATTACTACGTAGAAATGAATATCAATATTGACTCGATAAGTATTACAACGAAAGAAAAAAGTTATTGGCTATCATACGCCTATTTCCCCAAAGGAATCCTGTTAGTGTTCTATTGTATTATCACATCATTTCTAAATAATTTCGTTCGCTGAAGTTATACTGTACTATATTATATACAAATTAATAGAATAGAATATCTACACTAATATTATAAAGAGGAAAGATTTGTTTGTTTGAATTGAATTGGCTCCGGAACTACTGGACCGATTTGAAAAATTCTTTCATCATTAGAATTCTAAATTATCTGTGATGAAAATAGGCTATAGAATATTTTCAAAACAGTTATATCGCTTATGCTGCGGAAACTATTGACAATAGAGCAAAGTAATGTACTACAGTTTTATAGAAGACATCAAAATCTACAAAAAAGTCCGCGAGCGTATATATCTAACTTTCATGGTTAAGTCACAATGACCGCTTTTTTCAAATTATTCATTCAAAACCCGGGTGGAATGGAATAGTAGTGATTTAGGTATCATGATATTGATCCTTATCCATTAAAATAGTTTGATAATTAAGGTTGGTTATGTACATGTAATTTACATTTTAAATTATTCAAATCGGACCTTTCGTTTAAAAGTTACGACAGGTATAAAAATACTCTAAGAAACATGTGGCAGTTTGAGCGAACTGCCCTTCGTTTAGTGTATTAATAAGTAATTTACATGTTACCCCTATTAAAGGGGTAGAGGGAGATGAAGAGCGAACCAAATCGCGGGCGAAGTGCAAGTTCTTTAATATATAAGATTCAAAGCCGCTACAAACATTGCACACTCACATATTGTGTGCATTGCTACATCAATTTATTGTTAATTGAATAATCCTGGCATGGCATTGACCATCACAACTCGAGGATAGTTATCAATTGGTGCATCACATAAGCATAGTTTATCTATATACTTGCAACTAGGTTCTGCCTGTGACTTCACTTGCATGAACTACAAATTGGGTTTCATCCAAATCCATTCAATGGTTTTTAACCACTCAGCATTCGTCAGCCCCTTTTTTTTAAGGATTGGAAATCATCAAATGACTACTTCCACTCTGGGCGGAGCGGAAAGGAGTGTCAGACTCTTACTGACTAAAACCCTTCCGTGTTCCTCCTAATGCCCTTTGCGTTCCAGGGTACGGTGCCTCTTCCAAACGGTTTCCGCACCCCGGCAGGCACTGGCCCTAGCGGGCCCCGTCTCCCATGCTGACAGCTCTTTGAGGCGCGCGTGGAACACAGCGCGTCGTCAACAAGGGCCTGGTTCTGATCGGACGGCCCCTGAGAGGGCAAAATTGTTAGAACCCGGAAGTCCCTATCTGGCCAAGTTAAAATAACTGCAATATGCCTACAAATAACGTTTAAATCGCGTGAGTGTCGTCGGCTTGTCCCGAAAGGGACTTACGGATCATGAGAGTAACAAACGCTCATCCTTCTAAACTTTCCCCCATGTTTGAGTCATATAAGTTCATAAGTGAAACTCTCTACATGCGTCTGTTTCCGAATGCATTCAACCTTAATCTTTTCAAGCTTAGAGTGAACTGGTTTCTTATGGGTTAGCTCACTCTATAGTTGACTTTGTCTCTGTCACCTCTGACCTAGACTAAAGTCAAGAGCAAACCCGTCTCAAGAAAAAAAACGGGCCAAGTGCGAGTCAGCCTCGCACACGAAGGGTTCAGTACCATAAACCCTAATTTTTATTATTTTTTGTCATAGCGGCAACATAAATACACAATCTGTGACAATTTCAACTGTCTACCTATTACGGTTCTTAAGATACAGCCCGCTGACAGGCAGACAGACGGACGGACGTCCGGACGGATGGATTAGTCATATTGTTCCGTTGGTTACGGAACCGTATCCTTTGGGTACGGAACCCTAAAAAGATCGTATAAAGGTTCCATTTTTCATTCGGTCACTAATTAAATACATTTTTACGACATCCCATTCTTTTACACCAATAACGACATGTAAGTACTCGTACATTCAAAAAATGCAATTTTCCTCCCAACATTTTCCCATATTTCAAAGTAATGCATGAAAAGCATTCATTTTGCCATATTTCACAAAAGATGACCATTATTGTGTCCATTCACGAGCCATTACGGACTCTTGTATGTTTTAAATTACTTGACGAGGCATCACGCTTTTGTTTCGCAAATAGGGTAGGCAGAAATGAGTGAAACTCCCAAACTACAGGTAAGTTCCTATGTTAAAATAGGTGATACACCTTTTGCAAATTAGCAGGGCTAGGACAAGACCGATCCAATATTCTCAATCACTGCAACTCCAGAAAAACGACGAGTCAGTGAAATAAGTTGACCACATTTTCGCTCTCCATCAGGGGAGGAAAAAGGGAAAATTGTTTCACACGCGAGGCTATCCTCACCATCATCATCTTTCTGCCCTTATCCCATATTACTGGGGGTGGACGCAACACGTTTTTTTCCCTCCGTTCTGTCAGCCGTCACGCTATTTCTAATGCACACGCGAACTTATTAATAATTAAAAGAAACCGGCCAAGTGCGAGACGGACTCTAACTCGAAGGGTATCGTACCATCTGGGGCTGCAGAATTCGATCGAAAGAGGCACCGTACCCTGGAACGCAAAGGGCTCTAGGAGGATCACGGGTGGGTTTTAGTCAGTAAAAGTCTGACACTCCCTCTTACTTTACCCAGAGCGGAAGGAGTCATTTGATGATTTCCCACGCTAAAAAAAAAAGTGGTATCGTACCATAAGACGAAAAAAAGAGTTTCTTGTATAGTATTGGGAGCCTTTAGATAAGATAAGATAAGATAAGATAAGATAAGTCTTTATTTGCTTTAAACATGGTATAAAGTTGTTACAGTCAGGTATTAATCTTAGGTCCACATGTTTAGCTATACAGAATATGTATCAATTGCATGCAAAATATTATAATTTAATTATTGTTTAATGTCAAGAATTCAATACAATAATACAATAGTTGTCAAAATTATCCACGTAAATGTCCAAAATTTTATATTCTATTGTTAAAAAAATCTTTAATGTCATAAAACATATGTTCTTTCAGCCATTTCAATAATTTGTTTTTATAAGATTTAATATTACATATCAATTTTATTTCATTTGTAATTTAATCAAATTTTTATTTACATTTGTTTCATTTAATTAATTAATTAATTTAACATTAGACCTAAAGAAGAAGTGTAATTAAATTGTTTGTATTGTGTATGTTTAATTAAATTGTATTTAGAATAAGTTAGTCTATAGGAGCTCGTGGCAAGATAATACCAGCCGCACGGGTCGATATTCAAGGTTAAGCAACGCTTGCCAAGGTTGGTCTGTGGATGGGTGACCATCTTAACATAGCGAGTTTCCTCCGTGCCTAGGAAAGCACGTTAAGCCGTTGGTCCTGGCTGTCATTTGTAGATCTTTGGCAGTCGTTACGGATTGTCAGAAGCCAGTAAATCTGACTCCAGTCTTGCCATGAAGTACCGTGTTACCCAGTTACTGGGTTGTGGAGGTCTGGTAGGCAGCCGCTCCACGTAAAATACTGGTATTCAGATAATCCGGTTCGACTGGATGCCGACCCCAATATAGTTGGGAAATGGCTAGGCAGATGAGAATAAGTTAGTCTATAAGTCCTTTTAATCTTTTATATTATTGTCTTTTGCTGTGCCCAACAGGGTCCACAATTGTGTCTCATTAAATTTTCACCTACCACCTAAGCATGTACATTGTAGAAAGCAATAAATTATTAAGTATTGAATTTGTTACTATACCAGCAATATAAATACACACTCTATGAAAATTTCAACTGTCTGCCTATGACGGTTTTTGAGATACAGCCCGCTGACAGCCAGACGGACGGGCGGACAGCGGAGTACTACTTCGGGTACGAAACCCTTAAAAAATGAGGTTGGGAAGAGGCTAAGCGGATAATACCTATGTCTACAAAACCTAAACAAATCTATCTATTTCTAACCAGAGATATTGTAAAGGTAACTGACCTTTCCAATTCCAAGTACAATGAACTATCCTGAAGAGATTATTATAATTAGGATTCATTGAATGAAACGAACATTAATTTATTCGTGTAACAATGTTTTGTAATTATAATCTGGTCCTTTTCTGGTCCTCTGGGAATTAATTTTCATGAATGACTGATCATACATGTATAAAAGGTCGTTGGTATTTATGTATAGAATTTATTTAATAGCCAAATAGAATACCAGCTATGCTTTATTTTACACAAAAAATATTACACTTTGCCTTCAGAATTTTAAATAATTATCAAATTACGGAACAACATACTCTGCGTAACACAATGCTAACTTCAAATTCTATTGCAAATCATACTTCTTTATGAGCTTTTAGGGTGCCCGCCCACGTCAGACTTTTTGTAACACCGATAATCAGGTCGATTTTTTTTAGCTTACCACTCCACTTCCACAGAGAGTGTAGACACTATTGCAATCGGTACGTTCCATTTTTCTCCAACAAAAATCGGTCGCCGATTATTTATGTACTTAACATTTTACGCACACAAAAAGGTTTTAATGCCATAATGATGCAGAAACAAATAGCCGATTATCGGACGTGGGCGGGCAGCCTTTGGTCACTCTTGATAAAGCTGATTTCTAATTTAAATACAGCTCAAATCACGATATTAGATATTGATGGCAATGGATTCAAATTATTAATTCTAGTAAACACATGTGACTAAAGTGATCCTACCCGGACGCATACGTGTGTGAACGAGTTCATATAAAATGTAAGCACTAATATATTTTGAGCTCCTGACGGACCACGGTCCGTCGAGTCCCGGGATCCAGACACAGTCTGGATCGGGGCGTAACTGATGCGGTCCTCTGGACCACAAAGGCTCAGACGTGTGGACGCAAAGCTATACATTCAGTTACGCCGTCTCCTTCGTGGCCTGCTAATACAGTCTTTAGCTAGAAGAGCCTATTTTGTTTGAAAAATCATTGCCCCTTCAAAAATTTGAAGCTGATTTTCAATTTCATATACAGCTCAAATCTCAATATTGGAATGAATGCAATGGATTGAAATTATTAATTCTAGTAAACACATTTATTATTTATAATAAATTCTGATCCCTCTCGGACGTAGATGAGCGTGAACGAGTTCATATAAAATGTATGCACTAATATATTTTGAGCTCCTGACAGAATACGGTCCGTCGATGTCCCGGGATCCAGACACGGTCTGGATCGGGGCGTAACTAACGCCGTATCACCATCAGAGATGCGGGCCACCGGACTACAAGGTTCCCGACGACGTGTGGAATCAAAGCTATACATTTAGACGCGCCGTTTCTTTCATGGCCTACAGTCCTTAGCTAGAAGGGAAAAAGGGGTTTTGAAAAATCAATGCCCCTGAACACGAGCCTAAAAATGTTTGATACTGCGCGTGGCTGAATGATTGGGTTGTGGGAGGACATATGTGAATGAAGCGCATGAGACTTAAACTCTTTTATGGTTATATCACACACTAGTTGACCCGCGCAACTTCGTCTGCGTCACAACTTTCATTACTGCTCCGCTCCTATTGGTCTGAGCGTGATGATAGGACCAGTAGTTCCTGAGATTAGCGCCATCAAGCAGACAAACAAACAAATAAACTCTTCAACTTTATATATTAGTATAGATATCCAGACCAGCGAGCGGGTCTAAAACGGCTACTTTAGTTAGAATCATATTAGAATATAATATTAACCGTAAAACATTCTGTCAAATTTCATTTTCATCTTTATCAATTTGAAAGTATTGGGTAGCTTGATGTACTGGCTGATTCTACAAAAGTGGCCTTTTTTTGTGATGAGTTTGCTCTTGACCCTAGTCTAGGTCAGAGATGACAGAGACACAGTCTACGATGGAGCGAGCTTACCCAGAAGGAGACCGTTCACTCTAACTTTGAAGAGACCCTCTTTTTAGACCCGCTGCTCTAGATATGTATGAAATAACCTTAACCTTTCATCCACATTTGTCCTCCTACAACCCAATCATTCAGCCACGCTAACATGCAAACATTTAAACACCAATGTTTATTGGCAATCACGTTGGACGAGACCTTGTCGACGACAATGACCAATAGATCGAATTAAATGGGATTCAGTCTGCAAATACGCGGTGGGATTAATACAATGCACTCTGCAACTAGGAACTACAGTTCAAGGATATTTTTATTAGGATTTTATCGTCATCATCATAATACGTAATATCATTGTCCGAGGCTCGCTCGCTTTCGCATAGATTTCCACAAAAAGGCCTATAACCTTCCAATTCAAGTACAAATTTCGTTAAAATGAATCAGCAATTTAGGCGTGAAAGCATACCAAATAAACACACACTTATTAATTTACATTATTAAATATTATTTTTGAAATGCCGTTTTTGGCTACTTTATGCGATTTATATGCATGTACAGACGCCAGCACATCAAGCTACGATCTGTCCAATCTATCTATACTAATATATAAAGCTGAAGAGTTTGTTTGTTTGTTTACTTGAACGCGCTAATCTCAGGAACTACTTACTGGTCTGATTTGAAAAATTCTTACAGTGTTAGATAGCCCATTTATTGAGGAAGGCTATAGGCTACATATTATCACCCAATAGGAGCGGAGCAGTAATAAAAATAGTGACGCAGACGAAGTTGCGTGGGTCGACTAGTTTCTTTAATAAAATTTCATCTTTATGTCTAAAATAACCCTCCTTCTTTCGCAGTCGGGTAAAAATAGATTCAAAATTGATTGGGAAAATTTGATAGTCTTGGGTACGTTGATGTGCATATTGATTGGTGTTGCCAGTAACAAGTTTTCAAAACTAAAATATCAACTTATTATTTGACGTCTATGTATAGTCTGTTTTTTTTTTTAATCTCGCAGATTACATTGACAAGTGCAAAATGCAAGCTGACATATTATTATATTACAATATCATGTCAGTTTTGAAATTTGCACTTGTCAATTTAGTCTCCGGTATTATAACCAGGCTATAGTACATTTCTCCAGCATTGCAGAGTGATAGAAATAAGGCGAGTATTTTATCATTGTTTGTATGCCGCCAGCTGCATCATATTCCCCATGTTTACGATAAAAGCAAAGTTATTTCTGTATAAAATGTTGCATAAAATGTCCTGTTTATTTCTTAATAGTTTCTAGTAGAAAGGTTATCGTAAATATCAGACTTATTAGCGGTAATGCATTGAAGCTTTTAACGTTTTCGGGTTAAGCAGATCAGTAATACATACAAATATTACAACAGTTTAGTGATGAATGAATGCAAAAAAAAACACTCACTTAATTTTGCATACCTTTTTTCTGTGTATTTATTTTATTTATTTGACACTTCAGCACACAAATGTATAAAGGCGGAATTTCTTATATCTATTTGCGGAATTAATGCTAAAGGCATTCTCTACCAGTCAACCTTTGGCTGATGCAGAGAATAGTGGTAGATGCAATACGAAGAATTAAAAGCGATTGAAAATATTCAAATACTATTAAAATTACCCATAATATACATATACAAATCATAAGTACACTATAAACTTATTTTTTTTTTTTTTTTTTTTTTTTAAGTACTCAAATTAACAAGATAAATATGTAAACGAAATACTTAAATAATGAATACGAATAGGTTATTGGAAAATATTAGCGCTGTGACGATACAACTGCCAACTTCTTACGAATGTGTACACGAAGACAAAAAATATCTGAATTAGTCTGATATCAACTGACGAACACAAAAAGCTGTTCGGACAATTCAATACTCAATCACATTGAAATGTTTTCTCATTCTTCACACTCACAAACGTAACCGAAACTTTTTTCTCGAGATGATAACTTCAACCGGGATCTACTTGTATGACAGTATATCCCTTAAGGCTTGAACACACTTGATCGGTTTAGAACGGAGACGTACCGGAAGGAAACGTGAAAAGATCTTTGAGAACATGCTATTTTGTAGCTTATCTATACCGCTTAAAAGGAAACATGGGCTTCGAGACTTTGTATGTAAAAATGATAATTCGAGTTTTGGTTCTCGACTATTTTCTCCTCCAATATTAGACCGATTTAAGAGATATTTCATAAACTTAATAAGAAGGATTTAAACTGTGTTGCTATGTTTTCTTTTTTGATGATTTATTAACCGTATAAGCACTAGAACCCTCACAAAATGCTCAAAATTGTCCGATAAATCGCTGTCAACAGAGCCCTAGTGTACAAATTTGGCAACTATTAATCACTTACTACAACCTCACAAACTCACAAACTTTACCTCGTTATGGTATCTATCCTTATCTGTACTAATATGTAAAGCTGAAGAGTTTGTTTGTTTGTTTACTTGAACGCGCTAATCTCAATAACTGCTGGTTCAATTAAAAAAAATCTTTCAGTGTTAGATAACCCATTTATTGAAGAAGGCGGAAGCAGTAATGAAAATTGTGACGCAAACGAAGTAGTGTGGATCAACTAGTTAGTATATATTTGTCCTGACTGACTGATTATTTTCAGTCAGGGCAAATATGCACTGCCAATACTAATGAGCCTAAAAAGTTGAAGTTAACTTAGTTAAATTAGTTTGAGAACACAATTAATGTACGTGTTAAAAAGAGATTATTGGAAATTTTGTTGAAAAAAAAAAAAAAATTATAGCATGGTTGGCGCAGTGGTTGAGCGATTGATTGCTCCGCTGCGAGTCGCGGGTTCGATTCCCGCTCGGAACAAATATTTGTATAGACTACTGATAGTTGTTCTGGGTCTGGCTGATTGTGTATGTGATATTATATACTTATTATGTATCACTAACACAAACGCCCACGATACAGGAGAAATTCCTAGTGTGGGGCAAAACACTAGGAATATCTTCTGTATTTGACTGACATGATTGGTTAAAATTTCTTCGCTTCTCCGCTCTTCTGTAATGGACCGGCACCCTTATGGATACCCATCGGGTACACAACCCTACCTATATAAGCAGCATCACAACAAATTATTTATGCGACAATCACAACACCGGGCACACTAATGGTAATACGTTTTTAAGTCATTTCAGCTATTTCGAAAAACAGCATCACGAAATCCGTCGAGTACACAGTAAACCAAATAAAACTCCCGTTAACAATGTAGCCAAGCCCTAAATAGTGGACGCTCCAAAAAATTAACCATTCAGAGTCGCAGTTATACTGCGTGAAACGTAGGACCAAAAAAATAAATGTAGACAATGACCGAGAGTGAATCTGGCTTTCGAGGAGGGTTATTCGAGTTCCTGGTTACTTCGGATATAGTATTAAACTTTCCACGTATGTGGAAATGGACATCCTCAGACTGTGGGCTTACTTGTTCCCCAAATCCGTTTTTTAACCGCCATCTTTTTTTGCACATTTGTTCAGCGATATTTTCGCCAATAATTGTCAACCGATTTTGACCTTTCCTTTTTTTTATTATTATTTGGGTATAATTTAGACGGTCACCAAAAATAATATTTTTAAGACTCTAAGCCTAGGCACCAAAATGGATCAATGGTCACCAAATTCTATCCAACTCAACTGTGATTGCGATAAAATGTAGGCTTGGGGTTACAAACTGGATAAAATAGGTTAGGTTAGGTTACAATTGTGACCAACCACGCGCGAGCCGAGCGAGCGAAGCGAGCGGTGCCGCGGCAGCGGCCGGCGAGCGCTACTTCTCGAATAGTATTTGGTGACCATTTATCTGTTTTGGTAACCGTTTAGAACTTTTTTGGTAGTAAAATAGGTACTTTTTTGGGCGGTGTTTAAACACAAGCCTTATTATTTGTAATGGGTTTGCTCTAGTCTCTGTGACTTTTTGTTTGGAAGAGTATTTTCCCGAACTGGTCCCAATGTCTGTTCCAAACACACATGACGTCAAGTCCGAGGTAAAAATTGTACCATCGTAGAGACGTCACGCGTGTTTTCGACGCAGTGTATCGTCTTCTTTTCACGTTTACGTAAAAAAATAAAAAAATACGTTTCAAACATTTTTTTGGAATTCAATCTGACGGACTAAATAGATTTTTTCAGTAAAATACCCAATTAGTGAATATTTTAGGCGTTCTGGCTTCAGAAATTTCGTTAAAAGTGAATATTCTGAGAATATCCGTGGTTTTAAGCGACAGGTCTTGATCGATAAACAGATACCAGATAAACCCGTGTGTCAAACAAAACTTTCTCTTTTAAGGTGGAAGCGCCAGGGTAGCCCGCGAAATTCAAATATTTTTATGTTTTTATTTATTTAAATATAACGCTCTAAGTTCATCAAGCCCTACTAAACGGTTATTTTATGAAAAAGTAATTTAAGAAGGCTCAATGAACTTAGAGCGTTATATTGATGATTGAAATGGCTATAATTCTTAAGATAAATACGCGTTACGGCCGCGAATCGTATTTTGTTCAACATACAGATTCACACTGACCGGCAAATTCCGAAAAACATAAAAATATTTGAATTTCGCGGGCTACAAACTAAAAACATCACTATAAACCAAGCCTTACCTAATAGTCTAAAATCGCGCATACTTCATTAGCAAGCTAATTAATAAATCAATATTCTTGTCTGCTCTACAATTGTGAAAATAGGCCATTGAGTTTATTATTAAAACACTTAATAAATTCATGCAAATAAGCTTTAAGTCTTTCTAATTAAATCAGGCTACAGAGAATTAATATTTTTACCGTTAATTGACATTTTATTTTATGATATCACTAGCTTCTACCAGCGACTTCGCCCGCGTGGTACCTAGGGAACACACTCCTGGGATATAAAGTAGGCTATGTCCTTTCTCAGGCTCTAGACTATCTGTGTGCCAAATTTCATTTTTATTTTTTTGTTTTTAGTATTGATAGGCACGCTGAATGCTCAACTGACAGCTGAGAAGTTTATAGTTGTTAGGAAATATTTGATAAGGAATTAAACTTAGTACATTGGTCTTAAGTTAGTCTAAGTTGTACGAATAAGGAAGTAAATTGAGGCCTGAGTACTTGCTCAAGACGCCATCTTGTCCATAAATACGTATGCAAGTAGGCGGCTGTGTTCCCGATGTGAAATTGTGCGTCTAATCGTAGGTACGGGGGACGTGCTCCCGCAATCAGCTGGGCACAACTGTGCTGTACTCCGGTAGAATGAGGAAAATAAGAATTAGGTATTTATTATTTTTAGCTTAGTTAAATAATACAGCCACGTGGTTCAATGTTAGAGGTTAACCCTTAAACAAATGCAGCGCTGTGCAAGACTTATCAAAGATGATAAAATGGATTTAGCTTGCATTTAGAAGTAGTTTTAATGTATGTAAAATAATATATTAAAAAAAAACATAGTAAATATATTTTTTTTAGTGGGTTTTCATGGATCGAAATAATTTCAAGTAACGATTATCGATTAAATTTAAAATACCAAAATGTAGATCATTGCCGGGTGGGAAATAGTTTGCCTATATTTGAATAAGGGTCTTGCTGAGGTCAACCAGTAGGAAGGTGATCATCCATTACATGGTGAGACTCTCTTAAGCCCCGGAAAGTACTTTAAGCTAGTAGTCCCGCCAGTCATTTGTAAATCTTTGATAGTAGTTACGAATATTCAGAAGCAAGAAAACCTGACACCAGTCTTCGTCAGGTATACCCTGTTACCCAGTTACTGGGTTGTGGAATTTGTTTGCATCGGGTAAGTTTCATGTTACCCAGTTATTGGGTTGTGGAATTTGTTTGCATCGGGTAAGTTTCAAAGTTGAGCCCAATATAATGGGGAAAATACTGGACAGATATATATATAAATACAACGTAAAATAGAATAAACAAAAAACCTCTTAAGGGGTCATTGAACTCATCATTTATACAACTTTCGCTATAGGACTTTGGAGGGTATGCGAAACAGAGATTAAAGTCCCGTTAACCTCCATTAAAAAGGGAGGATACTCCGATCAGGAGGTTGTTATTTAACTGCCCGATAGTTGATATGTGTTTCCTGATAGCTACAACCTGGGAGTCTTTAAGTCAAGAGTGAATTGGTTATTTCTAGGCAAGCGTGCTCCATCTTCGACCACGTCATCGCTTACTATCAGGTGAGATAGTGGTCAAACGCGTGCCTATCTTTAGTAAAAAAAAAAAAAAAATTCAGGCGATGTATGTTCCAATCGCACGGTAAACTCTGCTTGCGCGATGCAGGATTTTAACATAGTAGTTCGCTGTTAGTTGGTTCGTCGCAGTCCTTTTTATGTTGTGATGTAGATTTGCTCCGTTGAATTTCCTTGTGGCGGCATTGATGCTGTTACAGGACAAAAACTGAAATCACGAAAAAAAAAAACCAACTGCCCTCTATATTTATATGCGCTTATCTCGACAAAATATACTGAACAACTGGTTCTTAGGGTTCCGTACCCAAAGGGTAATCAACGGAACCCTATTACTACTAATTACTAAGCCTCCGCTGTCCGTCCGTCCATCTGTCTGACAGCGGGCTGTATCTCAAGAATCGTAATAGCTAGAGAGTTTAAATTTTCACAGATTGTGTATTTCTATTGCCGCTATTACAACAAATAATAAAAGTTTATATAGACTCGCACTTAGCTGGTTTTTTTGCGATTTCGGGGTTAGGTCCCGTAGTAAATTCTTCATAATGATGAGTCAATGACATTTATTTGTTTTATTACATTTATTTATTCTATTACATTTATCATTTTAGTACTTAGATTGTATTACTTTTGTTTGTAACGTTAACTTTGTATTTGCATCAAGTGCAACCCTATTTTGTGTCCAGACTATCCATACTAGGTTGCCTGGAAGATATCGCGGAATGCGATAAGGCCGCCAATTGTATGTTTCTGGTTTAAGGTCTCCTTTATGTATTTTTAATTTGGAGTACCATAAAGTATATTTTTTGTAAAAAAATATATATCAGCACTTCACTATATCCAAAAATAGGCCACAATCAAAGACATTTTAATAATTTTAATGCGAGTACCTAAGCGAAAACACTGAATAAAAGGACTTTGGTCAAAGAAGTTGTAATTGAGTTTTCTTTGAGGAAAATCTCAAAATATAGGTCAAGCTATCGTATTACGTTGATTTTCCCGCCATTTTTAATGGCAGACTTATATTACTTTATCGAGAAACTGGCAAGGCCAGATGGCTAAGCTTATGATGATTTAGACCTGGCTTCAAAATAATATATCATACATTCATAGTGAAATTTAGCCGCATGGGTGGATCTTGAAGGTTAAGCAACGCTTGCCTCGGAAAGCACGTTAAGCTGTTGGTCCCGGCTGTCATTTGTAGATCTTTGGCAGTCGTCACGGATTGTCAGAAGCCAGTTAATCTGACTCCAGTCTTGCCAAGAAGTACCGTGTTACCCAGTTAATGAGTTCTGGAGGTCTGCTAGGCAGCCGCTCCACCTTCTTTCTTTATTCAAAAGCCTATATTCTTGAAGTGGTTTCATTGTCACCTGATTTGGATGATTCTTTTTTTGTTTGGAAGAGTATTTCCCGGGACTAGTTCGATTTTAATTTGGTGAAGATCTAATTAAGAACTTCGGAGGTAGGCAACGGAACTCTTCAATCAAAGATAGCAAATGGAGCGGGATTTCTGAAATCGCACGTCTGTTGTACGCTGTGTTTGTGGTTTCACTTTTTAGTGGTACGCAGTTAAATAACTTTAATTTCGGAAGTCGGTGTTAAAAAACCAAAAAGAACCAAAAGCATCGACTTCCGAAATTAAAGTTATTTAATAATTTTATTTATTTGTAAAAAAGCTTTTTGTAATAAGAAGAAATTACATGCTCCAGCTTTTGTGTGACAACCCTAACAGAACTCCATAATGAAGCACAGCAGCTCCACGGAAGGAAAGCTAATTGTTCGGAAAGAATTGAACGTTTATTTTTTTAAGAAAGAAAAAGATCCCTGTGATTTACGTTCATATTTTAAAAATGGCGCGGAAAAACTAAATGTTACTTACTTGAAAAGGACTCGACATAACTGAAAATGAAAACGCTTTTTAATAGGTGTTTAGAGTTAATTTTTATTCTGTTTTTATCACACGATCTTTAACACCCCTTTTATTTAATTTGAGCTAAATAAAAATAATTATAAAATACTGTAGATTAAAAAATATTCAAAACGCTGAATTTCTTTAAAAAAAAACAAAGTTGGCAAAGGTTTTTGGACGTTTTAATTGTTTTATAATGCTATACCCGAATACCTAGTAATTTAGCTTCAATACTTTTTGCCAGACTGAGGAGCTCGTGGCTAAAGAATAACAGCCGCACAGATCGATCTTCAAGGTTAAGCAACGCTTGCCAAGGTTGGTCTGTGGATGGGTGACCATCTTAACATACCGATTTTCCTCCGTGCCTCGGAAAGCTCGTTAAGCTGTTGGTCCCGGCTGTCATTTGTAGAACTTTGGCAGTCGTTACGGATTGTCAGAAACCAGTAAATCTGACTCCAGTCTTGCCAAGAAATACCGTGTTACCCATTTCATGGGTTGTGGAGGTCTGGAGGCAGCCGCTTCACGTAAAATACAGGTATTCAGCTGAATCCGGTTTGACTGGAAGCCGACCCCAATATAGTTGGGAAAAGGCTAGGCAGATGATGATGACTTTTTGACAGACTAACTTAACAAAATCAGTTGTACAATATTGTAAACCTTTGAAAACCTGAAATGGATGGGGTGGTACTATTTTTTCCTTAGCAAAAGGTGTTCATAATTATGAGAATAAAATTATAAACATAGACTTACCTCTGAAAATCCAGGGTTGCGGAATTTGTTCGAAAGAGTCACCGCGGCCCTGGAGCGCAAAGGGCACTAGGAGGAACACGGATGGGTTTTAGTCAGTAAGAGTCTGACACTTCGTCCTGCTTCGCCTAAAGCGGGCGAAGTTATTTATTTATTTGCCATCCATAAAAAAATCTCTGAAAGTACTGATCCTATTAGGAAATAAAATTCACTGAAATAAGCTAGCTTCGTTCGATCGTGTATGGAATACTGCTCTCATCTTTGGGATGGATCTGCCAGATACCAGCTTGATGCCCTTGAGTCAATTGAGAAACGAGCCAAGAGGATCATCGGCAATGAGAGGCTCGTCGCGTCGAAGCTCCAAAGTCTTGAACATCGACGACGAGTTGCTAGCCTGTCGGTTTTTTACCGGTTGCATTTTGGGGAATGTGCGACGGAATTGCATAATTTCATTCCGCCAAGCCCGTTCCATCATCGGACCACAAGACGAACGGCGATGCGCCACCGGTACATGGTGGACATCCCACCCATACGCACAAAACGTTTTGGGAACACATTCATAGTGCGTACAGCTAAGGAGTGGAATTCCCTGCCGGAGTCTGTGTTTCCTGATAGCTACAACCTGGGAGTCTTTAAATCAAGAGTGAATAGGTTATTTCTAGGCAAGCGTGCTCCATCTTCGACCACATCCTCGCTTACCATCAGGTGAGATAGTGGTCAAACGCGTGCCTATCAATAGTTAAAAAAAAAAAAAAGCTTCCTTCCAGAAGGTGGACCGATGACCTAGTGCAGGTCGCGGGTAGCCGATGTATGCGAGAGATGTGGGGGCCTATGTCCAGCAGTGGAACGTCTTTCGACTGTTAAAGAAGCTACTCCATCTTAAAATATCATTCGCATAGAAAAACGCAAGAATCCTCCACGGGGCCGACGCTGCGATAAAATTATAGTTTTGTGTATTTCCTGCCGATATAAGGGAAGCACTATCGAAATGAGTTAGTATCACTATCGAAATGAGTTAGAAAACTTTTTGATGTGTATTTTTTCTGTATCTTAAAGTACATTGAAAAAGTTGGAGCATATTTTCGTATTCTGTTAAGAAATCATATTTTTTTCCACTTGGCCCGAGAGCCCGAGCCCGAGAGTACAGTTAGCAAGAAACTATAATATATTTATCTGATTACAATATTTCTTTTTTTAGCACGCTTGCCTAGAAGTAACCTATTCACTCTTGACTTAAAGACTCCCAGGTTGTAGGTATCAGGAAACACATACTCCGGCAGGGAATTCCACTCCTTTTCTTACATTAGACATATATGTCTGGACATAGAATATGTATAGATTGTAAAAGTAATGGAAATTAATTTCGTAACTTTTTTATATCATTACAACTATAATGTATAAAACACTAATGAATTCGTTTCAATTTAAAAGCAACTATATAATCGATATTTATGGCATATATTACGCATACCATGTCTATGCATAATATATGCCATAAATGTAAAAGATTAAGTGCCATAGCTAGGGATTTTCTCCAGGGTTGCATAATTGTTTAGTGAGTTACCACGGTCCTAGAAGGCAAAGGGCATTTTGTAGGAACGCGGGTGGGTTTAATTCAGTAAATATCTGACACTCGGCCCAGGATGGGAGAGGAGTCATTTGATGATATCCAATATCTATACTTAATATATAAAGCTGAAGAGTTTGTTTGTTAGGGTTCCGTATCTAAAGGGTATCCGACGGAGCCCTATTACTAAGCCTCCGCTTTCCGTCCATCCGTCCATACGTCCGTCCGTCCGTCTGTCTGTTTGTCAGCGGGCTGTATCTCAAGAACCGTAATAGGTAGACAGTTGAAATTTTCACAGATTGTGTATATCTATTGCCGCTATAACAAAAAATAATAAAAACTAAGGTTTATGGTACGGAACACTTCGTGTGCCAGTCCGGCTTGCCGCCATCATAAAAATAGATGACTAACAGCACACATCCCTTACATCCTAAATCTACACCCAACCCAACACTGTCGGAAGACGTCCATCGGATATAGTAAGATGACGTCACAAATGGCCGCCCAGGAAATTGATATTTACGAGACTACGACACGAAAATACGACTATGGTAAATATTGTCGCTCGCATGTCATTCAGGCGTATCGTACAGTTTTGTCGTAACTGAACTGAGTCTATCTTCGAACATGAATTCTAATGCTTTTCGTTGTCACAAAATATCTTAACATAGTTTCCGAGAGGAGTTCGTGGTTAAATAACAGCTGCGCGGGTCGATCTTCATGGTTAAGCAACTTTTGCCTCTGGATGGGTGAACTTAACATAGCAAGACTCCTGCGTGCCTCGAAAAGCACGTTTAGCCGTTGGTCCCGGTTGTCATTTGTAGACAGAGATGTAGGCTGTCGTTACGGATTGTCAGAAGGCAGAAAATGTGTCTCCATTCTAGCCAAGAACTACCACCGAAAAATACTGGTATTCAACTGAATTCGGTTAGATTGGTAGCCCATATAATTGAGTAAGTAAGTTTTTTTTATTTACAAAAAAATGTGGTAGGTAATTAAAATGTTACATATATTTTTGGTGCAAGACACATACCGCCATACTATGATAGCATGCAAATATCTACAAGATGTTGATTTGCATCCTAGTCAAATTCAAGGACGTAATTATGCTAATGATTCTCGACCCAAATCAACAATAAAATGGGTAGGTATTTTTTTTCTTTTTTTTTACGGAAATCCGTAAGTGTGAACCAGCCGTATTTATACGCGGCCCATCTGTTACTAGCTCTATAACCGCGCTTTCACACACAAACAAACGCAAACAATACATACACAACGCATACGCAAACGATCATTCAATAAATTCGTAGATAATCAATTCCACCCCAACCAATCACGGTACGGGTACTCTCCCGCGCAAGCTCCTTTAAGCAGCGCTTATTAATCATTGCCCGCTACCGTACTTTCAATTGATTATTTATGTCTTTTATGACAACCTCCTGAAATTTGACGAGGATGCAAAACAACACCTATACATAAATTGTAGCTTTGTACATCCCTAAACAGATAATTAAATAAGTGTGGAACTTCCAATCAATTATCTTAAGAACAAATCAATAATACATTAAATAAGTAGGTATTTACGAAGTAAAATTTAAAAAGAAAAACAATAAAATAAAAATAAAAGGAATAAAAATTTGTAAAACACGAACACGAAAGACCTACAGAGTGAAAGCTCACAATGCATTTCTAGAATGAGTAGAAGAGAAGAGTATTTTTTTAAGATCAGAAAAAGGCTAATCAGATAAGTTGACATGGTTTCCAACTTAGACCATTATGTTTACGAACAATTATAACTCAAAATATTCAAACCGAAACTGAAAAACGTTTCCCTGAACAAATAGCGTAATGCTAGTTACGCCTGTTTGTCATTCGAGCGACAGTAAGTCGTAATAGTGACAGCGATATGGGGAGTGTCACATTGCCAAAATTAATGCTCGATTTAGCAAATGGGCTTTAATATTTGATTTCGTGTGAGAGTCATTTGTTTTCAGTGTTATGTTTGTTCGTTAAAGATTTGTTTTGATCTTGAACGAAAGTTACTTGTATGAGTTAGGTTCTTTTTATTTTCACTTTAAAAACCAGCTAAGTGCAAGTCGGGCTCGCACACGAAGGGTTCCGTACCATAAACCTTAATTTTTATTATTTGTTGTTATCCTTTAATAAGGCATAAGCCCACCATATTTTTCAGTTCATAAATTAAATAATGAGTTCCTGATAGGTATTCCATTGTTGTACAAAGGTTATTTAAAGACTTATCAATCACTTATTAAATACTTAAGAACATAATTTTTTGATTAAAAATTAAACTTTATTTTCTACCATTAATGGCTTTGTCTATTTGGCAACATTTTCCGTTTCCCAGATTGTTATGCCCATTTAAGGGTTCTAGCGGCAATAAAAATACACAATCTGTGAAAATTTCAACTGTCTACCTGTTATGGTTCTTGATATACAGCCCGCTGATAGACAGACGGACGGACGGATAGACGGACGGACAGCGGAGGCTTATTAATAGGGTTCCATTGGTTACCCTTTGAGTACGAACTACGGAACCCTAAAAATTTTACAATATTTAAGTAAGATTGCTGATTGCTGTGATCATAACATAATGTCACGCCAGTATTTCCGAGGGATTCGGCAGAAATGTTGCTATAGTCGATACAACCACATTTCACAAGCTATGTTTAAATCCCAAGGCTGCGAGCCCATAAGAAATCACCAATCAACAGCCAAATACCAACCAACAGCCTAATAATTGTAAAAAATCTTGTTACTGGTGATCAAAGAACGAACCAAATCTTTTGGAAAAAACTGATGGGATCATTTTCTTCCACAATCTATGCCTAATAATCCTAATATACAGGGTTATTTGTAAAACACCAACAACCTCTTAGGCAGTGAAGCTACACATGATTATAGGCAACTTTTACTTTGAGAACAACCCTAAAAAGTCGAGAAAAAAAATTTGCTGTTTCCCAACTATATTAGGGTCGGCTTCCAGTCAAACCGGATTCAGCTGAATACATTTACGGGACGCGGCTGCCTGCCAGACCTCCACAACCCATTAAATGGGTAACACGGTATTACTAGGCAAGACTAGAGTCAGATTAACTGGCTTCTGACAATCCGTAACGACTGCCGAAGTTCTACAAATAACAGCCGGGGCCAAAAGCTTAACGTGCTTTCCGAGGCACGGAGGAAACTCGTTATGTTAAGATGGTCACCCATCCACAGACCAACCTTGGCAAGCGTTGCTTAACCTTGAAGACCGACCTGTGCGGCTGTTATCTTTAGTTTTGTTATCTGTTAGCCACGAGCTCCTCTGAAAACTACAACTATATCTTTAGATATTTGAAAGACCTCTAAGTTTTTCATTTGGTCATTCAACCAGTATATATGACGTCAATATCAAAAGTCATAACCCAACTATATAAACATACCCCATTAACCATTTATACAGACGTAACCAACTTAATTAACTGGAAAAAATGAAAAAGTAATATTTCTGAGTCGTTACTCCTAAATAATAAAACCTACGATTCTGAGTTAAATCATAAAATGTTTTGTTGCTTCACATTTTATGGGTTCCTGTCGTTTCCATGGAGTTTTTCGGGGAAATTGAATAGGTATATTTATTTGAGTTATTTGTGAAGACTTGGGAGTCTTGTTTAGTTTATTTTTCGGTCATTGGCTGAAAGGTCATGATCGTGATGTGATTTACGCGTTACTGCTTTTTGTAGCTGGATTTTGCAGAGGACGCGTTATTTTTAGTGTGTATTGTGTCTATATAGCACGATTCATTACTCTATTGTGTTTTTAACGACAAACAAAAACAGTTCCAACAGTGTAAGTTAATGTACGTTTTTCGAAAGAGTCACCGTGGCCCTATATCACAACGGGGTCTTGGGGGAACACGGATGGTTTTTTTAGTCAGTAAGAGTCTGATACTCCCTTCCGCTTCGCCCAGAGCGGAAGGAGTAATTTTAAGATTTCCCATCCTTAAAAAAAAATGTCCAACTTATAGGAAATCGGTCCACATTTAGACCAGAGCCGGGAAAAATGAAAGAGAAAGGGAGAGTGGGATGGAATAGGCTGAAAATAATGATGATAATAAATTTATATCTAAATCTATACTAATATATAAAGCTGAAAAGTTTGTTTGTTTGCTTGAACGCGCTAATCTCTAGAACTATTGGTCCGATTTGAATAATTATATCAGTGTTAGATAGCCCATTTATCGAAGAAGGCTATATATCACGCTAAGACCAATAAGAGCAGAACAGAGTTAATGAATGAAAGAAAGACAAAAGAGAAAAAATGGCAAATATAATAATTATAAATATTGTCTCCATGGGATAATGTTTGACTTCCACATGGGCAAATCCGCGGGCAAAAGTAAGCTAGCTAATATTATATCGTTTATTACGGGAGACTTTATCTCGTAACGTTGATGATATGATGCCTCATATAACTGAGCCATCCTTCCGCATGGCAGAGCATGAGGACTAAGGTTGTGAGGGAAGTACGCCTCCGCAAATATGCGGATGTCCCGCGAGAAATCGAAATATTTCCGGGATAAAAGATAAAAATTGAGATGAAAAATAACATCATAAAAGCCGATCTGAATAATACCATTAGATTCCTTCTTCTCAAAAGTACACATTAAATACGAAAAAGATCGGAAACGCCAAGAATTTGACAATGCTGTGTTTTGCTAAATATAGTTTACCCCTTCTAAATTTTTATCGCAAGGATTTTCTCTTTCCTTCTCAAAAGTACAAATCAAATACGAAAAGAATCGCAAACGTCAAGAATATGGCAGCTGTGTTTTCCAAAATATAGTTTACCCCTTCTAAATTTTCATTGCAAGGATTTTTCTTTGAAAAAATGTTACTTATTTTTCTACCTCCGCGTCTACAGAGATAAAGTTACTACAGCCGGTCGATTCTGTATACATGTCGAAGTGAAAACTCGAGTGAAGTGATGACGAAGTGAGCTGTCCATCCATCTTGATTACATGGGTTGACAGCTCACTTCGTGATCAATTTACCCAAGCCTTCATCATCATCATCATCATTTCAGCCAATCGCCGTCCATTGCTGAACGTAAGTCTCCCCTAAGAGCGCCAACCATCCCGGCCTTGAGCAGTCCGCATCCATCCAAGCCTTCACTTCGACGTAATAGGGAACATGAAATATTTTCATCTTGCTTCCATTTTACAGAATTCTATGTAAAATAGATCTTAAATATTTCTGAAATATTCATTCTGTCGAGCTACATGAACTTAGAGGGCTATATTGATGATTAAAATGGTTATAATTCTTTAGATAAATACGCGTTACGGTCGCGGATCGTATTTGGTCCACATACAGCTTCACACTGACCGGCAAATTGCAAAAAACATAAAAATATTTGAATTTCGCGGGCTACCCTGGAGCATCCACCTTAACAAACTAGTTGACTCGTGCAACTTTGTCTGCGTCACAATTCATTCATGCTCTGCTCCTATTGGTCTTAGCGTTATGATATATAGCCTATAGCCTTTCTCGATAAATGGGCTATACTATACACGGAAAGAATTTTTCAAATCGGACCAGTAATTCCTGAGATAAGCGTTCAAGTAAACAAACAAACAAACTTTTTAGCTTTATACATTTGTATAGATATAGATTTCTCATAAATTCTGTATTTGCATCTTCCCTATTACAGAATCGACCGGCTGCTCACTCCGTGATCAATTCACCTAAACCTTCACTTCGACGTGTTTATAATAGCACTATAGTTGTGGGAGCGCATGTCAATCCTAAACAATGTTGACTTCCAGATAATTGTTATCACAGACACTGACACTTCCGCCGTATGGTGCGTTAAAGAATAAAACCATCCCATCACTTCCCGTGGGCGTCGTAAGAGGTGACTAAGGGACTCACCAGAGAACGCCCATCAGCGTTTTCTGCAAAACTCAACACCATACACTGCGATCGCCAACCCGCCTGCCAAGCGTGGCAATAGGGAAGATACAAATTTAGAATTTATGAGAATTTTGTCAGTAAAATGATAAAAAAGTATAAAAAAAGGCCATTGCAACGTTTTTATTTTGGTTAATATCGATTTTTAACAAAAATAATGAATTAAAGTACGTAACGTGAAACGGAACGTTTTTAAAAACAACAATCAGCGTTTAGTGACGTATCTGCTGTTATGCCAACGAAAAGGCAACCTTATGTCTTTGAGTTGGGACAGTTCTTGACCAGTGATAGACACGATTGACGTCATCGTCTGTTTTCGCGCGAACCTTTAAACTGTCGGTTTAAAAACGCAATTTTGGCAATAAATTTATTTCTTATTTATGTGGTGGTCTATTCTAGATGGAGTTCTTTAAAATTAAAAACAAAAATGGAAATATTGCATGTTCCCTATTATGATCTTGGGGAAGACCTTTGTACAGTAGTGGACGTCTTTCGGCTGAAATGATGACGATGATGAAAGACGACACTGACATTTTGAATAGGAACAAAGCTGTGTACCTCCGCATCCGCAAAGATGGCTCCCATCACATCCCTAGCAAGTACAGCTTCGAACATAAAATATCAAATAAATGTCGCGATAAAGTACGTACCTTCCAATTTAACTTGAAAGAATGAGTAAGCCGAGATTCTCGTCATATTTGCGTAAAATCTCCTCAAGTACCTGTGTCTGATTTAAATATTAGGTTTAATGTTTCTTCAGGAACGCTACCTTCCCTTAATCGACTTTTAACATTGGATGATAAGATTTATGTTACGTAGATACATTTTGTTTTTATCATCTCCTTATTTTGATACTTATCATTACGGCCGTAATCTTTGAAGAGTCATCCTAGCCTTTTCCCAACTTGATTAGGGTCGGCTTCCAGTCAAGCCGGATTTAGCTGAATACCAGTATTTTACGTGGAGCGGCTGCCTACCAGACCTCCACAACCCATTAACTAGGTAACACGGTACTTCATGGCAACACTGGAGTCAGATTTACAGGCTTCTGACTATCCTTAACGACTGCCAAAGATCTACAAATGACAGCCGGGACCAACGGCTTAACGTGCTTTCTGAGGTACGGAGGAAACTTGGTATGTTAAGATGGTCACCCATCCACAGACCAACCTTGGCCAGCGTTGCTTAACCTTGAAGATCGACCCGTGTGGCTGTTATTATCTAGCCGAGCTCTCGAGTAATCTTTGTAGAGTATCTTTATCCAAAGCTGCTATATAATATATATAATCATAACTACTAGTTGATATAATCTATCTATACTAATATATAAAGCTGAAGACTTTGTTTGTTTGTTTACTTGAACGTGCTAATTTCAGGAACTACTGGTCCGAAGCTCTAGGCTATATATCATCACGCTAAGACCAAAAGGAGCGGAGCAGGAGCAGACGAAGTTGCGCGGGTCAACTAGTCATATAATATAATCATACTAGTTGACCCACGCAACTTCATCTGCGTCACAATTTTCATTACTGCTCCGCTCCTATTGGTTTTTGCGTGACGATATATAACCTATAGCCTTTCTCGATAAATGGGCTATCTAACACTATAAGATTTTTCAAATCGGACTAGTAGTTCCTGCTGTAGTAGCTTTATATATTAGTATATAGAAGTATAGATTTGATTTGTCGGAATAGCTAGTTTCGAATTAAACATTTAGTTTTCAAAGGTCTTTCTTAGACACGTACCATTTTAGTCGTCTTAGTACGGCAGCCCACTTCATGTATCCACTGACTACTAGGTAGGCATTCATAATAAAGAAAATTATATTTAAGAACGTTTCAATAATTAAAAAAATAAAAATACTACTAATTATCCGTTAGTCCGAGCCTTGTGTTCCAAGGACAACGTGGAATGGAACGGCAACACTGTATTGATACGTAAACATTATAAACACGATGTTTCATAATTCTAATGCATTATTTATTTTTTGTGTTTTTAAGTTTGGTCCCGATACGTTCAGGTACCTTGGATCCGTGCTGCACGAGTCTGGCAACGTGGACGACGATGTCCAAGCACGTATAGGCGCGGCTTGGGCGAAGTGGCGCGAGGTAACGGGCGTTGTATGCGACCGCAAAATGCCTCCTAAGCTCAAGGGGCAGATATATAAATGCATCATACGGCCTGTCCTACTGTACGGCGGTGAATGTTGGCCAGCACTAAGCAGACACACCCAGGAGCTTCGCGTCACGGAGATGAAGTTGCTGAGGTGGATGAGTGGCGTAACGCGATCCGATCGCATACGCAACTCTTTCATCAGAGGTAGTCTTGGTGTCCGTGACGTGGGGGAAAAACTGCAAGAGTGTCGTCTGCGATGGTATGGCCACATCATGCGCCGCCCTATGGAGTACGTTGGTCGGGGATGCATGAATATGGCTGTTCTTGGGGCTAGGTCCCGTGGTCGCCCTCGCAAGCGCTGGTTGGACGTCGTTAAGTCCGACATGAGAGCCAATGGCCTAACTGAGAAGGATGTTCAAGATCGGGCAAAGTGGAGGAAGCTAAGTAGGGCGGCGGACCCTGGCAATAGCCGGGATTAACGCCAGGTAGAAGAAGAATGCATTATTTATTTTTATTTTACTTAAAATTATTGTATTTTTACTGTCTTAATAAATTACATTAAGTGAGCCGCCTTTGCAAGACGACTAAAATGGCAAGGTGTATAGTATAGGTATGTATAAATTAAATCAGAACGCTTGTAAAATACAATCTTAAAAGTAAAACAGGAAATACAAAGCAATTTCCACAAAACAGATAAAAAGTAAACCATTCGCGTAATGTATCCAAATACCAACATGAGTAAATTTTCACCGCCATTTTATTTAAGCGTTACCAACATTCAAGTACTTAGGCACTTAGAAACACCGTACAGTAAGTGGTCCTATATCTCCCATGAAGAATGGTACTCTTAGGTAAAACTCTCTTTTCGCGGTGTTTTTATTTTTCTGAAATCCCAAACTTAATGACCTTTTCTTGAATTACTTTTGTTTTCATGCCAAACACGGTCGAAGAAAAAACAAAAGAATCATTGTACATTACTGTAATATAACTCCTAATTTAATGTCATAAAGTTGGAAGTCCCTTGCGGTGTTGTGAATGGAATCGTTGGGCGAGTTTATCGTGAGTTTTGTTGTAACTAATAAAAGCTGGCATCCCGAGGGAAAAACTGAAGATTTATATGAAAAATTAACGACTGCTCGACCGTGAAATGGATCCTCTTGTTTAGGTTTTAAATGCAGTAAAATATTGAGAATACGGAAAGCTCCTGCTTTATTGGGTGAATAAAGGTCAGAGACAATGCTGCTAAATTGATTCAGAGCCTAGGTTTTGCAGTAGCGAGAGAAGGAAACTTCAAGCCCCAGCCGCCGCAACAGAAGAAGACGCCCCGGGCGTCGCCAATTCTCGCCCACCGCAGGCGCGACCTCGCGAGCCAGCGGGCAGCGAGCATTGGCCGTCTGATCAGAACCAGGCCTGGGTCGACGGCGCGCTGTATTCCACGCGCGCCTCAAAGAGCTGTCAGCAAAGAAGACGGGGGCCCTCTAGGGCCAGTGCCTGCTGGCGCTGCGGACTTTGTTCGAAAGAAGTACCGTAGCCGTGGAACGCAAAGAGCTCTAGGAGGAACACGTATGGGTTTCAGTCAGTAGGAGTCTGATACTCCCTCCTGCTTCACCCAGGGCGGAAAGAGTCATTTGATGATTTCCCAACCTTAAAAAAAGGTTTTGCAGTAAGTAGCATCTTTGTGCTGATTGGGTTGTGGAGGTCTGGTAGGCAGCCGCTCCACGTAAAACACTGGTATTCAGCTGAATCCGGTTTGACTGGAAGCCGACCCCAATATAGTTGGGCAAAGGCTAGGCAGATGAGCATCTTGGTGCTGATAGTGACTACCGGGGTGGTTTTAGTGAGATAAAAATCCCACACTCCCTTGTCTTTTCTCCAAAAATCCAGACAAATTAAATGGTTTTGCAGTAGCATAACCTAAGCTTAAAAACCTTCCTGATTTCATGAAAGTAGGATATTAAAAAAAGGGAGACGGAACTCTTAATTTCGTTCTTTTTTTCTGACCAACTCTTTGATCTTGTTAATCATTTTAAGGGTTCCGTACCCAAAGGGTTACCAATGAAACCTTATTACTAAGCCTCCGCTGTCTGTCCGTCCGTCCATCTGTCAATCCGTCTATCCGTCCGTCCGTCCGTCTGCCTGTCATCGGAAAAGGAGGAGGTTATCTTTTTTTTCTTTTTATTACTTGTTGTTATAGCGGGCAATTATACGTACTCTTTGATTAAGTTTCTACCTATTACGGTTCTTAAGATACAGCCCACTGAAAGACAGACGGATGGACGTATGGACAGACAGAGAGTAGAGGCTTAGTAATAGGGTTACGTTGGTTACCCTGTAGCGGCATCAATGCCGCCACAAGAAAAACCAACGGAGTAAATCTACATCGCAACAAAAAGAACCGCAACGCCATCTATCCAACTAGCAGCGAACTAAAATCCTGCATCGCGCAAGATAAGTTTACCGTGCGATTTGAACATGCCCTGCCCGCCAAGCACAAAAACCGTCTGTTAGGAGGATCCTCCCTTTACAACGGGGGTTTGCGGGACTTTACTCTCTGTATCACTAACCTCCAAAACTTTGGGTGCGGAACCCTAAATACTATCAACCCACTACCCAGAAACTGCTTCTATTTACTTACTCCCGTCCAAACTATATCTGTTTAATGTTTTTCTTTAACTCTAACATAAATAGTTCTAAACAAACGTACAGTTTTGTAAACAGATGACCGGTATTACATCACGTTGATTCGGAATAGATCATAGCCAACTAGATTTCGTGTCTCTACAAGCAATTTCCAGCTGTAACTCGTGTTAGCAAAGCCTGGAATGGTGTGAAGTTATTGGATGCTGTAATTTATTCCGTGTTCAGCTGCACAATTTATGTGGCTCTTGATCTGCTGGCGTATTGTCGAGTTAAGCTGTGTTTACGGATCCTGGATTTACTTTTAAATTGTCGTTTATTTCATGTCAGTTTTGTTGGTATGTCGCCATTCTTTGGAGAGAGAGTTTTGTTACTGGTGTCTTATTATTAATGTTTCTTAGTGTTGGCCTTTGGAGCAGCTAAGCCGCATAGGTCGATCTTCTTAGTCACCGAATTAAGTCCGTGGGTAACCGTCCATATTACATACCGGAACTCCTCCGCGCCTCGGAAAGCTCATCTGGTTAAGCTGTTAGTCCCGACATTCAATTGTCAATGAAGACAAGAAATCCGATATCTGTCTTGCCAAGAGGTATCGTGGGTAACCGTTCACATTACATACCGAACCTCCTTCGTGCCTCGGAAAGCTCATTGTCAAGGAAGCCAAGAAATTTGACATCTGTTTTGCTAAGTGGTATCGTGGGTAACCGTCCATATTACATATTGAAATTCCTCCGTGCCTCGGAAAGCTCATCTTGTTAAACTGTTGGTCCCGACATTCAGTTGTCAATGAAGCCAAGAAATCCGACATCTGTCTTGCCTAGAGGTATCTGTCGTGTTACCCAGTTATTGGATTGTGGAGGTCAGATATTAGTACCTAATTAGCTGCATCCCGCTAGACTAGTAACCGACATCGGAGACCGAAGGGCGAGGCAGATTAATTGCTTTATTTTATCGTATGAACTATTCAAACTTCTGCCTTTATAAAAACCATTTCCGAATTCAAAAAGAAGATTGAATGGCATAAGTACATTTTTCAGTTTCCAAACACATACTGCAAACATTTTCAAAGCAATAAAAATAAAAGTTGAACGACATTTCTCTATACAAACACCAACATTTTTGTAGGGTTTGAAAAACTTTCAACTTAATTTTCAGTTACAAACGTAGTCCCACGGAAACATTTAAAATTACTGAGAAAATGTTTAGTTTTATTTTAGTCCATGAAATTTATGTCGAGCTGGTTTATAAATGTTTTTATTAAGCTACAAAAACACCGAAGAAGCGGTTATATTGATCTTGCGGACGGCGAGTGTTGGGTGGCTCGCTGTCCGATCAAAACCAGGACCGGGTCGATGGGGCCTTGTGTTCCACGCGCGCCTCAAAGAGATTTCAGCCTAGAAGACGGGGCCCGCTAGGGCCAGTGCCTGCCGGGGTTACGGAATTTGTTCGAAAGAGTCACCGTAGCCCTGGAACGCAAAGGGCATTAGGAGGAACACGGATGGGTTTTAGTCAGTAAGAGTCAGACACTCCTTTCCGCTCCGCCCAGTGCAAAAATAATTAATCATTTGATGATTTCAATTTTTTATTGCAACAATGTTGTTGTTCGTATCGTACCTTGAAATAAAATTACCAAAGGAGTCCTTCAGAAGTCTAAGGTCTTCAGGCTGGAATCACTATTGCCAATATAATTAAACTCTTTTTACGGCCTCCAGTCCCCGGTCTACCTTGTGAAATGCCTCCAGATTCTCAGGTATTACCAAGAATCATAGAACCAGTCCATGTGGTGCCGTCTCTTCCCAAAATTATGATTTGTGGTGCATACATTGTTTCATTTTTTTTTCTTTCATTTAAACCATTATAAACTGATATTAAAAGTATTAATTTCTGAGAAACATTAAATTTCTTTTTTATTTAATTTGTTTAAGAACCTATACTTAGTAGATTTTTTAAAATTCATTTGTTTGTTTAAACCTGAAAACTTGTAATTGACGTTCATTATACTAGAATAAGTAAGCATGTCTTGTGATTAGCCGTAAGATTTCCTAATAAAATAAAATCCGTCTTGAAAATCGATTAATGCCGGCTACACGCACGAAGAAGTGTCACGTTTCGCCTGAGCCGAACATGTAAGCGATAGAAGGGCACGATCGGCCTAAGCGTTCGGCCTGTTTGTTAAGAATTCAATTGTTTTTTATGGCATTATCAGTAAAATTATCGTCCGTAAACCGAATTTATTGACATGAACGTAGATTTTTTTTTAATTTGAGATGGGTTTGCTATTGTCTCTAGTCTTGGTCAGAGATGGCAGAGACGAAGTCAACGATGGAGCGAGCTTACTCAGAAAGAGCCTATTCACTCTAACTTTAAAGAGATAAGGGTTGAAAGCACATACGCAGGTTGAGAGTTCCTAGGCCCGCTAGGGCCAGTGCCTGCTGGCGCTGTGGACTTTGTTCGAAATAGGTACCGTAGCCCTGGAACGCAAAGGGCTCTTTGAGGAACACGGATGGGTTTTGGTAAGAGTCTGACACTCCCTCCTGCTTCGCCCAGGGCGGGAGCAGTCAATTGATGATTTCCCATCCTGAAAAAAAAGGCAGAGAGTTCCTTTACTGTGCGCATTATTAAGACGTTTGGAAACGATTAATGCCAATAGGGAAGATGCAGATTTAATGTTTATCAATATTTTGTGGCTGAAATGTAAAAAAAGTATAAGAGAAGGGCCAGTGCAACGTTTTTATTCCAGTTAATATTGATTTTTAACAATAATTACAAATTTAAAGTAACGTGAAACGGAACGTGTTTTAATACACCAATCAGCGTCTGGTGACGACACTCGTGTTAGTTTATAGTCTAAGATCCGAGGGCTCCCAGATGTTACTTATTTCGCAGTATCAAAATATTTGAATAGAGTAGTGTCAGTGTACTTTCAACGTACGCATTTAGTATCTGCTAGCTCCATCCAATGCGCAATTTTTTTTAGTGATGTACTTAGGTAGGTATATACATATTTCATAAGTCTATAGAAGGTAGTTGTGCAGTTTACTTTTATACTTATTAAACAAACTATTTCCAAAAGATACTTGTGAATAGGATCTCAGTTCTCAGTGGAGATAGCTATCAGATCTTACACTATTACAATGACTAATTAGTGTTTAAATTTTTACTAAATTATTTAAGAATATGTTTTTTGTAAAAATCGTGAAAATTATCTAGTCGTTATATAGCTAGCATCTGATGATGATACTTATCGGTCGCGGTCGCGTCAACTCAAACTAGCAGGTAAGCGAATATTCAAAGTACCTACATACTAACACTATTCTATTCCACACATTTTGTTACTGAGAACATAAGTAAGTTCTGGAAGCACTGGGATCTTGCTCCATGACTTTAAACTATGACAGTTCTTGACCAGTGACAGACATGAGTGACGTCATCGTCCGTTTTGGCGCGAAAATTTAAACTGCTTGTTTAAAAACGCAATTTTAGCAATAAATTAAAGCGTTTTCATTTATGTGGCGGTCTATTCTAGACGGAGTTCTTTAAAATGAAAGCAAAAATAGAAATTGCGCATGTTCCCTATTGGTGGGATAGCAACAAGGTAGGGATGATAACTTGCAGTGCGTCTGGATGTCCGATGGCAGAAGGTGGTCGGTGGATGAGGACGTAGAAATCGTATTTTTTCTCTTCAACAGCAAAAAACAATGCACATTGCTACTTTTATTATTTTTACAAAAATGTGGGCCATTTTCGATTCCATGTTTTTATAAATACCCAAACAAAACGATTGGGATAAAGAAATGTTATTTTTACGCTCAAATAAATGAGTTCTAGAGAAAATAAATAGAACCCTATGGTAAAAATAATAAACTGGAAATGTTACTGAATATCGCTTTACATATTATAAAACAAAGTCCTTAGCCGCGTCGGTCTGTATTCTTCCACCTGACGGTAATCCCAGCCATTGCCAGGGCCCGCCTTCCGACTGAGCTTCCTCCACTTTGCCCGATCTTGAACGTCCTTCGTAGTCAGGCCATTGGCTCTCATGTTGGACTTGACGACGTCCAGCCAGCGCTTGCGAGGACCACGGGACCTAGCCCCAAGGACAGCCATATTCATGCATGATGTGGCCATACCATCGCAAACGACACTCTTGCAGTTTCTCCCCCACGTCGTCGTCTGCCGCGTCGGTCTGTCTGTTCGCGATTAACTCAAAAACTACTGCACTGATTTCTTTGCTGTTTTCGTCAATGAATAGAGTGGTCCTCGAGGAAGGTTTTGGTATGTAATTTGTCTAGAAAAAATTTGGGCAGGATTAACCACCTTCACCGAGTTTTTCAAGACGGTATGCTAAGATGATCAGTTGGTCACCTATCCACAGACCGACCTCAGCAAGCATTGTTTTATAAACAATATTAAACCATGCGTCACACATGCGATTGTAAGCTGGATCCAGAAAGGCTGCGTTTCTATCTTTCAAAAACATATAAAAACATTACTCCCTTTTTTAACTCCACCCTAGTCGGCTATAAAAACAATGGGTACCTATTGTTCAAAGATTTTTCGCATCAATTTTAAAGGTAAAAGATAATTCAGGTCACCCGCGCCGTGACAAATGAAGGGTTTGCGATAGGAAATTTTAAAAGTGTGTAATGTCAGATCATTTTCCATCAAATTGGGTCACCGAGGTCAATTGACCTTTGCTACCCGAACACCCTTTTAACGTTTAAGGCCCGGTGTTAATAAACCACTCCGTTTCATTGACTTTCACTTTAAGTACCTAGTGCGGAAGTGTCTATGAAATTCAGTTCTCCTAGATTTTTTACTTGAGCATATTGACATTGATGAAAAGTATAGGAACTTTTGAGCTTGCAGAGTGATTATTTTATAAAACAATATAATTAACAAAATGTCTAATCATCGACGAAAACATCTTTTTAATATTTTTTAAACGGATTTTCGTTGAAAAGCAATGTAATGCAAAACACTAACGCAAAAACTGAACACCGCAGCCATACGAGACCATGTACAGGTTGTCTTTACTGCGGTCGCCCTGAGTGTGGAGTCTGTTTAGTGTTCCCTAGCAAATTATTTATGATCCCACTGTTGGACAAAACATTATCGTATCGCTCTACACAACGCATGGGTAAGGCCAAGACGTGTTGATAAAACTGTAGCTTTACAAAAACAACAAGAGCGGGCTATTTATTGCTCCTAGGATTTATAGCCCGGAGAAATGTAGGAGCAATGCTTCCCTTTTATGTCCCCAACAATTCTAGGGTATTAATATCTTGTGTATTAACAAAAAAGGAGTGCTACAATGATATGGGTCTTCCCATATCATTGTAGCACTCCTTTTTATAGCAAAATACCAAATCAATCTTGATTTGCTAACATTTTGTAAAATATATCTGGACCTCACGACACAGAGTATCCTAGTGTGGGGTCCAGTGTTATTTGTAACCAGAATGATTGTAGTCTTAGAGATTAAATAAATAATAAAATAAATATGACTAACTTATCTGGATGGTCACTTCAAAGTAGTTCTCAAAGAATTTTAACTATTAAACATTTCTACGTTTATTAACTTTTTTTTACAGAGATTACATTTTATATTTTAATCTCTACTAGAACTTCCGCTAATTTGAAACATAGGAAATATTAGATAGATTGGTGTTTATTCTTGGGTAGGAAAAACGATTAAAATATCCAATGATGTAGTATTTGTTCTCATCAAAATCAGACTCGAGATTCCTTTCAGTATTTTTCGATATTATTCCTTATAGTTTTGAATTTGGCCATGAAGGTACACTAAATATTCACCCTGTCCGTCATCGATCTATCAATTCTTCCCCAGCAGTGCGATTGTGTAAACATGTCGAACTGGACTTGGGTGAAGTGATCACCAAGTAAGCTGTCAATCCAAGTAATAACTCACTCCACCCAAGCCTTAATTTTGACATTTTTAGGGTTCCGTACCCCAAGGTAACCAACGGAACCCTATTACTAAGCCTCCGCTGTCCGTCCGTCCGTCCGTCTGTCTGTCAGCGGGCTGTATATCAAGAACCGTAATAGGTAGACAGTTGAAATTTTCACAGATAATGTATTTCGATTGCACTTGGCCGGTTTTAACAGAATCGACCGGCTGTATACATGTCGAACTGGACTTGGGTGAAGTGATCACCAAGTGAGCTGTCAGTCCAAGTAATCAAGATGGCTGCTCACTTCGTGATCACTCCACCCAAGTCTTCACTTCGACATGTTAACAGAATCGACCGGTTGTCATTCATATCACCAAGCTTTAATGTTTGGGAGGTATGCGGTACAGAGAGTAAAGTCCCGCATACCTCATTTGAAAAGGAGGATCCTCCAACCAGGCGGCTGTTGTGCCTGGCGGGCTACTGCCCGATAGTTGATATTCGGGCTGATGTATATGTTCAAATCGCACGGTAAACTTTGCTTGCGCGATGCAGGATTTCAACGTTGTAGTTCGCTGCTAGTCAGATAGATGGCGTCGCGGTTCTTTTTGTTGCGATGTAGATTTGCTCCGTAGGTTTTTCTTGTGGCGGTCTTGATGCCGCTACATCACTCCCCTCCGGAGACCGGAGGTCGATAGTGGATGAGTCGTCCATGCATCTTGAGATGCTTGCCAGGCCAGTGGAAGGTTGGTTCCAGTGAGTCGGAACCGGAAGTCGCAAAGTTCTCGGTGAGTCGGAACTATATGCGGTGCCCCAGTGAGTCGGGGTGATGAGATATCCCAGTGAGTCGGGATGATGCTGCAAGCTCCAGTGAGTCGGAACCGGATGTCGCAGAGTTCACGGTGAGTCGGAACTATATGCGGTGCCCCAGTGAGTCGGGGTGATAAGATATCCCAGTGAGTCGGGATGATGCTGCAGGCTCCAGTGAGTCGGAACCGGATGTCGCAGAGTTCACGGTGAGTCGGAACTATATGCGATGCCCCAGTGAGTCGGGGTGATGGGATCCCAGTGAGTCGGGATGATGCTGCAGGCTCCAGTGAGTCGGAGTGGTGCTGCTGTTGGCTCCAGTGAGTCGGAACCGGTAGTCGCAGAGTTCACAGTGAGTCGGAACTGTATGCGATGCCCCAGTGAGTCGGGGTGAAGATAGAGGCTGAGGATGCTGAACAGGAATGCGCGGCTGCTGCATGCTGGTGGTCAGGATATCCGTAGAAGCCGTGGGTACTGGCTGGCTGTATGACTCGCTGCTCGAGAGCTTGAGGTCACGATGAGGAGAAGTGATGATGACGTCACGCTGAAGTAGTTGCACGAAGGCTGCGCTGACGTTCAATGTCGAGGGTCACCAGTTTGGGAGGTATGCGGTACAGAGAGTAAAGTCCCGCATACCTCAATTGAAAAGGAGGATCCTCCAACCAGGCGGCTGTTGTGCCTGGCGGGCTACTGCCCGATAGTTGATATTCGGGCTGATGTACTACTCTGTCAAGAAAGTACCGGGAAAAGATCAATAATACACAAAATGTCTGTTATTCATCCAAATTTATTTTATCACCTTCAAAGTATGCTCCTTTAGAAACGATACACTTGCGCCAACGAATAATCCATTCATCAAAACATTTTTTAAGCGCTGCTTCCGGAATTGAGTTCAATTCTCGCCGCGAATTCTCCTTTTTTCGGTTTCGGTTCAGTTGGAAGGCGCCACTCCGAAGCTTGTTGACTAGTTTGCATGTCAAACTCGTAAACCCACGTCTCGTCACCAGTAACAATGCGTTTCATGAATGTTGGGTCCGAACTGACTCGTTCTAGTATGTCCTCAGCGACTTTCATGCGATTGAGTTTTTGGAGAAAATTCAGATCTTTTGGGACTAGCCGAGCAGCAACATGTTTCATACCCAAATGATTAGTTAAAATGGTACGGATCAACTCGTGAGATACAGAAAGTTCGGCGGCTATCTCTCTCAGAGTTGAATGGGGATTTTCAGTCACTATTTCCTTCACTTTTGCGATGTTAACTTCAGTTGCAGACGTTGACGGCCTACCAGAGCGAGGCAAATCTTCCATCACATCTCGACCGCTTTTGAACGCTTTGAACCACTCATAAGCACGAGTTTTTGATAAAGTCGATTCACCGTAAGCCTTCTGTAACATTTTCAGTGACTCCGAACACGAAATTGCATTAGCGATGCAAAATTTAAGACAAACTCTTTGTTCGATATTTTTGTCCATTATGAAATTCGCAATACACACTATATATGATATTACTAAAACCAGCACTGTATTTAATATAAATAACAGATTCAACTCAAACTCCGCGCCAAAATGGAAAACAGTTGTGCCAATCTAACAACTACAAAAAAACAAAAATTTGAATTTGGAACCATAAACAAATCATCCATTCCCGATACTTTTTTGACTGAATGTATATGTTCAAATCGCACGGTAAACTTTGCTTGCGCGATGCAGGATTTCAACGTTGTAGTTCGCTGCTAGTCAGATAGATGGCGTCGCGGTTCTTTTTGTTGCGATGTAGATTTGCTCCGTAGGTTTTTCTTGTGGCGGTCTTGATGCCGCTACAAATGGCATTTACAAGCGTATATTGTCTTGCCATTACATGCATATTAAAAAAAAACTAGTGTTAAAAAACGGCCAGATCCAGTATTTACGGCAAGTGTAGATTTATAGCCGCTGGTAATACACGAACTGTGTTTCTCTTTTATGTTCTCTTCTGCTATGTACTGTTGCACAACTTTTATGTATTTTAGTTAGCTAGGTTGGTCTGCGTACATTATTTTCTTAAGCAGGACTATGATATATTTGAATGGTACCTTTTTTTTTAGTTTAAAATAAACTTTTTAAACGACTGTTACAGGTGCTAAACTTTTTGGGAATACTTTAATTGTGCGTAGGTACAGCTAGGGATTGATAATTCCCTGCCGGAGTCTGTGTCTTGAGAGCTACAACCTGGCCTCTTTAAGTCTAGAGTGAATAGATTACTTTTAGATAATAATGCTCTATCATTGACCACATAATAATTTTATCAAGTGTCAAACGCATGACTTTTCCACTGGCCTTTTTTTTAAGTGAAGTGTGCGAAGTGTGCGGATAGGAACGGAGTGTGTGTGTCAGACTCTACTAGCTAAAACCCATCCATGTTCTTCCTAATGCCCTTTGCATTCCAGGGCCGCGGTAACTCTTACGAACAAATTCCACAACCTTGGTAGGCACATGTCAGCAGATGCGAACACAACGCGCCACCGACCTGGGCCTGGTTCTTATCAGAAGGCGAGCCACCGAACGCTCGCCGACCGCAGGCCCGGCTAGGGTTAAAATAAGCAAACAGATCAACCCGTGCCGAAAGAGACTAGACAATTTTGTGTATTTATTTAACCAGATTACTACAAACTTTGGTTATGATAACAGGATAACCCATTTCAACAGGCTTGCTTACACAAGCTACTCTGAAATTTAATTGATACCCTGTTAAACAGACTCGACGTCGGCACGTGCGAGCCGTTTTAATTTTCGTTTGACTTCTGACGTCTCAATTTGAGCTTATCGCAGTCCATTAATTAAATAATCAGTATTGAGTAAAAGAGGTTAGAATTACATTAATAATCCCTTCATTAAAGGCGCAGACCCACCTCGGCGCAGAGAGAGACCAAGCACGTATACAGGGTTATTTGTAAAACACCAGCAACCTCTTAGGCAGTGAAAGTACACATGATTATAATATGCAACTTTTACTTTGGGAAAACTGCAAAATCTCGAGAAAAATATCAGCTGTTTCATACATTTTCATTGGCTAAATATTGCATTTTGTATGTTTGAGTTTTCCCAAAGTAAAAGTTGCTTATAATCATGTGTACTTTCACTGCCTAAGAGCTTGCTGGTGTATTACAAATAACCCTGTATAAAGCTTCGCTTTGCAAAGAAAACGTATGTGATTATGTCCACTTCAAACCATGGACACGCTACGCATCAATTGAAGACATTAGTACATGCGTGGCTTACTCGAATATCGCGCTCACAGACCTCAACGCTGTCAATGTCTTGCACGCTGTGCACGCTCTACACGAATATCAACCCACGACTATGTACAGTCTGTGACCAACATCATCTAAGCCAATAGACTTATCATCATCATCATCATCTGCCTAGCCTTTTCCCAACTATATTGGGCTTGGCTTCCAGTCAAACGGGATTTAGCTGAATACTAGTATTTTACGCGGAGCGGCTGCCTACCAGACCTCCACAACTCATTAACTATGGGTAACACGGTACTTCATGGCACGACTGAGGTCAGATTAACTGGCTTCTAACTATCCGTAACGACTGCCAAAGATCTTCAAATGACAGCTGGGACCAACGGCTCAACGTGCTTTCCAAGGCACGGAGGAAACTCGGTATGTTAAGATAGTCACCCATCCACAGACCAACCTTGGCAAGCGTTGTTTAACCCACTAAGCTATTATTCGCTAATAGTCAAGTGGGTTAGATAATGTTGGTCTAAGACTCTAAGTATCGCAGCACAATATTCTAATCTACGAAACTCAGAACGTCGCTTTCGAACCATATTGTCAAACAAACTTCACTATTTAGTTACTGTTTCCCGAAAACGCTTACCCTCTGTTTTGATCCCAAGCACCCAGGTTAACAAAGTCACGCACACAGTTTCAAACAACAGGATTGGCTAAATTTAGCCCAAGGTGAGGCTGCGTTTGTAACAAAGATGTACGAGGATGCGAAGCGAGGGATCCCAACTAGCACCAAAGCGTTAAAAAAACCTATATAAGACTCGTATATCAGTTCCATTTGAGTATAAAAGTGTTAACGCATACCTGTGCAACTGAGTTAGAGCATGCTCTAACTCACTTATAACCACGAAAGAGGCCCACAGTTTTACAGGTAAAAGTTATAGAAAGCCTATAGTACGGTGTCACAAAGATATTAAAGCTGCACAAGAGCGCTTATTCATCGTCAGCTACTACTTTAATCTGTATTACCGTTGTAAAATAGAGTTGGTAAACGCTACAGGTGCTATAAATCCTATAGTAAGGTGTCAAAAAGATCTTAAAGCTCCACAAGAGCGCTTATTCATCGTCAGCTACTACTTTAACCGGTATTACCGCGATAGTGAGCACTACAGGTGGTAAAAAGCGCACGTCAAGATAAAAAAGCCTGTAACCTTACTAAAATTAAATCTGTTCGTAATGGAAGTGTTATGTCATCCATTATTCAACACAGCAGAATAATATTATGGAATATTATGTTATTGAAGTATGTGAAGTGAAAAATGACTGCCCTTATGATTTCACAGTAAATGTATACCATGTTTCTCATCTCAATTTTAACGCGCCTAGGATTTATTAAAGATTTAAAAGAAAAATTATGATAACAAAATAGGTACCTCAAGCTAAACATTACTATTCATTCCTGCTTCTTGAGCAGTGGTATGTAAAATTAAGTGGCATTCATGGAATGCTTCAAATAATGTAAGAAATTTTGTTTATTGTTGTCAAATGTTGAATAACTCGAAATAATATTAATTGTTAGGTTACCAAAACAATGGCGAACTTTACAAAAGTAAGGTTAGTGTTAATAACGACCCATACTTGCGTTGTTTGACACCAATACCTTTAGAACGTCTGTAAAAGAGGACTGCCTAACACAATAAGCTTTAGTCAAACCCTTTATTACAGGTTAAACCTAGATAGAGGAGTTGTTTGACACCTTTAGTTTCTCGTGTTACTAAACTCTCGATAAACTCTATTTTATAGCTTATGACTGCAGTAATAGTCAATATAGCACCTTAAGTGGTATAAAAGAGTTCATTGCAATAACTATACAACAATAAGTGTTAAAAGGTGTCGGCGAACACTTTTATAAAGACTTGGGTGTCACAAAAAGGTTAAAGCTATAACGTATTAAGTATACTTGCTGCTACTAGCGCCATTATAACTCTCAAAGCTGTATTACATCATCCATTAACGCTATAGTGCTGCGATTGCGGCTAAAACTTGTTTGTTAGCTCCTCTATATCGTCTTTAGTAATAACTGAGGTAATTATAACCCTGTTATATTACTTAAAGTCATAAAAAAGCCTGTAACTGACACCAAAATGTTAGTTGGGATGTGTTTTGTTAAGAGCCATTAGAGTACCTGTCTATTGCGAATGGAGCGGAGAAACGGAGAAATATTAACCAATCATGTCAGTCAAAATGTGAGTGACTCACGTGGGACTTACGTAGTACGGAGGGTTTTATGCAATCCCATTGGTTAAATTTCTCCGTTTTTCCGCACTGTTGCCTTACACCCTTAGAATCGCTTGCGCTGATCGAGGCTAGGCAAATGAAGCGTTCCTATTCGTTATCATCATAATTATCAGCCGCAATGCGTTCACTGCTGAACATAGGTCTCCCCGGACTGTCACCACAACAGCCGGTCCTGTACGTCAAGCATACATCTCTAAGCCCGAAGTCCGTAGTTTCTACTTCGCATCACCTAACCTCTAAGAATTAATGATAACACGATTTGACAGTTACTGTTAAATCGTGTTGTCATTCATTCTCAGTTCAGATTCGGGACTAATCGTAAGTCTGTACGTGATACGGAGTACAATACGCCTGAAACTACGGACTTCGGACTTAGGGAGTAGTCACCCAGGTCATAGGTCCTCCTTGTAGGAAGCCTTCCAACACGATCTTTAAGAGATCCTATTGGTTCTTATCAAACACAACCTCGCTAAACATTGCCGCACATCTCTGGTTGAAACGCAGCCTTACAGGGTTGCAGGGCTACGGGTAAGGCCCGTTTGACCGCCAACAAAGTGTTCCCGGAAACTTTTGAAAGACTCTTTTTGTTCAAGTTAGTCCCTCGCTTAGGACCAGAGCTTGTTTTGTCGAGATTTGACGCTAAATATGGAATTTTTAAATGTTTTGTTTTGTTTCCAGTGGCGTTTGTTTTTATGTATATTTCTATTTTTGGGGGTTTATTGTTTTGACTTCTTTGAATGTTGTTACGTTCTACTGATTGTTAATAAATAATTTTACAGTCAAATTAGAAAGCTTAGCAAACCGTTAGCTACACAGTATCATCATTAGAGTAAGGCTTGTTTACATAACAACGGTTCATAACAGCTTTAAACTACTAAAAAGTTATTTATTTGGCATTACCTTTCTTAAGGATATTCATCAAATGTCTCCTTCCGCTCTGGGCGAAGCAGAACCGAGTGTCAGACTCTTACTGACTCTAAATACCCTTAATCTTTGCGTTCAAGGGCCGTGGTGACTGTTTCGAATAAATTCCGCAATTCTGGCAGGCACTGGTCCTAGCGGGCCCCGTCTATTATGCTGACCACTCTTTAAGGCGCGCGTGGTACACAACACGCCGTCGACCCGGGCCTGGCGCTGATCGGGCAGCGAGCCACCCAACGATCGGGTCCGATCGCACTGCGACTCCCGACACCCTAGCTTCTTCTATTACAGCGGCTGGGGCGTGAGGTTTCCCTCTCTCTCACGCGTTCAGTTATTTTTACGTTTTTAATCTGACTACCCTACGTACAACACTGCTTAAAAAAAGCTGCAAATACAATCCCTGTACTCCAAAAATCTTGTTCAACAGTACCATACCTGAGTTCAAACGCCAGTTCGGGGTGTCATAATTGAATGAAGAGCACTCTCGATGTCTGACGCTAATTAACTTACCCTGCTTACCTTCCAATTAGATTATAAGCACTCTGTGTCATACCTATGTTGCCTTAGACCCTGACCAAAGATTGACAACAGGATTTTTTTAAAGCTGATATCTAGTTTCCGTAACGAAGTAGGCACTAAAGTTGGCTAATGAACGGTTAAACGCGTATCAATTAATGTTTTTGACTGCTTGCGATTGAGATGCGAAAGCAAACGTTGTTTTAGTTAGTGGATACCATCATCATCAGCATATCAGCCGAAAGACGTCCACTGCTGGACATAGATCTCCCTCAAGCGTCGCTACAACGACCAGTCCTGTGCGTCTCTCATCCATTGGCTACCTGCTACCTTCACCAGGTCATCGGTCCACCTTATAGGAGGCCTTCCAACGTTAGTGCATATGTAGAGCACTCAGGAAAATCTTCTTATAAGGTTTTAAAGCTAATTTGACAATTGAAACATTATTTTTTCCGTTTATTGTCGAGATAAAGATGTACTTTCGTTTGAGAAAAAACAACGGGTTGCACTCCGGGAGTGCCGGCAGAAGCGAAAACTTGAATACGTGCTTCTGTTCCTCCGTCTTACGAATTTTCGATCAGGTCACAAGTTTAACATTTTTTACCCATCACAAAAAAAGTTTGCAGGATACGTGACCGTCTTACGAATTTTCGATCAGGTCACGTGTCCTGACGCGAGTTTAACATTTCTTGCCCATCACAAAAAGTGCACAACGCCGCTACAGAAGTTTTACTTCAAAAAAGGTAATATACGAATTGAAAATAGTCAAATATTCCTCAAAACTAAAAATATCTTCGACAACATCAAATTTACTTTCTATATTTCTACCCAAATTTCGAATGAAAGCCTGAACACATAACATATTGTTTATCTTCAATAACTACTATTTATAACTGTATCTTTTGAAGTTGAGCTACGAGTAGCTAGTTTGTTTGTATAAATATTGTTGTGATATTAGTACGGCTAAAGAGGTTCTCGAGGCTAAATAATAACAACCGTACAGGTCGATCTTCAAGGTTAAGCAACGCTTACCTGGTCTGTGGATGGGTGACCATCTTAACATAGCGAGACTTTTCCGTGCCTCGGAAAGCAGGTGATACCGTTGTGGTCCCGGCTACCATTTGTAGAAATACACAACTGTGCGAAATGTGAGTGTGCAATATTCTGCTCTCAAAGCCAAACAGCGGTAACTCAATCAATGTTTCTTTTGACTAGTTTCGAGAAAAACAGGCCTGTGAAACATACGTTCGCCACGTTAGTGACACAATATATTTTCAATCTAGCTATGGGCAGAAGCTAGGCTGAAATGGAATTTATATCATACTCCCATTTATTAACCTTATCGCTCCAAAGTTAAGGCGAACAATTCTTCTGGGTAAGCTCACCTCTTCGTTGACCTTGTCTCTGTCACCTCTGACCTACATAGACTAGAGTCAAGAGAAAACCCAAGTCAAGTAAAACTAAAATTGGTTGTCTTTATAGTCGGTTAAAGGACGAAAATTTTACGTGATAACGTCATAAGAAAACAAATGAATTCTTAACAAACAAGCTGAATGCTTAGGCTGATCGTGCCCCTCTATCGCTTGCACGCTTGGCTCAGGCGAAACCGGACGGCGAGCAGTGGGTGGCTCGCCGTCTGATCAGAACTAGGCCCGGGTCGGCGGCGCGCTGCGATCCCAGCGCGCCTCAAAGAAATGTCAGCGTGGAAGACGGGGCCCGCTAGGGCAGGTGCCTGCTGGGGCTGCGGAATCTGTCCGAAAGAGGTGCCGTAGCCTTGTAACGCAAAGGGCACCAGGAGGAACACGGATGGGTTTTAGTCAGTAAGAGTCTGACACTCCCTCTTGCTTTACCCAGAGCGGGAGGAGTCATTTGATGACTTCCCATCCTTAAAAAAAAAAAAAAAAAGCTCAGGCGAAACGCGACACTTTTTCGTGCGTGTTTTCATAAATTTATAAGAAGGATTTTATTTTATTAGGAAATCTTACAGCTAATCACAAGACATGCTCACTTACGGCCAAAATTAATAATCAATCTAATCCAATATTTTTGGATTGAAGATCGAAAATAAAATCCAGATTTGTAATAAAGTGTACCAAAAAGCTATCCACGGATTGAAAGCGCAATCTTAAAAACCAAGCTATCCTTGAGAGGACGGATCACAGATAATAGATTGACCTCTGTTCGGAAATGACAGTTTGAGCGTTTCAATAACCTATCCGTTGAATTTGACATTTGCTTGGATCGGTGTAAACAATCTCAATCCGTAATCTTAGAATTTCGTTAGATTTAAGATTTGTTTTACGGATTTGATTTATAAAAATGGCAGTGTCGATATTCTCCAGTGATAGTGACAGTGATATGGAGGTCCTGGCCTTGTTATCAGATTGGGATAGCACAGATAATGAAGCGGGTGAAGAGTTACGACGCCGACGCGTAAATTCAAGGAGGATAAAAAGGGTGAACCATATGCAGAGTCTGGATGATGCTGATTTTACATTTAGGTTCAAGTTATCGAAATCTGCAGTAGATTTCTTGTTGACTGAAATTATGCCGGTCGTCCGTGTAAACTCATCAAGGTGAGTTTGCCTCTCACCTACAATAAAGACCAATCGTTGTTATTGTAAAAATGTTTACGAGAAATAAATGCGCTTAATAACGACTCCAAAGAATAAGTCAATACACCTCCATAAGACAATAAAGTAAAACAAAATCACTTACTATTTCAGAGTCCAGAGCTTGAATCGGTTAATCGTATCAGTTAAAATCTAACATATAAACTAATAACAGGCAAACAAACAGAGTATTGGCGGCAGGCACGGCGTCAACCCAATTTTATTTTTATAAAAAACAAACACCCGCCAAGCTACCACAGACCAAAAAAGCGCGTCCGTCCCTTTGAGTCAGTTTGTTCCATTTTACCCAAAACATTAAGAATTTTGTCACCATTTAAATGTTCATTTAATCGTTCAAGCCTTTTACAAATAGAGTTGTCTACAACAAAAAGTACCTACAATGAATGAGAACACCTGTTTATGCATAATTATTTTATATTATGGATAAAGCAACGATGTGTATGTTCATAAGGGATTGCATAAAACGGAATGAGCAAGAGGGAATGGATTTCCAGATATCTGCGGATTGAGCCAACGGTAGGATCACCTTTGTCGATATTGGGACTTGGATTGGAGATCGATCCATAGATCGGTGTATATCTGCGATCGATTTGTATCTTGGATTACGGATTGATTATTAATTTTGGCCGTTATTCTAATATAATGAAGGTCAATTACAAGTTTTCAGGTTTAAAGTACAATCAAATGAATTTTGAAAAATCGACTAAGTATGTATATCTCTATCGCTTGTTCCGCGCTCTTGTTTGCACGCTCGGCTCAAGCGGAACGTGACACTTTTTCGTGCGTGTAGCCGGCGTCCATGGATTTTTAAGACGTTATCACGTGAATATTTACTTTAATCTAAATATTCAAAACGCGAAAGACTACCTCACTGCCTACTTGTAGTAATCTATAGATACTAATATATAAAGCTGAAGAGTTTGTTTGTTTGTTTACTTGAACGCGCTAATTTCAAGAACTACTGGTCCGATTTGAAAAATTCTTTCAGTGTTAGATAGCCCATTTATCGAGGAAGGCTATAGGCTATATATATCATCACGCTAAGACCAATAAGAGCGGATCGGTAATGAAAATTGTGACGCAGACGATGTTGCGCGGGTCAACTAGTTGTACAAATAAAACTCGTTTAACTGTAGAACCCTGCAAATAAGTTCTGCTCAAGCCTAAAACACCGGAATTAAAGTCCATTCTCACCGAAATACTGTTGATTTAATCGTTAAAGTCCCTAAATCCACTAGATACCGTAGTTCCGAAACATCTTAGAGACGAAGTTAGCGCGCACGAGCGGAATGAACCGATCGACGAGGCGTGACGGAGTGGAACATCGAAATATGACGTCCAATTTAAGATAGGGGTTTTTGTTTTATTTTACAGAGTAGTGGTGCTCTTAGATGGTTTAAAGGGTTCCGTATGGGAAAGGTTTTTGCTACGCCTTAGCTGTTTGCCAGTTTAAATTTAAGCAATTAATTATTATGTGGCTTTGCCTGGGGTAGATTTGAGGATATTTTTTTTTCCAAAATGAAACTCTTTGCAAATAACTAGCTACCTTCCTGGGAATGCGGAATTTTTCAGTTCAGTATTTAAACCGTAAAACCAATTGGGTTAAATAGACATAATAATAATAATTATTATTATTAAGCCCTGACCACCGGTAGCTTGGACCCTGTTCCCGATACCGGTGGGCTACTGTTTTTATATTTTTAAATGTTTTTTTTTGTATTTTTATAGAAATATTTAAAAATGTAATTAGTGTATGTATATATAAATGAATAAATGGAATAATAATTGTACACGGCGCTCATAGATAATAGGAGGAACCTACTATCTATGAGCCCTGAACACCGGTATCTTGGATCCTGTTCACGACACCGTTTGGGCTACTATTTTTATTATTTTCGAATGTTTTTTTTTATATTTTTGTTAAAAAATATTTAGAAATTAAATAAAATTAATAATAGATGCGAGACGCGCAGGACGGGTCGTTGTGGCGATGCTTGGTGGAGGCCTACGTCCAGCAGTGGACGTCTTTCGGCTGATATGATGACAATGATGATGACGAAAATGAAAAAAGGGAATAATCTCTCTTCAAAGTTAGTGTGAACAGGCTCCTTCTGGGTAGGCTCGCTCCATCGTAGACTTTGTCTCTGTCATCTCTGACATAGACTAGAGTCAAGAGCAAACCCATTAAAAAAAAAATAAAAAAAAAATAGTTATTTTAATAGGCATTTTTCGTTTAGTATAGATACCTACTTTGAACTCTATTTGAATGCATAGAAATCACAACCGAAATGGCTCAAATAAACTCATCGTTGTCAAATAAAAGCCTACATCGGAAATTGCTCAATATCCTGATGACACTCATACATGAAATACCTCAATTTCAACACTGACTCGTGTTACGAGACCTTTTTATAAAAAAATCAGTATTTATACTTAACCTATATTTGTCTGACTTGCACTTGGCGGATTTTTTTAAGCATTGCAAGAGAAAAAAAATGTAGCTTTGATGTAAATACTGATTTTCCATATCGTACCATTCCAGACCACACATCGAAAACGACTATTTATTGCTTTTAGGGTTCCGTACCCAAAGGGTAAGCAATGGAACCTTATTACTAAGCATCCGCTGTCCGTCCGTCCGTCTGTCTGTCTATCAGCGGGCTGTATCTCAAGAACCGTAACAGGTCGACAGTTGAAACCTTCACAGATTGTGTATTTCTACTTCCGCTATAGGCGACAAATAATAAAAGTTAAGGTTAATGGTACGGAACCCTTCGTCTGCGAGTCCAACTCGCACTTGGCCGGTTTTTTTTATACTTTGAAAATCAGTAGTTATACCTAAACCTACACATATTTCCTTCTTGTAGTGCGTAAAAAACCCACCAAGTGCGTGTCGGTCTCTCACAAGGTTCCGTACCATAAATCGAATATTTAATTTTATTATTTGTTGATATAGAGGCAACACACTCTGTGAATACAACTGATTAACTATTAAGATTGTTGAGATATAGCTCGCTGGCAGACAGTCGGATGGACGGACGGCTGGACGGACGTACGGACGAACAGCGGAGGCTTAGTAATAGGGTTCGGTTGGTTACGGGTACGAAGCCCAAAAAAATCTCACTGTCTCTGAAGCAACCCTGTGTTTGCCTGCAAAATACTTAATCAAACGTATTATTTTGCGTGTTTTCAAGTAATAGAGCAGAACACTGAATACCACATAATTACCATCAATCGACCTTCTAATTAAAGAGTGCGAAGGGGAATGAAACCGTCCTTTTCATAACGTTTTCAGTTCAGGGAGGGGCCGGACTAATTAAATATAATTAACAGCTTCATAACTAAGTACTTCACAGCTTTCCAAGGCAATCGGACGTGACGACGCGATACGGCCATCCATCATGAAAGTTGGTTCCTTAGTTGGTTCAAATGTTGGCTCCAAGCGTTGGTCCCACAAATAGCTACAAGAGTTGGGCCCAATTGTCACCAACATTGGGGCCGATGCTATTTTGTCGATCCACAAGTTTGACAAGTGGGATTGGGACGAACTTTGGGACCAATGGTATGATAAGAACTTTCAGGAAAGTGGTGAAGGTATGTGGGTAGGTATAATTTTCATGTAAAGGGTTCAAATAGGCATTCATTTAAAAACATCTAACAGTGATTTGTAACCAATATTTTTTCTGAATATGTATAAAGATTATAAAAGCTCAGTGTTACATAAAAATATTAACCTTGCTGCTATTACATAATTATAATATCTGTAAGTATTAGTGATTTTGTGGCAGGATTTCACCACATAACACTGTATTTGAGAGATACAGGGTCTTTTTTTTCATGTGTACGTGCCCTAACACTCCACTTGTCTTGGGGTCCTGAGTTGTGATTACATCTATGCTAATATATAAAGCTAAAGAGTTTGTTTGTTTGTTTGCTTGAACGCGCTAATCTCAGGAACTACTGGTCCGATTAAAATTATTTCAGTGTTAGATAGCCCATTTATCGAGGAAGACTATATATTATCACGCTTAGACCAATAGGAGCGGAGCAGTAATGAAAATTGTGACGCAATCGAAGTTGCGCGGGTCAACTAGTTAAATGTAAAGTACAATTGGGTGGACATGTTAAGAGTCGATATAATGGTACAAGTGTAAATAATTACCATTATACACTAAGATGGACTATCGTTCCATCTTGTTTGTTTATATTGATAGCTCTATTCATGTTCACTTCACCTAAGCATACACTGTATAATGTTTACAGAATCACACTGTTGCTATCAAAGTTCGATAACCTCAGAGGTTATAAAACAAAATCGCTTCCGTAAAAACACAACAAATAAATGTGAAATCTTTAGAACCCGTATATTTTACGAGTTCGATACAGATAAATTTTGGCACACACATAAAATACGACTCCTGGGTTTATTGTAAGGTTTATTATGTCAATAAGGAGTTGGCCGCACCTTATAAATGCCGCTTACGAGAAATGAAAAATTCAACATATTTTATTTAATACTAGTAGATGCTTCTGTTAACATAGTGACAATTCATCATTTCAGCCAATATCCGTACACTGCTGAACGTAAGCCAAAGAGCGCCAACCATCCCGTTCCTGAGCAGTTCGCATCCATCCGCTGCCAGCCACCTTCTTTAAATCATTGATGCGTTGTGCCACAGGGCGTCCCACACTACGTTTGCCCATACCTCCACTCTAACAAATGACTGCTCCATCGACCGTCTGCCCGTCTGCAAACATGGCCAGCCCACTTCTACTCTTCTTCTTATCGTGTGGACAGTAAGGTCTAACGACCCCACACACCCTGGTGTCAGTATTTCTAAACCGCCTCAAGGACCTCTGACATGGTTTATTTGACGACCACCATTTGCTGGCCGGGACCATCGGCTTATACGTGCCCTCCGAAGCATGGAATCATCTTTTTATCAGACAATCAGGTGATTCAAGGCTGCAATGTCCTAACCAAACTGGAAACAACTTAACAATGTATACTTTTCGTGGGAATCGAACCCAAGACCCACCGGGTCATAAGGCAAACGCCTTAACCACTCGACCACCGAGACAGTTACTTCACTTCATCCTGCTGATTCTACACGCAATATCAGTGACTTTAGTTCTCTGGTGAATGACTTCGTTGCGAATCCTATCCATAGAGAAACCCCGAGCATTGCTCTCTCCATTGCACGTTGAGGAACCTTGAATTTTGTGGACCACGCCTATAGTGAGTGTCCACGTTTCGGCTCCGTTAGTCATTAAGGTAAGACGCACTGGTTATAGACCCTGGTCTTAAGGGATTTTGAGTTCGATGATTCAAAGATATCACGCAGCTGACTGTTGATATTTATGCCTCATCCTTTCCAATCAAGCGTCTTGTAAACAGTTTCGGAGAGATGACGTCTCCCTGTCTTACACCTCGACGCAGGTACTCCTGGTGACAGTTCACTTGAACTGTTTCACTGTGTGATGGGGTTGGTTAGAATGTTAACTGAATAAAACTGCTGATTGGGTAATTGTCACCGACGCCTCTTAAATCCGCAATACAAAAAAAAATGCAGATTTAAATAGGATATGTGTTGATTTTTACAGCTGCTATAATAAATACTTAACTAACTATATACACTAATTAACACTAAAATTATGTACAAACGCGTATAAAAACAAAATTAATCATTGGGCATCAAAAAACTAATCCACATGGCTGTCAATGGCAAAAGTGCCCAGAATGGCAATGCTGATTCTTTGGCCGAAAAAAAGCCCAGCCCTCTGGTCACGTGAACAGTCGACAAGTTGTTTGCTAATGTCCCGAAAGACTCGATGCGCACTAGGACCCTCGATCTTTTTTTGTGTTGATGAAATAATAGAAACCATTGAGTTGAGTTGAGGCAGTTAGATCAAGAGCTTGACAAAAAGCGGCACTTCTGGACACGGCTCGTATTGTTAGGAGGTTCTTTTCTCTGGACCTCTGACCACCACGTGAAGCAGACAGAGCAAAGCACTGTGAGAACAGTCACATACTATTCTCGAATAGTGTGACCACTAATCTAATTATTATAATGCATCATTACTAGTGATTGCATATGTTATTAGCATGTGTTTGTCTGTTCATATTAATGAGGAAGACTACTGTGGGCTTTGATATAGACCTCAAGGGTTAGAATTAATTGGGTTTCAGTAAGTCTATTCAAATTAATTTCAAGCCTAAATAACATGTCAATGGGCTAATTTCCACCATCAATAAAATGCAAATCTGTTTAGTCCGTCAGTTAGAGTTTTGAAAAATAATGGACACGTATTTTTAGTTTTTGTAAATTAATGAATATTGACAAAGATAAAACGCATTAAAACTCGGGAGTGGGGGCTCGTGATGTCAAAACGCACTAAAAATTATACCACGGTGTGATGTATGGAGAATTTTAAAAGCGTCGTATCTTCGTCAATTTTGGTTTACGTTACAAAAGAAAAAAAATGGGTCAATTTTTTGATTATCTAAGTTTTTTTTTAATTATTATTCTTAAACATTAGGTAGGTACACCATTTTGTTTTACATACAATTATACTCGCCAAACTTATGAGTTTGATGGCGAGAAGCGCTTGTTTAATATACACATTTACTTTGAAAAAGACCAACCTTAAAACTACCCACTATGCATTATTTTACTCAAAGATTAGTCACACCGGCACGAGTAGATCGAGGACGAGCCGCGGACACCGGACACCGACAGACTGCGAGTCAACACATCCCCAGCACAGGCTAACCTCGCATCGCATAGGACTTCCGTACAATGAGAGGCCAGCCCATACCGAAAACGCATGGCACCACATTACGCAGCCGTGCGCACACATTATGTCTGGGGCCGGTGTCCGCGCCCGCAACCCAAACCGAGTCACAGATTACCTACTTATTACTTAATGTTATTATTATCTCCTTTATTCATTTTACTATACATATAAATTATATTTTTAAATATTTGATTAAAATAAATAAAAAAAACATTTAAAAATAGTAGCCCACCGATATCGGGAACAGGGTCCAAGCTACCGGTGGTCAGGGCTCCAGAGAAAGGAACCTCCTGACAATGCGAGCCGTGTCCAGAAGTACCGCTTTCTGAATCAAGCCCTTGATCCAGCTGCCCAACGAGAGCCTCCTAAGGTGTTGGTCGAGGCTCGTGGCTATTAAGCCATTGGCCGATACGACTATCGGTACAATGATTGCGGAGTCCACTTCCCACATGTCGACAACCTCGCGAGCCAAGTCAATATACTTGATTTGTTTGTCTTTCTCGGCTTTCACGAGGTTCTCGTCATGCGGGACGGTTATATCTACAATCATTGCACGCCTCACAATTCGGTCCACCACCACTATATCAGGCTTATTGGCAACAATAGTCCTGTCAGTGATGATGGACCGATCCCAGTACAATGTGATATTGCCATTATCGAGAACTGGGTCGGGCGCATACCTATAGTATGGCACCTCCGACTCCACAAGAGAGTATTTCAGAGCAAGTTGCTGATGGATAATCCTGGCTACAAGGTTGTGCCTATGCAAGTATTCTCCGTTAGCTAGACGAGAACAACCAGAGACAATGTGGCGAATTGATTCTCCCGGACGGTGACATGCCCGACATATGTCGACCGTGCCGTCTTTTACAATAAATCTCCGGTAGTTATTCGTCATGATAACTTCGTCCATAATTGCACAAACAAAACCTTCGGTTTCTCCAAACAGATCACCGAAACGCAGCCAGGCTACGGACGCTAGTTGGTCTACGTCAGGCCCATGTAGGGCCCGGAAAAAGCGTCCGTGAAGCTCCTTACTCTGCCATACCGCCCTGCGATCGTTAGTGTCAAGCACTGCAAGTTTGCGCCAGTTCTCATTTGCCAAGGAGAGCGGGGTGAGTCCCTTGTCCACCGCCACTACATCTCGATGCATACCCACGTCGACAGCTAGGAAATATTCCCTAAGACTGCATATCTCGCGATTGTGGAGAGTCTTAGCATTTAAAAAGCCTCGACCTCCACACTTTCGCGGGATATACAGTCTCATTACCGACGACCGTGGGTGATGCATTCGATACGCAGTAAGCAGTGTACGGACCCGCCTATCCAGGGCGTCAAGTTCCGTTTGAGTCCATTTGAGTACGCCGAAAGAGTACATCAATACTGGCATGACCCAACCGTTGAAGGCGCGCACCTTGTTTCCGCCCGATAGAAAGCTATTGAATACCTTCTTCAGGCGGCCAAAGAAGCGCTCCTTCAACGATTGCTTCATGTCAGTAACATTGATACCTAACGCTTCCGACATACCCAAATACTTGTAAGTTTCAGTTGGAGAGAGGGATCTCAGGTTTATGGAATCCGAGAGTTGAGTTCCCACGGATTCCATAATCTCTCCACGCTTTACATGCATGACCGCACATTTGTCTACACCAAACTCCATCCTGATGGCGTTACTGAATGTTTCAGTTACCTTCAGTAGCTCCATCAGTTGCAGATTAGTGGGGGCAAAGAGTTTCAGATCATCCATGTAAAGGAGGTGAGATATAACCTGACCACCTCTCTTCAACCGATAGCCTAGCCCTGAATTCTCCAGCAGTGTGCTAAGAGGATTCAAGGCTAGACAAAACCAAAGTGGACTCAAACTATCGCCCTGAAATATACCCCGCTCGATCCTTACCGGTTCGCTATTCCTCTGGATATTTCGACATCCTGGATAGCGAAGGACTGTCCTCCATTGCCCCATACACGACATCAGGAAGGTGCGTAGCGTTGCATCAACTTTATACAATTCTAGCACCCTCATGAGCCATGTATGAGGCACCGAGTCATAGGCCTTCTTATAGTCTATCCAGCATGTTGACAGATCCTTTCGGGAACGCCGAACCTGTTGGCTAATGGCCATATCAATAAGGAGTAGCTCCTTAGTACCGCGGGACCCATTCCTACATCCAATTTGAGAGGCAGACATGATGTTGTTGTTGTTAATATGACTATTAATCTTTGCCCTCAAAATGGATGTAAGAACTTTATAGACCGTCGGTAAACACGTGATCGGTCTATAATTTTTAGGTTCCGCAGTACTACCTGATTTATGGAGCAGGTGGGTTATTCCTGTAGTTAAGAACTGGGGTAGCGACCCAGACTCTAAGGCAGACTGGAATTGAGACGCCAAGCAAGCGTGCGATCTCGTAAACCATTTAATCCAGAAATTGTGCAGCCCGTCCGGCCCTGGAGATTTCCAGTTAGGCAACGGGCGGACTGCACAAGCTACATCTTGGGGGCTGATGGAAATTGCCCCCATTTCTGGTATCGGATCGCACACACGCTCGACCTCCCGAGTCCAGTCACCCTCAGTATGACTGACAGGAACCGACCAGATGCTGCGCCAGAATGAACACATAGCATCATCATCCGGCAAGCGCGTGTCAGTCACACCTTGGTCCAGTCGTTCCCAATCCCTATATACCCACCTTTCGTTACTTCGGAATGTGCGATTCTGGGTGTATCGCTCCACTCGCCGCCTGTACCTACGAATACGGCTTGCCCATGCATACACCTTCTGCTTCAGGAAGTCGATGCGCTCTGTGACACGAGATATATAATCTCGGGGATTGACATCAGTCCCCGAAAACGCCCGTCTCACAAAGCGCATCACTCTAGGGCGTGTGTTGCCCTCCCTGAAGCAGATCAGTTTGCCGATTAGCGCTCTGGCCTCACCAATACGACGCTCGATCCTGCACTGCCAAGCTGGTACGGCTGGTTTTGTTCGTGTAACTCTGTCATTGGTTATTTTTATTTTGACATGAGCTACACGACATGCCGCTACAGCCGCGCAGTACATGATCGAATGTGCATCGGTGAGGTTATCACAGTTATCAAAATGGCTTGACAACTGTGAATCCAGAGCAGCCACCAGCGCCCTGTTCTTGTTATGCATGGGCAAACGAGGTAAGCGTGGTCTAAGTTCAGGCGGCATGTAGCGGTATTCCCGAATAGCACACTCCAAAGCACTCCTCAATTCGTCATTGCACTGGGTACTTACGTTTGTAACCCTGTCATTACTCTCCTCGTCAGCGTGGCTGGGCAATTGGGTTGACTGTGCTGGTGCCACAGTCTGCGACGGAGGAACAATGACATGGCTACACATTTCAGTGCGGAGGCGATCAAGCACACTATCATCCAACATACGGTTACGCTGGATGACGCGCACCTGATCCGACAGTCGTTGGGCCGATACGCTGACAGCTGGTTCAAGTACCTGAAACAGAGAGAGCATCCGACCACGGTACGCAGTCAGGTTAGTTCCCCCCTCTGTAGCCCCAAAGTATGAGCGTATAACATTCTCATTTATGGCTTGAGTCCATTTTATACGCTGCACACTTCCACCGATAGCGGGGACCCTGTCAGAGACTGGTGGGCCTCGAGGTCCTAAGCTGGCCGGTGGTCGGCCTCGCCCGCGCCGACGCGCAGCTGGTGGTGTCGTCGGCGGCGAGAAGTACTCGTCGCTCGAGCTCGACGCAACTGCAGCTACCGGAACATCAGGATTTACGGCTGGAGCAGGTCCCGGCGGCTGCGAGGCGGAACTGAGCGACGAACCCGAAGATGTTTCTTGTGCGGCTAGTAATTGTGCCCGGCGTCTTGTCAGCATTTTCTTACAAGTGGGTGTAGTTTGTGTTGCAATTCAACTGAATATTGTTATTATTAATTTTTTTCTGGATGTGTCCTGGATTTTTATCATTTTGGAGCTTGGTATTTATTAAAATTAATATAAAAAATTCGGGATGAAATTTTATGCTGTCAGTCAACTTGACAGCCGGACCACAGATTTATTATTATTATTATTATTTTGTCTGTGGCTGACTAATTAGATTTTGTCAATAGATCGAGGGCCCTGAAATGAAAAACGCATTCATTTTGAAAGTTCTACATCATTGCTTTGTCAAAAATCCAAATACGTACCCTTATGCAGTAGTGCATAGTCCTCAACCAAACCGAAGTGGCAGTGGGCAGGGCACATTGCTCGCAGAACATATATGGCCGATGAGGCTGAAAATTGCTGGAGTGGTCACGTACGGGAAGACGCAGCGTTAGAAGGCCTGTCACAAGGTAGATCAATGAACTGGTGAGTATCGCGGGTAGCCGGTAGAAGCAAGATGCACAGAACCGGTCGTTGTGGCGACACTTGGGAGGGGCCTATGTCCAGCAGTAGACGTCTTTCGGCTAATATGATGATGATGATAGTCCTAAAAGACGGCTGTGTCAGACTAATACTAACTCATTTAATTATTAAGGGCGCTTTCTAGTTTACCGCAAAGTGCCACACGGCAGCAGCGCGGCTGCTTTGCTGCTTTCTTAATCCATACAAATATTGTTATTTGTTTTTTTGACAAAATCACCCAACTAACTTCACTAAAAGGTGCATTATGATACTAACTACCTATCACATGGTACTTCAACTACTTAGAGTCTTATATTAACTGTTTAGGGTCCCTCAAATAGTTGTTCAGAGCCTTAAAGACATTACGGAACACATTAGTGGTCACAGAATAGCGGAACTTTGTAGATAAGGAGTATTTAAAACAACGCTTAGACCTTGATGTTTACTTGGACATTTTTGTTCACGTTTACCTTTATTGTGTTGTAATTTGTTATTACGTACTAAACCACTTGGTAAGCAGTAAATCGTTGCTGTACTTAGTGAGTTAAAATTTGGTTGAGAATAAGAAAATAGGCCTTTTTTTAGGATTGAAAATCATCAAATGACTCCTCCCGCTCTGGGTAAAGCAGGAGGGAGCGTCAGACTTTTACTGACTAAAACCCATCCGTGTTCCTCCTAGTGCCCTTTGCGTACGAACGAAGTCCGCAGCCCCAGCAGGCGCTGGCCCTAGCGGGCACCGTCTTCTTTGCTGACAGCTCTTTGAGGCGCGCGTGGAACACAGCGCGCCGTCGACCCGGGCCTGGTTCTGATCAGACGGCGAGTCACCCAATGCTCGCCGTCCGCAGACCCGCGCAAACGGTGGCCGAGAATCGTCCTGCGGCTCCCGACGCCCGAGGCGTCTTCTTCTGTTGCGGCTGGGGCGTGAGGTTTCCCTCTCCCTCACGCGTTCGGCTTCCTCCTTTGCTAGCATTACTGCTTCGCAGAAGGAAGTGACCGCTTCCCATGCCTCCTCGCTACGAACCATGGCTTGAACCAGGGCCGGACGCTAGAGATCACCTCGACGAGGACACTGCGGTGCTCCGCCCAAGCAGGATAGACCTCCACCGAAGAATAGAGGCCTATGCTCAGGAGTAGGGGAGTCGGGCTATGGATGTTGATATATTCCTTGGTTTCTTATCTAGTGAAAATGGCCCTCCTGGACATTTTCTTTTCAGAGATATCGTGGCTAAGTCGTAACTGTGACACGAACCCTTAAAATAAAGAAACTTTTGCCAAAGTCTCATCAACATCATCTGTGCTCTCATCATCACCAATTTCAACTGTCTACCTATTAAGGTTCTTGAGATACAGCCCGCTGACAGACAGACGGACGGACGGACAGCGGAAGCTTAGTAATAGGGTTCCGTTGGTTACCCTTTGGGTACATCATCTGCCTAGCCTTTTCCCAACTATATTGGGGTCGGCTTCCAGTCAAGCCAGATTTAGCTGAATACCAGTATTTTACGAGGAGCGGCTGCCTACCAGACCTCCACAACCCATTAACTGGGTAACTCGGTACTTCATGGCAAGACTGGAATCAGATTTACTGGCTTCTGACTATCCGTAACGACTGCCAAAGATCTACAAATGACAGCCGGGACCAACGGCTTATCGTGCTTTCCGAGGCACGGAGGAAACTCGGTATGTTATGATGGTCACCCATCCATAGACCAACCTTGGCAAACGTTGCTTAACCTTGAAGATCGACCCGTGCGGCTGTTATTATCTAGCCTTTGGGTACGAAACCCTAAAAAGAAAGTAATGCGACGTGGTTTTCCTACCATCTGTGTCGCTTCTAAGGCTTTAGATACCTCATAACGAAACTACATTTTCTAGAATATTTCTCGGACACAAGCCACAGGGGCTTTAATATAACTTTTTAGAAATACTAATAACATCTTAATATAATATTATTTTTTCCTTTTTTCTCTAAGTAAACATTTACACAGTGTGTGTGTTTTTTCTGAAATTGTACAGATAAAATGTACTTTTCTAGTTACTTTTTTTGCAATTAACTGGGAAGAACTTTAATAATTTAATCAAATTGACAATTATTACTAATTTTAACAAATAAACTAAATTTACAACAAACCAAAATATAGCATCAAAAAATTCGTCCTCAACGCTGTCAGCTGGTAATGCGCCCAAGAGACTGGCGGCATTGTCACGTTGAATGGCAGTGCATCTGGCTGAATAAAGTCGGCTTTTACCTTCTCTTGGGTCACGGGAAGCCTTTTCAAAGAAATTTCTTCGACAAGGCTGGGGACAAGGGCCCCTCGATGTGACTGTTTACAGAAATACATATTTAACAAATAAAAATCTGCTTAAACTAATGGTTTAATCATCATCATCTGCCTGGCCTTTTCCTAACTACATTGGGGTCGGCTTCCAGTCAAACCGGATTCAGCTGGATACCAGTGTTTTACGTGGAGCGGCTGCCTACCAGATCTCCGCAACCCATTAACTGGGTAACACGGCACATCTTGGCAAGACTGGAGTTAGGTTTACTGGCTTCTGACAATCAGTAACGACTGACAAAGATCTACAAATAACAGCCGGGACCAACGGCTTAACGTGCTTTCCGAGGCATGGAGGAAACTCGTTATGTTAAGATGGTCACCCATCCACAGACCAACCTTGGCAAGCATTGCTTAACCTTCAAGATCGAAATAGTAGAAAGTATATTGTAAATTACCTACCGCATACTTCTTACTAAATAAGTTACAAAGACACCAAACAAACTAAAACCACACTAAATTAGTGGTCTGGGTCTCTAACAAATAATTTTCTTTGAAGACGACATTCTTTGAGAAAATGCTTTGTACACATTTTTCGTCACTTAAGCTTTCAGCTTTAAGCGAAAAATCGCTTTGAAGCGCTTCGCTTTTGGAGCAGAAAACTAGCGAAGTTTATTACTTATTCTGTAGACTTGGAACATGCTGAATCTAGACTATTTCGACCTGTTGCTTAAGCTAGCTAAGCTAACTTAGGTCTTGAAAAATGAGTGTGTGCATAAGTTACTTTACAATTCAGTAGGTACAGAACCAATTTCCATATTTTGTGGGCGAGCCTTGGAGTTACTTCAAATTACATTAGTTAAACACATATTAGTTTTTTTGCTACTGAGTCATCATCCAAATTAGAGAAAACCAGCCAAATGCGAGTCGGATTCTCACCCGAAGGATTCCTTACCTCAAACCGAAAAAAAACTTGAGAGGTGTCAAGGGACACCCGGATGTAACGAAGTTCCTACGCCTCATGGCTTACAACTATAGCAAAACTGACCCACTGTTTGGCATCTCAATGGTCAGTCCCTACCATATCGGGATTAAATACTCCATGCAGGATCGGATTTGTGTATTCCATTCCATTCCATTCCAACTTGAGAGGTGTCAAGGGACACCCGGATGGAACGAAGTTCCTACGCCGCATGGCTTACAACTATAGCAAAAAGTGTCGTTACAACTTTTGGTCTTATTTTCTTCCGTCTAGCCCCCTTTCGCAACGCGCGATAAGGAACTTCGTTCCAAAAATTGACTTTGTATAAAAACTCGACTGCTAAAAAGCTAAAAACAAGTCGCTTTTCAAGCAGGCTGATGCAGTTGGTGGCGTGGTTGTTGGCAGACGAACTTCCACTTGCTCCGGCTTTCAGTTACATACACGGCTTCTGAGTCTTTTCTGTTGGATGAGGTTCGGATTCGATCTAGGTGGTTCGTCTTTAACTTTACCAGTGGCCTACCTTCAGTACGTTGTCACCGGTTATGCGGGTGATGTAGCAATAGAAGTAAAAAAAAAAACTTGCGAAGTCACATTCGATAATATCGGTCTTTTACTTCCAATTCAAAGTGGACATGCAATATCGATTTATTTGTGCTGTGTGCCGTCCACAAGTTACACATTATCTTCCTGTCAGACTATATTTGGTCATGTTGTACACATCTATACTAATATATAATAACTAATATATAAAGCTGAAGAGTTTGTTTGTTTGTTTACTTGACCGCGCTAATCTCAGGAACTACTGGTCCGATTTGAAAAATTCTTTAAATTTTAGATAGCCCATTTATCGAGGAAGGCTATAGACTATCATCACGCTAAGACGAATAGGAGTGGAGCAGTAATGAAAATTGTGACGCAGACGAAGTTGCGCGGATCAACTAGTTAAGTAATTAATTTAAATTGTAAAATAAAAGCCTACTTTCCCTAATTCGTTTAGGTAGGTAACAAACACCCTTATGCATTAGGACCCTATTTCTAAGTCTAAGCCTCAAACAACACATCCTACTTAGCAATTCTCTAAGTTAAATCCATGAAATAACATTACAAGTAAAAACATTTTACCTAAAAGTTCTAAAACTCGAATTTAAATTCAACTGGCCTAAAACAGCAGTACCTATATACAATAATGGTATGTAAATAATTTACCCCAAAGCGTTCGTTTGATAATGATTGCAATACAGTTTGGACAAAATCAGGGATATTGCGGATATAAAATTTCGAATATGGTCATAGAAATTATATTTTACCGGTTTCGGATAAAGTTACGGATATGAAATTATTTCAGACTAGCTGACCCGCGCGGCTACCTACCCTACCTACCCTACCTAACCTACCTACCCTACCTACCCTACTTTTTTGTTTTTAAACCTTCCCTGTATTCTGGCGAAACTAACAAAAAAATAATAATTTAAATAGGCCCCGGCGTTCTCGAGGTTTAGCGAAACTAGCGAACAGCAATTTATTTTTATATAAAGATTAACTTTGCTTTGCCACACGTGACACTGCTACTAGTCTCTTCTGCACATTACCAGCTAGCAACATTGAGAAGATTTTTTTGATACTACATTTTAGTTTGTAGTTAATTTATTTGATTATTTGATTTGTTAATTATAGTACATTAAGCTTGTAAATCATTTAAATAGTATCCTTTAGTTTCGGATAGTTTTGGTTATGGATATTTGAGACAAACATGCAAGTGATGCGCGCGGCCAGTGTGTCTCTGCCGGACGGAAAAACCTGTCATAACGCGTCTCATTTAGACTCCGACGCTAGCCGAAATTATCCATAACTTTTATATCGAATGCAGTTACGGTTGCGGATAGATTTTTATTTCGAATATCCGATAGTTTCGGTTATGGAGTAACTGCTGAACATCCCTAGTTCAAATATTCACAAAGTCAGATTGACATAAATTTTGCATTTAGAAATTAGGCATTTCAATTCGTCAGATACCTGGCATGCCACGGGCGTTCTAATTTGAAATGCTTTTGAATAACATATATATGCTATCTAAATTTCGCGCGATTAGTCGTTGGATATCCTGTAAAATACGCTTCATAAGAACAATTTAGTTTTCAATTGGATTTGGGGGAAAAACTGCAAGAGTGTCGTCTGCGATGGTATGGCCACATCATGCGCCGCCCTATGGAGTACGTTGGTCGGAGATGCATGAATATGGCTGTTCTTGGGGCTAGGCCCCGTGGTCGCCCTCGCAAGCGCTGGCTGGACGTCGTCAAGTCCGACATGAGAGCCAATGGCCTGACTGAGAAGGATGTTGAAGATCGGGCAAAGTAGAGGAAGCTAAGTAGGAAGGCGGACCCTGGCAATAGCCGGGATTAACGCCAGGTGGAAGAAGAAGTTTTCAATTGGATTTTGTTAGAGGTGATTAGAATTTTCATTATTGATATATGAAAGTATCATGCCGTATGGTGTCTGCCGGTGCCGTATGGTGCCGTAAAAGAATAATACCATCCCATCACTTCCCATGGGTGTTGTAAGACACTACGACTAAGAATACCAGAGAATGGGCAGCAGCGTTCTCTGTAAAACGCAACACCATATGTACACTGCGGTCGCCAACCCGCCTGCCAAGCATGGCGATTATGGCAAACCCCTCCTTTGGGGGAGGTCTATGTCCAGCAGTGGACGTCTTCCGGCTGTTATGATGATGATGATGAAGTATCATTGTACTTTTTTGTTATGTTATTTATCAGTATGTTAAGAAGTCACCCATCTACTGACCAATCTTGACAAGCGTTGCTTAACCTTAAAGATCGACCCTGCAGCTGTTATTATTGAACCACAAGTTCCTCTTTTTTCTAGATTATCCAAATATCTACTATGAATTTAATAACTTCGTAGTCAGAAATGTGTGGCCCGATAACGGCAATGAGCTCTCTCTCTATGCATGAGTCTTATCAAAAATAAATTTCAAACTCTGCTTTAATACCAAATTTTTACAGCTTATTAGGCGAATGTATTTTTGTAATTCAGAAATCGGGAATAAATTATAGCGAAACTGTGTAGCGGTGAAATTATGATGCACTATTATTATAATAATACCCATTTTTCACCAATTATGATTTAAACCGCCTCCGTGATCGAGTGGTTTAGGCATTTGCCTTGTGACCCCGTGGTCGTGGGTTCGGTTATCACGGGTAGCATACTTTGTACAGCTGTTTCCAGTTTGGCTAGGACATTGCAGGATTGAATCACTTGATTGACAAATAAAAAGATGATTCCGTGCTTCAAAAGGCACGTATATGCCGGTGGCCCCGGCCGCCAAATGGCAGTCGTCAAATAAAACATGTCAGAGGACCTTGAGGCGGTTTAGAAACTCTGACACTAGGGAGTGTGAGGTCGTTAGACCTTACTGCCCACACGATAAGAAGAATACCAATTATGATTGCGAGTATTCCTAGAATGTTATGCAGAAGGAGGTACCCAACTCCCTCTACCCAACATTTCAGGAATACAAGCGTGATGTCATGTTAATTTTTCTTTAAACATCTATAACTATATTAAAATATTAAACTCCTACTTTCAAGAAACATGTCAGTTGCGTGACAACTAAAATAAAAAAATCTGCGAAAAATTCCGAATTATTTCTATCCAGACGTAGGCAAAAGCTCAATGTATTGAACAAAAGTCTAAACCTAGGCCTTGTATAAAACCTATCCGGAATATATTGGCACATTTCGGAAATCCGTCATGTGCCGATTGATAGATCGGCAATGTTCGGATATCTTTTTTATGACGAAACAAAAAAGGTAACGTGAATATAGGTGGAAAACTGGGCTTTATTTAGTTTATTGTTTTCTTTCGTTTTTTTTTTTGGTGTCATGAAATAGGGACAAAGCTGAGTTGGAAATTCAAATAGATTGTATTTTTTCTCTGGTAAATTACTTGGGTTCAGAAGGCCTAGCACGAGTATATTTAACTTATAGTAATGTAACGGAACGTAAATTATCGCACATAATATTTAAGCGAGAAACACACTGGTCCTACGTAGGTACGCAACGTATGCAACGCTTTTATATCATATCGTATGTTGCGTTGCATACGATTAGTGTGTCAAAACAATAGTCCAGATATCATATTGCGTTGCCTACGTTGCGTACGTGGACCAGTTTGTCTCTAGTTTTATTTTAATTGGGTACTATATTCATATTTTTAATGATATAAATTGTTTGTCCCATAAAATTAAACCAAAAAACCACGTTAACGTTACTATACGGCTAAATATTCGTGCTAAGCTTCAGTTCAATGTTAAGTTACGAGGGATGAAATAAAAAAGAGGTGACAATAAGAGTCATGAGTACTAAAAGTTCGATTAATGTCTTTGTCCCTTTGAATGTTGTGTGTAAACAGTTTACATAACATAAGAAATGAAGACCAAATCATTGGTTAATTTGTATAATATCTAGTAGCTATCAGCGAGTTTCTGTTATAATAACATCGTTTGATTTCGAAGACGTTCTCAATATAAGCAAATTAAAATTACCTAATAGGCACTCGTATCTGAAAATGCCAAAATAATGTACTTCAAGGAAAAATGCCTACATTTATTAAAAAAAGGAATCCGTTCTTTCCTCCACTCCGCATATTCCTTTTACGTTCCGTCATGCGTAAAAGTATCAAACAACAGTTTTTGTGTGTTACGCCATAGAGATCACGGAATGTATGGCTGATAGCTTTACATGTAAGATCGATGCGTGTCTATGGTTTTTATGAAGAAAAATATTAAGGAAAAATGTGAGAAATGTAACCTACATAGATGTTCCTGATGGATATAGATTTCTGCGGTGTCGGCATGTAGGAAAATATTCTTTGGAAACCAAGATTTATATGTAGATGTGTTGGTTTGAACAGAAAAATCTGTTGAGGTGAGAACTTGTGTTGACACAGTTGAAAATAGAATGAAATTGAACAATGTTTCACATTTTAAGTCTCTATTGAAATCGGCTCTCGTAAAAACACTTATAATAAAGGCTTTGGGGTCAATAATGTTAGTTTTAAATACATTGTAGAAAAATGTAGAATGCATTGATCAATCTGCATATTTTTTAGTACCGGTAAATGTAAAACGTTGACAGTAATAAATTACTGAATTTAAAAACATAATAAGTTAGGCATAAATTAACCTGTTGGCTGTCGTCGGCACACGTGTGTGCCATTGGGCGTTAAATGAATTTGACGCATAATGGCTTCCCACATGCTATACCAAATCACGTGGTTTAAACTTCTTTTTTCTATAACGCAGGGTTTAATATCCTCCCGGAGGACACGGTGGAGCATACAGTGGAGGTACGCCCTGCTTGGGCGGAGCACCGCTGGGTCCCCGTCGAGGCGATCGGCGGCGGCGACCTCTCGCGACCGGCCTTGTTTCAATCTATGGTCCGGAGCGAGGAGGCATGGGAAGCGGTCAGCTCTTTCTGCGAAGCAGTAATGCTAGCAAAGGAGGAGGCCGAACGTGTGAGAGAGAGGAAAACCTCACGTCCCAGTCACCGCAACAGAAAGAGACGCCCCAGGCGTCGGGAGTCGCAGGACGATTCCCGGCCGCCGTAGGCGCGGGCCTGCGGACGGCGAGCAGTGGGTGGCTCGCCATCTGATCAGAACTAGGCCCAGGTCGGCGGCGATCCCAGCGCGCCTCAGAGAGATGTCAGCGTGGAAGACGGGGCCCGCTAGGGCAGGTGCCTGCTGGGACTGCGGAATCTGTTTCTGTTTAGTCAGTAAGAGTCTGATACTCCCTCTTGCTTCACCCAGAGCGTGAGGAGTCATTTGATGATTTCCCATCCTTAAAAAAAATTAAATAAAAGGGTTTGATATCCTATGACCCCCGATCGACCAAAAACATGGCAGCCGCCGATTTTTTTACTATAAAACTATTTAAGTTTCATAACTCCAACTGTCACTGTTGACATTTGACAGTTATGCAAATGTTACCAGGAAAGAAAAATAACGATAAATTATTTCTAGAAATGATTTTATAACATTATAAAGTATTTTTCCACGAGGTTATTTTTATTTATAATTCCTCAAGTGCGTGCCACATAATCGTGGAGTATCGTGCTAGACGCAATAATCGAAATAAATAAAACTAAACATGGATCAAGATGCTTATCCACCCTCAGAAGTGGCTGGACGTAATAGCTATTATACAACTTGTTTTATAACGAACAAGATTTATTAACAACAAGTACCTAATTGGAACAAAATACAGAAAATATTTTGAACAACATTACGTCAAACATGTACTCATTACCAAAATTAATTTAAAAAAAATACCTCTTTTTGCTTACAATTTAATTAACCTAGCTGTTAACAAACATATGTTTTTGTTACCATTTTACTGATGATATTGCTATTCTGTCATAGATCTGCGTAAGGATGTCATGTACCTATAGCACTGTAAGGCCGCGGACACGAACTCAGCGGGCAAGGGGCGGCGCGGCGGTGGCGCGGGCAGTTTTATCTATACTAATATATAAAGCTGAAGAGTTTGTTTGTTTGTTTGTTTACTTGAACGCGCTAATCTCAGGAACTACTGGACCGATTTGAAAAATTCTTTCAGTGTTAGATAACCCATTTATCGAAAAAGGCTATAGGTTAGGTCATCACGCTTAAACCAATAGGAGCGGAGCAGTAATGAAAATTGTGACGCAGACGAAGTTGCGCGGGTTAACTAGTACTAATGTATATTAAGCTGAAGAGTTTGTTTGTTTGCTTGAACGCGCTAATCTCAGGAACTGGGTACTGGTCCGATTTGAAAAAATCTTTCAGTATTTGATAACCCATTTATCGAAGAAGGCTATAAGTTAAATATCATCACGCTAAGACCAATAGGAGCGGAGCAGTAATGAAAAATAATATTATAATATATCTCTGCATTTAAACGCGCCACTGCAGCGCTGGTCGCGTCAAATGCATCTATACCTATAATGTAACTGACCGCGCCGCCGCGCCGCCACGCCGCTCCTTGCCCGCTGAGTTCGTGTCCGCGTCGTTAGGGTTGGTGCTGCAGGAACTAACGAGGAGCAAGTGCAGACTGGCGGGGCGGGGGGGCACAGAGTGACAAGCATGTCAGCGTGACCCGCCTCTTAATTACTAGTGAATCTATTTAAGTAGTAAACATTTTTTTCTCCATTTATTTCTTAAAGCTACTGAGAGCGTCGCTAACAGGCATGACTTAAATAACGATTGCCCTATGTAAAGGACCTTGGAACACAATCTCGTCATTACGAACCCAAACTTTATCTTAAGAGTAAAAGAATATTGCACTCAAATCTACGTAAAACGGACTAAAACTCCAATATGCCTACTATCTCAGTCTACCAATTAAGCTTTTAAATAAATCCAATAATTTTAAAATTAATTATAAACAGATCACAGTCAGAGACTCCCAAAGTAACCATTTTACAAATTAATTTAGTTAAAACGTCATCTACAAAGCTAGTTATTACCAACTAATAAATCAATTAGTGTTCACAGCGCAATATATAATGTTTTAGGCAATTTACAGAAATTAAGGTCACAGCGAAGGTAGGTACAGAAATTCAACTCTGGATTAAAACTAATAATTATAAAATTTGTTACAAGCGGTTCAATTTATTCTCATTTTACTTCTAAGGGCCAGTCTTCTGGCTAGACCGCAGTGTGGTGCGTGGTCCCCGCGCTTACGGCTCGCCGTTTTCGCGCTGACGGCTCGCCGTCCCCGCACTTACGGCTCATCGTCCCCGGGCTTACGTCTCTCCGTGCTCTCTCAGTCTCACCTCTCCCACGGCCTGCCTGCAGCTGTTGATGCTGCTGCACTGCAGTTGCCGAACGCTTCTTGCTTATTGTAAACCAGGACATAACCGCGCGCTACATTTCAAATTACGATTCAAACTGATCTGGTGCTAGCCAAGTCAAACAGTGGCCGGCGAGCCGTAAACGCGGCGTCGTCTAGCTGCTGATCCGCTGTGACTACGTGCCTACGTTAGATTAACGCCTGTTTTACGGCAAGGCAAAAGGCAATATGGTTATGACCCTTTTCGTGTTGATATGTAGCTATGACCTTGATTGAGAAATAAGTTCATAACCGTCATATGCATCCGTGATCTGTCACTGTCAATGCAACTGCTTCAGTTCGTAACAGACTCGATAACCTTCTGTATTTCATTTTATGTTGTAACAATTAAGTAAAAAATCGTTCGAGACCGGCCGGTGACATCTTAATTAAAATTTTAACTAAACCTGTTGTAACCTTTGCTGCTGCGACTACAAAGTAATTTCGTTTTTGACGTAAAATGTTTAGATTTTTACAGAGTAAAATGACGCTAAAAAACCTGTACTGTTAGGTTACTAAAAGGTATTACATTAAATTTGCTGTTCCGCGCAACGTTGTCTGAGTCATATTTTTTATTGATGCTCCGGTCCTGTTGCTCGTAGCGTGATGTTATACTACTCTGTCAAGAAAGTACCGGGAAAAGATCAATATACACAAAATGTCCGTCTGTGTGTGTGTGTGTGTGTATGTGTGTCGTGTCTGTTATTCATCCAAATTTATTTTATCACCTTCAAAGTATGCTCCTTTAGAAACGATACACTTGCGCCAACGAATAATCCATTCATCAAAACATTTTTTAAACGCTGCTTCCGGAATTGAGACCAGTTCTCGCCGCGAATTCTCCTTTATGTCTTCTATCGATTGAAAACGGGTGCCACACACACAGCTTGTTGACTAGTTTGCATGTCAAACTCGTAAACCCACGTCTCGTCACCAGTAACAATGCGTTTCATGAATGTTGGGTCCGAACTGACTCGTTCTAGCATGTCCTCAGCGACTTTCATGCGATTAAGTTTTTGGAGAAAATTCAGATCTTTTGGGACTAGCCGAGTAGCAACATGTTTCATACCCAAATGATTAGTTAAAATGGTATGGATCGACTCGTGAGATACAGAAAGTTCGGCGGCTATCTCTCTCAGAGTTGAATGGGGATTTTCAGTCACTATTTCCTTCACTTTTGCGATGTTAACTTCAGTTGCATACGTTGACGGCCTACCAGAGCGAGGCAAATCTTCCATCACATCTCGACCGCTTTTGAACGCTTTGAACCACTCATAAGCACGAGTTTTTGATAAAGTCGATTCACCGTAAGCCTTCTGTAACATTTTCAGTGACTCCGAACACGAAATTCCATTGGCGATGCAAAATTTAAGACAAACTCTTTGTTCGATATTTTTGTCCATTATGAAATTCGCAATACACACTATATATGATATTACTAAAACCAGCACTGTATTTAATATAAATAACAGATGCAACTAAAACTCCGCGCCAAAATGGAAAACAGTTGTGCCAATCTAACAACTACAAAAAAACAAAAATTTGAATTTGGAACCATAAACAAATCATCCATTCCCGATACTTTTTTGACTGAATGTATAGCCTATAGTCTTCCTCGAAAAATGGGCTATCGAACACTCATCATCAAAAGACATCCACTGCTGGACATACGCCTCCCCCAAGCGTCGCCACAACGACCGGTCCTGCACGTCTAGCATCCAGCGGCTACCCACGACTAAAACTTCTCAATTCGAATCAGTAGTTCATGAGATTAGCGCGTTCAACCAAATAACAATCAATCAAACTCTTCAGCTTTAAAATATCATTAGTAAGTATAGATACTTACTTCACTTTATAATGTGTCTTTATGAATAGCAATAACTAGTCACTATTGAGGAGCTCGTGGCTAAATAAAAACAGCCGCGAGGGTCGATCTTGAAGGTTAGGCAACGCTTGCCAAGGTTGGTCTGTGGATGGGTGACCATCTTTAAATACTGATTTTCCTCCGTGCCTCGGGAAGCACGTTAAGCCGTTGGTCCCGGCTGTCATTTGTAGATCTTTGGCAGTCGTTACGGATTGTCAGAAGCCAGTATATCTGACTCCAGTCTTGCCATGAAGTACCGTGTTACCCAGTTAATGGGTTGTGGAGGTCTCGTAGGCAGCCGCTCCACGTAAAACACTGGTATTCAGCTGAATCCGGTTTGACTGGAAGCCAACCCCAATATAGTTGGGAAAAGGCTAGGCAGATCTAACTAGTTACTATTCGTAACACTTATTCTGCATTCACTAGATTGATAAATAATTTTATTTTATTCTACTTGGATGACTCATAAAGGATAAATATCTAGATGCTCCAATCAATTTGCTACTCACTTAGGCATTCATAAGGGTTTGAAAATATCTCGGTGTTTTTAGCTAAATAATTGAATCAATGTACTTCACTCAAGGTGGTATTATTTTAAGAAAGTTGTTGAAAGAGTGCAAAGAGTGTGCTGCGAAAAAGACGGATGAAAATAGATTGCATGTAGCGGAGATGAGAATGTTGAGATGTATGTATGTAACGAGAGTGGATAAAGTGAGAAATGAGTACATTAGAGGCACTTTAAAAGTGGCGCCAGTGACGGAAAAGTTAAAAGGGAATCGCTTGTCTTGGTATGGCCATGTGAAGTGGAGGGATGAAACGCATATAACTAGAAGACTTATGAACATAAATGTGGATGGATGGAGAGGGAGAGGAAGGCCAAAGAAAAGATGGATGGATTGTGTGATATGAAAGAAAAAGGAGTTAGTGATAGAGTGACGACTGATAGAACAGAATGGAAGAATAAAACGTGTTGCGCCGACCCCAAGTAACATGGGATAAGGGCAGGAAGTTGATGATGTTGAAAGAGTGCAAAGAGAAGATATCCCTTCAAGCGTAAAATCCGAAAACACTACCTGAAAGACTATCCTTCTTTGTGTGGCCTTCGTCATTATTATTATGAGTTCTCTTAATCAGAAACATTATTATAAAACATCATATTTTTGGAACGAAGTTCCTTATCGCGCGTTGTGAAAGGGGGCTAGACGGAAAAAATTCTTACGAAAAGTTGTCACGACACTTTTTTTGCTATTGTAAGCTGTGCGAATGGAATGGAATGGAGTGGAGTGGAGTGGAGTGGAGTGGAGTGGGGTGGAGTGGAGTGGAGTGGAGTGGAGTGGAGTGGAGTGGAGTGGAGTGGAGTGGAGTGGAGTGGAGTGGAGTGGAGTGGAGTGGAGTGGAGTGGAGTGGAGTGGAGTGGAGTGGAGTGGAGTGGAGTGGAGTGGAGTGGAGTGGCTGGTTCTTCGGGCTATGTCGGTAACCTTGGCTCTCCTACGCAATTCTTCATTTTCGATTCGATTACGAAAGTCACGGTTCCTACATGACAGGCCACTACTTGAACCTTGAAAGAACACTAGTCACTAGAACAAACTATGGTAGGCGCCAGAAAAACTTTCAGTGAAGTACATTGACCTTTCCTTACTATAACAACAATTATATGAACCGTTTTTCCATACTAGAGAGCGTAAAGGATCACGATACAGGTCAATTTAGGAAAACTTTAAGTTTTTATTTCTGCTCTTGATATTAAGAAAGTCAATAAATGTATGTGGGTCAATGACCGTTATTACTCACGTATCTGGCGCCGACCATAGTCTTTAATATTGATGCTTTAAGTATTCCCGTCTTATCTACAACCGCATTATTATATTCTTGGATCAGCAACAACCTCAAATACCCAGATAATTTTGTTGGTTAGGTTAATAATCCTTATGCTCCATTAACACCAAACGCTGTGTAGTGTTTTGTGACTAATTGATCGGTTCGTAATACAATCTATCTATACTAATATTTAAAGCTGAAGAGTTTGTTTGTTTACTTGAACGCGCTAATCTCAGGAACTACTGCTCCGCTCCTATTGGTCTTAGCGAGATAATATATATAGCTTCCTCGATAAATGGGCTATCTAACACTGAAAGATTTTTTCAAATCGCACCAGTAGTTTCTGAGATTAGTGCGGTCAAGTTAAAAAACAAACAAACTCTTCAGCTTTATATAGATTGATAGCTCACTACGTTCTCACTTCGTTCTCACTTCACCGAAGCCTTTACCTCGACATGTTTACAAAACCAACCGACAGACCCGGGTTGACGGCGCGTTATGATCCAAATGCACCTCAAAGAGATGTCAACATAGCAGAATATATAGAAATACGTATACATAATTTTTTTTCAAAAAAGTCACCGCGACCCTGAACGCAAAGGGCATTGGAAGGAACACGGATGGGTTTTAGTCAGTAAGAGTTTGATGCTCTTCTCCGCTCCACCCAGAGTAGAAGGAACACGGATGGGTTTTAGTCAGTAAGAGTTTGATGCTCTTCTCCGCTCCACCCAGAGTAGAAGGAACATGGATGGGTATTAGTCAGTAAGAGTTTAATGCTCTTCTCCGCTCCACCCAGAGTAGAAGGAACACGGATGGGTTTTAGTCAGTAAGAGTTTGATGCTCTTCTCCGCTCCACCCAGAGTAGAAGGAACACGGATGGGATTTAGTCAGTAAGAGTTTGATGCTCTTCTCCGCTCCACCCAGAGCAGAAGGAACACGGATGGGTTTTAGTCAGTAAGAGTTTGATGTTATTCTCCGTTCCACCCAGAGCAGAAGGAACACGGATGGGTTTTAGTCAGTAAGAGTTTGATGCTATTCTCCGCTCCACCCAGAGCAGAAGGAACACGGATAGGTTTTAGTCAGTAAGAGTTTAATACTCTTCTCCGCTCCACCCAGAGCAAAAGGAGTCATTTGATGATTTCCCATCCTTAAAAAAAAGGGAAGCCCTTGGTCCTGCAGTAGACGTCTTTTGAGTGAAATGACGATGAAAACTGAAATCTTTTAAATAAGCCCTCTTTTAATATTTTTCACATTAATACATTTTTGCAATGTGGTATTTTAGCAGTACTTTCAGAACGTCTTTAAATTCAGCGTGCTTCTCGGCAAAAGCCTCTTCAAACAAATTCTTCTGATTCCTATCCTTCGTAGCTTTCCTCCAATTTGGACCCGGTGTTTATAATACCACGTTAACTTCCCCAAAATCTTTCCTAATGAATCCCAAAACGTTGATATACGGCGACACAATGTCACAAAATCGTCTGAAACTCTCTCGTTGTTAGCAATAAAGTCTGGTATCAGTATAATAAATCATACGTTATAACTGAAAGCTTACTTCTTACCTATAAGAAAGAAGAATTATTGGAAACGTGTTCATTATGTGATACGTTTTCTGAATCGAGTGTTTTGAATTATAATAGGAGAGACGGTGGAAGATCAACCTCCGCCTACGTGATAAGAGTAATTTTTTCGGGTTCCGTAACTAAAGGGTATACGGAACCCTATTACTAAGCTTCCGCTGTCCGTCTGTCTGTCCGTCCGTCCGTTTGTCTGTCTGTCAGCAGGCTGTATCTCAGGAACCGTAATAGGTAGACAGTTGAAATTTTCATAGATTGTGTATTTCTATTGCCGCTCTAACAACAAATAATAAAAAATAAGGTTTATGGTACGGAACCCTTCGTGTGCGAGACCGACTCGCACTTGGCCGATTATTTTTTCAAATTTATTTGTTTGTGTTTGCTCTTTTTCTTTTTCTTGTTTACTCTATTTTCTTATTTATAACGCCAATTATAGCTTTCCAATCAAAAATTGTTCATGGCTACTTGCTTTTTGTTATTCGTTTTTTTTTTGCAGGCAAGCCTTTGCGATTATTATTTGTTATTAAATTAGATAAATTAAATTAGAGTTGATATAAGCTCATTTTTGTAAAAAAGCATTTTCGCAAAAATTTAGATGCCCGTTTCAACTTTTCTGTCACCGATCTATCCACGGCGTAACTTGGGGAAGCGCAGGTACCTGAATCAACAAGGCTCCTGCTAAACCTTTGATGCAAGGCAAACATTTAATTTATTTTGCATCAAGTCCGAAGTAGGTATTAAACTGCCACGTTTTTTTAGCTAATAACACGATATTAAACTTTTTGCATGGCACAGCAAATTGAACACCATGCCTACCAAGTTATCACTAGAATCTGCATCAAAGGCCAAGTTCCGTTTCAGAAATGCAATCAAAATCGAATTGCCATCAGTTCAAACACTACATAATCGACTATTTGATGCGAATATGATTCCTAATGCCAACATAATAGTGCATTTAATACGTTGGAATACTAAGAAATGATCGATATACATGACTTCCTAGGAAATCCACCTACAAAGTATTGCAGTGCCAAGAAATAAAATTACTGGCCACCGTACATCATACATGTGAACCACAAAAAACCAGCTAAGTGCGAGTCGGCCTCTCACACGAAGGGTTCTTTCAGTTTATGGTATGCCATAAACTGAAAAAAAACACGTTTCTTGTATGGGAGCCCCCTTTAATTTTTTAAATGCATCCCACTGACAGACGGACGGACGGATGGACAGAGGAGGCTTACTAATAGGGTTCCGTTGGTTACCCATCGGGTACGGAACCCTAAAAAGACCTGGCATAAAGCTATCAAAGTTCTCCGCGCAATCTTAATAAATACAGCCCAACAGCAACCATCAGGCAGTTGCCTACCAGACACAACCCCCGTCTGATCGGAGAATCCTCTCTGTTCAATAGTTTTGCGGGACTTTACATCCTGATCCGTACACCTCTATAAATAATACTAACATGAACTGCCTCCTTAGACTCGTCGCAAACGTGGTTGCCGAGTGTAGAATCCCGAGTTAAATGCCTAAGACTTTCCATAAGAACATGAAAATTTTGTAGTAAAGAGGAACACATAAAAACTTAAGGAACTCTATCTCTAGATCAAACGAAGACACGCGTGACGTCATTTCGCTTGGTAAATTTGGTACATTTTTACCAAGCCATATGACGTCACGCGTGTCTTCAACTCGCTGTATCCTCTTTATTATTTGTTTACGTGAAAAAAGAAAATATACGTGTCCAATATTTGAAAATCTATCAGACGGACTAATTAGATTTTTTTAGTAAAATACCCCATTGAAGTCACCATTTGAACAGAGTTGTTAACATAAGCTAGTTTTTTGACGTGATTACGCCTTATAAATCTATGAACGCCGGCTGCACACACGAAAAATTGACATGTTCCACTAGCGAGAGCGCGATACAATTAGAAAGGCCTAAGCGTCCGGCTTGTTTGTTAAGAATTCAACTGTTTTCTTATGACGTTATCACGTAAAATTATCGTCCGTGAACCGACTTAACAGACAACTTTACACACACATTAGTACTATCAACCAAAACAAGTAATAATGGATAATGACTTAACTTCCATATATAACAGAACATAACCAAACATACTCCGAGATTTATGTCAAACCGATCCTGGCAAGATTTGGGTCGCCGATAACTTTTGTAGGTAACGTAAAACGTTACCTAAAAAAGAGCAGAGCAGAAGGAACACGGATGGGTTTTAGTCAGTAAGAGTTTGATGCTCTTCTCCGCTCCACCCAGAGCAGAATAAAAGGAGTCATTTGATGATTTCCCATCCTTAAAAAAAAGGGAAGCCTTTGGTCCTGCAGTAGGCGTCTTTTGAGTGAAATGACGATGAAAACTGAAATCTTTTAAATAAGCCCTCTTTTAATATTATTCACATTAACACATTTTTGCAATGTGGTATTTTAGCAGTACTTTCAGGACGTCTTTAAATTCAGCGTGCTTCTCGGCAAAAGCCTCTTCAAACAAATTCTTCTGATTCCTATCCTTCGCAGCTTCGCCTCCAATTTGGATCCAGTGTTAATACCACGTTAACCTTCCCCAAAATCTTTCCTAATGAATCCTGTGGATCACAAAACGTTGATATACGGCGACACAACGTCACAAAATCGTCTGAAACTCTCTCGTTGTTAGCAATAAAGTCTTGTATCAGTATAATAAATCATACGTTATAACTGAAAGCTTACTTCTTACCTATAAGAAAGAAGAATTATTGGAAACGTGTTCATTATGTGATACGTTTTCTGAATCGAGTGTTTTGAATTATAATAGGAGAGACGGTGGAAGATCAACCTCCGCCTACGTGATAAGAGTAATTTTTTCGGGTTCCGTAACTAAAGGGTATACGGAACCCTATTACTAAGCTTCCGCTGTCCGTCTGTCTGTCCGTCCGTCCGTTTGTCTGTCTGTCAGCAGGCTGTATCTCAGGAACCGTAATAGGTAGACAGTTGAAATTTTCATAGATTGTGTATTTCTATTGCCGCTATAACAACAAATAAAAAAAAAGGTTTATGGTACGGAACCCTTCGTGTGCGAGTCCGACTCGCACTTGGCCGATTATTTTTTCAAATTTATTTGTTTGTGTTTGCTCTTTACTCTATTTTCTTATTTATAACGCCAATTATAGCTTTCCAATCAAATATTGTTCATGGCTACTTGCTTTTTGGTATTAGTTTTTTTTTTTTGCAGGCAAGCCTTTGCGATTATTTTTTGTTATTAAATTATCTTTCTTTGGTTCAGATCAATGTAGCCAAAATTTAAAAAGTGAGTGTAGTTGTCTTTATTTACGAGCCAGATTTTTCTTACTATTTATTTTTTTTTTTTTTTAATATGGATAGAGTTGATATAAGCTCATTTTTGTAAAAAAGCATTTTCGCAAAAATTTAGATGCCCGTTTCAACTTTTCTGTCACCGACCTATCCACGGAGTAACTTGGGGAAGCGCACGCACCCGAATCAACAAGGCTCCTGCTAAACCTTTGATGCAAGGCAAACAAGTAATTTATTTTGCATCAAGTCCGTAGTAGGTATTAAACTGCCACGTTTTTTTAGCTAATAACACGATATTAAAAACTTTGCATGGCACAGCAAATTGTACACCATGCCTAACAAGTTATCACTAGAATCTGCATCAAAGGCCAAGTTCCATTTCAGAAATGCAATCAAAATCGAATTGCCAACAGTTCAAACACTACATAATCGACTATTGATGCGAATATGATTCCTAATGCCAACATAATAGCGCATTTAATACGTTGGAATACTAAGAAAGGATCGATATACATGACTTCCTAGGAAATCCACCTACAAAGTATTGCAGTGCAAAGAAATAAAATTACTGGCTACCGTACATCATACATGTGAACTGCAAAAAACCAGCTAAGTGCGAGTCGGGCTCTCACACGAAGGGTTCTTTCAGTTTATGGTATGCCATAAACTGAAAAAAACACGTTTCTTGTATGGGAGCCCCCTTTAATTTTTTAAATACATCCCACTGACAGACGGACGGACGGATGGACAGAGGAGGCTTACTAATAGGGTTCCGTTGGTAATCCATCGGGTACGGAACCCTAAAAAAGACCTGGCATCAAGCTATCAAAGTTCTCCGCGCAATCTTAATAAATACAGCCCAACAGCAACCATCAGGCAGTTGCCTACCAGACACAACCCCCGTCTGATCGGAGAATCCTCTCTGATCAATAGTTTTGCGGGACTTTACATCCTGATCCGTACACCTCTATAAATAATACTAACATGAACTGCCTCCTTAGACTCGTCGCAAACGTGGTTGCCGAGTGTAGAATCCCGAGTAAATAATAAATTAAATGAATAGGATTTTCCATAAGAACATGAAAATTTTGTAGTAAAGAGGAACACATAAAATCTTTAGGAACTCTATCTCTAGATCAAACGAAGAATTGAAGGCACCATTTGATCAGATTCGTTAATATAAGCTAGTTTTTTGACGTGATTACGTCTTATAAATCGACGAACGCCGGCTGCACGCACGAAAAAGTGTCACGTTCCACTAGCGAGAGCGCAATACAAGTGATAGAGAGGGCTAAGCGTTCGGGTTGTTTGTTAAGAATTCAATTGTTTTCTTATGACGTTATCACGTAAAATTATCGTCCGTAAACCGACTTTACAGACAACTTTACACACACATTAGTACTATCAACCAAAACAAGTAATAATGGATAATGACTTAACTTCCACATATAACAGAACATAACCAAACATACTCCGAGATTTATGTCAAACCGATCCTGGCAAGATTTGGGTCGCCGATAACTTTTGTAGGTAACGTAAAACGCTCGGATAATGTACGTGACTGCTTTACCGACAGTCACATAAAACTGTTTTAGGGTTGTGGGGTCATTGCAGACGCCAGGGTTACGGAATTGTTCGAAAGAGTACCGCGGCCCTGGAACGCATAAGTCATTTGAAAGAACGGGAGGGTTTTAGTCAGTAAATGCTAAATAATATTTATTTTGCAAATTGGTTACAAGTATCTGTCTATTGGGATTTGGTTTCCGCACTTAGTCCCTCCCGCTCTGGGTAAACCAAGAGGGAGTGTCAGACTTTTACTGACTAAAACCTATCCGTGTTCCTCCTAGTGCCCTTTGCGTTCCAGGGTACGGTGACTCTTTCGAACGAAATCCGCAGCCGCAGCAGGCACTGGCCCCAGCGGGCCTCGTCTTTAATACTGACAGCTCTTTAAGGCGCGCGTGGTACACAGCGCGCCGTCGACCCGGGCCTGGTTCTGATCCATTATGCGTGTAGGTTACAAGTAACTCTTTTACACGTCAATATTTTTGTCACATTATTCTAGATGAGGCCGGTTTTTCCTAGCTGACTACCCTGAGAAGAAACACCGAAACAAACTCAGAGGTCATAGTCTCTTTTGAAGTCCAAACAATCGCCAATAATATATAAAAACTATGTAGGTTATCTGGCCTTTTGAGAAAAGCGCCACCCAGATTTGAGTGGGCCTGTCCAGACAGTGCAATCATTTGTCAGTTATCGTGCAGCTTAACGCAGAACTTTAAGGAGCTCAACGAACCGACGAACAATACCAAACTAAGGACATTTGGGTTAGCCGCATAGTGTTCTCAAATTGCCAGACATTCATGAAATCAACCCTTAAAAATGACGACCTACTATATACTAACCTAGTCCTCATGCTTCCAAAACATCAATTTTTTAAGAACCATGCTGATTAGGGTCTGAGATGGTCTAACATTTGATGATTCACCCACCACGGCTCACGCACAATGTTCCCACATCAGGACTAAGTGCAGAAACCAAACCCTAATAGATAGATATTTGATGATTTGCCAAAAAAAAAGGTTATTCCACTTTCTGCATTATGCTCACAATATCGGTGATCGGCGATTTTGCGATTTAATCAATGCTGAATCGTGGTATCGCGTTTTGTCGCGATGAGAAAGTCGCCCATTGCTGCGATTATTTTAAAAAAACTGTCTGTTTTTTATAAAATAATCGCAGCAATGCAGGTAACCGGCGCAGCAGCAGCAGTGGCAAACAGTAGGGGAAAAAAAGGCTAATAAAAAGGCTCGCAAGAAAGCCAAGAAGAAGGAGGGTAAACAACGAGCAGAGGCGAGTAAACAAGCCGCTAGACTTCGCGCCCCACGATCAACGGCTGTTATAATCACGTTGAAGCCTGAGGCAGCAGCGAAAGGGGTTAGCTATGCTAATGTGTTAGGTAGAGCCAAGGAGAGCATACGCATCGAGGACCTTGGCATCACGGGCCTGCGCACAAAAAATGCAGCGACAGGTGCTCGCATGCTGCTATTGTCAGGTGCCTCAAGTGGTCCACTAGCAGATGCACTGGCCGAAAAATTAAAGGAATCTTTTGGCGAAGAGATACAAGTGACTAGGCCCACTAAATGTGTTGATCTTAAAATATCGGGCTTAGACGACTCCGTCACGACTGATGAAGTGGTGACAGCAGTCGTCAGAGTCGGAGAGTGTGCCCCCGAGACTGTTAAAGCTTCGGAGATTCGTCCTGGCGTGGCTGGCTCGAGGACGACAGTCGTTAGTTGTCCGGTCACAGCGGCAAATAAAATTATTAAAGGCCGTAGAATACTTGTGGGTTGGGTGTCTGCACAGGTGAAACTGCTTGCTGCCAGACCATTTAGGTGCTTCCGTTGCCTTGAAGGTGATCATGTCGCAGCGCGTTGCACCTCGGCGATCGATCGTAGCAATTTGTGCTACCGCTGTAGTCAGCCCGGGCACATAGCGAAAGCCTGTGAAGCCGCGCCGCATTGTTTTATATGTACGGCAGAAGGAAAGTCTGCGGAGCATTGGGCGGGCAGTAAGGCCTGTGTTGCGCCTAAGAATAGTGCTAAGGAAGGACTAAGTATGGTGGCAATGCCTGTTTCTCAGTTAAAGTCGTCGTCGCAGCAGTCAGCTGCAACAGAAGCCACGCAAATGGTTATCGGGATGGAGAGTACAGATACGGACTTTGTATAATGGCCCCATATCTAAGTGTGCTTCAAAGTAATATCAACCACTGTGCCAGGGCTCAGGACTTACTTCTCCAGAGCATGGCACAGTGGTCGATTCATATTGCTGTAGTTGCAGAGCCTTACTTTGTCCTACCCAGAAATGACTGGGTGAGTGACGTCAACAGTCTGGTAGCGCTCGTATTACGGGCTTCCATTGACTTTCCATCTTTTGAGAACGTCACCAGAGGGCGAGGCTTTGTAGCAGCACATGTTGGAGAGATCGTAGTGGTCGGTGTATACCATTCTCCTAACAGGTCCCTCGCTGACTTTCAGAGCTTTATAGCAGAGTTGGGCACTGTGGTCAGTCGGTGCCACCCTGTTCCCGTGTTGGTCCTTGGTGACTTTAATGCTAAATCAACGGCATGGGGTTCCCGAAGAACAGATGCGCGGGGTGAGGTATTGGAGCAGTGGGCCGTAGAAAGCGGCTTGCTTGTTCTCAATCGAGGGTCGGTGCTCACGTGCGTGCGACAGCGAGGCGGATCGATAGTGGACCTTTCATTTGCTAGCCCTGCTATAGCGCGCCGTGTACATGACTGGCGTGTGATGGAAGAGGTGGAAACACTGTCAGATCACCGATATATCCATTTTACCGTAGCTGCCCAGACGGTCGATAACCCGAGCCGGTTGGCATCTGGAGGGGCCGGTCCGCGCTGGGCCACGAAAAAGCTAGATCGGGAGGCACTCCTGGAGGCCTCAATCGTTCAGGCCTGGGTGTCTGCACCGGAAAGGCCTGACGATATCAACGATGAGGTGGAGTGGCTTCAAAGGGCACTGTCCATTATATGTGATGCGTCTATGCCACGGTCACAGCGCGGACCTGCCAAACGACAGGTATATTGGTGGTCACAGGAGATTGCACAGTTACGTAACGCGTGTGTAGCGGCGCGACGTTTATATGCCAGGCACCGAAGGAGGCGGATCCGCATCCCAAATGCAGATGTCATAGAGGCGGAACTCTACGAAGGATACAGAGCTGCAAAGGAAGCCATGAAAACGGCGATTGGAAGGGCTAAGACGCAAGCCCGCGAGGAGTTGATTGCGACCTTGGACGAAGATCCATGGGGGCGCCCTTATCTTATGGTTAGGAACAAACTGAGGCCTTGGATTCCTCCAATTACCCAGAGTCTTCAGCCACAACTCCTTGATCAGGTCGTCTGCGCTCTGTTTCCTTCAAGAACGGAACACACACCCCCATCAATGATACCGCCTCTTGCAACTGACGACAGAGACGCCGTCGAAATGGATGTTGAGGAAAACATACCTGAAGTGACCCAGGTAGAACTGAGGGCTGGGCTTTTGCGGCTACAAGCCAAAAACACTGCTCCAGGACCGGACGGAATACCGGGCCGTGCGCTGGCCTTGTCAATGCGGGTACTTTGGCCCAGATTTGTGAGACTTCTTAGTGCATGCCTCGAGCGGGGTCAGTTTCCACGGCGATGGAAAGCTGGCAAGTTGGTCCTGCTGAAGAAAGAGGGGCGCCCTTCCGACTCTCCGTCAGCATACAGGCCTATTGTGCTTTTGGACGAGACGAGTAAGCTACTGGAGAGAATTATTGCCGACCGCCTTGTCCAGCACTTGTCTGGCGAAGGGCCAGATTTGTCAAACAATCAGTTTGGCTTTCGCCGAGGTCGCTCTACTGTGGATGCAATCATGCGAGTAAAAGTTTTAACGAAGGAAGCAGTTGCCCAGGGTGAAGTCGTCTTGGCGGTATCTTTAGATATAGCAAACGCCTTTAATACCTTGCCCTGGAGTTGCATTAGGGAGGCCCTTGTATACCATCGCGTGCCAACGTATCTCCGTCAAATTATCGGGGACTATTTAACGGAGAGAACCGTAGTTTTTCCAGGTCGGGAAAGATGGAGTCAACGAGAGACTTCGTGCGGTGTCCCACAGGGCTCGGTCTTAGGGCCACCGCTGTGGAACATTGGTTACGACTGGGTGCTGCGCGGTGCACTTCCCGAGGGCGTAGACGTAATATGCTACGCTGATGACACCCTGGTGATGGCCCGGGGGCAAACGCATCGCCAGGCGGCAATACTGGCCACGGCAGGGGTTGCACAGGTCGTTGGAAGGATTCGGCGTTTGGGTCTCGAAGTGGCCTTGCACAAGTCTGAGGCCCTCTGTTTTCATGGGCCTCGGAATAAGCCACCGCGGGATTTACATATAGTGGTAGGAGGCGTCCGCATCGGTGTCGAGTCGACGATGAAGTATCTAGGACTCGTCCTCGACAGCCGATGGGACTTCGAGCCGCACATGCAGCGTCTTGTCCCCAAGTTGATGCGGGTTGCAGCTGCTCTTGCACGGCTTTTGCCCAATTTAGGAGGGCCCAACGCCTCTTGTCGGAGGCTCTACGTGGGGATCGTGCGGTCCATGGCCCTATATGGGGCACCCGTGTGGGCAGACAACTTGACGGCCCGCAATGCCGCAATACTGCGAAGACCGCAGAGAGCGATGGCCGTCAGGGTGATACGGGGTTATCGCACGATTTCTTACGAGGCAGCAACGCTCTTGGCCGGATCAACTCCCTGGGATTTGGATGCGAAATCTCTTGCGTCCCTCTATCGCTGGCGAAAGGAAAACCTAGCTTGCGATCAGCGGCCGGTTCCGCGAGAAATAGAGGCACGAAGAGTCGAGCTCCACCAGAACCTGGTAGCCGAATGGAGCCAGCGACTGGCGCATCCCAGATGGGGGCACGCCACGATAGTGGCCGTAAGGCCCGTTCTAGAAGCATGGTTGGAGAGGCGGCACGGTGCGCTCAGTTTTCGAATGACGCAGGTGCTCACTGGACACGGGTGCTTTGGAAAGTACCTGCGTCGCATAGGTCGGGAGCGGATGCCCATTTGTCACCACTGCGTGGACTGCTCCGAGGACACGGCGCAGCATACATTGGAGGAATGCTCAGCTTGGGCACAACAGCGCTGTGCCCTCGTTGCGGCACTTCGCGTAGATGATCTCACGCTTCCGTCCGTAGTTAAAACCATGGTCGGAAGCGAAAACGCGTGGGATGCCATCGCCTCTTTCTGCGAGGAGGTGATGCATGCAAAGGAGGCGGCGGAGAGGGAGAGAGAGCATACCTCTCAATCCAACCGCAACAGAAGGGCACCTGGGCGTCGAAGGGCGCTAAATGATCTCCGGCCACCATAAGGAGGGGCCTGCGGGCGACTAACTTGGGGCTGAGTAGTCGCCTGACCAGCCAGGCCGAAAAGACGTGGTGCGCAGTTCCATGTGTGCCTTTAATGGAGCATGTGAGGTCGTTGAAGTGGTCACACTAAGAGGTGGAGCACGCTAGCAATGGCGGTCTGATACCAGTCGGGGGTGCGCGTGAATTTTATTGTATCCCGGGCCCTCCAGTCATGGTAACGGTAGGAACTGTGGGGTTTTAGTCGGTAAGAGTCCGACATAATAATCCATCTCCCCAGACGGAGTATATCCATGAGGATTTCCCCACACAAAAAAAAAGGTAACCGGCGCAGGGTCAAAATGTCAGTGCAGAGATTTTATGCAATGCCATTGGTTCAAAATTTCTCCGTTTCTCTGCTCCGCTGCCTCGCTCCACTGTAATGGAAAGGCACCCCCTAATACTACTCTGTCAAGAAAGTACCGGGAAAAGATCAATAATACACAAAATGTCTGTTATTCATCCAAATTTATTTTATCACCATCAAAGTATGCTCCTTTAGAAACGATACACTTGCGCCAACGAATAATCCATTCATCAAAACATTTTTTAAACGCTGCTTCCGGAATTGAGTTCAGTTCTCGCCGCGAATTCTCCTTTATGTCTTCTATCGATTGAAAACGGGTGCCACGAAGTGGTAATTTGAGTTTAGGAAAAAGAAAAAAGTCAACAGGAGCCATATCTGGTGAATATGGTGGTTGCTGGATGGTATTTGTTGAGTGTTTGGTTAAAAATTCGTTCACAATGATAGCCTTGTGCGAAGGCGCATTGTCGTGGTGCAAAATCCAAGAATTTTCTTTCCACAAATCTGGCCTTTTTCGTCGAATTTGCTCTCTTAAACGCCGCATAACGCTCAAATAATATTCTTTATTTACCGTTAGACCTTCCGGTAAGAATTCAGAGTGCACAACACCGCAATAGTCAAAGAAAACAGTCAACATGACATTGACTTTTGATCGACTTTGGCGTGGTTTTTTCGGTTTCGGTTCAGTTGGAAGGCGCCACTCCGAAGCTTGTTGACTAGTTTGCATGTCAAACTCGTAAACCCACGTCTCGTCACCAGTAACAATGCGTTTCATGAATGTTGGGTCCGAACTGACTCGTTCTAGCATGTCCTCAGCGACTTTCATGCGATTGAGTTTTTGGAGAAAATTCAGATCTTTTGGGACTAGCCGAGCAGCAACATGTTTCATACCCAAATGATTAGATAAAATGGTACGGATCGACTAGTGAGATACAGAAAGTTCGGCGGCTATCTCTCTCAGAGTTGAATGGGATTTTCAGTCACTATTTCCTTCACTTTTGCGATGTTAACTTCAGTTGCAGACGTTGACGGCCTACCAGAGAGAGGCAAATCTTCCATCACATCTCGACCGCTTTTGAACGCTTTGAACCACTCATAAGCACGAGTTTTTGATAAAGTCGATTCACCGTTAGCCTTTTGTAACATTTTCAGTGACTCCGAACACGAAATTCCATTGGCGATGCAAAATTTAAGACAAACTCTTAGTTCGATATTTTTGTCCATTATGAAATTCGCAATACACACTATATATGATATTACTAAAACCAGCACTGTTTTTGAATATAAATAACAGATGCAACTCAAACTCCGCGCCAAAATGGAAAACAGTTGTGCCAATCTAACAACTACAAAAAAACAAAAATTTGAATTTGGAACCATAAACAAATCATCCATTCCCGATACTTTTTTGACTGAATGTAAATGTTTGTTTTTCGAGTTTGGCGCAACACATTTTCCTCTTCCATTCCAACCTCTTAATCATCACGCTACCACTGATTCCGTTTTCTTTGATTCCATTACTCACACAATCCACATGTTCATTCATAACTCTTTAAGCCTTAAGGGTTCTGTACCTCAAATCGCAGGTCGACGACGCCAGACGGATTATTATTATTTTTATTTTGATGGGTTTGCTCTTGACTCTAGTCTAGGTCAGAGATGACAGAGACAAAGTCAACGATAGAGCGAGCTTACCCAGAAGGAGCCTGTTCACTCTAACTTCGAAGAGTTTAGGATTGTAAGCGTTTGGAAACACAGACGCAGGCAGAAAGTTCCACTCCTTTGCTGTGCGTTATAAAAGACGTTTGGAAACGCTTAGTGCGAATTGGTGGAATAGCAACAAGGTAGGTAGAGATGGTAAGATGCAGTGCGTCTGTATGTCCGATGGTAAAAGGGGGCCCGATGGGATGAGGTTGTGGAGTTCTTGGGCACACTCTCCGAAGCATTATTTCTGATAGCCCTTATTTTTGACGTCACATGGCGTGACGGAACACCAGTATATTGATAATAAAAGTTGAGTCGATGTGAGGGAAAAGTTTCGTTATTATTGGTTAAAGTTACCGCGTGGTGTGTTACTTTTTCTTCCGTAACTTTGGTCTTAGTTATGTATTCTGATCGTTAGTTAATCTGACGGTAACTTAGTTATAGTTTATGTACAATGCTGGAATTGGTTATTTACGCTTCTCCATGGTCAGTTAACTCGCCAAGGGTTATTATCATTTTACCGAGTTTATACTTTAAAGGGACTACTGGAAAACACGAAAGACAAACAAATAATGGATAATAAAATGTGGTTATATACATTAATATGTTAACAGACTACAGTTATAAGAGTTTTCCTCTGCCTGCCCCGTTAAAGAAATCAGGCATGATATTACGATCATAGTTTCCAGCCAATATGCAGCAAACAATAAACGATTGTATGATTTCCTGTAAAAACCCATTCTTCTGAAAAACTGAACAAAAAACACAATTTTAATTAACATCTTGGTTCCTGAACAACAATACGTTCGTATTTTTATTGTCTTGTAGATAAACAACGCCATTTTGTATTCTGCGAGGAATTTGTTTTTTTTTCTTTGTGCCTTGTAATTTCTTCGGAGGAATTGCAATTTGTTTTTAATTAATCTATGGGTATAATTTAATATGGGATGTTTACAAGTTTCATGAAAAATAAAAATAAGAAAATAATTAAAGTTTGAGTCGGATTATACACATTACAGGGCTGGTTGATGTAAACTAATTGGATTTCAAAAAGAATTTAACAAACAAAAAGGTCTGTACATAAAAAAAACACTGGCTTTTATTTGTGATGCCACATTATTACTGAAACTTTACGGGATAAACAGTAGCTTATGATGTTTAGCAGTTGTGTAAATTGATTTCTATCAGAAGCACGTTAAGCCGTTGGTCCCGGCTGTAATTTGTAGTTCTTTGGCAGTCGTTGCGGATAGTCAGAAGCCAGTAAATCTGACTCCAGTCTTGCCATGAAGTACCGTGTTACCCAGTTAATGGGTTATGGAGGTCTGGTAGGCAGCCGCTCCTCGTAAAATACTGGTATTCAGCTAAATCCGGCTTGACTGGAAGCCGACCCCAATATAGTTGGGAAAAGGCTAGGCAGATGATGATCATTTCTATCAGAAGCAACGCGAGCTGGACAGCTGGTTGATTCTGTAAACATGTCAAAGTGAAGGCTTGGGTGAAGTGATCACGAACTGAGCTGTCATTCCATCTTGATTACTTGTTTTGACAGCTCAATTAGTGATCACTTCACCCAAGTCTTCACTTCGACATGTCACTACAGCTTCTTCTGGGTAAGCTCACTCCATCGGCGACTTTATGTCTGTCACTTCTGTCACTTCTGATGTGTAAACACATCTCAAGTACATAAAAAATTAGACATATCAGACACCAGAGCTGAGATACCTCTAACAATCAAACAAATAGTAAGTATCTTATAATAATAGTTAGAATTCATTGGGGGTCGGTAAAACCCGACAAGGGTCAATTCCGAAAGATTTAGACATCAATGCTTTAAATAGTCATTTCACAACTTCGTCCAATTTTGATAGGACATTGAAATTGAATACATTGGATTATCTTTCATCTCTTCCGACTCCCAGTTATTCTCCATTTGTTTTTAGTCAATTCTCCGAATGTGATGTTAAGAAGAGCATACTTACGATTACTTCTAATGCAGTAGGAAGCGACTGTATTAGCCGTAAAATGTTACTCCCAGTGCTGGACGTAATCCTTCCCGTCATTTGTCACATCCTTAACTTTTCTGCGTCTAGCGGTGTCTTTCCATGTTCATGGAAAGATGCTCAAATTATTCCTCTGCCAAAAAAGTCCAATCCTACATCTTTTTCTGAATTCCGTCCAATATCCGTCTTACCATTCCTATCTAAAGTCCTGGAACGGTTAATCCACAACCAATTAAGTACTTTCCTTTCCAAAAATAATCTCCTCAACCCCTTCCAGTCCGGCTTCCGTCCCGGTCATAGTACTACTACAGCGCTTCTGAACATTACTGAAGATATAAGGTCAGCCATGGAAAGCAGTAATCTAACGGTCTTGGCGTTGCTCGATTTCAGTAATGCCTTCAATACTGTTGATTTCGATGTTTTGCTTGGCATTCTTTGCTCTCTTAATGTATCTCCACCGGTGATTGAATGGTTTCGTAGTTACCTGTTTGGACGCCGGCAACGTATTTACATCGGAGAAACGTCGTCCTCCTGGTGTAGTACTTTTGCCGGGGTACCACAGGGTGGCGTTTTATCCCCTTTACTTTTCGCAATTTTTATAAACTCAATTTCTAACGAATTAACTTCTTCCTACCACCTTTATGCAGACGATTTACAAATTTACTCGCAAGCTCCTCTTAGAAATCTCTCTGACGCCATCTTCACTATCAACAATGACCTGGCTCGCATATGCCAATGGAGCAAGCGGTACGGACTCATAGTCAACCCTTTGAAGACGCAGGTTATCATAGTGGGCGGTTCCAGAACGGTTTCAAGGGTCGACTGGACAACTCTTCCCCAAGTTATCTTCGATAGCTCAGTTATTCCTGTCTCCGAAAAAGTTAAAAATTTGGGGATATTTATTGACAGAAACTTTTCTTGGACTGCCCAACTGCAGGAAGTTAGCCGCAAGTTATTTGCATCTGCGGCAACGTTGAGGAGACTGCGCAATTTTCTTCCTACTGCCACCAAGATTGCGCTTGCACAATCACTTCTTCTACCCATCCTTGATTATGCTGATGACAGCTATCTTGACCTAAATCAGGAACAACTCGACAAACTTGAGCGGCTCCAAAATTTTTGTATCCGGTTCATATTCGGTTTACGCAAATATGACCATGTTTCCGAATTTCGTGTGAAGCTCAAGTGGTTGCCAATTCGCCTTCGCCGGAATGCTCATATTCTTTCCCTTTTATACAATATCCTCTTTTCACCTTTTACCCCTCCTTACCTTAAAAGTCGTTTCCAGTTTCTCTGTGATTCCCACACTAAATTTCTGAGGTCATCGGATAACTTGCAACTGAAAATGCCAATGCATTCCACAACTTACTTGGATAACTCCTTTACTGTACAGGCTGCTCGTCTGTGGAATGCATTGCCGGTGCTAGTTAGACGCGCTCAGTCATTGCCTGCGTTCAAAAGACTTGTAAGAGAGCATTACCTGTCGCTGTGAGTATCGTTAGTCGTCATTTATTTTCACTGTCTGTATACTTAGTATGTATGTATTTATGTATCTATTTCAAATAGCGTTTTATGTATATATGTATGTATCTATTATATTATAATTTATTGTTTGTTTTAATTTAGTTTGTTTTTACTTTTTTTTTTTTTTTACACCAATGACAGCCCCATTTCATGTCCGGACAAATACTTTCCATCCCAGGTTGTCTGGAAGAGATCGCGGAATGCGATAAGACCGCCCATTGTATGTGTTTTAGTTTTAAGTTTCCTTTTGTATTACTTTTGGTGTATGTACAATAAAGCGTATAATAAATAAATAAATAAATAATAAAATAAATAAATAGATATTGTCATTTATTGATATATATTTTTTATTTGTAATGGGTTTGCTCTTGACTCTAGTCTATGTCAGAGATGACAGAGACAAAGTCTACGATGGAGCGAGCTTACCCAAAAGGAGCCTGTTCATTCTAACTTTGAAGGGATTAGGGTTGTAAGCGTTTGGAAACACACGACGCAGGCAGAGAGTTCCACTATTTTGCTGTACGCATTATAAAAGACGTTTGGAAACGCTCAGTGCGAATTGGTGGAATAGCAACAAGGTAGGGATTGTAAGATGCAGAATAGATATAATATTATCAAGAACCTACACACACAGTTATTCTAATGGACTTAAATAGAAACTGTGTATAGAAACAATATTTATTTCTTTAAATAACAAACTATTTACACTTAAAATAGAAAATAAAACTCGTAACTATAATGTGGCGTCAAAAATTTCGTCCGCATCGCATTCCCATACAACGTGGCAATGCCGCCAGTTTTTTGGGCTTACTTCCAGACGACAGCGATGCGGACGAATTTTTGGAAAGAAACTACATAGATTCAAAAAAATATAGTACGAGAATTGGCTCTCAATATAAACAGAAGTCGACTTATCTAGTACTTAGTATAATAAAGTTGTACTATTAGAACTACCATAGCCAGTGAACTGGTTATTACCTACAGAAATGTAGATTTTATCGAGTCCTAACAGTAATAGAAACACATTAAATTCTAGTACATTAGGTTTTATTCCTATAACGGTGTCCAAACTGCCTTGACACAATAATTGCTAACTAGAAAATGGTCTAATGATCTACCAGTTTTATGCTTTTGATAATGTTATCTCGTTCATTTTGCAAACCTTTACTATAAAGATGTAGTATTAATTTTAATGCACGTAAAACTTTGTGGCGCGTAGTTAACTAATTCTCCCACAAGGTGGACCGATGACCTGGTGAAGGCCATCTCATGCAAGACGCACTGGAGTAACCGTCACAGAAAAAATAATCGCACAGAACAGGTCGATTTGGCGACTGTTCCAGGAGGCGTATGTCTAGCAGAGTTCAAAGTTAAGCAACACATGTCGAAGTTGTTCCGTGGATGGGTGAACATCCGTCAGATTCGGAAAGAAAACGCGGAAAGACACGCAGGGACAGTAACTGGGAATGTTTGACGACCAGTGTCCAGTGACCTGCGGTCGGCGAGCAGTGGGTGGCTCGCCGTCTGATCGGAACTAGGCCCGGATCGGCGGCGCGCTGCGATCCCAGCGCGCCTCATAGAGATGTCAGCGTGAAGGACGGGGCCCGCTAGGGCAGGTGCCTGCTGGGGCTGCGGAATCTGTTCGAAAGGGGTGCCGTAGCCTTGGAACACAAAGGGCACCGGGAGGAACACGGATGGATTTTAGTCAGTAAGAGTCTGACACTCCCTCTTGCTTTACCCAGAGCGGGAGGAGTCATTTGACGATTTCCCATCCTTAAAAAAAAGAAAAAGGGACAGTAACTGGGAATGTTTGACGACCAGTGTTACCAAGAGGTATCGTGTGACACTCTCTGGAGCTCTGATCGAAATAAAATACAGTGAACAGCCTTAGTATCTATGTTGTGGTAGCAAAACATAATAAACTGTAGCATACGGTGTTCAGGCAGTTTAAGTTATGGCATTGTGTTCATCGTAGACTCTGTCGCTGTAATCTCTGACCTACGCTAGAGTCAAGCGCAAACCCATCAAAAATAAAAAATAAATAAAATAAAAATAACCCAACAACAATTAGCTCGTGGCTAGATAATAACAGTCGCACAGATCGATCTTCAAGGTTAAGCAACGCTTGCCAAGGTTGGTCTGTGGATGGGTGACCATCTTAACATACCGAGTTTCCTCCGTGCCTCGGAAAGCACGTTAAGCCGTTGGTTCCGGCTGTCATTTGTAGATCTTTGGCAGTCGTTACGGATAGTCAGAAGCCAGTTAATCTGACTACAGTCTTGTCATGAAGTGCCGTGTTACCCTGTTAATGGGTTGTGGAGGTCTGGTAGGCAGCCGCTTCGCATAAAATACTGGTATTCAGCTAAATCCGGTTTGACTGGAAGCCGACCCCAATATAGTTGGGAAAAGGCTAGGCAGATGATGAACCCAACAACAACTAACACGAAATAACTTCGTGCCAAGTCATGGCCAAAAAGCTGTTATGGCCATGATTTGGTACGAAGTTATTTTGATTTATTTTTAATTTTAATACAAATATAATATTTTATTAATCATCATCTGCCTAGCCTTTTCCCAACTATATTGGGGTCGGCTTCCAGTCAAACCGGATTCAGCTGAATACCAGTGCTTTACGTGGAGCGGCTGCCTACCAGACCTCCACAACCCATTAACTGGGTAACACGGTACATCATGGCAAGACTGGAGTCAGATTTACTGGCTTCTGACAATCCGTAACGACTGCCAAAGATCTACAAATGACAGCCGGGACCAACGGCTTAACGTGCTTTCCGAGGCACGGAGGAAACTCGTTATGTTAAGATGGTCACCCATCCACAGACCAACCTTGGCAAGCGTTGCTTAACCTTCAAGATCGACCCGTGCGGCTGTTATTATTTAGCCACGAGCTCCTCATAATATTTTATTAATACACAGCGTCAAAGCGCTTGAAAGTGTTAAATTTCAACCAAAATGAGAGTTATTATGACAGACCGAGTATCTCAAGCAATTCCATGTAATTATCTTCTTAGCTAAGAAAACTTTAACTATCAAACTTCATTACAAGTTTAGTTAGTTTTTTTGCTACTTCAAGAGAGACGGATATTTATTTCTCAGTAATCCGCAGTAGTATGATAACACATTATGAAAAGTTATATTAGTTCGCCAACTGTGATATCCAGGTTTATTAATAATTTTTCTTAGAATCTAGAACAAATAAAGGGTAATAAATATATTGTGACAAAGTTGGTTACTTTGGTTTATTTTATGGTAACAAATTCCCCTTTTTAGGGTTCCGCACGCAAAGGGTAACCAACGAAACTCTATTACTAAGCCTCCACTGTCAGCGAGCTATATCTTAAGAACCTTAATAGATAAACAGTTGAAATTTTCACAGATTGTGTACTTCTTTAATTGTCGCTATAACAACAAATAATAATGTTAAAGTTTATGGTACGGACCCCTTTCTGTGCGAGTCTGATTCGCACTTGGCCAGGTTTTTGAGAAAAAAGCCTTTTTTTTTTTTTTAAACGCTGCTGATCTGGTACTGAGCAGCATTCGGTAAAATACCGGTGTATTTTAGATGGAGCATATACTTATCAGACAATCCAATAATCTCTTATTGGATTGTCTGATAAGTATTATGCTCCATCTAAAATACTAATAAAGCTGAATAACCACTGGAGAAGAGAGGAGTGGAGAAATATTAACCAAAGGAATTGCATAAAATCTCACTAACAAGGCCACAAATGTATAGACTTTCACTTTGATTAAACTGTCAGGAAGTTAAAGATTAAAAGGGCTTGGGTGTTTCTATACGCATTTATTTGGTGATGTATTTGGGTTTGCTCTTCACTCTAGTCTATGTCAGAGATGACAGAGACAAAGTCTACGATGGAGCGAGCCCACCCAGAAGGAGCCTGTTCACTCTAACTTTGAAGAGGTTAGGGTTGTAAGCTTTTGGAAACACACTGCAGGCAGAGAGTTCCACTCCTTTGCTGTGCGCATTATAAAAGACGTTTGAAAACGCTTAGTGCGAATTGGTGGAATAGCTACAAGGTAGGGATGGTAAGATGCGGTGCGTCTGGATGTCCGACGGTAGAAGGGCGCTGGTGGGATGAGACTGTGGAGTTCTTGGGCACACTCACCGAAGTACAATCTGTAGAAGACCGACAAGCAGGCAACCTTACGGCGATGAGTCAAGCTACGTAGCTTGGCATCCACTAGCAATTAGAATGACCTATAGAACCATTCTCCATTAAACCCATGACCTCAATCTAACCTTACAAGAACTTGGCACATCCTTCAAATGAGTCCCACCTATCCGATTACAGGACATAATGGGAGGATCTCATCTTGACCTCAGAGAGTCGCAATAACAAAGGTTGGGCTTAGGAGACGTAAGGCGATTTGGGGGTAAGGGCGAGGTCACGTTGTAAGATGGGAGAGAAATAAACTTTCGAACTTTTATTTTCTTGTTTCGAAGTAATATGTAGATGCGTTTTATATTTGAAATACTAATATAACGTTATACATTTAAAATAAAATTATACTAAATATTTTTTTTTTATGTATGTTTTACTTATATCCTTTTAAATTTATTAAAAGAAAAGATAAATAAACAGATTGGCAGAAACTGGCTTTTTTTTTACTAATGATAGGCACGCGTTTGACTACTATCTCACCTGACGATAAGCGATGATGTGGTCGAAGATGGAGCCCGCTTGCCTAATAAAGCTTGTTTAATAGCCAGTTTTGCTTAAATTCATAGAAAAAGCAAGGCGTAAAGTGAGCGTTCATTCACTTAAACATTGGACGAATTCTGAATCTAGACTGCTACTCAGAAATGCCTGATGAAATCCAAAAACACTACCCAACCCGTGAATCTAAAAAACGATCTACTTCTTATTTTATTTTTGAATACCTATGTCAACGAATTTACCCCATAGTAATATATTTCTTTCTCTCTACACGGACGCATAAAGGCGCGGGCGTTCGTGTTTAGTTCACAGAAATTCCTATTATATAGTAGGTTCCACATTTCAGTTAAAGCGGTCCAGTAGGTTAGGTGTAAATTGGCTGTGACAGACAGACACACAAGAGATGCCATACGGATTCCATTTTTTCCTTGGATGTTTGGAGCCCCAAAAACGAAGCAGTTTAAATATACCTCACAGCACGACTATTTACAAAGTTTGTTTAGTAATTTACGAAATTCATCTCGGTTAGTACTCGCTTAGCTAACAATAGAACAGCGCCCAAACACGTGGCGTTGGAAAGTGTTTGTCAATATTATATCGTTTCCGGGCCGTTAGGTACCTGTTGCATGTTTGAAGACCGGGAGCAACGCTTTAGAACATGCGAAGAAGATCAATTTTATGAAGTTAGAAGTTATTTTTAAAATAAAGAGTTGACATTTGAAAGCAAATGGACTTGTGAGTAACAATGAAATAGCCTTCTTATCCTGTAGGTATGGTCGACAAAATGTTTACCTAAATAGCAGCTGGTTTTTTCCCGAATTTATTCCATGAATTTATCTAGCCGAGAAACATGGCATGCTAATATATTCCGTCTTTACCTCTACTGAAAAGACTGAGACATAGTTTTCCCAACTTACAACTATTCCAGTACATAGCGCGACTGCCTATATGACCTCCACAACCCAGTAATTGAGAAAGCACAAGGAAACCTCCATAAAAAGGCATCAAATTCACCCATCACAATCAGGCCACTCAAAACTACTACAATATGTACTTACATTGACAGACTTTCTTCATACTCTCATCCCTACCCACTCGTTTATCCCATTCAGCTCTACCTTCACGTACGAAGATATGCGTTTCGGTCGTATTCGGCAATTTCCGCCGATGTTCGGACAAAGAATAATACTGTCAGAAGGTCAGCTCCGTACAACGAGTAACAACAGGCGCACGCACACAGACGCGTACAGACTTCCCAACTATCCATCTGCCTAGCCTTTTCCCGACTATATTCGGGTCGGCTTCCAGTCAAACAAAACTTACCAGACCTCCACAACCCATTAACTGGGTAACACGGTACTTCATGGCGAGACTGGAGTCAGATTAACTGGCTTCTGACAATCCGTAACGACGAGCTTTTGAAGCAACGACCGTTAAATGATTATGAATGGCCGGGCTAGGGACTGGAATCCTCAAGCGAAAAGGAAACGTCCCCGTAATACCTGGTGACGCACCGTTATGGCAGTAGCGACGACCATCGGAATGACGTGGAGCGAGGTGAAGCGTACAGCTCAAGACCATTCACGATGGAAGTCTACTGTGGACGCCCTCTGCCCCAGCTTGGGGACATTGGATCTTAACCTTACTTCAAGCCGTGCTTATAGCGGCTAGGTCGGTTTTTGGTGGTCACCCACTGACTGCCCGCGACCTTCTGTACCAGTGAGAGACATTAGGCGCACGCACATATAAACGCGTACGTGCGACGATTTCAAACAAATGCCGGTCGTGAGTGTGCTTGCACTCGCTGTGTATATATTAATAATTATTAAAATTAAAAAGTTAAAAATAGAAACAAAATCGATCGAGCAAACTAGATGAGGTTCGAACCGACAGACACTTGTTTCCAAGTCACACATCGCTGCGCTTGACCACATGATCTGTTGATAATTCTTTCAAATTTTTTTCGGGTTGGTTCGGTCATTCGGTGCAAACACTAACATGAAGAAAACAAAACTGTATTGTTATCTTTGTCTAGTACTGACCCCGCACACTATCACCATCTCATATTCGTAATTGTACTGTATGACGGGTAGATGTTTGCGTTAAAATCACTCACACACATGCATGTTTGCTCGCAGTACCGTGCAGGAGAATACGATCGTTGACGTGGAATAGGATTTTTGACCTCTGACTGTACACGAAGCGTGAATAGACACGCTACAGCGAGTTCTAGCAAAAACGCACGCACACATAGGCGTGCATGCGTTTTCGCTTGTTGCATGGGGTCGCTTACTTCCTCACGATAGTTATAACGGACAGTCCTCTGTGACACAGTATCATGCATGGAGAAAAAGGAAACGGTGGCGCACGTGCTTCTTGAGTGCACAAGTGTTACCCAAGTATTACAGATGTTTTTACTTACATCCTGAATAAACTGGAAGCCCTTATCTGCTTCTGGAGGGAGGTTGGCTAGTCGTAATGACAGCCGGCTCAAGTACAGACGTCAGCACATCAAGCTACCCGGAATTGTCAAATTTTCCCAGTAAACCTTTAATCATACAAGCTACATAGCTTGACTCATCACCGTAAGGTTACCTGCTTGTCGGTCTTCTACAGATTGTACTTCGGTGAGTGTGCCCAAGAACTCCACGACCTTATCCCTCCGGCCCCCTTCTACTATCGGACATCCAGACCTTACCATCCCTACCTTGTTGCTATTCCACCAATTCGCACTAAGTGATTCCAAACGTCTTGTGGCTGTGCTTGTTTGCGCACAGCAAACAAGTGGAACTCTCTGCCTGCGTCTGAGTTTCCAAACGCTTACAACCCTTATCTCTTCAAAGTTAGAGTGAACAGGCTCCTTCTGGGTAAGCTCCCTCCATCGTAGACTTTGTCTCTGTCATCTCTGACCTAGACTAGAGTCCAGAGTAAACCCATCACAATTAAAAAAAAAACCTAATACTTTAGCGAGAAAGTTGAAAATCTAATAAAGTTTGACAGATTGTTGTAACTTGATGTGCTGGCGTCTGTAAATTTCAATGCTCCAATACAAATGCTGAAACCAATCTCCGCTAGATAGAAACGTACATAGATAGATGGGGTCGTACTTCTGCGCCTATCTGTTTCGTGGCTCGGGTCACGTAGAAATGTGTGCTCATTGTTAGTGCAAGTAGAAGCGTGGTATTCAGACTTTTTTGTTGACAGATGTGAACGTGATAAGTTGACGGAGGTTGTTAGAATGAAAGAAATAATGTTAGAGTGAGAAGAAAGAAATGATGTGTTCAAAAGAGTAACCAAGAGTTGCGATTTTAAATATGTTCAGCGTGTCTTCATTTAATAAAATGAAAACACGCTGAACATATTTGTAATGAATATAGAATTTATGGACTCTTCTTGGTTCAAAAAGCTCATGAGACTGCATAAAATAAAAATCCTTTGCAGCCACTCTAGGAGGTTTTCAGTAAGTGCAGGTGCATAACATAGAATGATATCTACCAGTATTTCGCAAATTAATAGAGGTAGGCTAAGCTTATTCCCACTAAAAAGAACTTCAAATGTCAGTGCCTACAATGGCTATTAAAAATCAAACTTGAATAGTCAACGTTAAACGAAAAGAAAAAGAGATTATTTGTGCCAAATAACATTTAAATAAAAATTCTACATCATATCAGCTGAAAGACGTCCACTGCTGGACATAGGCCTCCTCCAAGATTACATAATAGGATTACATTATTTCTAAGTAATAGGTATAAATGGCCAAAGGCCTGGCACGCGACGATGGCAAGCGACCGGACGGTTTTGGTTCCATTTAGTGTGGGGCGCTACTTGTGTCGATACTCTTGCGCCATCCCATCTTCCAAGCTCGTTGTGCTGTGCTGGTACCGTATATCTTTAGTTTTAATAAAAAATTACATAAATTCAATAGGTATAAATTAAAACAAGTTGAGATACCTTCATTTGTCCGTGGCTCTGTTATGCAATTAATATTTAATTAGGAACCAGAAACCGCGCGTGAAGTTTCTACTGCACATCCTTTTTTCATTTCTAACTGATTATCTTATAATACTAGTTTTTTCTGTGACTACACTAGCGTTAATGTAATTTTTTCGCAAGAAAAAGTAGCCTGAAACCCTTTCCAGAGTTTCATTTATCCCTGTACCAAAAGTCATCTGAATCGGATTCGTAATTAAGAAGTGCTGCGAAACAAAAAACTTTCACATTATTAAAAATATTAGTGAGGATTGGAATAACATTCCAGGGCTGCAGAATTCTGCCAGGGTTGTGGAATTCTGTCACGGTTGTGGAATTCTGTCACGGTTGTGGAATTCTGTCACGGTTGTGGAATTCTGTCACGGTTGTGGAATTCTGTCAGGGTTGCGGAATTCTGTCACGGTTGTGGAATTCTGTCACGGTTGTGGAATTCTGTCACGGTTGTGGAATTCTGTCAGGGTTGCGGAATTCTGTCACGGTTGTGGAATTCTGTCACGATTGTGGAATTCTGTCACGGTTGTGGAATTCTGTCACGGTTGCGGAATTCTATCAGAGTTCAGTCACCGTGGCCCTGAAACGCAATTATTATTTATTTTATTTAGTAAAAGTCTGACACTCCCTTCTGCTCCACCCAGAGTATGAGGAGCCATTCGTTGATAACGCCTCATTAAAAAAAAATAGGATTAGGAAAACAGTTTCATATCCTTGGATGAAAAAGATACCTTTCCAGTACCTACCATAACTTTGTTCATTTTATAAAATAACTTCATAAACACAGTACCAATATTGTAACCTCATTTATTGAACAACACAACTTTCTCGAGAATGTGTGAGAATGTTATAAGTAACTCAATTTTCACCTTCTGGTATGCGCTCGGTGGAGTTGAAGTTGAAAAATTGATGTGATAACAGTGTATCTGAAGACTTAGGTAATATTTAAAAGTTGTCGGTCTCAAGCCCATCAAAATATGAAATATCTTTGGTACTTTATACTGCCTAACAAAGTCAATGAGGAATTTACGAAAAGTAATCCAAGGAGGTTTGGCGTTAAGCAAAAATAAAATGTTTTTTTTAGAGTTTACTTTGCTATCACTTGGGGGGGCTTGACCCTGCAGAGGGTCTCTGCAGGGTCAAGCCCCCTCAAGTGACAATCCTGGATCCGCCCCTGCATACGAAATAAAACCACGTATTCCACCGCAGTCAACACTAATGAAAATACGTCTAAAATTTTGTTAAAGATTAGCCAAACGGCCAGCCTTTAAATCTTTTCACCCTGAGATTGCGTAAAACAGTAAAATAAAAACACTGGTGCTTCTATTCTCCTATTTAATGTGACAAACGTGACTCCCACACGTGACCCAATTAAGGCCACCATACGAACTTTTCAGTGGTTGTAAAGGAGAACGTGCTTAGTCTAAACGAGTAGGGTAATTAAAATGTTGCCTCGAATTACACGACAAACATTTTAGATATATCATGTTATTTTTTGCTTTTTGTGTAACTCATCATCATCTGCCTAGCCTTTTCCCAACTACATTGGACTTGGCAAGGCTGGAGTCAAATTTACTGGCTTCTGACAATCCGTAACGACAGCCAAAGATCTACAAATGACAGCCGGGACCAACGCCAACGGCTTAACGTGCTTTCCGAGGCACGGAGGAAACTCTTTATGTTAAGATGGTCACCCATCCAGACTAACCTTGGCAAGCGTTGCTTAACCTTCAAGATCGACCCATGCGGCTGTTATTATTTAGCCACGAGCTCCTCATGTCTTTTTGTGTAACTGAATGGATCTAAAGAAGGCTATTGCACTAATTCGCATTAAGCGTTTCCAAACGTCTTTTATAATGCGCACAGCAAAGGAATGGAACTCTCTGCCGGCGTCTGTGTTTCTAAACGCTTACAACCCTAATCTCTTCAAAGTTAGAGTGAACAGGCTCCTTCTGGGTAGGCTCGCTCCATCGTAGACTTTGTCTCTGTCATCTGTGACATAGACTAGAGTCATGAGCAAACCCATAACAAATAATAATAAAAAAATAAATAATAAGATTTGTGCCCGTTTGTATGGTTCCGTCAGAAGACGCAGCGTTGGAAGGCCGGGTAGCCGATGGATGCGAGACGCACAGGACCGGTTGTTGTGGCGACATTTGGGAGAGGCCTATGTCCAGCAGTGGACGTCTTTCGGCTGATATGACGATGATGATGATGTACATGACGGGTACCAACGGGATCCTACGTACATCTGTCTGGTGGGCTGGTAGAGAGTTGAAATTTTCAGACAGCGTGTCCCCATGTGAGGACACAAGAAACGTAAATTTTTCAGTTTGACGTACGAGGCCGAGGATGTGCGAGTAATACTCGCACTTGACCGGTGTTTTCCTTTGGTCCTAAGTCATCATCTGCCTAGCCTTTTCCCAACTATATTGGGTCGGCTTCCAGTCAAACCGGATTTAGCTGAATACCAGTATTTTACGTGGAGCGGCTGCCTTCCAGACCTCCACGACCCATAAACTGGGTAACACGGTACTTCATGGCAAGACTGGAGTAAGATTAACTGGCTTCTGACAATCCGTAACGACTGCCAAAGATCTACAAATGAAAGCCGAGACCAACGGCTTAGCGTGCTCTCCGAGGCACGGAGGAAACTCGGTGTTTTAAGATGGTCACCCATCCACAGACCAACCTTGGCAAGCATTGCCTAACCTTGAACATCGACCCGTGCTGCTGTTATTATCTAGCCACGAGCTCCGCCTTTTGTTTTCTTTTGTCCTAAGTACTTCATAGTAATGTCGTCAATGTGAAAGTCTGTATTGAAGATTAAATTGTTAATTGATCAGATCTCAAACGGCTGAACGGATCTTGGCATACACAGGTATGGGAAATCATCACATGACTCCTCCCGCTCTGGGTGAAGCAGAAGGGAGTGTCAGACTCTTACTGACTAAAACCCATCCGTGTTCCTCCTAATGCCCTTTGCGTTCCAGGGCAGCGGTGACTCTTTCGAACAAATCACGCATGGAATGGGACATTTGATGCTTCTACTTGAGTTAATTATTCTGTTAGTACGTATCCGTGGGATATATTTGAAAATTTTGGAAACACATTCATAATGCGTACAGCTAAGGAGTGTGATTCCCTGCCGGAGTCTGTGTTTCCTGATAGCTACAAACTGGGAGTCTTTAAGTCAAGAGTGAATAGGTTACTTCTAGGCAAGCGTGCTCCATCTTTGACCACATTATCGCTTACCATCAGGTGAGATAGTGCTCAAACGTGTGCTTTGCTTTTCACATGCGGGGCAAGCCACTGGCAATACCTAGTGTTTGTAATAAAGCGCTTTTTGACTTTTCAAGTAAAAATGATTCATAACTCGATTTAGCGTCTATTCGTAAATAGCTATTTCAAAACGCTTTTTGGGTTTTAATATTTATATACTTAATTAGTAGGTAAATAGCTCCCGAAATTTTAGTTTCAGTTTAATTTTATAAATAGGAATTCAAGTATAAATAGAGAGAAAAGTTAACTAAGCAAATAATATTTCTGTGAATGCTATTTTGGTTTGGTTTTTACTTGCTTTACCCAGAGCGGGAGGAGTCATTAAAGCCTACCCATAAAAGTATTTGTTTATCTTTCCTTTGAAACGTCACAGTCAAATACAGTTCTTTTTTGTAATTTTTATCTAAAAACAGACATCACCTTCGGTTTTAGGGGACTTTTGGCGTCTGAAAGTTGTTCTGGAAAGAAAAGTCTGACTTAAATATTTAATAACCTCACTCGATCAATTTCGTCACATTCTGTGACAGCGTTATTGAACGTGACAGATCTATTGACAAAATGACCACGACTGTTCCAAAAATCACTAAAGGTCGATATACACCAATCGAGTATATGAATTTAAGTTCTCTCCATGTTACGGAATTATTTGGAAAGAGTTACCGCGGCCCTCGAACGAAAGGGCATTAGGAGGAACACGGATGAGCTTTAGACAGTAAGAGTCTGACACTCCCTTCTGCTTCACTCAGAGCGGGAGGAGTCATTTGGTGATTTCCCATCCATATAAAGAGTTCTCTACATGCTCTTCAATTTTTTTTTGTTTCAAAGAAATTTGAATATCCTTAACTTGGTGTCGCCTTTTAAACGTTCTATACCCGAACGGTAACCAACAAAACCCTATTAGGTACTAAGCCTCCGTTGTCCGTCCATCCTTCTGTCTGTCAGTGGGCACGGACGGACTCAAGACGGACGGACGGATGGCGGACTCAAGAATCGTTTTAGGTAGACAGTTGAATTTTTCATAGATTGTGAGTTTCTATTGCCGCTATAACAACAAATAATAAAATTTTAATTAAATTAAAAATTAGATGGGCCTTCCTTAAAAGAAACGTGTTTTTTCGGTTTTTGGTATGGAACCCTTCGCGTGAGAGTACGACTCGCACTTAGCAGGTTTTTTTTTTTTCAAATTGTTTTATTTTAGTAACATCTTTCAAAACAGTAGTTATTCATAAAGATTTGTAACAGTATCTAGTCTCTAGCAGTTATGCTGTTAAAATATATCTAGTCGGACTCGCACACGAAGGGTTCCATACCATAAACCTTCATTTCTAGTTATAGTGGCAATAGAAATACGCATTCTGTGAAAATTCCAGCTGTCTACCTATTACGTTTCCATGATATACATGCATGATATACGGACGGGCAGCGTAGGCTTAGTAATAGTGTTCCGTTGGTAACCATTTAGGTACGAAACCCTAAAAAGAAAGCTCTTTTTCCCAATTTACGTTCGTTTAGTGTAAACCCACCTTAAAATGAATCATTTGTAACTGTTCATCTCGTGATGCTCTAATAGGAGCTCCTTGACACGACACTCTTTTGTTTTGTCAGTAATTAGCGCCTCTAAAATGTCTGCTGTTTTTTATTGTTTGAGGTTCCAATATGACGAGAATTGAATGGTGTTCTGTACGAAATGTCATAAGTACTAGTTTACAGCTTGTTATTGGCTCAATGTTGAAAAAAAAATCCCGGCCAAGTGTGAGTTGTACTCGCACACGAAAGGTTCCGTACCATAAACTTAAAATTTTATTCTTGGTTGTTATAGCGGCAATCGTAATACACAATCTGTGAAAATTTCAGCTCTACCTATTACGGTTCTTGAGATACAGGCCACTGATAGACAGACGGACGGACGGACGGACGGACAGCGGAGGCTTAGTAATTGGGTTCCGTTGGTTACCCTTTGGGTACGGAAAACTAAAAACAACTGATTATCTTTACAGGTACACCTTGCAGAACAGAAGTCCACACCTGCATATGTAATGTGAGAGCAGACCTCTAACAGCAGGCCTTTTTAGACCTAAATTAGCATCAAATGATAAAGGTATAATCATCATCATCATTATATCAGCCGATAGACGTCCACTGCTGGACATTGGCCTCCCCAAGCGTCACCACAACGACCGGTCCTAATATTAAAGGTGTAGTAATCAAGTGATATTGCTTTGTGAACTCGTTAATTAATTTTATTCTTGGTTGTTATAGCGGTAATAGAAATAGACAATCTGTGAAAAGTTTCAGCTCTCTACCTATTACGGTTCTTGAGATACAGCCCGCTGAGAGGTGGATGGACGGAGGGGAGGCTTAGTAATAGGGTTCCGTTGGTTACCTTTCGGGTACAGAACCCTAAAAAGAGTTCGTGCTTTGGAGTTCTAATAAGATTTACAAAGTGTGTAAACCACTGCAATTAGTTTTATTTGAGTTCAAAAATTTGATCTTATCGTAATAATAGGAAGAACGAAAGATCCAGTAAAAACACAGAAGTTTCAGTTACCTACAGCAACGCAGCTTCCTGTAGATAAATACATTTTCATCACACCTAAGTCGACTGATGAACACCTCTGAGCCACCCTTGTGACTTATGTCACTTTACTCCCCCCTCCTCTGCTAATCCCTTTTTCATTTCGTTCCCATTTGGTTCTAATACGCTTTCCGGGTTTAACAACAAGTTGGAAATGGCTTAAAAAACTGTCGGTTTGAGGTGAAATTGTGGTACGAAAAGTTTTAAAGGAAATAGAGGAACATATGTGGGTTAACATGCTTTTAAGGATGATATTATTTAGTCATTTTAAGAACTTAAACAAAGACCCAAGTGGAGATTTTAGACGAAAGTGTTCACTTATGTCAATTTGTGTACAAAATGTCTTCCGTTATTGGCACCAGATGGCGCTTATCTAGTTTTAATACAAATTGACGTTTATGTTATCGCATCAAAGTCCGTTTAAAAACTTGCAAAAAGCAAAAAAATACTTATATGACTTTACATACTTTGATACTTTTGGTATAGTTATCATTTTCATAGTGAGAGGAGCTCGTGGCTAAAGAATAACAGCCGCACAGATCGATCTTCAAGGTTAAGCAACGCTTGCCAAGGTTGGTCTGTGGATGGGTGACCATCTTAACATACCGAATTTCCTCCGTGCCTCGGAAAGCACGTTAAGCTGTTGGTCCCGGCTGTCATTTGTAGAACTTTGGCAGTCGTTACGGATTGTCAGAAGCCAGTAAATCTGACTCCAATCTTGCCAAGAAGTACTGAGTAACCCAGTTAATGGGTTATGGAGGTCTGGTAGGCAGCCGCTCACGTAATACACTGGTATTCAGCTGATTCCGGTTTAACTGGAAGCCGACCGCAATTTAGTTGGGAAAAGGTTAGGCAGATGATGATGATAATATAGTAATTTTAAGAACTTAAACAAAGACCCAGTGGACATTTTAGACGAAAGTGTTCACTTATGTCAATTTGTGTACAAAAAAGTCTTCCGTTATAGGCACCAGATGGCGCTTATCTAGTTTTGATACAAATTGACGTTTATGTCATCGCATCAAAGTCCGTTTAAAAACTTGCAAAAAGCAAAAAAATACTTGTATGACTTTACATACTTTGATACTTTTGGTATAGCTATCTTTTTCATTGTTGTCTTGAAACCGATTTCATGACATAAAATACCTCAAATAAACTATTTACCGCAACGTGCAAACTCAACGTGTCGAAAGTCGTCGGAAGAACGTCTGTCTGTTTGTTATGTTATCACACCTAAACCACTAAAACCAATTTGGTAAGAAATATGCTCTCTTGGGATAATTTCCAACTCTAACGCAGGTGAATCCACTGGCAAAAGCTAGTTTTCAATAAATCAAGAAAGAAAACAATCTAACTAATTTACCGTAGTTACTAACGTTACACTTGACCAGTCCGTTTTTTTTTTACTATTGATAGACACGCGCTTGACCACTATCTCACCTGATGGTAAGCGATGATGTGGTCGAAGATGGAGCACGCTTGCCTAGAAGTAATCTATTCACTCATGACTTAAAGACTCCCAGGTTGTAGCTATCGGGAAACAGACTCTGGCACCTTAGCTGTACGCATTATGAATGTGTTCCCAAAACGTTTTGTGCGCGTGGGTGGGATGTCCACCATGTACCGGTGGCGCATCGCCGTTCGTCTTGTGGTCCGATGATGGAACGGGCTTGGCGAAATTAAATTATGCAATTCCGTCGCACATTCCTCAAAATGCAACCGGTAGAAAACCGACAAGCCAGTAACTCGTCGTCGATGTTCAAGACTTTGGAGCTTCGTCGCGACGAGCCTAATTCTATTAATACTTCTAAATAAGAGACGCACCCATTGGGAACAAACTGATTAATTGAATGGGTACCTAATCAAACAATTGTCTTAACTTCTAATTAGTACCAAAATCTGTGATACCTACTGGTCCCTTTACTAATCCTTTTATTAATTTCGCCTGATCACGAAATCCCTGAGGATTATCGGAAAATCGAGAATAATCGAAAAAAGGACAAAGAATTTTATAATAAAACCCTTTTGTTGGTTAATCTCGTTTAGACAAAGGGATAATTAGAAAATAAGGTACTACTCGTAGTAAAGTGAAATGAAAGGTTTTTTTGACAGATTTCTGAAAATCAATCAAAAAAAACCTGGAATGAATGGACTTATAGAACCGAAACGTGGTCGCTCAGAATGGACCTCAACAGAAGGCTTAATAAATTCACCCAAAAGGCAATGGCCAGGGCAGTGTTTCCATGCGTGATAGAATCAGCTTATCGACATAACCCGAAAGATTGCCAAAATGAAGTGGCAGTGGACAGGGCACGGTGCTCGCAGAACAGATGGTCGATGGAGCCGACAAGTTCTGGAGAGGCGACCGCGTACCGAAAGACGCAACGTTGGAAGGCCTCCCACAAGTTGGAGCAATGTCTTGAGGGTTCGCGAGTAGCCGATGGATGTAAGACGAACAGGACCGGTTGTTGTGGCAACACTTGGGGGAGGCCTATGACAAGCAGTGGACGTCTTTCGGCTGATATGATGACGATGATTATGACGGATCTGAATAAAATGGACACGTAAATGATGCCTAAAAGTTTGACAACCAATAATATCAAGAGGTACCGTGTTATCCAGTTACTGGGTTGCGGAGGTCCGATAGGCAGTATATACTCCTTGTAAAACACTGGTTGTTCAGTAGCTTCCGATAAGACTGGATGCCGACCGGACTGAAGTCAATATAGTTGGGAAAAGGATAGACAGCAGATGATTTTAGATCTTAATAATGGTAACAGGTAGACACTTGAAATGTTCACAGAGTTCGTAATGTTATAAAAAAATTAAATAAAACTTTATTTCAGACTATACAGTCCCTATAAGCTAATTTAAAATTATAATCTTCTATACTAATATATAAAGCTGAAGAGTTTCTTTATTTGTTTACTTGAACGCGCTAATCTCAGGAACTACTGGTCCGATTTAAAAAAATATTTTAGTGTTGGATAGCCCATTTATCGAGAAAGACTATAGGCTATATTTCATCACGCTAAGACCAATAGGAGCGGAGCAGTAATGAAAACTGTGACGCAGACGAAGTTGCGCGGGTCAACTAGTTTTATATATATCTATACTAATATAAATAAAGCTGAAGAGTTTGTTGGTTTGCTTTTTGCTTGCTTGAACGCGCTAATCTCAAGAAAAATTCTGTCCGTGTTAGATAGCCCATTTATCGAGGAAGGCTATATATCATCACGCTAAGACCAATAGGAGCGGAGCAGATGAAGTTGCGCGGGTCAACTACTAAAATTATATTTTAATAATTAAAGGGTTGCCCCTATATAAGAGACGTATTTTTTGGAGGTTTTTGCTCGATTTTAACGGCATAAAAGTGGACTCTTCATGCGCGAGTCGGACTCGCACTTGGCCGGTTTCTTTTTTTACCTCACGATACCACTTTTCGTATTAAATTAACCAAATAACAAATAAATCAACTAATTAACCCTCAATTAATTTCTTCTGATCCAATTATCCAGCCGTTTTCATTCATCATCAAAGGGAATCTTTTCATAAAGCTGTCAATGGCTTGTCAAGATTTCTTGAGCCTTTGTGACCTCCACAGACTACAGAGTCGTAACTAGCAGCCACTACTGGAGACGGAACTGTCAAAACATTAGATACAAACTGAGCGTGTCAGTGAGTGTGTGAAATTGCCGTCTCGTCACAGTTCTGACTATAGCTATGACAGCTCTCAGCGTAAAGACAGTTTGACTGGCATTCATAACCCTTTTACTAAGCCTCCGCAGTCCGTCCGTCCGTCCGTCCGTCTGTCTGTCAGAGGGCTGTATCTCAAGAACCGTAATAGGTAGAGATTGTGTATTTCTATTGCCGCTATAACAACAAATAATAAGAATTAAGGTTTATGGTACGGAACTCCTCGTAAGAGATTCCGACTCGCACTTGGCCGGTTTTTTAAACAGCTGAGAATTCAGATAAAAATAAGATGCAGTAAAAAAAATGTTTCAAAACTTCAAAAAATAACTGAATGAATTTTAAACGTTTTAAAATCTATGGTAAGCACTAATTGCATCTGACGTTAATGGTTAATATTTTCATTATAGCCCGCTGATTTAAGGGACGCGGGGGGTGGGAGGGGGAGGGGGAGACGGAGGTTTGCCCCCTGCACCACCCCCACCCCCCGGAGCCCCATAGTTATGGAGATATCCATGGTTAAAGTTTTGAGGTTAGAATAGAATTTGAGTTAGAAAAATAGGTAAAATTGAGTATCGTTTAGCAGGAGGGAGTAGGGAGGTGCCCCCTGTGCCCTAGCACCACTCCCATGTAAAGGCGACGCACTGTTCTTGAGAAAAAATAATTATAGTAACCTAACCTCAAAACGTGTTATAGCCGCTCAACATTGCAGTCACGGGAGGCCCAGTAGACGGAGCCCCGCTTCGCGGGGCTCCTACTTCTGAGTGGTTTATAAAAAAATAACCACGAAGGGGATGGCGGGGTCTATTCGCTCGCTTCGCTCGCTCTTGCGTCCAAGTTCTCCTATTAGCAGTAGTAGTAGTCAGTGGGGATTTTATTTATGATTTTTTTGTTATTGACAGCTGAGAGATAGCATGGCGTCGCTTCACGTTCCGTTCCACATAGTGTAAAAAAAAATCTAATTTTTTGTGTAAAAAAGTCAATGTAATTGCATAATACATCAACAACTATTGTGCACATTTATTACACATCAAAAGTATGTGAATATGTAAAAATAAAATTATATTTATGAAAAAAAACATGAAATATAATTTAATAAAAAATACTTCTAACGTCAACGGAACGTAAATGGTCAACTTTGACGTCTACCGTGACAATTTAACTAACCTAAAAATTTGCAAATGGTGCACTATTATCCAATTTTTATAGAAACTTTAATGAATTTTATCTCGTAAATTGTGACTCCCCGAATCTTGAAACTTTGTAAAAAGCTTTCTATTTGTAAGTACTATCTACAAAAAAAATACGAACTTCCAAAGTAGCGGGCTATAATGGAAATTTTATCCACGTTAATCTCTAGTTCATCATTCTCATGTCACGCTAATATGAATAAATTTACGCCGACCAGTAGGTGCAGTTGACTTTTTGCGTGATAAGAGTAGAAGAATAACTTCATTAAGCGTGCAACTTATCTGTTTTTTCACGCATTTGATTTTTATTTTTTCACAAAATTTGTGAAAAAAAAACAAATGCGTACCTAATTCGCATAAAATAGTAATAATATAATAGTAGGTGCGTAATCGGACCCTTTTTTTTTTTTTTTTTTATTATTTTATTAGTAAAATCTCTTAAATACTCGAATCATGTAGATTTTTGCCAGTATCTTGTCAAATATCATTTAGCGCTGTCACGAATATTTTGGCTATGACGTTTCTAGTCGCTTCCTGCTTCTGTGGTGACCTCTTATGGCCCTCTAAGTAGCAAGAATGTCCTTTGAAAATTGTAAAGGTCTTTTATTATGGGAATTAAAATTATATGATAGGTTGGAATTGTTAAGATTTAGGTTTGATTTAGCGTGTAATTGGTCCAAAGATTGGTCGGTAAACGGCAGTATGTTCGTCTTATAACTTTGTACCATAATTTATGTAACTAAAGAAAACCATCAGAATTACAATTCTACACATTTTTGAGCAACATTCGTTTTCGCATGACAGTCACAATCTGACAAAAATGTATGCAAGTTAAGGCTTTTTAGGGTTCCGTAGCCAATTGGCAAAAAATGGAACCCTTATGGATTCGTCATGTCTGTCTGTCCGTCCGTATGTCACAGTCACTTTTTTCCGAAACTGTAAAAACTATACTGTTGAAATTTGGTAAGTAGATGTATTCTGTGATCCGCATTAAGATTTCCACACAAAAATAGAAAAAAAAAAACAATAAATTTTGGAGGTTCCCCATACTTAAAACTGAAACTCTAAAATTTTATTTCATAAAACCCATACGATAGGTCTTCAAAAATGATATTGAGGTTTATAATATCATTTTTTTCTAAATTGAATAGTTTGCGCGACACTTTCAAAGTGGTAAAATGTGTCCCCCCCCTGTAACTTCTAAAATAAGAAAATGATAAAACTAAAAAAAATATATGATGTACATTACTTTCCAAACTTCCACTAAATAATGGTTTAAACGAGATCTAGTAAGCAGTTTTTTTTAATACGTAAAAATTTAGGTTTATGGTACGGAACCCTTCGTGTGCGAGTCCGACTCGCACTTGGCCGGTTTTTTTTCAAACTTGACCAGTGATCGTTCATAGAGAAATACAGAAAGGGAAAGGCAAGCAAAAAAGAAAACCGATTAGAACAGATTTTGCCCACTTCTGACATTATTCTTTATTATTGTTGATCCAGAAATAATAAAAAACAGAGCCCGCAAGTATATCAACTATAAGTGAACTGTAGGATTAAAATTTTTTGGACAGTGCAGGAAATTCACTTGCAACACTCAGTGCAGAAAGTCACAACTCGAGGCACTGCGCCAACGAAGTCGTCTTTCGAATATTGAAAAAACTTTATCCAATGCCTATTTGACTGTTACTGAAAACTCTTGCTCATTTAAACATTTGAAGTCCTTGAATTTCAGCAGATACAAAGTATTGTAATAGCGATGGTAGTCACACTATATTCTTCTTCTGAGATATAAAAAAAACTCGTGTCACAGTGTTTGTTATCGAACTCCTCCGAAACGGTTTGAACGATTTTTATTGCAACTTTTTACTGCATTTTTTTTTGTTTAAGGTGAATGCTCCAGGGTAGCCCGCGAAATTCAAATATTTTTTATGTTTTTTTGCAATTTGCCGGTCAGTGTGAAGCTGTATGTGGACCAAATGCGATCCGCGACCGTAACGCGTATTTATCTAAAGAATTATAACCATTTTAATCATCAATATAGCCCTCTAAGTCCATGTAGTTCGAAAGGATGATTATTTCTGAAATATTCATTCTTTTCTTTAAAAAAAAACATAAAAATATTTGAATTTCGCGGGCTACCCTGGAGCATCCACCTTAATTTTATATGACAAAACAATGTTTTCCGGATCATTTAGTAATATATAAAAGGAAATATTTGTATTTTTCTATGTTTGTGACGAATAAATTCAAACACCACTGGACCGATTTCAAACATTCTTTCATCATTCTAATACTACATTTCGTTGAGTAACATAGGTTTTATTTTATTACCAGAATAAAATAGAGATCCTTAAGAAAATTGCAGCGCTTACGAAATCGCGGGCGAAGTTTTATTTTACTATAAATTAGAAGTACTCGTACGACTCAAATAATCTTTAGCGTACTTAATACACTATTTAACAGTTTCAAATACAACCGAAAGAAATCCCTAATCAACTAATTTAAATGTTTCAAATAGCTTCTGCTCGACACAACGAATACAGTTTAATTAAGAAACTGAAATATACCACGTTTTGATTTCGGAAATCGTGGTATGTTTTTGGTTGTTTCTACGTATTTTAAAAGCGGGCTTCCCAAATTAAAGTCATTTTATACTTTTTAGTGTTGTTTTTATTTGGAAGTCAGTTGTATTTTTTTGTCGTTGAACTAAATACGTTATCTAAGTAAACGAATTCCAGCTATTTTGATTTAAAAGCCAAACGAATAAACCGATTTTGATGAAATTTAAATGAGATCAATCGGAAAGTATACCCTTTCATATGAAAGATGAATTATTCAAATCGGTTTATAAATGACGGAGTTATGAGGTAACACACATAAAAATTATAATAAAAAAGTACAACCGAATTGAGAATCTCCTCCTTTTTTGAAGTCGTCTAAAACAAAAAATCAGTACTGATTAAATAACTAACTGAAATACACCACCGGTGCGTGCTTTGCCCATCCTTTTAAAAGAGTCCTCTCTACATTAGGTAGTGCCCTAGTTTTAACGAACTACCAACTTTTAGCAACAAACTTACCATTAAAACTAGGTACCAACATGGCAACCGCAACGTTTGACACCCAAGGGGCTTAGCAAGTAACTTTCAACCCTTTTAAAGTTAAATAAGCACCCCCAATTGAATGAAAACTCTCATGGGGGTTGAAAAATAAATATTTGTTGGACTCATGGGGTGTTATGTGACCTTATTATGAAAGGATAGGATTGTATATTTAATGAACACCCGTATTCGTTTATGGGAGTTTTGGCTGAATGGCTACTTTGTAGACTTACTGATTTGATGGTAAAGCATTTTTTTGTATATTCTAAGTGACTCCTGCTCTACGCAGGTCCGGAGGGAGTGTCAGACTCTTACTAACTAAAACCCACCCGCGTAACTTCAAATATGATGCGCACAGTAAATAAGTTGAACTCTCGACCTACGACCATGTTTCCAAACACATTCAAGCCTAATCTCTTCAAAGTCAGAGTGAGCAGGCTTCTTCTGGGCAAGCTCCAACATCGACTTTGTCTCTATCACTTCTGACCTAGACTAGAGTCAAGAGCAAAGGTACGTAAAAAATTAATTGCCTGTTTGCGGCTAATGGAAACAGAACTGTATAAACGTGACCAAAATCGTTCAGCGAAACGAGAATGGAACTGAATAAGTGTGAGTAGTCCCTTACAGCGCAGAGGAGCTCGTGGCTAGATAATAACAGCCGCATGGGTCGATCTTCAAGGTTACGCAACGCTTGCCAACGTTGGTCTGTAAATGGGTTCACAGAGCAACGTTGGCAAGACTATCTTATCATACAGAGTTTCCTCCGTGCCTCGGAAAGTACGTTAAGCCGTTGATCCCGGCTGTCATTTGTAGATCTTTGGCAGTCGTTACGGATAGTCAGAAGCCAGTTAATCTGACTCCAGTCTTGCCATGAAGTACCGTGTTACCCAGTTAACGGGTTGTGGAGGTCTGGTAGGCAGCTGCTCCGCGTAAAATACTGGTATTCAGCTAAATCCGATTTAACTGGAAGCCGACCCCAATATAGTTGGGAAAAGGCTAGGCAGATGATGAGTCCCTTACAGCATACTACCTCTCATAGGGAGGCCTGAAAACTTTTGAGCTTCATAGAATGGTTATGCTCATGCTAAAACAACATTACCACTCCGCAAAATGGCTTCAAACAATTCTATCTTTGCATTCGAATAGAAACCCATATTCAACACAAACAATCGTGATTGAATACCAAACAAAATAGCTGTTTTCTTACCATTAACCTACTTTGCAGAGGGTGATGCTATGTTTGCGTATTATAATTAGTTTGTTTACTAATTATTAGTATGGGCTATGGTTTCCATTTATAGTTTGATTATTTTAAAGCTTGAAGAAGGCAAGAGAAACTCCTTTGGCGGCTTTTCAATTTTCGTATTTTGAACGAGCGTTTGCATTCGTATTGCTGTCGCAAACTATTAAAATAAGTGTCTAATTTCCCCACATTTTGAATAATTTTGGACATTAATTTTTATAAATTGTAGATTGTCGGTGATAAGATATGGCGAAGAAATTGTCATTTTACGGATAATTATGAATGTTAATGCTTTGTACCTTGAAAATTGACCACTCAAAAGGCACAAGTAAAATTATAAAAGAAACGCTAATTTCCAAGCACGCTTCATGTTTGGGTATATTACGTCATGACAGAGAAGTAAGATGTAACTCTTTCCTGCTCTCCTTAACCCTTCCTATTCTACATGGAGTTTGCAAAACACAGCTAGTCTATTCTGTAAATAACCATTTCGATATCGAGCTTCACCTGAGTGACAAAGCTCACAAAGTGAGTTTTATTACACTCAACATAAAGGTCTCATATTTATACGAATTTGATACTCACCTCGGCTTTCGCTGTCGAGACACGAAAATGTTGCATGTTGTGTTGTGAAAATGCCATTATTCGACATCTGGGCCCAAGTCTGCTATTTTTTATAAATTCGTCATTCCAACACGATCCTATTGTCATTTTGCTGAAAGTTCGTGATCTGCTAATTCATAATGGTCGATTACTGGTCGGTCAATGGTCTCGTAATAGAATCGTGGTAGAAAGACATTTTCGTATTGCCATTATTATAAAACCAGTTAGTAGATTTGATTTTCGAAAACCTACTACTAAATTTGAATATTAAGTTACGTCAGATTTCTTTTATATATAGGTATATATATTACATATTGTATATTCATTTGTCATAATGTACGAGATTACCATTCTATGCCATTTCTTTCAATAGTGTGACAGTGGTTGACCAAAGGAAAGTCATAATGACGCTTTTATATTAATAGATTACCAAACTTGTCAAAATCAACAATTATGAAATCAATGATAGACCATTCTGACACTCCTGTAATAACAGACTTGAGGCCTTGGTCGATTGTAAAATTTTGTGTATATTAATGAAAAAAAAATATCTATCGATCTGTGTTTGCGAATTTTCAATACCTTGAATAATCGATAGACATTTTTTTTCATTAATATAGCATCAAAAGTTAAGAATCGACCAGAGATAAACCACGTCAGAGGAGAATCAATGTCAAATATTCATCAGGTAAAAGTTTCGAATCTGCAGCACTAGGTAGCGCAATCAACGCCGTGTAAGTTCCCTATATTAATCATGAGGTGTCACTTCTATTACGTATACAGCGCTGCACGTGCAACTCTCTTATATTTGTATTGCTCCACATAATTTTTTTGAAAAAGATTACATGACATTTATGTCGATTGAAGACTACATGAAGGTGGCATTTTATTACAGACGGAACGTTAAAAGGAAGTTTAAAATAAAGTTCTTCAAATTATTATAAGTGCTTACCTTATCTGCTTGTAACAAATTGATGGAAACCTGAAACAAAACAGTGCACATTAATCTCTGAAACCGTTCTTGTCAAATGTCGCACCATCTGTAGAACACAAGTTATTACAAGTCTTGCCCGAACTCGTAATTTAAAACGCCAATTGTGCCTTTATACTACCGATGGTGCGATGCATCAATCTTAATGTTTAGGGTTCCGTACCCAAAAGGTAACCAACGGAACCCTATTACTAAGCCTCCGCTATCCGCTCGTCTGTTTGTCTGTCAGCGGGCTGTATCTCAAGAACCGTAATATGTAGACAGTTGACATTTTCATAGATTGTATTTCTATTAAGATTATTCAAAATTAAGGTTTCTGGTACGGAACCCTTCATGTGAGAGTCCGACCCACATTTGGCTGGTTTATTTATTTAAAAAATGGCATAAGTATTTGCCAAGCTCGGACAATTGACAACACATAGTTTTGTTTGCAGTGGTTGGATGATTATGAATTATGCGAGTCAACCCGCACTTGGCCAATTTTTTAAGTCCTTTTATAAATAACACAGGCACGAACAATGAATGCATTTGCACAATGCAAATATCTATCTGTCTATCTGTTTTAAAAAACGTTGCCCCACACTAGGAATTTCTCCTGTATCGTGGGTGCGTTTACAAACATACAAACTCAAATACACAAACAGCCAGACCCGAAACAACTATCTGTAGGCCATACAAATATTTGTTCCGTGCGGGAATCGAACCTGCGGCACGCAGCGCAGCAGCCGATCGCTCAACCACTGCGCCAACCGTGTCGAATATATCTCATACAATGCACACGTTTGGCGAATGCAATAGGGAATATGCAAGAAAAACACATTTATCATCTATACAGTTTATCTAAAAAAAAAATACTGGTATTCAGCTAAATCCAGCTTGACTGGAAGCCGACCCCAATATAGTTGGGAAAAGGCTAGGCAAATGATGATAGTTTATCTAAAAATATACAAAAATATAATACAAACAGTGAAAATAGAATCAAAATGACTCGAATAACGAAGGAGATTATAATTATTTTAAACAAATATATCTGTCCCTCTCGCGAAAACGTTGTTTTCTATGGCAGCTTTTTTATAGGCGTCATAGACGACGTCAAATTTTTCATCGGACTTCTCTTTCTAATTGTAATCTTTGAATCTATATAACTCCATCGCTGATGAAGGTATTCAAAAAATAATTTCACGATTGTTTACTAGAGCCAATAAGTATTACATTTTGCAAAAAAAAATCGTATGCATATTCCCTATTGCACGTTTGGCAATTGCATTCGCCAAAAGTGAGAACCAGTTACAGTAACCGTTAGCAGACCAACATTCAACCATACAAATTTTAACGATTCTACCACAATTTCCAAACACCGAGTGTTATTGCAGAGCATTCAACTGTTAAGGCTTGGATATACGGTGCCAGGTCGCGGAAACTGAATTGGAAATGCTGAACAAACTATGCATAAATAAATATAGATATCTGTTAGCTAAATTACTGATAAAAACTAGGATTATTTACTAGTGTAAAATGGCTTTATAAATAATCACGCTCTGTGTTTCCTAGTTCCTAGGAATTACAGCACGTTTAATATACTTAGTATTTCATTAAACTTTCAAGTCCTAATTTCTGGAAATGAATGAGCCGATTTGCATGAAACAAGATACACTGATTTTCGTGAAATTAGAAACGGAACTGCAAAATACCTAGTTCTAAATAATTTAGTTAAGAACTTTTTAGAAAAATAATTCAAAGAACTTGATCCTTAATTATGACGCTGCCCGCTCACGTCAGATTTTTTGTAGGACCGATAATCGGGCCGACTTTTCCTAGCTACGTAAAAACTACCATATATTTGTAGGACGTGTGCGTCACACTATTGCAATGAGTACGTACCATTTTCATATACAAAAAGTCTGACGTGCACATTTGATGGTATACTACTACTTTAAGAGTTCATCCATCACTAACAGACAACGCACAGCCGAACTTCTGGTTGGAGAAAGCTGAAAATGTAAGTTCGTTAAGGAGAGTAAGGGATTAGTACGAGAGGATTTACGGGAACGGGAGAAACGGGATATGCGCGTATGAAGCAAAAGTACGTGTAGTACGGCTAGTTATTATTTTGTAAACATAGGTACAGCTTTCATCGATAAATGGGCTATCCAAGTTCTTCCTGAGATTAACGCGACAACCAAACAAACTCTTCAGCTTTATAATGTTAGAAGGTACAGATACGGTTTAATATAATACCAATTTAAACTGCAGAAGTTATTCAGAACTCAGTTCTGTTCTGTCTTTGACTCGACGGTGAGTTAACTTAGTTATATCTTGATTCAACTTCGCGTTCGCTAGTTTCATGTCAACGTAACAATTAAGTATAAAGTATAATTAAGTATAATTAAGTTGACAAGTCCCATTATTTTATGAATGTATTTATTATATACTTTATTGTACACTGATCTATGTATACTAATACATAAAGCTGAAGAGTTTGTTTGTTTACTTGAACGTGCTAATCTCAGGAACTACTGGTCCGATTTGAAAAATTCTTTCAGTGTTGGGTAGCCTATTTATCGAGGAAGGCTATAGGCTAAATCATCACGCTAAGACCAACAGGAGTGGAGCAAACGAAGTTGCTCGGGTCAACTAGTTTTTTATAAATTTGTGAGAGAGTACTACATTTTATAAGTAAATCTAGTAATCAATGCCAGTGTTTAACCAAAGAAAGAAAAACCAACCAGCTGTCAATGAAGAAGAAGCGCGCTCTACAGCCATTCATACTCATAAGTTCAAAAAGAAAAAATATTTCAGTGTTAGTTAGCCCATTTATCGAGGAAGGCTATATATAGGCTATATATCATCACGCTAAGACCAATAGGAGCGGTGCAGTAATGAAAATTGTGACGCAGACGAAGTTGCGTGGGTCAACTAGTAACAATATAAAAAGAAAACTACAAACTAAAACACATAAGTACAATGGGCGGCCTTATCGCATTCCGCGACCTCTTCCAGGCAACCTGGAATGGAGAGTAATTGCCTGGACATAAAATGGGGTTGTCATCGGTGCGATACTACTTAATCATAATATATATACATCGATAAATATATAAGTAGCTCGTAGCTAAAGAATTACAGCCGCACAGAGCGATCTTCAAGGTTAAGCAACGCTTGCTAAGGTTGGTCTGTGGATGGGTGACCATCTTAACATACCGAGTTTCCTCCGTGCCTCGGAAAGCACGTTAAGCTGTTGGTCCCGGCTGTCATTTGTAGATCTTTGGCAGTCGTTACGGATTGTCAGAAGCCAGTTAATCTGACTCCAGTCTTGCCAAGAAATACCGTGTTACCCATTTAATGGGTTGTGGAGGTCTGGTAGGCAGCCGCTTCACGTAAAATACTGGTATTAGCCGAATCCGGTTTGACTGGAGCCGACCTCAATATAGCTGGGAAAAGGCTAGGTAGATGATGATAAATATATAAGTAATGTAAGTCTTTGAAGATAAATAATGAAATTAATGAATGTAAAAGAAAAGTTCGCTTGTTAAGAAAGTTTTGGAAGTCAGTGACTTGAAATATGTTTTCAGAAAAGTGGCAGTGACCTCAGGTCATTGGTTTACGGATAAAACCGTGGTTTTTTTTAGATGGGTTTGCCTTTGATTCTAGTCTAGGTAAGAAATGAGAGAGACAAAATCCACGATGGTTCGAGCTTACCCAGAAGGAGTCTGTTCACTCTAACTTACTCGTAGAAGAATTTTGCCCCATACATGACTCAAGAAAGGTGCGTAGAGTTGCATCTACGAGTATTTTGTACAAGTCCAACACTTTCATGAGCCATGTACGAGTATGTAGCACAGTCGTAGGCCTTCTTGTAGTCTATCCAACATGTCGACAGATCGTTACGGGATCGACGAACTTGTTGGCTTAAGCTCCTTAGTGCTGCGGAAAGGGTCTTCCTGCATCCATTCTGAGAGGCGAGCATAACGCAAAACCTGAACCTTAATAAGATCTGAATGTACACAGTTATGCAATAAATATATCTTTATCTTTATCTTTATCTGAAACTAGTTGACCCACGCAACTTCATCTGCGTCACAATTTTCTTAGCGTGATGATATATAGCCTTCCTCGATAAATGGGCTATCTAACACTGAAAGAATTTTTCAAATCGGACCAGGAGATTAGCGCGTTCAAGTAAACAAACAAAAAAACAAACTCTTCAGCTTTATACATTAGTATATGTCGTGGATTGATGGCGCCATGGTCAATACGCAGCGCCATCTAACAATTTATTTTGTAAACCTAATAATAATCGTCACCGGAAACGCAAGCGCGCCATATTGCTTGGACACGATCGTCGGTAGAGGGGATGCAGCGAGGACAGGGAAGGGACCGAGTGTTCGGTCAGTTGAGCTTGGACTGTCTTGGCGGACACTCAGTGCCAACGCACGTGTTTGTTTCCTACGTGAAATGCAAATGTGAATAAAGTTATTTTTAAGATTTAAATTATATTTTGTTCGAGTACCCACGACAGTGCCCATAGCTAAGTTTAACTACGTCGGATCGTGAAGAAGACCCGATGTTTCGCATCTCGGCCACCCATGATGCGACATATATATATATAGATAGTGTAATTTTACTCATAATTATGAACTATTTACTATGGAACCAAACGAGAAATCGCAAAAAAGAACAGTTGTTTGCAAACAACTGCAAACATAACTGTATAAATATGTTGACTTATTTTCGAATTGAGGTTCGACTTTTCTCTATGGGAGCTGCCATAAGCCCTCCCACCGCTACTTTGATTTTTTGTTTTAAAGTTGCTGTGCACTATTTTACTATAAGTAGAACTTTAGAACAGCGAGGAGCTCGTGGCTAAATAATAACAGCCGCACGGGTCGATCTTGAAGGTTAAGCAACGCTTGCCATGGTTGATCTGTGGATGGGTGACCATCTTAACATACCGAGTTTCCTCCGTGCCTCGGAAAGCACGTTAAGCCGTTGGTCCCGGCTGTCATTTGTAGATCTTTGGCAGTCGTTACGGATTGTCAGAAGCCAGTAAATCTGACTCCAGTCTTGCCAAGATGTACCGTGTTTCCCAGTTAATGGGTTGTGGAGGTCTGGTAGGCAACCGCTCCACGTAAAACACTGCTATTCAGCTGAATCCGGTTTGACTGGAAGCCGACCCCAATGTAGTTGGGAAAAGGCTAGGCAGATCATGAGAACTTTAGAACAGCATGGCCCTAAATTTTTTTGTTTGTTAAAGTGTCCTCTTCTCAATATGCATGTTAGAACGTACGCCGCAACTTTGAAAAAAAAAACCAATATGGTGGCGCGGGTGCTATACCACAATGGTTCTATACACTTTGTTCATAATTATGAGTACATTGACCCCTCTTCAAGTCTTCTATTGCGTTTTCTCTATTACACCTTGTACAAGGATACTTAGATCAATAAGAAAAACTTTCTCCTTCTTGGAGTTTTCAAAGAGAGGAATTTAATATTGGAATTGTTTCGACCAGCCAGTCTTTGTAAGCAAGACATTTAAATTTCGAACCAACGCAACCTGAAGTTGAATAAACTAAATACAAAACCCTCAAAGCAATAAGGAAATTAAATCATAATATTGGATACTGACCAGAGTAGGGGAAAGAAAATACTGGACATTATTGAGGTTGGGTTTTATAGAAATTTGCTGGTTTTTGGTTTTTAGAAGTGCCCGTTTTAAATTCAATCCCATAAAAATTTAAGAATCTTATTGTAGCCCGATGTTTTATAGATTGCAAGTATTTTTTGTCCGGCCGGTCGTTCGGACAGACAATGAAGGCTAAGTCTTACATCTCACCATCCCTACCTTCCACCAATTCGCACAAAGCGTTTTCAAACGTTTTTTATAATGCGCACAGCAAAAGAGTGGGACTCTGCCTGCGTCTGTGTTTCCAAAAGCTTACAACCCTAATCTCTTCAAAGTTAAAGAAACACAAAACAGAGAGAACAGAATTTAGAACAGGAACAGAGAGAGAACAGGCTCCTTCTGGGTAGGCTCGCTCCATCGTAGACTTTGTCTCTGTCATCTCTGACATAGACTAGAGTCAAGAGCAAACCCATTACAAATAAAGTAATAAGGTTCCGTTGCATACCCTTGGGGTGTGCAGCCCTAAAAAAAGTAAATATTGTGTTTGTGTACGTCAAATTCGTGTTTATACACGTTCAACAAAACAGGACAATTCCTTATTGTGGGTCAAGGTTATGAAAAAACAATGTAACAGGCTCTTTTGTCAACAAAGAAATTGTCTCTCAAATCCCTCAAAGAGTATTTTCTCGTTACTTCAACACATTGTAGGTACCTATTAATATTTTCATTGTGCGAGAATCCCTCTTATTTTTAGTCGCATTCAATCAACAGATTGGTTTGTCAAAATAAAGTCGGGCTTGAGACGCTTTTCCACCAGAACTGTGCAAGGTACCAAACTCGTGTGAACAAATTTTGTTCTGTGCCTCTGAGCAACGAGTAAATTTAAGTTTCTACTGGCTGACCCGCGCAACTTCGTCTGCGTCACATTTTTCATTAATCTACTCCGCTCCCATTGGTCGTAGCGTGATGATATATATTTCTTGATAAATATGCCATCCAAAATTAAAAGATTTTGTCAATTAAAACCAGTAGTTCTTGAGATTAGCACGTTCAACCAAACACACTCTTCAGCTTTAGCCCGCGACTTTGTACGCGTATATCCCGTTTCTTCCCGTTCCCATAGGAATTTCGGGAAATCCTCTCTTAGTGCTTCCCTACACTCCTCAAGCAGCCTACATACGAAATATAAGGTTTCTACGATCAGTAGTTTCGGCTGTGCGTTGTCTGTCAGTCACTCAGTCATGGAAGAATTTTATATATTAGGATTATTTCTCTTCAGGAGCTCATGGCTAAATAATAACAGCCGCACGGGTCGATCTTCAAGGTTAAGTAACGCTTGCCAAGGTTGGGCTGTGGAAGGGTGACCATCTTAACATACCGAATTTCCTTCGTGCCTCGGAAAACACGATAAACCGTTGGTCCCGGCTGTCATTTGTGATTTTTGGCAGTCGTTAAATTAGTAAATAGCCAGTAAATCTGACTCCAGTCTTGACTAGAAGTACCGTGTTACCCAGTTAACCGGTTGTGGAGGTCTGGTAAGCAGCCGCTCCACGTAAAACACTGGTATTCAGCTGAATTTGGAAGCCAAACCCAATATAGTTGGAAAAAGGCTAGGCAGATGATGAGGATCGGTTTACGCTGAAAATCAGCGCCGAGGATTCGTGCCCTCGTGCATGGACCTCGACATAATGCTGAGCGTATGCCGTTTCGCGCGGTAGTGACGCATAATTCCGTCAAAGATATAACTTTTTAAGTTTGTGTATATCTTAATAACCACCGGTTGCTGTGGCTTTTGATACAATAATTTATGTAAGTAATTTTTCACGCCAATAAATAGTTTACCTTTCTTTCTTAGTAGTTTGGAAGATAAACCCGCAATAAAGAACCACCACCACTAACCAAGATCGATCACCCTAAACTAATACCCATTACCACACCAGTCTTCTTTAATTAAAGATCATTTATATCAATAAGAAAACTACTCAGTTAAGCTTTTCAATCAGAAATGTACGAGGGAAAAATCCACCAATGGGATTACTTTATTTTCCTAGCTTGGCTTAGCGCAGTTCTAGTCGAAGGAACGAGCGGAGCTAAGTATATCTATGCTTAATATTATAAAGATGAAGAGTTAGTTTGGTTGATCGCGCTAATCTCAAGAACTACTGGTTCGAAATTTAAAAATAATATTTTAGCTGTGGATACTGATTTAGCTGAATACTGGTATTCAGCTAAATCCGGTTTGACTAGAAGCCGACCCCAATATAGTTTTGAAAAGGCTAGGCAGGTGATGATTTTAGCTGTGGATAGCCCATTTATCGAGAAAGGACAAGGCTAACTATATCCGACCGATAACATCACATCCGACCAGTAGGAACGGAGCATCTATGAAGAATGTTGCAAAACGGGTTTAAATTAGGCATAAAATAAAGTCCTCTTCACAATATTAATAATAATAAAAATTATTATTATAATTATTTTTATTATTATTATTATATTGTAATAAGAACTTATTTTGTAATATGACCCCTGGAAATACTGACCTGAAATTAAGATTCCTTATATTTTTACTTATTCGAGTGTATCCATGTGTGGCTGTGGCTTACACACTTAAAATAGCCGACTGCTTTAAAAAGTCGCGAGCAGACGTGAGTTCAATATATTTCCTAGCTGCAAACTCAAAATCGAGAACCGTATCTCATACTCTAATACCATTCCCAAATTATACCAACTATCAACGCAAAAAGGTAGACTCACACTAGGCTATTACCAACTCGATCCAGCCATATTATACCACCCTAATGAAGCAAGAAACAATTTGTTGATTCTACGTTAAAAGGGTCTCATTAACGTACGTTTTTCAGCTCATTTCTGTAAGGTAACTCAATAGAACCACTTATGGGATCAAGTAACAGGTATTGAGGTACCTTGGAGTATTGAGACCGGTTGTAGAGCACCTTTTAGTTGTAAATGTTGGTCAAGCGTTTAAAGTGTACCGGACTAAAAGTTTTTTAATGGCATAGTGCTGTGATTTAGTATCTCCATAATACGCATATAAGTGATCTTTGTCATTCTTACTTGACGTAAGTATACCACTAAAATCTTCCTAGCTATAGGAAAAGCATTATTAGTCAATACAGACCTATTGCTGGGACACTGAACCCCTGAATGTGAGTGGCACTGAACCATTGTCTTCCGTGGCACCTAAACTATAATATTATTTACGTTTTTAAGCACACTAATACTTCAACAGAGATAGAGTAAGGCCGCCAATTGTATTTGTTTTAGTTTAAAGTTTCCTTCATATGTTTTAATTTGGTGTACAATAAAGTATATATAAATAAATAAATAAATAAATTCGGAAAGTAACCAAGGTAACGAATGCTCCACATTTCTCTCAAAGTCTAAAATGGAGGTGAGCTGGTCATGTTGCGAAATACGGTGACAATCAACATCACAAAATGAGACGGACCACTTAGCGTGAGAACGTGCTTACCCATGCGACCGGTGGCAGGATGAGATTGTGGCCAACGCAGAAGAGACTGGTTGACCACCACGAAAGACGAAAAATATGGAATTCTTTGGATTTTACTTTTCTTTTTGAAAGAAATAAAGCTATTTTATTATTATCCATACTACTACTGGTATTGCGCTTAGCTCAATTTTAGTCTACACCAGTGTAATATAAACTACTTATTACTTGTTTATAAAAGTCCATCTTTTTCCCATTACTCTAAACAGGCTTAGCTGTTTTGTATACGATACAGTGAGGAATATCACAAATTGCATTCAATTTCTTTGCAATTCTGAGTGTCAGTAATACCAGTTTTCACTACCAGTAGGCAACAACAGAATGAACGCCTTAATAAAAGTGCACACTTCGATTTTCTACTCGCGGCTTAGCCGGCAAGTACCTGTGATCACCTGTGGTCGCAATGACAGTTGCGACGCCACAACAATTGAATAGTTTTACTGTAAAATAATCGGCGGACGCCATGTTTTTTGGTCGATGGGGGGCCATAGAATATTAAACACGGCGTTTAAAAAAAAAAGAAGTTCAATCTGCGTGATTTGGTATGGCACGTGGGATGCCATTAAGTTTCAGTGGACTCCTAATGGCACACACGTTTGCCGACGACAAACCACAGATTAAAATTCAACTGGAAAACTCAAAACGCTCATTGCACTTTATGCATACAACTAAGCATTTTTATGTTACTCAGGTAAACAGCTGGTATTATTTGTACTCGCAAGTCCACTTTAGGGAGTTAGTTATTTAGGAGCGAGATGCCATTTAGATAGTGTCCATCCGGTAACATCTTAAAATACGTGGTCACGTGTCACTTGTGGGAGTCGCTTGGAAGAAACGATCGGAAAATCGAACTTCTCGCTTGCTTTATCTTTGGAAGTGGATTAATCGTTGAAGTTATGAAGTCTTGCTCACCAATCATTGGTTTTCTGGTTGCAAGTGCGTCAGCGGTAACGAATGTCTTAAGTTTAAAATGTTTGTGATTGATCACGTAACATTTCGCATGTCGATCATCACTTATTCGTATTATTTATTTGTATGGGAAATCATCAAATGACTCCTACCGCTCTGGGCAGAGCGGAAGGGAGTGTCAAACTCTTACTGACCACAGGTGGCAGCACAGAAGCGCCAAAGTTAAGTATGCTGACCCTGAAAACTTCGAATATGCGACACTAGATGGTATAGTCAACGCCGTGCATGGTCCCTATGAACTTTTTTTGAGGGGCGCTTGGAACACAACACGCCTACTCGAGCCTTTTTTGTTTTTTTTTTTGAGGTTGGAAATTCATCAGGTAACTTTTCCCACCACATTAGCAGAATCAGAAAGCACATCATGCTACCTGTCACTGTCAAATTTTCCCAATCAATCTTGAACCTAATGCCAGGGGACGACCTACCTACTACACTACCTACGTGGTGGACCATAATCATAGCATAGCCCACTGCTGGGACATAATCATAATGTCCCCACTGCTGGGACACAGGCCTCCTCTCGGTGAGAGGGAGTGGGCAGTAATCCACCACGAGGGCCCAGTGCGGGTTGTTAGATGTCACATGTCTTCGAATTTTTGGTTCTAGAACATGCCGGTTTCCTCGCGATGTTTTCGTTCGCCGTTTTGAGAGCAGCATTTTGTATTATTTTTTTTTGGTGAAATAAATTATTATTTTCACATGTTTTTCACTTTATAACTCGTAAGTCGCAGCCATTACCACCGGGCTACCACTGCTCTCGTGGTGGACCAGCCTGACAAAAAACTGGCTGACCCGACAACCCAGGACAAGTCCTGGCGTTTCCAAATTAGGAAAGCCGACCCCACATAAAGTGGGAAAGAGCAAGGAAGAAGAAGAATCTTGAACCTAATGCGTTAGCGATGAAATTTGATAGATTGGTTGTGATAATGGTAATATTATTATTCTACTAAAGTGGCCTTTTTAGGGTTCCGTACCCAAAGGGTAACCAACGGAACCCTATTACTAAGCCTCCGCTGTCCGTCCTGACAGACTCTTTGCTGCTATAATAAAAATTAAGGTTTACGGTACGGAACCCTTCGTGCGCGAGTCCAACTCGCACTTGGCCGGTTTTCAGACCCGCTGACTAAAACCCATCCATGTTCCTCCTAATACCCTTTGCAGTCCAGGGCCGCGGTGACTCTTTCGAACCAATTCCTCAACCCTGGCAGGTCTACCCGAATCTAGTCCGTCGCTTACCGACCGGTCGTTAGTAGCTGGGGATACACTCCCGTATGGATACCATTATCTAACTGCCCAAAAAAATTCATTAGAACACCTAGTGCTAGTGTACTAACGTACAGCCACTGCCAAAAGTGCCGGTTACGTTATTAGCTAAACGTGGACCACTTCAATGTGTAATCTAGATAAGCCGCGTGTTATCAGCAGGTACGCTCGCGTACAAAAGTGTTTTTGTTTTAGATTAAGGTAAGGTAGTAGGAAAGAATTCGGTGGAAATGTGAGTTTTTCTTTTTATTTGTTATCTGATCTTCGGTAAATTGTGAACCTAACGAGTAAGTTTAGTATGTATTTTTCGTCGAGCCTTTTTATTCAATTTGTGACTATTCAATTGCATTTTTGGTATTCAAAAACAGTATCTTTTGGATTGTATTTATTTTTCGAAGATTCTTATTTTGTATGTTAATATAATAAAAAAATTTCTTTTGGAACCTGAACCTGTTCCCGTTACCAAACACCGACGGATGTATTTTTTTATATATTTTTTTTTAAATGATTCAAGATTTTTATATACTAACTTTTGTCCGCGACTTCGTACGCAGTGACCCCGTTTTTTTCCCGTACCAGTTGGAATTTCGGGAAATCTTGTTGCTCCTCTTCACTCTCCAAAGAACCTAGGAATTTAGGTTTTCTATGGCTAGTAGTTTTGGCTGTACGTTTTCTGTCAGTCACTCAGTATCGCAAGAGTTATATATTTACATGGCTATGCCACATGGAGAGAAAGTACCTTAAATATTGTAGATAGAACATTTTACTGAAAAAAGACATTATTTTAATGTAATAAACAATTTAGACTGCATTCATAGATTTTTAAATAATTACATGGTTGAACCGGTAAAAAATAGTGGTATTCAGCTAAATCCGGTTTGACTGGAAGCCGACCCCAATATAGTTGGGAAAAGGCTAGGCAGATGATGACATGGTTGAACTGGGAATTGAACCCGCTACACAAGAAAAAAATTACCCTGTAGCTTTATTATACCGATTGGAAGGCATCATCATAAGGATTATTTTTGGCTAAATAACATAGTTTTAGAAATAAAAGGAAGACCATGTTTTTTTCTCGTTCCCGGGGGTATTTCGGGAAATCCTTCCTTAGTGCTCCCCTACACTCACCTACAAGCCAAATTCTAGCTTTCTACGACAAGTAGTTTCAGTTGTGCGTTGTCAACAGACACTAACAAGACTGACTGATTTTCTTGTCAGTGTCAGTGTAACAGAAGAATTGTAAATATATTGATTTACACAAGTAAATTATGCATTTAAAAGTGAATAAATGGGATGGTTAATAAAAAAAGAAATTTTTTACATTATTAAAGTGATGTTCATTATGTGTTCACCAGTACCGGTTGTCATCCATCGCTCTAGTATACATTACATCGTTATCATGTTCTGTGGATCGCTAAAACTAACAACAGCTGTTTTTCGCCGAAATACTGATTTGTTTCACATCACAACTTCACATAACTGAAGGCGAAAGATTTATACCATCGGTGTCTGAAACCTTCAGACCAACTAAAATCAGTTAGTCACACTTTTGCCCGTCATTTCGTACGCGTATGCCCCGTTTTATACCCGTTCCCTTAGGATTTTCGAGCATTCTTCTCTATACTCCCCAAGAAACCTACATGCCAAATAGGGTCATCATCATCTTCCTGCCCTTATCCCATGTTACTTGGGGTCGGCGCAACACGTTTTATCACGGGTCGATCTTTAAGGTTAAGCAACGCTTGCCAAGGTTGGTCTGTGGATGGGAGGGGATCTTAATATACCGAGTTTCCTCCGTGTCTCGGAAAGCACGCTAAGCCGTTGGCTAAGCTGTCATTTGTAGATCTTTGGCAGTCGTTACGGATAGTCAGAAGCCAGTAAATCTGACTCCAGTCTTGCCAAGAAGTACCGTGTTACCCAGTTAATGGGTTATGGAGGTCTGGTAGGCAGCCACTCCACGTGAAAAACTGTATCCAGCTGAATCCAGTTTGACTGGAAGCCGACCCCAATATACATAGTTGGGAAAAGGCTAGGCAGATGATGACTAACACGCTCGATTGTTGTCCGATAATAAAGAATTATTAATATTAGGTCTTCACCTACAACCATTCTGTTTCATTAAATGAGCTACTTTGAACCTATTTTCGGAAAGGGTTTATTTTCCCTGGAGTGCGGTTTTACGCCATTTTTTTTTGTGAAAATCTACACTCGCGAGCTATAATCTGGAATTACTACATCAAGCTGTAGGCTATATTATAGCCTACAGCTTTCCTCGATAAATGGGCTATCTAACACTGAAACATTTTTTCAAATCGGACCAGAAGTTCCTGAGATTAGCTCGTTCAAGCAAACAAAGAAATAAACAAACTCTTCAGCTTTATATATTAGTATATAGATTGGTATATAAGCAAGTTAGAATTACGTTAAAAGTTGAGTGCCTGATATAAAAAATACCGGGCAAGTGCGAGTTGGACTCGCACACGAAGGGTTCCGTACCATCAACCTTAATGTTTATCATTTGTTGGCATAGCGGCAATAGAAATACACAATCTGTGAAAATTTCAACTGTCTACCTATACAGATGTTCTTGAGATACAGCCCTCTGACAGACAGACGGACGGACGGACGGACAGCGGAGGCTTAGTAATAGGGTTCCGTTGGTTACCCTTCGGGTACGGAACCCTAAAAAACTACGACGTTTACGTTTGAGCTACTGAGCCATATCTGAGCTTAAAACCCATGTTACTTGGTGTCGCCGCAACCTGTATTTAGTACCCCTATAATGTAACAAAATTTCCGTGTCTCGACAGCGGAATCCGAGGTGAGTATCGAATTACTTCAAACGTAAGACCTTTATGTTGTGCGCAACAAAGCTCACTTTGTGAGGTTTGTCACTCAGGTGAAGCTCGATAGACTAGCTGTAGTGTTATTCTGTAACAACATTTTCGTGTCTCGACAGCGGAATCCGAGGTGAGTATAAACGTAACACCTTTCTGTTGTGTGCAATAAAGTTCACTTTGTGAGCTATCTCACTCAGGTGAAGCTCAATATCGAAATGGTTACTTACAGAATAGACTAGCTGCTCTCCACTGTCAATAGTGATCGTTCACTACCGTCTAATTTTATATTATAAGTTAAGATTTTATAAAAATAATGGTTAAGTTGTTAATTTTACATATTATATACATATATTATGATTTCAATTGAGTTTAGTGTGGTTTTTAGGGTTCGTACCCAAAAGGTAACCAACGGAACCCTATTATTAAGCCTCCACTCTTCGTCCGTCCGTCCGTCTGTCTGTCAGCGTGCTGTATCTCAAGAACCATAATAGGTAGACAGTTCAAATTTTCACAGATTGTTTATTTCTATTGCCGCTATGACAACAAATAATAAAAATTTAGGTGTATGGTATGGAACCGTGTGCGATTCCGACTCGCACTTGCCCGTTTCTTATTTTTAAAGTTTAGATTTTTAATAATTAGCTGTAAATTATTTTTTAAGTATTTAAATAAATAATAAATTTAAATTTATGTTTTTGCAAACCACTATTGTATTGGGGTTATCCTGTAAATATAGTGTGAATAAGTTGAATAAATAAATAAATAAATAAATAAAATAAATAAACATTGTACAATTTTGTACCTTTTCTTATAATGTCACTCCTCACACTAACCACAAGTCTCATCCATTTCAACAATAATATTTAACGTTTCGTGAAACATAGAATCGACTTAACCTTTGAAAATTCCAGTTCTGTTCCTTAGAGACTAAGAAACTATAAAGAAGAACGTATTCAGATACGTTTCAGTTCGCGACAGTTTCTCAAGCCATGTTGAAAGATAAGTTTAGCCATCTGTTACAAAGATAGACAGGCTGAAAAGAAAATAATCAAAGTCTTCTATTTTAGAACGAAAGATCAAAGAATTACTGAAATGGAATCTAAAGTTAGACTTTTGTTACGGTGCTGTCTATATTTGGATCAGAATTAAACAGACTAATCAATAGTTTGTAAACAATCTAGAGAGGTGCCTATAAATACTCGTAAGTCCTAAGTCATGTACAGGTTATATTTTATTTATTTATTAATCTTTATTGTGCACCTAATAAGCAAAACATTTATAAAAACCGGCCAAGTGCGAGTCGGACTCGCACACGAAGGGCTCCGTACCATAAACCTTATTTTTTGTTATAGCGGCAATAGAAATACACAATCTGTGATAATTTCAACTATCTACGTATTATGGTTCTTGAGATACAGTCCACTGACAGACAGACGGACGGACGGGCAGCGAAGGCTTAGTAATAGGGTTCCGTCACACACATCACATTGGTATTTTTATAACAATAGTCAAGGCATGCATTGATTTCGAACTGTGTTGTGTACACTGTACTGTCTTGACATAACAAACGAAAAGGCTTATTTTGAGAGTTTAAAAATATTTTTAACTAAATATTTTTAAAGTAATTAAAGAGAATTGATTAAATTGACCATTAATTTGCAAAACTATTGAGAATAAAGAAAACCTGTAAAGTTAAAATTATGATAAGATGTTCGGAGCACTTTATGTGCGAATCCGACTTGCACTTGGCCCGTTTTTTTTTTTAATTTATAAATATCCACCATTTTCGTTAATGCGTTTACTTACCCTCAACTTGCCCATTATATTTGAAAACAAAATAGGGGAGAAGACAAAACAAAATTAATTGGTCCGTTAGATAGATTTCTACAAAATATCCGTCACGTATTTTTTCTTTTTTCACGCAAAAAAAAAAATAAAGACAATACAGTGTTTTGAAAGCTCGTGTGACGTCAATTGTGGTTAAAAAGTTTACAGAAATCAAATGACAGAAGACTATATATATAAGCATATACATATAGCATGCGTTTTGGGAACACATTTATAATGCGTACAGCTAAGGAGTGGAATTCCCAGCCGGAGTCTGTGTTTCCTGATAGCTACAACCTGGGAGTCTTTAAGTCAAGAGTGAATAGGTTACTTCTAGGCAAGCGTGCTCCATCTTCGACTACATCATCGCTTCCCATCAGATGAGATAGAGGTCAAACGCGTGCCTATAAGTAGTAAAAAAATAAAAAAGCATATAGAAGACAAGGAGCTCCCTGACTAGTTTTAGTTAGTCATCTAGCACTTACGCACATAAATCTTACATACACAATAGCCCACATAATGATATCCTACATATCTAAATAAGATTCCTAATGCGCAGTACCCTTTGTACAAGAACCCTACATAGAAGGGTGACATAAACCCAGCTTTGAGATTCAGTTTGAACAAAGAGCTAATTGGCATGTAGAACAACTTTGAAGGTAGTAGCGTAGTATCAAGACTATTGTTCGGCAGTTATGGGCTCCTGGTAGTTTTGATAGGCAAATTATGAAACGAAATGTATAATTATTAGTACAACATCAGCGGGCAAGATTCAAGATTCAAAGCATTTTGCTTCAAATAAACCATTTCCAGGCACTTTTGAAATGTCATGCTCGGTCAGTCAAAAACATGGAAGCTATTTATTTGCACGTTCTAAAGCGTAGATCTCTGTGGAGAAGAACGTGCAAGAAACTCCGCGGGCACTCTTTTAAATCATGTTCTGTTTTACAAAATTCTAAGTTACATAAACTTGTTGCTTCTGCATGTGAGGCAACACTTGTGCTTTGAAAATTGAACTTAAGTGTGATAATAATGCAGCCTAATAGACGGGGCCTGCTAGTGCCAGTGCCTACCAATTGCGGAATTTGTTTGAAAGAGAGGAGGAACACGGAGTTTTAGTCAGTAAGAGTCTGACACTCCGCTTTTTTTTTAAGGATGGTAAATCATCAAATGACTCCTTCCGCACTGGGCGGAGCAGAAGGGAGTGTCAGACTCTTACCGACTAAAACCCATTCGTGTTCCTCCTACTGCCCTTTGCGTTCCAGGGTACGGTGCCTCTTTCGAACGGTTTCCGCATCCCGGCAGGCACTGGCCCTAGCGGGCCCCATCTCCCATGCTGACAGCTCCTTGAGTCTGACACTCCCCTACGCTCCGCCAGAAATGGAAGAAGTCATTTGAATACTTTTCATCCTTAAAGCATTGTCCGCCAGACAAATAGACACAATAGAAAATTATTGTTTGTCGGTCACCGTTGACCGACGCGGCAGTGTTTGTGTCAAAAAAAGTTGTGACGTAAATGTGTTATCATTGTCACAATGTGTCAATGTGACATTGACAGCGACGCTCGTAAGGTGCAACTTTCATTGGAAGAGCTTACGTTGTCTATAACCCTGCAACCCTGTTCCTTCGCAGAAAACTCTAATTTCAACTGAAACCGTGACCAGATTGCCAATTCTACATTTTTTTAAGCAATCTTCGCATTCGCAATCTGTCAAAAATGTGTGGAAATAGGGAACATGCAATATTTCCATTTTTGCTTTAATTTTAAAGAATCTAGAATAGACACACACCACATCTATAAGAAATGAAAATGCTTTAATTTATTGCCAAAATAGCGTTATTAAACCGACAGTTTAAATTTTCACGCGAAAACGGACGATGACGTCACTCCTGTTTGTCAATTGTCAAGAACTTCCTTACTCAAAGTCACATAGTTGCCTTTTCGTTGTCATAACAGCAGTGAAGTCACTAAACGCTGATTGTTGTTTTTGAATACGTTCCGTTTCCCGTTACTTTAATTCATTATTTTTGTTAAAAATCGATATTAACTAAAATAAAAACGTTGCCTTTATTTCAAACTTTTTTATCATTTTACTAACAACATTCTCATAAATTCTATTTTTGCATCTTCAGTATTGAGGTTTTATTGACAGACTATCTTCTACTCGCATATCCCGTTTTTCTCGCTCCCGAAGAAATTTCGGGAAATCCTCCCTTTACGCTTCTTTACCATCCCCAAGAAACCTACATTCCAAATTTCAGTATTCTACGATTAGTAGTTTCGGCTGTAGTTTGTTTTTCAGTCAACAGTAAGATGAATTTGAAATAATATTGATTGCAACCGAGATAAAAATACAAAAGTAGCTTAAAATTAGTTGTATTGGCATTCTGTTCATGGCTCTGAATGACTGAGAAGTCCAAGTGACCACACAACAGAGATATTAATCGACACGAAAACAAGAACAAAAGCCATTCCGATTCTTATTACGACCACGGCATATGAAAATATGGTGACCTAAATACAGTTTCGGTATTCGTTTTGTATGCTGAGTACCGTCGGTGTTCGTCAGGTTGATTGATGAGGTTCCCAACTAGTCTAGGTGTTATGCTTCTGACGTCACTTAACAAAATGTTGGAGAAAATATTTTGCTTACGGAAAATTCTTTGTGAACTAAGTTTTTGATCGACTCGTGCGGCTGTTATTATTTTAAAACCACAAGATTTTTTCTTTACTATTGATAGGCACACGTTTGACCACTTTCTCACCTGATGTTAAGTGATGATGCGGTTGAAGATAGAGCGCTCTTGCCTAAAAGTAACTCATACACTCATGACTAAAGATTGTAGCGATAAAGAAACACGGACACGGATATAATGAGACTTCGCCACAGGTAGCAAATTAAGTTGGAAATTATAATATATATTGGTGGAAATTATATATTTTTTTCCTACTCCTCCGCTGTACTTATCTTATAAATTTCGTTGCAGGATCCAAGACAGTTGAATCGTTTCTCCGGGACTCGTCGTGTTTCATTGGCTCGGCGTTTTTCTGGTGGTCACCACTGTTGATCCTAGCTTTCCCAAAAAAAAAACAAAGCAGTTAGATATTTTCATTTGTTCATTTTTGACCGTCAGAAGCCAGAAAAAAAATGAAGCCAAGTGATTTACAGAAAATCGAAATAACCCGCAAAATGAAAAAGCTATATATTATTATGTCTAGCTTTTCCCCACTATGTTGAAATATTTATTTATTATTTTTTTTTTTTTTTTTTTGTAATGGGTTTGCTCTTGACTCTAGTCTATGTCAGAGATGACAGAGACAAAGTCTACGATGGAGCGAGCCTACCCAGAAGGAGCCTGTTCACTCTAACTTTGAAGAGATTAGGGTTGTAAGCTTTCGGAAACACAGACGCAGGCAGAGAGTTCCACTCCTTTGCTGTGCGCATTATAAAAGACGTTTGAATTTATTTAACACTTTACGCACACAGATGTACAGAGGCGGACTTACTTTATATTGTATTCGACTTCCAAGCTAAATAAATGCATATAAAGCTATCAAAATTTTACCCTGTTTATTATTTTCTTACTTTGTTGCCAACCGTACTCAGACCTCGAAAACTTTCGAACAAGTCATAACATGTTTTAATTAGCCAAAAAAGCTGCAAAACGAGGTAAGGACCCACTGGTCTGAACTCACGTTTGCCCTGTTTGGTCGGTAACAAGGTTTTACAACTATGTAGGATGATAAATATGTTTTTCATACATATTCCCTATTTCCACTTCCCTATCAAGTAAGAGATAAAACAGAGCTAGGTTATAGGTAGACATTGAGGGATATTTCCCAGTAGGTTCACGTGCATTTTGGATGTGAATTAAAATCTATGTATGGTCATCATCTGCCTAGTCATTTCCCAACTAAGAAGGAGTCGGCTGATAGAGTAACCGTTTGTATTTGCATTATGGTTACATGGAGTAAATGGCTATCTCGTAAGTCGTAATTTATTAAATACCACGGCACCCTTTTGGTACAACTGAATCATTCTGACTCATCATCATCTGCCTAGCCTTTTCCCAACTATATTGGGGTCGGCTTCCAGTCAAACCGGATTCAGCTAAATACAGTGTTTCACGTGGAGCCGCTGCCTATCAGACCTCCACAACCCATTAACTGGGTAACACGGTACTTCTCGGCAAGGCTGGAGTCAGATTTACTGGCTTCTGAGTATCCGTAACGACTGCCAAATATCTACAAATGACAGCCGGGACCAACGGCTTAACGTGCTTTCCGAGGCACGGAGGAAACTCGGTATGTTAAGATGGTCACCCATCCACAGACCAACCTTGGCAAGCGTTGCTTAACCTTAAAAATCGACCCGTGTGGCTGTTATTATTTAGCCACGAGCTCCTCCTCCACGAACTGAATCATTCTGACTATTATTGATTAATTTACTAACTATTGCTCGCGACTTCATACGTGCATATCCCTATTTACCCCGTTTCCGTGGGAATTTTGGAAATTCCACTCTTAATGCTCCCCTACACTCCCCAAGGAACCTGCATGCCAAATTTCATCTTTTACGACCAATAGTTTCGGCTGTGCGTTGTCTGTCAGTCACTCAATCAGTCAGTAACGAAAGATTTTTGAAGTGAAAACTTCTTTAGCGGCGTTATACTTTTCTTGTGATGGGTAAAAAATGTTAAACTCGCGTCAGGACAGGCCACTGTCACGTTCCTTTTTTCCTAGCGGACAGGATTTAAAAAGAAACGCTAAAGTTTCGGATAACGACTATATTTTAATTTTTTTTTTTTAATCCGAGATGAGAGGGTAGGAGGTAAGGCCGGTCAAAGGTCGGACCACGTAGAAGGCCGTGAATATCGCACTCTCCTGCTTGGTTCCAGTCGGTGACGTCGGTGTTGGCTTCGGGGTCAGTCTAGCGGTGAGGTTCAGAGCCGTCCAGTCAGCCAGTAGTGCAGGGTGCCGATTCAAGGGTTCCGTCCAGTCAGCCAGCTACGCTGATCTTCAGCCGTGTAGAAGTTCCCAGTACGGGAAGAACACTAGGCACTTACTAATTACTTCAATAACCAAGTATATTTATATTTAGCTGAGGTTACTAGGTGGTTTCTAGTAACTAGAATAAAATTATATGGAGTACGAGGGAGCAGAGGTATGTACTGTTCAGAAAACTTAGTACGCGTGGTTCCTCGATGGCCGATTGAGTGTCACTGCCTGCCAGGTAAGTCGGAGGGAGAGAAGCACTTATTCAAGTTTTCACTTCTGCTGCACCCCCGGAGTGCAACCTGTTTTTTTTTTTTATTGTGCCATGAAATTTTAGATGTAAGATGAAGTAGAATCTAGGGGTAGGGAGTTAATAGTTAATTAATATGGGACGCCATATATCAAGACGGGTTGTCGACATCAAACACACTAGTTTAACAGATCTTAAACCCTTCATGACATTCCTTCTTCCAGTAATTGTCAAAGTAATAGTTTATTAAGGGTAAAGTAAGTACTTCGAGGCAAGCCTACCCATCGTCAACCACACCTTTTTTTTTACTATTTTTCTCTATCTCACCTGATGGTAAGCGATGATTTGGTCGAAGATAGAGCACGCTTGCCTAGAAGTAACCTATTCACTCTTAACTCAAAGACTTCCAGGTTGTTGCTATCAGGAAACACAGATTCCGGCGGGAAATTCCACTCCTTAGCTGTACGTATTTGTGCGTGTGGGTGGGATGTCCACAATGTACCGATGGCGCATCGCCGTACGTCTTGTGGTCCGATGATGGAACGGGCTTGGCGGAATTAAATTATGCAATTCCGTCGCACATTCCCCACAATGCAACCGTGCATTGCTTACTTGGTGAAAGCAGTTGGAAAACGGGATTTCTCAGTAGCAGTCTGGAGTGTGGAGTTGTGCCCCTTTAACAGCAACAGCCTGGCCCCCAATGTGGGACCAAAATATATACGTATCTGGCAAAATGTGGGTGTACTCAGCGGGCAACAGCGTCCTACGCGTTCATTAAAATAATGCACTGAGAGTTCTGCTGTGGCAGCCGTGGCGGGGTAGTGCGTCAGGGATGTTGATATTGATGGTTTTTCCGCCATTATCCGGAAAAGATGTGCATCCCTGATGACTTGTATTCGCGGTGGCACCAACAGTATCTCAGTGTCAGTCTCCACGCTGAAGTTTAGTTGTATATTTTTTGTCTGTTACCTACTAACACTAGAATTTAAGTGAAATTGTTACTAACCTTATAGACTCCGCTCTGAAATTAAAACATTCTATTCTATTAGGAAGAACGGAAGAAATAAAAAACATATATTTGACGAAAGTCGTGAAGTACCGATATACATTAAATTGAGAAAGAAAATGAGTGAGCTTTTATTTTTCAAAAGTCCATCGAGTTCTCTAAAAAGTTATAATTAAAACAAATTGCACACTGCTCCATCAGACACATCACATCTCTACCTAAATCTCCAGGGAAAAGAGCACGCTTCTTTATGTTATGTTAAGTATGCCTACTTAAGCCTCAAAAACATCTTTACCTGATTAGAAGTCAAACACCGGTAGCCACCTAACTCGCGATAACTAACAACTTTGAAAGTATTTTCCACCGATTTCATCCATCTATGTTGACAAAACATTCAACAAGTAGGTCATCATCTGCCTAGCCTTTTCCCAACTACATTGGGGTCGGCTTCCAGTCAAACCGGATTCAGATGAATACCAGTGTTTTACGTGGAGCGGATGCCTACCAGACCGCCACAACCCATTAACTGGGTAACACGGTACTTAATGGCAAGACTGGAGTCAGATTTACTGGCTCCTTACTCCGTAACGACTGCCAAAGATCTACAAATGAGAGCCGGGACCAACGGCTTAACGTTAAAACATTCAACAAGTAGGCTCCATAAAAGCTAGGTCACTAATTATTACTAAAGATGATTAATCACCACTGATTTCCTTTCAAGATACGAAGATTGTTAGGTGGAAAGGGCAAGACAATCCATCATGCGGTAGCCTCATCAGGAATACATAAAGATATGGGTCAAGTGTGAGTTGAACTTCTAGGGAAGGTTTTTTTGAGTGTTTTTTCACCAGAGATGAGTGAAGTACTTTCTGTCTCAATATATTTTACCTACATGCCAGACTGTTTATAAATTCATTCAATTAAAACCAGATTAACAGGTCGGTAATGCGGTTTAAAAGTAGGTAGTTATAGCCACTTAAAACCCACCCGTGTTCCTCCTAGTGTCCTTTGCGTTCCACTTGCGAACAAATACCGCAAGCCTGGAGATGGCCATATACACCCAAAAATAAATAATTATCAATGCATTAAAAATAAATAATTATCAATGCATTAAAAATAAATAATTATCAATGCATTAAAAATAAATAATTATCAATGCATTAAAAACCCTAGAGACAGTTTAAATAATACTGTTGCACTTGTAGACGGCACAACGATAATAAGGTATTTGGCTAAGGGGTTTTGTTTGTACATAACTTAAATCCAAAAGAAAAGACAAGACGCAGAGAAGAAACGCGCAAATCACGCCATAGTGAATTTGCCCCACTTGGTACAAACTACGCGAACTATTCCGTGACAATTGCAGAAGAATAACTTCAAGAACTGATTACTTCTCTATTTTTCCATAGATTTTATTAAATAAATAAATAAGTATTTATTAATGTAGATTTTTAATAGTAGGTAGTCAACTACACTGTTATAAAGGCTGTATTAATACTGCTTCTGAAGACAGCACCACAAGAGAGTGTGACATCGATGCGAGCAACATTTTTCATAAAAACTGTTTTTTTTTTATCCGTAGACAAATAATTCACATGAAAAATGGTCTAAACATCAGCGAGACATCTAAAATTAGAACAACATTGTCCGGTTTTCCTACCCGTTTACGGAGCCCTAATAACTAATCTAATGGGGATTTAGTTGGGCAGTACCATTAATTCCTGGTCGTGTGGTGTGCGGATAAGAATAATCCTCCCCTTTCTTACAATGGACCGTTACAGGAGAATGAAGGATTATTTCTTTGATGGAGCACTAAAGTCAGCAGTGAGAACATTTAGATTTTATCAAGAGTACCTACTGGTCGTCTAAAACTACTATAGGGGCATGTTGAAGACAATTTTCATTGTGTTAGCCCACCAACATGCTGTTTAGTAGGCAGACCGGCCCTGTTAACTTTTACAATATAACGATTTTGTATCCGAAGTATAACCAACAAAACCATAAAGCTAAGGTACGAGTACCTTAGCTGTCCGTCCTTCTATCTGTCAGCAGACTGTATTTCATGAACCGTAATAGATAGACTGGCCGGCTTGGGTTACGGATTTTGTTCGAAAGAGTCACCGTGGCCTTGGAATGCAAAGGGCATTAGGAGGAACACGGATGGGTTTTAGCCAGTAAGAGTCTGACACTCCCTTCCGCTCCACCCAGAGCGGAAGGAATCATTTGATGATTTCACACCCTTAAAAAAGTATATTGGTATTACTGATAAAATTGTCATAGAGCGTGTATTTTCTATTGCTCTGATGGCAAAAAATAATAAAAACAAATCAAAATTTAATTCATTGATTCATGACAAGAACCTTGTTTTTATCGGCAAGGAACCTTTAGTGTGCGAGTCCGACTCTCACTTAGTTGAGTTTTTCTAATGAGCAATTTTATTCTCATAATTAGTAAGTGCTTATAACGAAGAAATTCTCGAAGAAGGAAGCACCCATCATCCTTCCCGTGAGTGATGATTCTCAAGCACCCTTTAACTGTGCAAAGACTGACCTATTTGTACCGACAGACTTCAGGGACATGGCCACTTATCTCGCGTCTGACCAGGATTCAAACTGTTTTATATGCAAAATCTTCAGACCATACACAGAAGCAATTGAGCCACGCCACGCGCGATTATCGTAACAATTTAAAACCTGGTAGTTTGTCTAAATTACACGCACTAGTAGATTTTGTTACAATTTGTGATGTACACAAAGAACAGAACACCATTCCTATATTTGAACAGTTAGGCAGAACTGCAGAGGTATACATACAGTATTCTGGCATGTCGAAATCGAACTTCAATATTGTTAAGTAGTTTTTGCCCGCGACTTCGTACGCGCGTATTCCGTTTTGTCCCGTTCCCATGGGAATTTCGGGAAACCCTCTGTTAGTGCTCCCTTATGGAGTTTAGGGAACCTAAACGCTAAATTTCAGCCTTCTACGACCATAAGTTTCGGCTGTGCGATGTCTGTCAGTCGCTTAGTCACTCAATTAGTCAGTAATCGAAGAATGGAAGAATATATATATATAAAGCTGAAGAGTTTGTTTACTTGAACGCGCTAATCTCAGGAACTGCTGATCCGATTTGAAAAATTTTTTCAGTGTTAGATAGTCCATTTATCGAGAAAGGCTATAGGCTATATAAGGTGTAACTATTCATACATGAAATATTTTAAGACAATCATCTAACGGTTATAACGAAGCCATTTCAACGAAAAAAAAAAATTTATGAAAGTGTTTTTGGTTTTACGAAATTTACATTTTCTTAAGACATCTTGCATAAAACTTTTACTCCCTATTCTATGAATGAGACGCACCGCGCCGACGACACGGCGACGGGCGATGCCCGTCATGCGCGGGCATAATGGATGTTGGAAAAATAAGGAGCCAGTATTTATTTTGAGGGTCAAGTGATTTTAAATTATTATTTTTTATAAATTAATATACTTAGATAAAAAAAAATCCTTTGAAATGGCTTCGTTATAACCGTTAGATATTGTCTTAAAATATTTAGTGTATGAATAGTTACACCTTATATATCATAACGCTAAGACCAATAGGAGCCGAGCAGTAATGAAAATTGTGACGCAAACGAAGTTGCGCGAGTCAACTAGTGGAAGAATATACGAGTGTATTAGGATAACTTACCACTATCTAGTGATCAAAACTTTACGAAGCTGCGAGCCGCTGTGGTTCCAAAATAAGCAGACTTCTAGAAAAAAGCGTGCACAGTCGAGAATTTCAGATAAATACTCATACATTTTCTTGCACCGCACGGGTCGATCTTGAAGGTTAAGCAGCGCTTGCCAAGGTTGGTCTGTGGATGGGTGACCATGTTAACATAGCGAGTTTCCTCCGTGGCTCGGAAAGCACGTTAAGCCGTTGATCCCGGCTGTCATTTGTAGATCTTTGGCAGTCGTTACGGATAGTCAGAAGCCTGTTAATCTGACTCCAGTCTTGCCATGAAGTACCGTGTTACCCAGTTAATGGGTTGTGGAGGTCTGGTAAGCAGCCGCTCCGCGTAAAATACTGGTATTCAAATAAATCCGGTTTGACTGGAAGCCGACCCCAATATAGTTGGGAAAAGGCTGGCAGATGAGGATGACTCATACGTTTTCTTCAAACAGACAAATAAATATAATGATTGTAACATTACTGTCAATCACAGATACCAGTGATGTTGATACTAGCTCAACACCATATAAGGCAGTAATAGTCCGATACAAGAGCCAATTGCAGTATTATTTGCTACAAAATCGTGCGTGGTTCACAAAGACTCATTTACTAGTCTTAAGGCGCTGTCCCGCTAGAAATGTCCGAGGTAGCTATGCGGTGCGAGGATGTGTAGTGGTGCTGTAAAAATGTGTTATTGTTTCCACTAAAGCTGTGCCAAAAAGTCAAACGGTATGTAACTGAGCGGTGCGAGGTTTTGTAGCACACTCTTTTTTTACTCTCACCCCACGAATACAAGTCTCTTAATTTTGTATGTACAAATACCCAGTTTTACTAAAACTTTTCCATCTAAGGAGCCGTCTCCACGAGCGAGTGAACCGCGGTGATATTATCGTCGTGCGACGTATTTCTATAACAACTCTATGAACGTGTCTCCACACGGCGATATTATCGCAGCGATTCGACGAGTGAAAAAACGTCAACTCGCCGCGATTCTCCCGCTCTAGGAGATGGCCCCTAACCTAATCTGCCTAGCCTTTTCCAAATTACTTTGTGATTGGCTTTCAGTCTAAACGGATGCTACTGAATACAAGTGTTTACATCGTAAAAATACACTTTGGAAAGACTAGTGTCAGATCTACATATATATAGTGCCTGATAGCTCCAACCTGGGAGTCTTTAAGTCAAGAGTGAATAGGTTACTTCTAGGCAAGCGTGCTCCATCTTCTACCACATCATCGCTTACTATCAGGTGAGATGGTGGTCAAGCGCGTGCCTATTAAGAGAAAAAAAAAAAAACAATTGGCTTCTGACTCTCTACAACGACAGTCTAAGTTTAGCAAATGACAGCCGGGACCAACGGCTTAACGTGCTTTTGAAGACCCGAAGGAGTTTCAGTATCTAATCAATGATCACCCATCTAACCTCCACAAGTGATCCCATTGGTAGATTTTCCCTCGCGCACCGCCAAGCTACCTCGCTCATCTCCGGTAGAAGAGCATCCTTACTTTAATTTACAATTCTATTTACCCATGATGACCCACAAACCCATATATTTATCAAGCTTAATTGGCATGTGGTAAAGGTCGTCCAGGCCTTCAAGTAACTCGAGTATTTGTCCATAAAAGTGATCGTAAAGTGCATGCAATATGTGCCATGCGTTAGATGACGTCATAGTTAGGGTTCGGTTTGATTACGGCGCGAAGAGGGTGCGGCCAATGTGTGTTGATAATAAAGTGTTGCGTTGTGTTCTTAGATGATACGAGTAGTTAGGTATATGTTGGTTTTTCTTGCCGTTGGATTATGTTGGAATAGATGTATGGTACCCAAAGGTTGATTTTTAGATGATGCCTTGTTGCGTTAAGTCTCCTCTTTGACATCGTGGGGGAGTCAAACACCTCACTCCCCCCGCTGACCCGAGGTGGCCCGTAGAGACGGGCCGGCACCAGCCAGGGATTACGGAAGTCGCATTAGTTCTCACGATCTGCGGTTGGTGAGAGATGGAGCACCGGGGTGGTTTTAGTCAGTAAGAGTCTGGACATCCATGAGGATTTCCCCCGTTACAAAAAAAAAAAAGTCCACCCATCTAAATGTCACAACTGCACATATAAAGTTTAGATAAACATTTAAAGTCGAAAACAATGCGTTCTCGATTTTTTTTTAATTTGTTATTGGTTTTCTCTTGACCTAGACTAGCTAGGTCAGAGACGACAGAGATAAAGTCTACAAATAAAATAATAGTTTATTTATTACGCGAATCAAATCTTTAGAAAGTCATAATTTTTTAGAAAACAGTTTTTTTCAGTTTTCATTCGTTACGGATAGTCAAAACCCTAAACATTTCACAACCTATCTCAGATATCCTAATAAATATCCCTTCTTTACCTAGTTAGTTACCTGCTAGTTTGTGGGGGTAGCTTCAAATAGCTAGCAGCTAGAAGCAAACAGTTTTATAGTTATGAAGAGGCTGAGTAAATGGTTAAGCCCTTTCTGGAAAGTTGTCGTGTTCAAAAAGTCGCGTCAGTGTGACACTGCCCTTACTGATCTAACGTGAGTTACGTCTCCAACTGCTCAGCATTTATTATTTATACTTATATATAAAGTTGAAGAGTTTGTTTGTTTGTTTGTTTGCTTGAGCGCTCTAATCTCAGGAACTCCTGGTCCGATTTGAAAAAATATTTCAAGGCTATAGGTTATATATCATCACGGTAAGACTAGTAATGAAAATTGTAACGCAGACGAAGTTGCGCAGGTCAACTAGTAAGTAATATAGAGAGGGTTGCAGATATTAATAGAGGAACTAAGTTAGATCAACGATATTTAATTAACTAAAACTTAGTAAAGAGATAAAATTTTACTATTTTTTAATTTTTTTGTCTTATGTAATGTATATAGTAATCTATATGTATTACAATTTTTTTTTCTAATATAGTGCCATAGAACTTATTCCGGTGGTCCCGGCCGCCAAATGGCAGTCGTCAAATAAACCATGTCAGAGGCCCTTGAGGCAGACTAGAAACTCTGACACCAGGGTGTGTGGGGGTCGTTAGACCTTACTACTGCCCACACAATAAAAAGAAGTGCCATAGAACACTTTTTGACTTTACCAAGCCAAAGAAGACTGTGGTAATATAGGAAACGAAAACCCTTGAAAAAGTGGCAAGGTGTCTGGCAGTAAATTACCGACGCGTCACAATTTAACCACTGATGCCATTGGCAATTGATAATATCCATTCCATCAATTACTTCATTCTAAAGCAACCGCGTTGTGGTTTCTATTGTCCAACAGTCACTTTGGATGCCGATAAGTAACACAATTAGTCACATTTCAAATTGAAAAGTGTATGTGACAAATGTTCAATACTGGTATGCAGCTGAACCCAGTTTACCGACCGAAATATGGAGAACCCAAACGTGGTCGCTCACAATGGACCTCATCAGAAGGCTTAAAGTCACTCAAAGGGCAATGGAGAGGGTATGCTTGGAGTTTCCATGCGTGATCGAATCAGGAACGATGATATCCGCAAGAGGACCAAGATCAAAAATAAAAAAATCAAAAGTCGTTTATTTAAATTAGGCTGAGTGTCAGCACTTTTTGAACGTCAACGTTTACAAATAGACAGACCCCCAAAATGCCCGCCCGTCACCGATTCTTAGTGTTTTAGCTGTGGAGAAGAAGTGGCCAACAAACTCCCCAGCAACACATCTGTCTGTTGAGTTAGAAGAACTCGCATTTATACAACAGGAAGAATACCGACATAACCCGAAGAATCGCCAAACTGAAGTGGCAGTGGGCAGGGCCCATTGCTTGCAGAACAGATGGTCGATTGAACCGAAAAGATCTAGAGTGGCGACCGCGTACCAGAAAACGCAGCGTTGAAAGGCCTCCCACAAGGTGGACCGATGACCTGTACCCCTATTCTGTAACAACATTTTCGAGTCTCGACAGCGTAATCCGAGGTGAGTATAAAGATAAAACCTTTATGTTGTGTAATAAAGTTCACTTTGTGAGCTAACTCACTCAGGTGAAGCTCAATATCGAAATGGTTACTTACAGAATAGACTAGCTGGAGAGGGTCGCGGGTAAAACCTATATTGTTTTTTTTTTCTATAATTATTTACTAGAAGCTGAGCTTTTATGTTGTTGTTTTTTTTTTCAAGAATCGTCTCTAATAAATAAATGTCTTAGGTTCAGTCATAAATAAAGATCTCCAAAAAAACATTAGCTGGCTCACTGCCTTAAGCTAGCAATGATGTTACAAAATACAATACAAAGATCGAATTAAAAGCTCCCAGAATTTAAGTCAAAGCAAAAAGGAATAATTCATTTGATTATTTTAAAAACATCTTTCTGCTTTTTGAACCGTCAACGACATCAATGTAGCTTTTATCTTTTTCTTTTGTCTTTTTAAACACTCAATGTTTTATCAGATGCTCAAACGACTGCGTATCTTTTTCACAAAAAAAAAAGATCTTTTTTTTAAATGTTTTTAATTGTCTAAGACAGGATAAACTTCGTTAGAAATTAATCAATTAAAAATTGTGCAGCTCAATGTTTTTCAAAAGAGAAAATTGCAAAAAGTTTAATTTCCAAGGTCTGTACTGTAATCTTACCTGTAAGTTTCAAAGAATAAAAAAGTTCTGATGAAAATAATTAAAAAAAAACGGAGGAGATTAAATTACTTAGTTAAGCGAAAAAACTACGAGCATCGTGGCTTTTTTCTGTAGTATCGGCTCAAACTAGCCATAATAGAAGATATACTTAGGTAAGAGACCGCACTCATTATCGTCGAGCAGGATATGTTTGCGTAGTGTACCCCACAAACCTTACTTTATAATACAATACAAGTGTACGGTATTAGGAGTTAGATTTATTGTAAATCCGATTGTCGAAGTACAGTGATTAGTTATTTATATTTAAATTTATTCTCATGTAAGTGAAATGTATTTATTTATGAGAATGAAACGTCTTTAACCAGAAGAGAAACTATATAAAGAGTAGCTCAAAGCGTTTTAAAATAAACAAGCTTCGCACGCGCATATTCCGTTTTTCCCGTTCCCGTAAGAATTTCGGAAAATTCTCTTAATGCTTCCCTACACTCCTCAAGAAACCTACATGCCAAATTTCAGCGTCTGCTACGCTCCTATTAGTCTTAGCGTGATTATACATATATAGCCTTCCTCAATAAATGGGCTATCTAACACTGAAAGATTTTTTCAAATCGGACCAGTAGTTTCTGAGATTAGCGCGTTCAAGCAAACAAACAAACTCTTCAACATCTATACTAATATATAAAGCTGAAACGTTTGTTTGTTTGTTTGTTTTATCGAGAAAGGCTATAATAGGCTATATATCATCACGCTAAGACCAATAGGAGCGGAGCAATAATGAAAATTGTGACGCAAACGATGTTGCGCGGGCCAACTAGTTATAATATAGTGTAGATATTGATTGCCAGTAAGCATCACTCTCCAGGGAGCGACAGAAAGGAGGACGTCACGGAGAATATTTTTTTTTGGTTTGTCCCGGATGTCATTTCAAGATTTTTGACAGTCTTTACGGGTCCACCAGTCTTGCTAAGAGATAAGGTAGGTCAGATAGGCAGTCGATCTTCATAAGATACTGGTACTCACCTGCATACGGTAAGACTGTATTTCCAGTCTTACCGTATGCAGGTGAGTACCAGTGAGACCTTCTCGTCAAAGTTGTAAAAAGGCTTGGCTTAATAGGCTGTTTTACAAGATAAAAAAATATGATTCTATGTAGTCCGTCCGTTTAAAAAATATAGGATACGTATTTTTTACCATATCAAATCGATAGAAAATGATTTAGATCAAAGTTTTAGAGAGGGGGCTGGTGACGTCACATCACTGGTATAAATTGTACCATCGTAGTGACGTCACTTGTGTTTCCAACGCACTGTATCGACTTCATGTTTTGATTACGTGATTTTTTTTCAAGAAAAAATACGTGTCGAATATTTGGAAATCCATCTGACGGACTTAGTAGATTTTTTCAGTAAAATATCCGATTGAGTGAGGAAGAGAAAACGTTTCTGAGGCAATACGACCTTCTATTTAGTGGTTGTTAGACTTTCTGGCTGGTTGCTGAGCATAAGGTCTTGGGCCACATCGATTCTCGAGGTCTCAAGCAGGGTCATTTGTTAGGAATTCTCAGTTGCACAACGGAATCAGGAATTGTGCAATACCGGAACAGGGTCCATCGGGAAATAGAGACTTGTCGACATCTCGGTATAGCGTCATTGAAGCGAAGACTTCAGGAACTGGAGTAAAATATGGGTACGTTACTCTTAAAATATTCTACTTTCCGCCATTTTCTTTTGGAAAAACCGGTCAAGTGCGAGTCGGACTCGCGCATGAAGGGTTTATTATTTGTTGTTATAGCGGTTTACACTCTGTAAAAATTTCAACTGTCTACCTATTACGGTTCATGAGAATAGCCCCCTGCCAAATAGATCGACGGACGGTTGGGTGGATGGATGGACGGATGGACTGCAGATGCTTAGTAATAGGGTTCCCTTTGGGTACGGAACCCTAAAAAAGAACCACGAAATCAACTGAGTTTGTATCTCTGAGCAATATTTGATTATATTTATTAATGTATAATAATTAATTCGTCTTGGTTTCAGTCAATCATAATTTCAGTGTGATTTTAGCGTCCATGCTGGACATAGGTGACCCCAAAGTGTCGCCACATTGCCTGCGGTCTTCAACAGGTCATCAGCCCATCATGTGCAAGAAATTCTCTGATCGTTAGTTTCTAATTTTCAAAAATATTTCGCTAGACCACGTAAACGTTTTCGGTCAAAATACAAGTGTTTTCTAGAACTCGAACAAACAACTTGACCACCAAAGAAAAACAACGAAATCAAAGAAATTGACAGAACTTCATCAGAATTCACTGAAACTTGCTGATTCTATTTTTTACGCTACGTCCCTCAAAATCCGCTTCAGTTCGGCTGTCCGACAAAAAATAACGGTTTCCCGCTCGCCGAGTCTCAACGCAAACCGGACCAAGTTTCTGTCGTTCGTACGAACAAACTTCTATTGATAACGTAACGTTCAATCGCACGTTAATTTTGTAGACTCGCTCTGTAACCAGTTTGGGGAGAGCTCTATCAAAGGAATTTGTGAGTGTTTTGCGTAACGGGAAGGGTATGAATAGGATCCATTTAAGTTGGACGGAAATGTTCGAGTTAGAGAATTAATAAGGAAAGCTAAGGTATTTTTGGAACTGAACGGTTTATTTAGGAGAAAACCTATTCTCCAAAGTACACTATGTGGTTTTCAAAGAATCATAATAATATCTACCTTTTTGGCTCGTTTTCGAAAAGAATTTTCTGAAATCCTTATACTTAATATTATAAATTCACGCCAAAACTACTAAACCGAATTAAATGAAATTTGGTACACAGATAGTCTAGAACCTGAGAAAGGACATAGGCATATATTTTTTTATCCCGGGTGTATGTTCCCTAGGGACCACGCGGGCGAAGCCGCTGGCAGAAGCTAGTATTATATATGCAAAAGTGGATTTGTTTATTTGTTACGCTTTCACTCCTAAATGGCTGGACAGATTTTGACGAATTTTGAACTCGATACGAGTTGGACGGGATCTCAAACTCAAAATTCTTTATTGCGAACAGCTACAGGACAGGTTAACAAAAATAGGTAGGTTCTTAGAACTTAGTTGCCTGTTTAGGCATTGCATGGAAATGAAAATTTTTACATTCAATATTATAGACAACATACATAATAATATATTCATTAGCATTTTTCATAAATTTGACATTAAAATTATCATTCTAGTTTTTATAATTTACATATATCTTATTTTATTAAGTACTACAGTCTTTTTAGGGTTCCGTACCTATAGAGTAACCAACGGAACTCTATTACTAAGCCTCCGCTGTCCGTCAGTCTGTCTGTCTGTCAGTGCGCTGTATGTCAAGAACCGTAATAGGTAGACAGTTCAAATTTTCACAGATTGTGTATTTCTATTGCAGCTATAACAACAAATACTAAAAATTAAGATTTATGGTACGGAACCCTTCGTGTGCGATTCCGACTCGCACTTGGCCAGTTTTTTTATATTATAATTATTTTTTTTCGAGGAATTCTTACACAAGCGGTTATAGGCTGCTTGAATGTAAGCAGTCTTTCGCAAAGGGGACTAATATTATTATCTACACAAATATATAAAGCTGAAGAGTTTGTTTGTTTGTTTACTTAAACGCGCTAACCTCAGGAACTGCTAGTCCGCTTTGAAAAAATATTTTAGTGTTAGATAGCCCATTCATCGAGGAAGGCTATAGGCTATATATCATCACGCTAAGACCAACAGGAGTGGAGCAAACGATATTGCGCGGGTCAACTAGTTTTTTTATAAATTTGTGAGATAGTACTACGTTTTTTGAGTAAATCTAGTAAGCAATGCCAGTGAAAGAAATACCAAAGAAAGAAAAAGCAACCAGCTGTTAATGAAGAAGAAGCGCGCTCTACAGCCATTCATACTCAAAAGCTCGAACCAATTTAATTGAGACGAGACGCATGTGTCTTCACGTTAGTTCCTCACAGGTGCGTATAACGGCCATGTCTTATCACATCTCAAGTTTATGTACTTTGCTACCCCGTGATAATTAAATCAGAACTTCGCACTCGCAACTTCACTCTAATGTAAATTTGGACGAAATTTAGGCCAAGCCCTATGTTGGGTGAAACGACATGCAAATTGAGGTCGGTGTGGCCAAAAGGCGGGCAAAGCAGCCATTTTAGGACTTGAAGAGACTGCTTTGTGCCCATTACGGGGGTTGGCAACATTTTGGTTGCTCAGCCACATAAAATTAAATCTTGCGAAATCTGGTCCTTCGAGTCGGATTTGTCTTCCCAAAATTGGTGCTTCGAGCCGGATTTTAAGACGATGCTGAAAATATTTGTGTCAGAATCTCGGTTTTATTGTCTTTTCGATGTTTTTATGGTAGTTTTGAAACTCTACCTCGATCTGTTTTGTGAATACAATGTAGCTACGAATGAATAAAAGTTAAGAATGGAGGAAAAATTTAATCAGCTTTTTCTGACGGAGTGAGATATTACTTTTTAGCTGCATACCACTTACATAAACAATGTAGGGTTAGTAAAAAGTTCTTGAAGTATTGTGGTGAGTTTTAAGATTAAGCGCTGGAACTGCAACAGATGCGTATTATGATTGAAACTATGTAAATCAGATGATATACTTATGGAATAGGTAACTAGATGAGACTTAACAGCAGGCCTGTGTTCATCAAGGAGTAAGACAAACGTGTAGGCCTATAGTTCGCCGCCGCCGCCCGATCAGAACCAGGCCCGGGTCGACGGCGCGCTGTGTTCCACCCGCGTTTCAAAGAGCTGTCAGCATGGGAGACTGGACCCGCTAGGGCCAGTACCTGCCGGGGTGCGGAATCCGTTTAAAAGACGCACCGTAGTCCTGGAACGCAAAGGGCACTAGGAGGAACACGGATGGGTTTAGTCAATAAGAGTCTGACACTCCCTCCTGCTCCACCCAGAGCGGGAAGAGTCATTTGATGATAAAAAAAGGCCTATAGTTCACCGCGGTTTTGCCAGCAATGTGAAAGTCACATGTGATATTGGACAAGTCAATGGTCAACGATCAGCCACATTTCCAGGTTCCGGGCTGCTAATGAGAAGTTCCAGATGAAAAACCTCATATAGCCCAACCCGGAAAACGAAACCAGGACTTCATTCTCGCAAGTAGCGCTTGGAACCCTTAGACCAGCGAGGCAGTCTATGCACTCAATGATTGAAATAGTTTTATGAAATATACTAGCTTTTCATATCCCGTTTTTTCCGTTCCCGTAGGAATTTTAGCACACTACACAAAATTCAGCTTTGTAAGTCCAGAAGTTTCAGCTATTCGTTATCTGTCAGTCACCAGTAACGGAAGAATGCTATATATAATGAATGAATGCTATATATAGACTGAATGCTATATATTGACTAGTTGACCCGCGCAACTTCGTCTGCTCCGCTCCTATTGGTCTTAGCGTGATGATATATGCCTATATATGTGCCTATTCCGATAGCCTTCCTCGATAAATGGGCTATCTAACACTGAAAGATTTTTTAAATCGGACCGGATTTCCTGAGATTAGCGCGTTCAAGCAAAAAAAAAACCAAACTCTAGCTTTATATATTAGTTTAGATTAATACAGTTGCGGGCGATGTTGAGATTAAAACGCAAATATGGATCGCTCTTCTGTGAAGCTACGGCGAATACCCAGTAAAGAAATATACCTAATGGAGCTCCAGACTTCTTTCAAGAAAAACGTAATATTCAAACCGGAACACAACACTGCAACACTAGGTACTAGGAGTAATGGTGCTTTAAGAGATACCATATTTAAAGCCCAAAAACGCTGTATAAGAGCCATGTGCGGTATAAAACCAAGAGATAGCTGTGAACCCTACTTCAAGTCGTTAAAAATTCTTACGTTTCCGTCATTGTATATTTTAGAAATGGCAATTTTTGTTAAAAGCAACATAAAGCTATTTGCTAAGGTCTCAGACACCAAGAAAGGTCCCGTTAGAAGTCAAGACAAAAATCTTTTAACTGTCAACAGCTATAAAACTGCACTACTTAGAAAAAGTGTTCTTTGCATGGGTCCAATTATATTTAATAAACTACCGGACAACATAAAAAATGACACCCTTCAACAATTTAAAAACAAACTTAAGGAATATTTGACTCAAAAATGTTACTATACAATAAGTGATTTTTTGAATGATCCTTGAACCATGACCATGAATATTGTATATTGACATGAAGTATTATTGGCATTAATTATAATTGACATTAAGTAGCTATAATTGACATTTTAATTTGAAATTATTATATTAATTATTTTATTAGTGTTCCAACTGTATTTAAATTTGAAACTTAATTTGTTAAATTTTGCATGCCAATACTCAGGCAGAATGTGCACGGGCCAATATATATTTTTCTTTTACCAATTTTTGATAAATACCCACATTCTATGCGAATAAATGATTTGATTTAGGAAGTAGAAAATGCTAGCTAGTAGTATTTTTCAAAACAAACTCTTTCAAAAAACCTCTTTCTCCAACTAGAATCTCATTCCTCATAAAGTCTTTTCAAAGTGAATCTATTGAGATTACCTAATACTTTTTTTTACTATCAGCCAAAAGAACTAAATCTTTCCCCTGCTAAGATTAAACCCGTTTCCCCCTCTACCCCTTTTTATAATCGCACCCCCGTACGTAAAGGGCTGCCCAAACTGACACGGTTTCGAAGAAAATTCGCGTCTGAGCGGAACGTCTAGCGTGAGATTAGGGTTGGGATGAGTGCGAATCGAGGGTTTTGATGTCGAGTTTATTAAGTAAAAGTGTTTTACGTGTTAAGGTTTTAGTGACTGAATAATAAAATAGGTTTTAGTTTAATTTTCTATTACAGTAATGTAGGGAAAACTTTAACGGGGTATGCCAGTTAGCAATACAACTAGACATATATAGGCGACTAAATATATTTAGAAGTTTAAATTAATGCCTATACGTATAATATGTCACTGCGTCAAGAGTTGAAAATTAAATAGTGCAATAATATTTAGGTGTTGAGGAGCTAAAAAATAACAGCCGCACGGGTCGATCTTGAAGGCTAAGCAGCGCTTGCCAAGGTTGGTCTGTGGATGGTTGCCCATCTTAACATACCGAGTTACCTCCGTGCCTCGGAAAGCACGTTAAGCCGTTGGTCTCGGCTGTCATTTGTAGATCTTTGGCAGTCGTTACGGATTGTCAGAAGCCAGTAAATCTGACTCCAGTCTTGCCAAGATGTACCGTGTTATCCAGTTAATGGGTTGTGGAGGTCTGGTAGGCAGCCGCTCCACGTAAAACACTGGTATTCAGCTGAATCTGGTTTGACTGGAAGCCGACCCCAATGTAGTTGGGAAAAGGCAGGCAGATGAATAAAATTTAGGTGTTGCATAGATTTAGTCAAAACAAGGATAGTTCGTATTAAGCCTTATAGTCTCACTTATATAGCGACAACATAAATACACACTGTGAAAATTTCAACTGTCTGCCTAGTAGGCGGTTCATAAGATACATACCTGCTGACAGACGACTGACAGCGGAGGCTTAGTACTATCAAAAGCGAAAATTTTCATAACCCACGCGAAAATGCAAACGTGAATGCGAAACCGATAGGTACACCGCCACATCACTACGTGTAATCCTTTATGTAAAAGTTATTATAAGCCCGACAGACTGACAGTGACAAGCAACTCAAGATAATCTTACATACAGGTAGTTTTCTTCGAAATTCGAGGTACAGGGAAGAAGGCCGAAAAGCAATTGTTATACCGTGAAAAGTGGCATTATTTTTGCATGGAAGATTATATTTGCATGACTGCTTCCTTGGTCTGTCAGGAGTGACTTTCGCGTCTTGGTTTTTTTTTTCTTCAGAGGCCTTAGTGCGAATTTGTATACCTTTTTTTTTAAAGATGGAGAATCTCCCGCCCTGGATGAAGCAGATGGGAGTGTCATACTCTTACTGACTAAAACCCATCCGTGTTCCTCCTAATGTCCTTTACGTTCCAGGGCTGCGATGACTTTTTCTAACGAATTCCGCAACCTCGGTGAGTACTAGCATTTCTATACCTACGTACTATTTTGCGTTAAAGGGGCACTGAGGAAACGATACGTAATTGGCGTTCGTTTGATCCCGTGCTGCAACGTTATTACTTTACGTTAGTCATATTAATTAATTTGTAAAACATTTAAGGATTCACTCCATAAATCGTTCACTTTAGAAACACGGTCAGTCATTTGTAGTTTCCTCCTGACAACGATAAAAAAATACCCAACGTAATCTTTAAAAAAACAATATGGTCTCTCGGTACTGCGTAAATACTTCATGGAAAGTTTTCAGTCTTTTTTAATAATAACAAAACTACATATTTTTTTATAACGTAAACATTTCACATTTTTAAAATATGTATTAATTGTTTTAATAATACGAACGAAATACCTAAATTAGCTCGCATTCCGTCTATTTTAGCTAGAGCCGCATCATTTCCCCCATCCGCTTGAATCCGGCCGTCCGACATTGAACTCTGTATCTTGCGTTTGCGAACAGTTTACACTTGCGCTTATGCACACATACACTGACCGCATAAAATATCTAAACCAAAAGCTCGGTACGCTCTTAACGATAAAGTCCATTTATATTGACACTAGATAAGCGCCCTGTGGTGATCATACCGAGAAACCTCATTTTCCTAAACACATTGACATAATTTTGCTGACACTTTTTTCACCATAAATACTTTTTTTTTTTTGTATTATTGATAGGCACGCGTTTGACCACTATCTCACCTGATGGTAAGCGAGGATGTGGTCGAAGATGGAGCACGCTTGCCTAGAAATAACCTATTCACTCTTGATTTAAAGACTCCCAGGTTGTAGCTATCAGGAAACACAGACTCTTACTTTATTTTTCTTAAGAGCGCTTTCACAATTTTTCTTGAATTTGAGCGTTTGATTCGAGTTTTGATGTCTGATTATGCTTTAGATATAGAAAAAAAACAAAAATACGCCTAAGAAAGTTTGATAGTTGATCTTGGGAGTTCTTCTTCTTGGGATTCTAAATAAATAAATCAATTTGTTTACGTACATCAGTAAATTTCTTGTCTCCGCAAAGGGTGTTTCATAAAATTACGCTTTTGGGAATCTTTTGATGCTTTAGTACACCGAAGATATAATAAGTTAATCAATTTTAAAAATGTCCATGATACAACTGTACTTTCTACTTTGGAATGATCAAATCAAATTGTTACGATTCATGCACTAATAAACCAAAAATAATTTTGTAAAACTGAGAATTATTGACCTTTTTCCGTACGAAACTATATTTTTTATCTATGAAAGTATAATCCAAATTCAAATTAAAATTATTTAATAATTAAGGAGGTATTGTAATAAAGCATGAAAAAAAAATTGGTCTATTTAAAAGTAAACTCATATTTTTAAGCAATTTTTGTATACAGCCCCACAATCACTATAAATCTCGGGAAACGCGGTTTTTAGCTTTAGTCCGGGGCAAGCGCTCGATTTTGTAATAGCGCCCTTAACGTTTACTCGACCAAGTACGTTAAAAAACTCGCACTTAGTCTCTGGTCAAGTAAAGTTATTATCAGGCAGAATCTCAATTCTGTTAATTAAGATTTCTGAGTTACTTTGGCTGAACTGAAGAGCTACTAAGAATGTTCAACAGTTCTCAGTTGTTTGCAGTCAGTTGGATTGGCAGTATTCAATTACACGGGACTTCTTATACAGGGTTATTTGAAAAACACCAACAATCTCTTAGGCAGTGAAAGTACACATGATTATAAACAACTTTTACTTTGAGAACAACTCTGAAAACTCTGGAAAAAATCAGCTGTTTCATACATTTTAAATAGGTATTGCGTTTTGTTTTTTTTTCAGAATATCGCATTTTGTATGAAACAGCTGAAGAAGAGGTTGTTGGTGTTTTACAAATAACCCTGTATAACCGGAAAAATATGTATTTATGCTGATACCATATACCACTATCACTAGGTACACATTTGAGCAGCATTAAATAATATGTTTGTAGATTCTAAGGTACTATTTGACCCAGAAACATAATAATATGCGAATAAACTTCAAAACTCGCAGTTGCATACATTCTGTTTAGAGTAAATTACCGTTTCGAATATTCAAACAAACCACTATTCATACAAAATTCAACGAATAATTTTTCACCATATTTTTCTGATTCAATTTGGCGCAATAACTGGTGCACTCATATCAACTTGTTTGATGAACGACCCAAAACCGCGTTTTGTTAGCGGGACGAATAAAAATATTGGAGTTACACAGGGTGACTTTTTAATTCAATGGCAAGTACTTTTCATTTGGTGAAAATTTGTCAGTGAATTAAAAAGTCATTCTGTAGTTATGACTTTTAAATAAGGCTTTGGTTTCCAGGTACTAGATTAAACCAGTACTATAATTTGAGGAGCTTATGGCTAGATAATAACAGCCGCACGGGTCGATCTTCAAGGTTAAGCAACGCTTGCCATGGTTGGTCTGTGGATGGGTGACCATCTTAACATACCGAGTTTCCTCCGTGCCTCGGAAAGCACGTTAAGCCGTTGGTCCCGGCTGTCATTTGTAGATCTTTGGCAGTCGTTACGAATTGTCAGAAGCCAGTTAATCTGCATCCAGTCTTGCCATGAAGAACCGTGTTACCCAGTTACTGGGTCTGGTAGGCAGCCGCTCCGCGTAAACTACTGGTATTCAGCTAAATTCGGTTTGACTGGAAGCCGACCCGAATATACTTGGGAAAAGGCTAGGCAGATGATAATTTGATAGATTCAATAACTGTTTTATTTATTTCACTAAAATTAAATCAAATGTTTAACGGAGATGAAGCGATAGGCCTTTTAAAATGTCCAATTATTTCTGTAAATCTGTCAATAAATTGAAAGGCTATGAAAGTAGATTATTTTTAACGTTTCTACATTCAGCCGGATACATAAAAAAATAGGTGGTATAAAGTATAGTATTTTGAACGCACCTATGCATCTATACTAATATAATTATATAAAGCTGAAAACTAATATATAAAGCTGAAGAGTTTGTTTGTTTGTATGCTTGCTTGAACGCGCTAATCTCAGGAACTACTGATTTGAAAAATTATTTCAGTGTTAGATAGCCCATTTATCGAGGAAGGCTACATATCACATATAAGGCTATATATCATCACGCTAAGACCAATAGGAGCGGAGCAGTAATGACAATTGTGACGCAGACGAAGTTGCGTGGATCAACTAGTAACTACATATAACACTAGTCTACCACACGCATTTTCTTACTGACAAAATACATAACGTGTGGGTTCTCTGAGATCTTGCTGTCAAATAAGTATAGCTTCCATACGAGTCACAATGGTCTTTGAAAGTAATTCAACGAACGACTGCAGAATCTCAAAGAAAACAAAAGAATTCTACGACACTGGAACGGTACGACATCCTTTGACTTTCGAAGATTGAATGAATACCAAAAGTATTTAATTATTTTGATCATACAACCTCGTCATCATTATTATATTAAAGTCGAAGTTCATGTATTGTATGAATTACTTTGTACTTTATTTTGGAGCAATTGCAACAAATTTTTAGGGTTCCGTACCTAAAGGGTATCCAACGGAACCCTATTACTAAGCCTCCACTATCCGTCCGTCCGTCCGTCCGTCTGTCTGTCGGCAGGCTGTATCTCAAGAACCGTAATAGGTAGACAGTTGAAAAATTTTCACAGATTTTATATATCTATTGCCGCTATTACAACAAATAATAAAAAGTAAGGTTTATGGTACGGTACCCTTCGTGTGCGAGTCCGACTCGCACTTGGCCGGTTTTTACTTTAACATTTAGCATATTAAAGTAAAAAGTTGTTGCAATTCTTCAGACACGTTCCAACACTGTGACCAAACGTTTTTTTCATTTAAATGGTTTTTTTATGGATAATTATTGGCAAGATTCTCGATCAACATCAAAAGAGGCTCTCGTTGGGCAGCTGGATAAGGGTTAAATCCCTGACCACTGGTAGCTGATAATGATGATGACCCTGATTCCGATACCGGTGGGCTACTGTTTTTTTTTATAATTTTTTAATGTTTTTTTTTGTATTATTTTTACAGAAATATTTAAGAAAGCAAATAATATATATGTCGCAGCAGGAGGCCATAGATTAAGAAACTTCTAACATCTGTTAAAACAGGGCGGTAGTGAGGTCATTCCATCTGTCTGTCAGTTGTCACTGTTAAGTAGTCATTGTCAAAAGTGTCATTGTGTGACACGTGTAAGTGAGGTGGGGATTGTGATGTGACATTCATTCTGGGAGAACGTGCGCGGGGGCGAATGACCTCACAACCTTCATCTGTTTCCATCTTGGATATTCGTGATTATTGAGATTTAAAAGTTAGTGAAGTAATAAAAAGGAAGATCAACGCTATCTGTTCGTGGTATTATTTCCCGTTTTTTTGAAGATGTACGAGGAGGAAGGCCTGCCCAAAAATAACATTCCTGGTTCTTCTCCCACATATACATGACAATGAATAATAATAATAATAAATATCTTTATTTCCCAATAATACAGATAGTGGTACAGTTAAGTCTTAGTAAAGTTAACAATTTTTGAATACATTGACCAGAACATTTACATAAACATTTGGATGACCTAGGAATCTGTACGCAATAAGTTAAACTCTGCCTCTTAAACTAGGTTATCCTGTATTTCAAGAGACAGTGTTTCGCAATGAGGGCCCAATTGAATGTGCAAGTGGACTGTGTCAATTTACTTTAGGAGGGAAAAGAAACGTTATAGTTTTGATTACTTACAAAGATTTATAATATATTGCATGAGTATGTGAGAGTGCGAACGTGTGGGTGAATGAGTGTAAATGTAGGTATGAAGGTGTATATGTGTGAGTGTGAATAAGTAGTTGGAGAAGTATTGGTGTGAAAGTGAGAGGAGAGTGAATGTATGTGCGATTGTATGTGGATTAGAGTACGGGAGTATTTGTGCAAGCATAAAGAAGTGTGAATGCTAATATTAGCCGATGTAGGTAAGTAAGGTCTCTGTTGCGGCATAATCGTGTTTAAGTAGCCATTCTGTCACTTTTAATTTTAGATTGTGTTTGTTTAGGTCCAAGATATTCAGTTTTTTATGAATCTTTTTGTAGATGTAGGCGCTAATTACATAATACTGATGCTTTGCGAAAGTGGTCCTGTGTTGGGCGCCTCTGGGAAGGTTTGTGCGCTTATTTGGGTTAGACGGGGGAAGGCTGTTATGTTTCCTAAGGACAGCTTGAAGCACAAAGAGTTGACGGACTGTAAGAACCTTGCAATCTGCGTACAATTGTACTGTTGGATATCTATGCGGCTTCCTTGTCATTACTTTTAGTACAGCTCTCTGTGCTCTCTCAGCCCTCAGGATGTGACTTTTCGTAGCTGCACCCCATACAGAGATGCAGTAGCCTATGACCGATTGGCATAGTGCGTAATACACCATTTTCAATATATTGGCATTAGCTGAGTTTCGGAGGGATTTAAATATATGTATGAGGCGCAGAGTTCGAGTTGTGACAGCGTCAATTTGTTTTTTCCATGTCAGTCCATCATCTATGTGGACCCCTAGGTACTTAACGCTGTCACATCTGGTAAGCGCTGGACAGGAGCATGGTGCAAGTCGATATGAGCATGAGTGGACAGTAATTAAAAAACTAAGTGACGGAGCGGTCTGTCGCCTAATTGCGAACGGGATGTAGCATGTTTTGTTTAGGTTTAAAGTCAGAAGATTTACATTGAGCCATTTTATAACTTCTGCCACTGACCTCTCAGCTGTAGATTTGAGAATATCCCAAGTAGGTCCATGAACTAAGATCGCGGTATCATCAGCGTATGTATATATGCTAGTATTTGGGATATTCATTTTGCAGAGGTCGTTGACGTAGATAAGAAATAAGGTGGGGCCCAATATGCTGCCTTGAGGGACGCCGAATGTAACAAACTCCTCCTCACTGAGATGGGTGTCAATTTTAACTCTCTGAGTCCGATTCTTGAGATAATCTTTGAATATATCAAGTGATACGCCACGAACACCTAAGTGTTCTAATTTTGAGACAAGGATGGGGACAGAAACTGTGTCAAAAGCCTTAGAAAGGTCCAAGAATATACCTAAGCATTTTGTCTTCTTATCTAAATGTTTTGCTACCTCTTGTGTCAACCCTAGTACAGCATCTTCTGTTGAAACGCCAGCTCGGAAGCCATATTGGTTGTCTGCAATGATTTTGTACTTTTTCAAGAAATTCCTGAGACGATTGTTTAAGATCCTCTCGAGGATCTTAGAGAGGGTAGGCAAAACTGATATAGGCCTATAATTTTCGACACAGCTTCTGATCCCACCCTTGTGTATGGGATGGACTATCGCCTTCTTTAAGGCGTCCGGGAAAATGCCCGAATGTAGGCATCGGTTGTATATGTAGGTAAGTGGTGGTGTTAGTACATGGCGACAGTTTTTCAGTAAAAGAGGCGATATACCATCCCACCCAATAGCGCAGTCATTTCGTAGCTGTAAGATAAGCGACTCTGTTTCAGCTTCATCTATTTTGAAGAACGCAAGAGAGTTTACAGGGGAGGGGCTTACATTACTTAAATGGGATTGAGCGTTATTCCGAGGCGACGACATAATATGGTGTTGTGATATTATGTTGTCAGCCAACTTTTTTCCTACGTTACTAAATACTTTGCACACCTCATTTACTGAAGACTTTGGATCATTGCGTAATTTTAAGAGCTCAATGGGGCTTGCACATATTTTTGTTGTGTTGGTAATTTCTTTGATGGTTTTCCATAAATACTTCGGTTTATTACTTGCTTTCTCAAGCTCACTCATTTCGTAAGTTATTTTTAGTTTTCGGAGTAGGCCATTACAAAAATTTCGGTATCGATTATAGGTGGTTTTAAGTATGAGGTTCTCTGGTGCTTTCTTGGACTGTATGTGTAACTTGTCTCGGTGTCTAATGCATTTTAGAAGACCAGGAGTTATCCAGGGTTTCAGAGTTCTCTTTTGTCTAGGGATTTTTGTTTGAGTCGTGTGTTTAGCTATGACCATTGTAACGATGTCTATAAAATTGTTCATAGAGATATTAGCATCCCCCTCAGAGTAGATACTTGAAAAATCGGTATTTTCCAGTTCTAGCTTAATTGCTTCATGGTTGAGGCGGGTGGAGAGGTAAAATGTTCTGCGCGTAGGGTTTGCGTTTAAGATATCAAGGAGAATCGGCTTGTGGTCAGTTATATGAGACTCTAAGACTAGTGTGGTCGACACAAGTTTAGACTTTAATAATAAGTGATCTAGGCTTTTATCGAGGCGAGTGGGAAATTCGTGAGTGGGTAATAACCCTTGAGAAGCATTTAAGATGAGGTAGTCAAGACATTTGTTGTCCTGATGACGTTTGATTAAATCAATGTTTATGTCGCCCACTAAAACTATATTTGGGCAGGCGGATACGGTGTCATAGACATTAGTCAAGCTAGTCTTGAAATCTTCAAAGTCCTCGTTGGAGTTATATGAAGGAGAGCGGTAGATTGCTACTACCGCTAACTTGTTCTCTATTTGACACATAAGACAGGTTCCGCCCTTGAAGGTGGGTTCCCATACATTTGTCTGTAGGCCCAGTTTAATATAAATTATAACTCCATCATTTTGGTTGAGATTTTTGCCAGTTGAGTGAGACTGGAAACCTTCCAGTATAGGTAAATTATTAGCTTTACTAAGCCAACATTCGGTGAGAACTATGATATCAAAGTTAATTTTAGTTAAGCGCAAAAGTACTAGAAGTTGGTCGAAGTTTTTATTTACACTACGGATATTTAAATGCAGTAGTTTAATATCACTACCACTGGCTTTAATATATTTGAGACAGTCTTCTGGATCACAAATAAAAGAGTTACCGACAGTAAATTTGTCAAGATCGTAATTAATATTAATCAAATTAGTCATTTTTAGTTAATTAAAAAATTTTTAGAGCGAGAGCCTAAATTTTACGAGCGGTATTTTATTGCGTGAGCCAGTTGTATGATGAGCAAGTAAATGTATCGTGAGCTCATGGCATGATCAGGTAATAAGATGTACAAAGTTTGAGATGGCAAGTGCACCGCACATAGGTATGTGGTTTCCATGATAATTAGGAGTATTGTTGTGTGTGTGTATGTCATGTGAGTATATTTATGATTAGGGTTTTCTGTTTTTTGTGGTGTTTGGGAGAGTGTGATTGTGTTAGTTAATAAGTAGTTGTTTTGATAATATATTGTTATGGAAATGAAAATAAGAATAAAAAATAATCTGATTAAACTAAAAGAAACAAGATAAAAAAGATTTACAATGGGTTTTAGGCATAGTCACATATTGTCTTTTCCCAGGTCTTCCAGGATTTTTTCGGTGCTGATTAGAATCTGTTTGTCCCCCTCTTGCTTCCGAAGGAAAATATTGCCATTAGATATCCAGCAGTATGTGTACTTGTACTTTTTGGCGAACTCACGGGATTGATAAAATAACTTCTTGGTGTTGGCAGGAAGTTGTTCAGCGACATAAACCGGTTGGTTATTTCCAGGTAATCCAATCGTACTGGTGTTAAGTTTTTGGTCTTTTCCCCTCACCTTGTTAAACGACCGCACTGCAGCTAAGAGTGTCTGTTTTGTCTGGACTCTGGAAAATTCTGCAATGATTGGACGTGGCGTGTCAGGAGAGGTGGGCTTACCTGGAAGACGATAGACGTCCCGCAACTCGGTTTCGGGAATTTGCATTCCAACAGCTTTGCCTATACTGCATACTGTTCTTATGAGACTTGTGTGGCTTTCCGAATTTTCTTGCGGAACATTTCTCAATTCAACACCAGAAGAGCGGGACTTGCGCTGCATATCTGTTATCTTTTGTTCCAGGCTTTCAATATACTTTTGCTGTTCTTGCCTTTCTTTCCTTAGGACCTCAACTTCTTTTCTCAAATCTTCAAAGTTTTGATTCATATAACACATTGATTTCTCAATTTCATCATTTGACTTGCGAATTTCCGTGTTGGTAGCCTGAATCTGGGTATTTTGTTTTTTGATTTGAGCAACCTCAGATAACAGTTTCGACATGAGGGTAGTCTGTTCCGTTAACGTTTTTGTTATGTCGTTGTCACCAGAAATTAGAACTGACCCGCCTTTTGGCGAATTTTCTTGTCGAGGACGTTTGCTACGGTTTATATTTACGTAGTCACTCAAAATTATTGCAGTGCTTATGTCGGGTTCAGATCGGGTTTGGCTCTGACTCATAACGCTTATTTGTGTTTTTGGCGTTTTAGGTGGAGAGTGCTGAACGCCGGCCATTATTAGGCAGTTAATTATTTTGAAAATAGAATAAGTACTTATCTAACAGCCTGGCCACGGAACATTCGCCGTGGCAAATTATCGCGCCAGGTGAACGGCAAAGCGTCTAGCAAACTGCAGCGGGGCGCGTTGGCACGAAGCGCGGCGGCGGGCGCGGCGTAGCCGATAAGCAACTCGTAGCACTCGTAGCTCGTAGCAAGCCAACAGGACGATAACGTCAGACGCTCGTAGCGGTCGTAGCGTTGTCTTCGGTCATTGAACGGTCTTGTAGCACGGACTGGATAGTAAATTCGTTGACCGCGCCTGCGTTGATGTGGCTGAGTGGTGAGCGCGGGCGACCGCCGCGCAAGCGCCGCGAATTCGAATCCTGCTCGGTTGGCACCAATCACAAACCACTTGTAGCTGAGGGAACTCGGCGAACACAGTCTATCTCTTTCGAGGGGTGGAGTCTGACCGTATGGTAACCGTAGGAGTAAGCGAGAATTTAATTTCTTTACTTTGACCAATAGGAGTTTATAAAAGCAAAAATTGCGATAATTTACGAGCACACGCGACACACGTCCACTTCCAGTGACGGCCAAGCGGCGAATCCATAAAAGGAATAATAATAATAATAAACCTATCCGCAAGGCAGTTTTGTGGCGAACTGTTGGGCACTAGCGACCCCACGGACCTGATCTCCAGGGACAAGTCTTGTTCCTCATTTCCGGCTTGCCTTTATTGGCTGGCCGGAGTTAACACTGACGAGGAACAGAGCTCCCACCTCATTCTTGCCTTAATCGGCCGGTCTGAGTGGAGATTCGCAAGAGCAAACGTGCTCAGGAGAAGGACGTATAATCCAGTAAGGTGCTGGTAGGGATCTTGACCGTACTTCCGGGATTGTCCTGATAGCCGTGGTATACCTCTCCACTCCTCTAGCACCTCAGGATATGTTGCCCCCTTGGCGCTACGTTACTTTGTGCTAGCGACCCTTTTCGGGGGGGGGGGGGGGCATTTATTGAGTGTGCAAGTCACCCCCTGCTATTTTAAAGCTGTTTTAATTGTCAATGGTCAGGCAGGGGTCAATAGTTCTTCCATAGTCAACGATTATTAGTCCACTAAACCAGCCAAAACCATAGCGTTTCATCTTTTGTTTCCATATTCTGCAATAGTCCTGCTTCAACTGGGGATTGTCCTTGGCTATACTTTCACAGTGCATACAGGGATAATCGTCGGTTGGTATCCCATTCCATTTGAAATATCTAAAGGGGCCTCTGCGAGTTGGCTTCGGCCCCTCGTACGCCTACCAAAGGACCGGGTCTCCAGGGACCCGAGAAAGTCAAAAACATAACAACAATAATAAACCTCAACAAAAAAAAAATTACGTATTGTCATTTCTTGGCAATCAGCTGAACATGGAATTATAACCTTCAAATTAAAACATTTTCGTTAAATAACTTACTTTTTCGATATTTCGCCTGTAACGGGTAGCCGATTAAATGTGTCATGTTACATACAAACATCTTCGATATATAGTATATTGCCCTCTTTTTGGTAAAGACAGCCTTAATGTATGAAAAGTAGTTATTTTAATTTAAAAAAAAATGGAATTACATTGTGGACTCTGGAATTCTTTGAGATTAAAAACAAGTCTAACACCCTATTACAACATTACCGTTGAGTATCCATTACAGCCCAATCTCCTGACTCTCATAGAGAGGAAGGCCGCTGTCTCAACAGTGGCCTTATTATAAGCTGATTTAGCTATCGTATGGCGATAGATAGAGGAGCTCGTGGCTAGATAATAACAGCCGCATGGGTCGATCTTCAAGGTTAAGCAACGCTTGCCAAGGTTGGCCTGTGGATGGGTGACCATCTTATCATACCGAGTTTCCTCCATGCCTGGGAAAGCACGTAAAGCCGTTGGTCCCGGCTGTCATTTGTAGATCTTTGCCAGTCGTTACGGATTGTCAGAAGCCAGTAAATCTGACTCCAGTCTTTTTCAGGTTGTGAACGTCTGGTAAACGGCCGTTCCACATAAAATACTGGTATTTAGCTGAATCCGGTTATACTTGGAGCCGAACCAGCAAGACAGCAAGACTTTTTTTAATTTTTTTATTTGTAATGGGTTTGCTCTTGACTCTAGTCTATGTCAGAGATGACAGAGACAAAGTCTACGATGGAGCGAGCCTACCCAGAACTTTTTTTTACTATCGATAGGCACACGTTTGACCTCTACCTCACCTGATGGTAAGCGATGATGTGGTCGAAGATGGAGCAAGCTTGCCTAGAAGCAACCTATTCACTTTTGACTAAAACACTCCCAGGTTGTAGCTATCAGGAAACTCAGACTCTGGCAGGGAATCATGACAGGAAATACATTTGTCCAAACCGCTAGTTTTTGCCATAATCACTGCTAAACTTCATAAAGTATTTAGCAGCACTTCCTACTTACCAATATTTCGTAAAGTTTCCAAGAAATGGGACCTCATTAACGAAGTTTGTTTATACTTAGCGATAAAAACGGGGAAAAGATGAGTTTTCTTACAAAATGGAACCAAAAAAAAATAGGTCAACCCAAAGGATATCTATTGGTGTAGCTAAGGCAGCTTTTAGTATGGAAACTAGTTTTTGCTCGCGACTTCGTACGAGCATATCCCGTTGTTTCCCGTTCCCGTGGTTATTTCGAGAAATCCTCTCTTAATGCTCCCCTACACTTCTCAAGGAACATAATTATGTGTCAAATTTTAACTTTCGACGACCAGTAGTTACGGCTTTGCGTTGTCTTTCAGTCACTCAATCATTCAGTAAAAGAAGAACTTTAAATATTGATTGATGTTTGATGATAACTTGAAATCTAAAAAGAACGACTCATCATCATCATCAGCTAGCCTTTTCTCAATTATATTGGGCTTGGCTTCTAGTCGAACTGGATTTATTATCTGACTCGTGGATAGATAAAAACAGCCGCACGGGTCGATCTTCAAGGTTAAGCAACGCATGCCAAGGTCGGTCTGTGGATGGGTGACCATCTTAACATACCGAGTTTCCTCCGTGCCTCGGAAAGCACGTTAAGCCGTTGGTCCCGGCTGTCATTTGTAGATCTTTGGCAGTTGTTACGGATTGTCAGAAGCCAGTAAATCTGACTCCAGTCTTGCCAAGAAGTACCGTATTACCCAGTTAATAGGTTGTGGAGGTCTGGTAGGCAGCCGCTCCACGTAAAACACTGGTATTCAGGAAAAGGCTAGGCAAATAATGACTAGTATTTTACGTGAAGTAGCTGCCTATCAAACCTCCACAACCCATTAAGTGGGTAACACGGTAATTCCTGAAAAGACTGATGTCAGTTTTTTCTGGCTTCTGACAATCCGTAACGACTGCCAAAGATCAACAAATGACAACCGGGATCGATGGCTTAAAATGCTTTCCGAGGCACGGAGGGAACTTGGTATTTTGAGATAGTCACCCATCCACAGACCAACCTTGGCAACGCAAGACAATATGAATGAGTCTTGCAAATAAAACAAGTCAAAATAGCCGAGGTTGTATTTAAAAACAATAATAATAAGTGTTTATTTCAGACTAATGTCCATATTACAACACACTACAACAAAAAATCTGTGAGTCTTTAAGTCAAGAGTGAATAGGTTACTTCTAGGCAAGCGTGCTCCATCTTCGACCACATCCACGCTTACCATCAGGCGAGATAGTGGTCAAACGCGTGCCTATAAAAAGTAAAAAAAAAAAAAAAGTATTTATGGTGAAAGAAGTGTCAGCAAAATCATGTCAATTTGTTTAGGAAAATGAGGTTTCCCGGTATGATCACCACAGGGCGCTTATCCAGTGTCAATACATATGGCATTATCGTTAAGAGCGTACCGAGCTTTTGGTTTAGGTATTTTACGCGGTCAGTGTATGTGTGCATAAGCGCAAGTGTAAATTGTTCGCAAACGCAAAAATACAGAGTTCAATGTCGGATGGCTAACAGCCGGACTGAAGCGGATGGGGGGAAATGATGCGGCTCTAGCTAAAATGGACGGAATGCGATCTAATTTACGTATTTCGTTCATATTATTAAAACAATTAGTACATATTTTAAAAATGTGAAATGTTTACGTTATAAAAAAATATGTAGTTTTTTTATTATTAAAAAAGACTGAAAACTTTCCATGAAGTATAATCGCTTACCAACAGGTGAGATGGTGGTCAAGCGCGTGAATATCAACATTAAAAGAATTTACGATCAGAATTTGGATTCGTTCAGCTTACCAGATATCAAAAATTGAAACTGTAATTTTCGGAACGGAACCTCTTTCCTCATTAATATTATCTAATCGTAAATCTCAATGAAGGACGGTCCTTTTCTCATTAATAATAATCTTAAATCACACCCGGGACCCTCAATAAAGTGACATTCTATGTTTATGGAACTCTAGCTTCTGCATGTGGCTTCGTCCGCGTGGTCCCTAGGGAACATACTCCCGGGATAAAAAGTAGCCTGTGTTATTTTAAACTATAATATACGTTTGTGCCAAATTTCACAAAAATCCTTTCAGGCGTTCTGATGTGAACGAGTAACAAAGATCCATCCTCACAAACTTTGACGTTCATAATATTAGTAGGAAGTAGGATAGGATTTTGGACTTCAAGATTCCAAAATTTTCTGGAATACATTTATTTTTACTATTGATAAAAGCACGCAATTGACAACTATCTCACCTGTGGGTTAACGATGATGTGGTCGAAGATGGAGCACGGTTGCCTAGAAGTAACCTATTCACTCTTCACTTAAGGACTCTCCGGTTGTAGCTATCGGGAAACACAGACTCCAGCAGGGAATTCCACTCCTTAGCTGTACGCACTATGATTGTATTCCTAAAACGTTATGTGTAATATGTTTGATATATGGTGATACTTTGGTAGACATGTCTGTTTCATACATTTAGTACTTTTACAAATAAAATCTCATTTCGTCTAGAGCCGATGACAGTAATTATGGCTGGTAGAGTACAGTTCGAAAATTTTTAGTTGATTTTGCAGTTCCCTGATAGCTACAACCTGGGAGTCTTTAAGTCAAGAGTGAATAGGTTACTTCAGGCGTGCTACATCTTCGACCACATCATCGCTGACCGTCAGATGAGATAGTGGTCAAACGCGTGCCTATAAATAGCACAAGAAACAGTTCGGTGGTCGCTGAAGTTTGATTTATTTGTCACTAGCTTCTGCCATGGGCTTCGCCCGCGTAGTCCCTAACATATTCCTGGGATAAAAATTTGCCTATCTCATATATCTTATGTCCTTTCTCAGGCTCTAGAATATCTGTGTACCAAATTTCTATTTAAGTCGGTTCAGTATTTTTGGCGTGAAAGCGCGACAGACAGACAGAGTTGTTTTCGCATTTATATTACTTGTAAGGATTTATTCATCATCTACCTAGTGTTTTCATAACTATTTGTTATTTACTAGTGCCAATTCCACTGTTTTTTAAAAAACATTTGCATCAATAAGATGCAAATGTTATCTATCTGTCAAAAAATAATAAAAAGGAGGTTTTTTTTGACAGATTACGAATGAGATGCGAATGCAATCGTTGTTAGGTTTCTAGAATGAGTGCTACGGTATTTGTACTCACCAGTTGGTGCCACTGTCGAGTAAGGTTCTTAATCATAGGAGCCATAAAAAAATAAAAATAAATAAAATAAGTTTTATTGCCACAGGCTGCGCATATTGTGAAAACCCTGCCTCCTAAACTAGGGGTACCCTGTGACTTAGGATTAAAATTGTTATTTCGCTCATGTGAACAAAGTTAGAACGAAAATAAAAAAAAATCAATACAAATAAGTAAATAAACTCGCGTCAATAGCCAACTGAGGAATATCGGACAGGTAATGAAACCACGACTGGACTAAAGGGCGTATATTCGCAGACTGGCTGACGGTTGCACAATACATAGAACATAAGACAAGTACCTCCTATTTACAAATATCACACCTCCACCACTATCCTAGAATTAGGGTAACTGGTCTTGACTTATAATTAACAGGTTGTTCCGTATAGAAATAATTACACTTTAAGGGAACTTACAATACTTACTAAGTTTTATAATTTATTTGCGACAACAATGGTAAACAATGGATAGAACTGCCAAATAAAATATATATCTTAATCACTTAACTTACTTAAACTAGGTATTCTTATGAACTAACTTATTCTATCCTAAATCTCTCCACTGGTTTCCGCGTCCGCCTAGAATAACGACTCACCGGTGACAGAGATGGCGATAGTACGTTAGGTGAGGAATGTTCAGAAGGAACGTCGGCTTGATCGCCCCGGTTAACATTTTCGGCCTCTTTATTGGTGTTTACTATTAGGGTTTCTGGCATAACTTTTTCTGAACCCTTGCCTAACAGCTCGACCACATTCTCTTCACCCTGCTGGCCCTCATCATGCTCTTCCGGACAGGTAACATCAGAAAATCTGGACCTACGGCGCATTTGATCTATATGTCTTTTATGTGATTGACCGCTATCCGTCGCTATTGAATACCTACGGCAACTGTCCACCCCTTGTACGGTGCCTTTCATCCATTTATCCCCAGAGCCATACTCCCGAGCCCAAACTGAGTCCCCCTCTCTAAAGGTACGTGACGTTCCACCAGCGTATTCTACCTGACGTCTCTGGGCTGCACGTACTCTGTCTTCGACGACACGATCAGTACGCAATAAGTCTAGTCTTGACCGTAACGTCCGCCTTTGCAGGAGCATGGCTGGTGTTTCCCCGGTTGTACTGTGTACCGTATTGCGGTATGCTAGTAGGAAGGTTTGTAATGCCGTATCAATATCTACCTTATCCCTATACGCTTTTTTGATTGCTTGTTTACACAATTTCACTGCGTTCTCTGCTGCTCCGTTAGAGGATGGGTGGTAAACCGGTGAAAAATTCTGTTTTATTCCGTTATTTTTAAGGAATTTTTTAAATTCATTACTGGTAAATGGTGGACCTTGATCAGAAACTAATTCCTCCGGTAGACCGAATCTCGCGAATGTTGATCTTAATACTTTTATAACATTTGAAGCATTAGTACGGTTCATCTCAAAAACTTCTACCCACTTGGAGGTAGAATCAATTATAACTAAAAAGGTTAAGCCTTTGTACGGACCTAGGAAGTCAATGTGAAGCCTGCTCCAGGGGCGCGTGTGATATGGCCACGGTTGTATCGGAGCCCGCCGGGGCGCGGACGCCTCTGCCGCGCAAGTCTCGCACTGCTTGCACATTGCTTCTACTGCCGCGTCTATGTTAGGCCACCACACATAACTACGAGCTAGACTTTTTGTCTTCACTATCCCCATGTGACTACTATGAAGTTGTTTTAAAACTTTATTTTGTAAAGAAAATGGTATCACCATACGGTACCCCCACATTAAGCACCCACATTCCGTTACGCCTTCTAAAATAGGGTTGAATCAATTCATCTGAACAAGTTAGAGGCCACCCGGATTGAGTATATGTTAAAATTCTACTAAGGACCTTATCACTTGCTGTTGCTTCCTTAACATCTTTACTCGTAATCGGTAAAAAATCTTCTACGAAATTAACATAAGTGTTCTCGTTCTGTGTACCTACATGATTTACTTCTGTACATGGCAACCGTGACAACGCATCTGCACAGTTTTTACTTGACGCAACATACTCAATATCGTAGGTGTAACCCGCTAATAGCACCGCCCAACGTTGTAATCTGGATGCGGCCATTACAGGAATCCCTGCCTTATCTCCAAAAATGTAAGTCAAAGGCTTATGATCAGTTCTCAATTTAAACTTGCGCCCATAAAGGTACTGGTGAAATTTACGAATCCCGACAACAATTGCGAGTGCCTCCCTGTCTATCTGCGAGTAGGCGCGCTCAGCCTGCGTCAGCGAGCGCGACGCGTACGCCACTGGCCGCTCGCCGTCCGACGTCGCATGAGATATCACCGCGCCGATACCTACGCTACTCGCATCCGTCGTCAATATTATAGGCAACTCCGGTGTATAATGCATTAAAACTTCACTACTGGTTAATAAATATTTGACTTTGCTAAACGCGTCCTGACACTCTTTACTCCAACTGTACTGAACACCCGCTTTGAGCAGGTTATAAAGGGGTGCTAAAACTGTGCTAACATTCTTTACGAACTTGCCGTAGTACATGACCATACCGATGAAGGCTCTCAACTCGGAGACGTTCGTGGGGGCGGGCGTTTTAATTATAGCCTTAACTTTGTCTGGACACGTGTGAACGCCGTCTTTACTTATGGTGTGCCCTAAATAATTAACTGACTCCGCGAAGAATACACACTTTTCTTTGTTTACCCTCAGGCCATATTTTTTTAAACGATCAAATACTTTACCTAAGTTTCGCATGTGAGACTCCTTATTTGACCCTGTGATAATAATATCATCCAAGAAAATACCTACTTGTGGTATATCCGCAAATAATTGTTCTAACCGTCTTTGGAAAATACCCGGACTTGACGAAAGACCGTATACTAGCCTGTTGTACATAAATAAACCCTTGTGGGTATTTATCACTGTATATTTCCTGGTGTCATCTAGCTCAAATTGGGCGTAGGCCTGAGATAAGTCAATTTTACTGAAGTGTTTACCACCCCTCAGTCGAAGCAGCAGTTCCTCCACCCTAGGCAACGGATAACGGTCAACTTCTATAACTTTATTGAGTGTTAATTTATAATCAGCACAAATCCTAATGTTACCGTCCTTCTTGACGACGGGCACGATCGGGGTCGCCCAGTCCGAGCGCTCCACCGGCGAGAGAATGCCGTCGCGCTGCAGCTGGGCCAGCGCGCGCTCCACCGGCTCGCGCAGCGCGTACGCCAGCGGCCGCGCTCGCATGAACACCGGCCGCGCGCCCTCGCGCACATGCACGCTCACTTTGCCACCGGTGAATCGCCCCAGACCGTCCGCGAACACCTCAGAGTATTTGGAACTGAAAGCATGCAAGTCAAATACGTTATTTTTGTACATAGCCACATTGTTACATTCGTAATTTACAATAGGTAACTGTATTTTTAATTCGGCCATCCATTGCCGTCCTAAAAGAATAGTTTTCCCATTCTCCACAACAAATAATTCTAATGTCTTACTCAGATCTTTGTACTTAACAGTTGGTAATATGACTCCTAGGGGTTTGACTAACTCCCCCGTATAATATCTAAGCGTTAACTGACATGGCTTTAGACATAGATTTTTAAATAATCTCATGTAACATTCCCGACTTATACATGAGATAGCACTACCCGTATCGCACTCCATTTTAATGTTTTTTCCATTTACGTTTAATTCTAGATACACTGGTTTACATTCTATAGCGGATAATTTACAGACATCGATAAAAATTACCTCGTCACTTCCCATACTTTCGTTTAAGTTTTCCTCCCTTGTTTGATCGATGTCGACGTTGAAGTGTCTCGCTAAATTCGGGCACACGCGTCGCAGATGTCCAACTCGGTTACATACTCGGCAAACGTAACGCGAAAACTTGCACGTGGCCGCGTCGTGACCTGCGCCGCACACTTGACACTGCCGCTACGCACGCTCACCCAGCCGCGCGGGCGCGGGTGCTGGTGGTGCGCGCGGGCCTCGCCTCCCCGCGGGCTGCGCAGTGGCCTCCCGCACCACTCCGCTGCCGTCCCGCGCTCCGCGAGCCGCCGCCGCTGGCCCGCTCCGCCACCGTGATGACTTCGCAGCCGACATCGCCTGGCACGTCACCGACGTCGCCGCTGCCGTTGTCTCGCTCGCCATCCCTCCCTGTCTGACCACTTCTGCCGCGTCTTTTTCTGCCGCCTCCATACTAATCGCTAACTTATACGCCTTGCCGAAATCCAGCTTACTTTCGGCGAATAATCGTTGTCGTATCGTTTCATTAGTTATGCCACAAACTAACTGGTCTCTCAAACTTTCTTCCAGCCAGCTTCCAAACTCACAGGTCTTGGTCATTTTTTTCAAAACAGCGGTATATTCCGAAATAGTTTCACCCTCCTTTTGTTTCCTATTTCTAAATTTGTAACGCTCGGCTAACTCACTAGGTTTGGGTTGCAAATGTTTTTCCATAATGTCCGTAATCTGCGTAAATGTTTTGTTTTTAGGTTTCTCTGGCGTACACAAATTGACCAAAAGTTCGTAAGATTCTGCCCCCATAACCGTTATTAGTGTAGGCACTTGTAAATCAACGGGTATTTTGTTCACAAGAAAATATTGTTCTAAACGTTCCATGTACAATTTCCAATCGTCACTTTGTACTTTAAATTCCGCAATCTTACCGATCGACATTTTGCAAATAAAACTATTTTACGCGTAATTCGATACTGCTCGTCGCCACTGAGGAATATCGGACAGGTAATGAAACCACGACTGGACTAAAGGGCGTATATTCGCAGACTGGCTGACGGTTGCACAATACATAGAACATAAGACAAGTACCTCCTATTTACAAATATCACACCAACCAACAGTGAAATTTGACATTTAAAACCTCATGCTACACTAGCGTCTCTAGCTGCGAATTCAAACGAAACGAACTGAAAACTAAAATAGTTTTCTATGTCACGAGACACACAAAATATTTGTGAGGGTCTAAAGCCTGAGGTTAACTGGAATTCAACTACAATATACTCGACACTTACCGAGGAGCTCGTGGCTAGATAAAAACAGCCGCACGGGTCGATCTTCAAGGTTAAGCAACGCTTGCCAAGGTTGGTCTGTGGATGGGTGACCATCTTAACATATCGAGTTTCCTCAGTGCCTCGGAAAGCACGTTAAGCCGTTGGTCCCGGCTGTCATTTGTAGATCTTTGGCAGTCGTTACGGATAGTCAGAAGCCAGTAAATCTGACTCCAGTCTTACCATGAAGTACCGTGTTACCCAGTTAATGGGTTGTGTAGGTCTGGTAGGCAGCCGCTCCTCCTGTAAAATACTGGTATTCAGCTAAATCCGGCTTGACTGGAAGCCGATCCCAATATAGTTGGGAAAAGGCTAGGCAGATGATGATACTCGACACTTACCGGTATTTCTAACCATAAATGACGAAACTTTGATAAAATTGTTTTAATTAATTAACTCAGTTATGTCTATGGATTCATCGTACTTTTCTAACTTACTTCGTTATGAGAAAAGTTCTGTCAGCAGACTAACATCAAACAGCTTATGAGATTAATACCTAAGTATATAATTTAGGTAGGAACGCAACGGCAGCTTTCGGGTTTGATTTCCGTTAGGAATATTTTTACCCGACTCAACAGTGCCAGAAGGTGGGTTCTGTTTTTTTCGCCTCAAGACATCTTTAATATGTTAACAGAGGTGTTGTTTATGTCATCGGAAAATGGCAAACTCCAAAGATTATAAAATAACTTGAGAGATTGTTAACTTTCGACAAAATTTCAACTGAACATTGGGATTGCTTTTTACGAATCAAGATTTGATAGTTTATTGTTTCTCGAATTCATTCCGAGAAGTAGTGATCTTAAATAAAATGGCAACCAATCAGAGCACAAGTCTACAAGAAAAGTTGTCTGTTCAGATATGACATCACATGTTCAATCACAATTTCACGGAATGAATTTGAACAATTATAAACTATCAAATTTTTGTAATGCGTAAAAAAGCATTTAAACATCATTTACACTCTTTTAAGTTATTTTATAATGTTACGAAGTTTGCCATTTTCCGGTGACTTAATTATATATGCGTTTTTAAATCACACTCAAAGCTGAAAGGTTTATGGTGTATGCAATTACACAGGCCGTACGGGCGCATATTTTTTTTCTTTTACTATAGATAGGCACGCGTTTGACCACTATCTCACCTGATGGTAAGTGTTGGTGTGATGGTGGAAATTGGAACATAGCAGCGCTGCGGGAGAGGCAAAAATATTAATTACAATAGTACTTTTACCGACGAAAACCTTCACAGCAATCTCTACTAGTAAACTTATAACCACAGGTTTTTATTTCCCGAGTTACGAGTACGTTGGCTGCTGAAGAAATACAAATCAAATCTAGCTGGGAAAATCTAAAACAAACGGCGACATAATTATGGACGAAATTAAAACTGATGGAGATGGAATTGTCAGTCCAGGTGTTTCTGACCATAACCAAGTAAAATACACGGTCTGAATCCAACTGTAGCACTATTTGTACGCTAACACCATACGTACAAATCCGCACACGAATTCAAGTTCTCACCATTGATTTTGGCCGAGTTTCTCGCACTGTTTGTCGGATCCGGTTTCTCAAATGTCCGGACAAAATACAGAGCAAATAATGCTGGCTACAGTTAGAGATGCCATTTACACTCATCATTCACCTCCTGCTCTTAAGCCAACTTAATTGGTGTCAGCGCAACATGACTTCATCTTTTTAACCGCCTTCAAAAGGAGAAGGTACTATGTTCCGCTGTATGTATTTTTTATGTATATTCACCAATTTCTCCGCCAGTTATGCGTCGATTAATTTTTTTTTGTATAATACTCCTTAGGTGGTCCCATTGTCACCAAGTCAGAATCTGATGATGGAAACTTATGAAAATCGAGGGAAACCCTCAAATTTTATAGGCATATACAATGTTTTTCTAACACAACTCAGATATTTGTGCCTGGTAATCATCATCTCATGTTGTTGAGCTGATGATGGAAGGTATAGGTAAGTCAGGGTCTGATGACGAGATCCCATGAATGTTTGTTCAGCGATATTTTCGACAAATTGTCAACCGTTTTGGATGATTTCTTTTTTTGGAGGAGTATTCTCCCGGACTGGTTTAATTTTCATTTGGTGAAGAAAACTGCTAAACTAAAAAGTGAAAAACAAATTTTTTTTTCTTTGGAAGTTGGTTGTATTTTTTTGTAAAAAATGTTTTACTTACCGATCCTGAGTGAGAGTAAAGAGGGATGCGGAACAGGGTGTAAAGTCCCGTAAACCACCGTTAACATGTGAGGATCCTCTGACCAGGTATTGTGCCGTAGGCTGATATTTGTGCTGTTGTATATTGGAAAACTCTGTTGGCATGATGCAAGATTTATTTGACGTAGTTCATTGAAGGCAGTATATGCGGCTTCATTAGTTTCTGTTGTGGAATAAATTGTGTTACACCGCTACAGCCACGTTTCTACCTGCAAGCATTCATCACGCAAGTCGCATTACACTGCGGGCTATCGAGGTATAATGTGATTGATCGCTCAATCGGGGCCCGCAATGTAATTAAAATTGAATGCGAATTGCTTGCAAGTGGACATGCTGCCTAAGGGAAGTTTACGTCGTCGTTCATATCCGCACACGAATTCAAGCTGTCATCATTGATTTAGCGCCGAGTTTCTCGCACTGTTGTCTGCGATCCGGTTTCTAAAGGGTCCGGATCACAGAGCTAGGAACGTCACGCTGAAAGTCGCAAAGAAAACGTTTTCTGAAACGATTCTTTACAATAATATTGCGTTATTTGGCCCTAATCCATACTGTATCGGTCTAGTATAATAAATGTCAAAGTAGCTCGGTCTGTCAGTCTGTTTGTTCAAAGTTAGAGTGAACAGGCTCCTTCTGGGTAAGCTCGCTCCATCGTAGACTTTGTCTCTGTCATCTCTGACATAGACTAAAGTCAAGAGCAAAACCATAAAAAAAAAGCAACTGAACCAATTTTGATGAATTTGGCCACACTACCTAGCCTGAGCGCGTCCCTTTAAACTTTAAAACGCTCTTAGCACCGTCATTTTTGAAGATATTCAAAATACATTTTAGCTTCTTTTCTTTTCTCTAGGTTTTGAGAAAATACATAAAAAAAATCAGTCAACTATCTCATTAACACGATTCGTCAATATCTATCAGCTACTTTGATTAGGAATATTGACAAAGCCCTATCCATCAATGGCCGTCGAGGTCTGTCATTTGCTCTGTGGTCCGGACAAACTAAAACACGACATATTTTTCTTTTCACGCTTGAAATAAAAGGTTCGTATGTTTTTAATTCACTCTTCTTTGATAAAGGAGGAAAACGGTTGGTATATTTTTAACGCTCTGTGACAAAAAAAAACGAAAACATTCCAGTAGTTGTAGTCTGTGTTTCCTCGTAGTTACAACCGGAGGGTCTTTAAGTCAAGAGTAAATAGGTTACTTCCAGGCAAGCGTGTTTCATCGTCCATTAGGTGATATTGTGGTCAAACGTAGGCCTAACAATTATAAAAAAGAACATCTGCTCAAACTTTCAATAATGGATGTTGGAATTTTTCATGGCATTTTAGCCAAACCTGTGAAGCAACAAAAATTTTGTACTCTTTTATCACACTCCCAGCCAAAAGACGTCCACTGCTGGACATAGGCCTACCCCAAATTTGGGGGGAGGGGGTTGTCATAATCGCCATGCTTGGCAGGCGGGTTGGCGATCGCAGTATATGGTATTGCGTTTTACAGAGAAGGCTGCTGTCCATTCTCTGGTCCCTTAGTCGCCTCTTACGACACCCACGGAAAGTGATGGGATGGTATTATTCTTTTACTTTTACATTAGTTAAGAAATAAGTCTACTTTTATTTCTGTTAAGTAATTTATTTGTAGCAGTACGATGGGATTGACATCGTCACATATCAATAGTATACAAATATCCCTTAAATAAATGAAGATTAAAAAAAAAACTGTTTAATATAGTTGAGGATTTTCACTCTTGACTTAAGGACACCCAGGTTGTAGCTATCAGGAAACACAGACTCTGACAGGGAATTCTACTCCTTAGCTGTATGCAGAATGATAGTATTCCCAAAATATTTTGGGCGTAGTATGGGTGTGATGCCTATCGTGTACCGATGGCGTATCACTGCTCGTCTTGTAATCCATTAATGGAATGGGCTTGGCGGAAAAATTGCGTTTAGTTGGAATATCTACCATGTACTGATAGCGCATGGCCTTACACCTTAGAGTCAGATGATGGAATAAACATGGCAGGATAAAATTATGTTATTATACCATCATTTAGATAGCTCAGAGCAGGTAAAAAACATAAAAACAACGGGTTGCATTCCGGGAGTTCCGGCAGAAGTGAAAACTTGAATACGTGCTTCTCTCCCTCCGTCTTACGAATTTTCGATCAGGTCACGTGTCCTGACGCGATTTTAACATTTTTTGCCCATAACAAAAGTGCACAACGCCGCTAAAAAAGCTTGCAGGACACGTCACCGTCTTACGAATTTTCGATCATGGTCACGTGTCCTGACCCGAGTTTAACATTTTTATCCATCATAAAAAACATTGTGCACTGTTGTTGTGACGGTGCTTAAGAAGTTTTAACTTCAAAAACTCTCCACTCATCATGGTTCCTTAAAATCACAATGATAATTATGTTACCTATTCTGACTACAAATAACATAATTAAAGACATTTTACTGAAAAATCCATCCTCTTAATTTAGATTAGAGCCATTTCATCGCTGAGGGGGAGTCACTCAAACTAATTAGCGCTGAACCTAATTAGACCATATTGCCTTTCTGTCAATCGTTTGAAGTGGGCAGATAGAATTTATATTTGTCTACTTTACGCGTGTATACCTACACGGTGACATGTGAGGAGCTCGTGGCTAAATAATAACAGCCACACGGGTCGATCTTAAAGGTTAAGCATCGCTTGCCAAGGTTGGTCTGTGGATGGGTGACCATCTTAACAGTCCGAGTTTCCTCCGTGCCTCGGAAAGCACGTTAAGCCGTTGGACCCGGCTGTCATTTGTAGATCTTTGGCAGTCGTTACGGATTTTCAGAAGCCAGTAAATCTGACTCCAGACTTGCCAAGAAATACCGTGTTACCTAGTTAATGGGTTGTGGAGGTCTGGTAGGCAGCCGCTCCACGTAAAATACTGGTGAATTCAGCTGAATCCGGTTTACACTGCAAGCCGACCCCAATATAGTTGGGAAAAGGCTAGGCAGATGATGATGACCTACGCGGTGACATGTCGTCTTACTACGGCAGGTCACTTCATCTATCCAATGACGACCACACATTAATTATGAAAAAAAACGATATTTATGAACATATGAATTACTTGTTGACCCGCGCTACTTCGTTTGCGTCACAATTTTTATTACTGCTCGGCTCTTATTGGTCTAAGCGTGATATAGCCTATAGCCTTCCTCGATGAATGGGCTATCTATCACTGAAAGAATTTTTCAAATCGGACCAGTAAGTAGTTCTTGAGATAGCGCGTTCAAGTAAACAAACTCTTCAGTTTTATATATTAGTATAAGATAGAAGAAAAGATTAACAAAAAATATATTATTCCGTAGTTTACGTATTTTATCATGACGTAGTTTGAATCATCCAGGAGCGACCGCAGTCCCAGTTTCGTGTTCCAAGGACTAATGCTGTTTTTTTCTAGTGTAATTATTTATAAAAATAATCGCGCCTAGAGGTAGTTTTACATCGGGTACATTAAGTGGTCTTCCTTTGTAATACGATTAAATGACACTGTGTATTACTGAATTCTCCTAAATTCGACTGAATAATTAGAAACACCTAATTATGTAATGGACTAATAAAATTGGTGTGATAGAGTAGTGTTAGTATGTACTTTTAACATAAGCCTACCTGCTAGCTTGGGCCGACGGCTGCTTATCGGGGAGCAGGTGCTAAAGCTATTAAGGTGGAAGCTCCAGGGTAGCCCGCGAAATTCAAATAAAGTGTAGCCCTATAGAATGGTAATTTCATGAAAACGACATTCTATAGGGCTTTATGAACTTAGAGGACTATATTGATGATTGAAATGGTTATTCTTTAGATAAATACGCGTTACGGCCGCGAATCGTATTTTGTTCAACATACAGCTTCACAATGACCGGCAAATTGCAAAAAACATAAAAATATTTAATGTCGCAGGCTACCCTGGCGCATCCACCTTAAATCACTTCTTTTTTAATTCTAGGTATCGCTATGTAGTCGTATGTTTTACAGAATATTGTTAAACAATTAGTGATCTATAATAATATTACCCTATTACCTATATAAAAATCCTTGACTGACAGACAACGCAAAGCCGAAACTACTGGTTGTACAAAGCTAAAATTTGGCATGTAGGTTCCTTATGGAGTGTAGGTAAGAGGAACTGTAAGATTTCCCGAAATTCCTACGGGAATGGGAAAAATGAGATATGTGCATAAAAGCTAGTTAAGAGGTAGTTTGTGAGTATCATATGCTATATCATCCGCCTAGCCTTTTCCCAACTATATTGGGGTCGGCTTCCAGTCAAACCGGATTCAGCTGAATACCAGTATTTTACGTGAAGCGGCTGCCTACCAGACCTCCACAACCCATTAAATGGGTAACAACACGGTATTTCTTGGCAAGACTGGAGTCAGATTTACTGGCTTCTGACAATCCGTAACGACGGCCAAAGTTCTACAAATGACAGCTGGGGCCAACAGCTAAACGTGCTTTCCGAGGCACGGAGGAAACTCGGTATGTTAAGACGGTCACCCATCCACAGACCAACCTCGGCAAGCGTTGCTTAACCTTCAAGATTGTCATGTGCGGCTGTTATTCTTTAGCCACGAGCTCCTCATTGTCATATGCTATATATTAACCCGAAATATACCGCCCAGCGAAGTTGGCACGGGTCAGCTAGTTCAATTATATATTAACGACTGATTGTCATTGCAAGAGCTGGTCCCACCTCGAATGAGCTCCTATTCACAAGGCAGAAATTCGGGCATAGTTTATTTATTAAGAGCAAATCACGAAAGCCAAAGTCTGCCAGGATTTGGGAAGATACAAAACCTACCTCCTTGACTACTGAAGCACCTTTTATACAACACAAAAATAAAATGGCGATCAGCCCAAGCTAGCAGATACGCGTATTTTAAAAGTGCCTACACGCTACTCATCATCATCTGCCTAGCCTTTTCCCAACTATATTGGGATCGGCTTCCAGTCAAGCCGGATTTAGCTGAATACCAGTATTTTACGAGTACACCACTACCAGTTTAACACGGTACTTCATGACAAGACTGGAGTCAGATTGACTGGCTTCTGACTATCCGTAACGACTGCCAAAAATCTGCAAATGACAGCCGCGACCAACGGCTTAACGTGCTTTCCGAGGCACGGAGGAAACTTCGGTATGTTAAGATGGTCACCCATCCACAGACCAACCTTGGCAAGCGTTGCTTAACATTGAAGATCGACCCGTGCAGCTGTTATTATCTAGCCACGAGCTCCTCAAACCACGATATAATGGATTAATAAGTAAAACAAACAAAATGTATTTTACTCGGTTTAACATGCAAACAGAATTTACAAGTTTCTTTTATGGTATTGAGATATCCGCTTGAAAAACAAATATTATTACCGTCTAGGTCACTTGGTAAGAGACGCTATACGAAGTGACATTTTATCACAGATATATTACTACATACTTAAACTACTAAATATCCGATATATTTGGTTAGTGAAAAAAAAGTAAGTTCTGGGGACTCTATGATTTCAGTCTATAATGTTCACTGCTCACCTCACTTAAGTGAGCGCACACAATTCGAATGCGATCTCATTTGTTTTAACCCGACTAACCCAGAAGGAGGGTTATGTTTTTCTAGAGTTTGTATGTATAATTGTTTGGCACGCTCTGCAGCCTGAACGGCTCGATGGATTTTAGCTTGAGAGTTGTCGTTAGATTTGTTTTGATTGTGAGAATAACACTGGGTAAATAAAATTTAAAATAGCCGATTTTTGCCGCCATATTATGCCTTCAAAAAAAATTAATTTAGAAATCTATCGAGTGGGGTATCAAGATAAAGGGCTCGAGGAGACGATTCCAAAAATGTAAATCACTAAAATGTAGGAAATAAAAAATTGACGCAGTTCAATCACTGATCTAATTCCACCAACTCTGCCCTGATAACAAAGAATGCAGTAATCGACATTTTTGAGATATTCACTTTTTTCCAGAAATGGCATCCCAAGAGGTTCATGTACATGAAAAAAATATATTTTCATAAAAAAATTCACTCGAAGTATGTTTTTTATGTAATGGTTTTCCCCGTACTTGCATAAAAACTGCTTCAATGATAAGAAAAAACGCAGTATTAAACATGGCCTAAGAAAGAATGCAGTACTTGCAAGAATACCCTAAAACTGAATGCACTACTTTATTATTTTGTTTTAAATTCAGTAGACAAATTGCTGAATTAAAACGCAGTACTCCACATTACTGCATTTAAGTGTAGTAAAGGCTTGTGAAGTCGTAGCAGTGCGATCCATTGCCGCGTTTTGTCTTAGTAAATCAGTTTTTCTTACTAAAACTGAATTCACAAAAACATGTTTATTTTATTTCACCCTAATGCTGCATATTATAAGAACATGAAGTAGGTTTTTAACATCCGTATAGTTTACTCAATACTTTATTTGCATTCCACGATGTAAGAACTTAGGTCGTAGCTAAGAGACTAAAAAAACCTTAACCTTAAAATGCACCTATATAAGTCCTTGAGAAGACACAGTACACTACAACTTAGTTCCGAGCATATAATAATGGCAATAATTACTAAAAAATAATGCAGTAATCGACTTGTGCTAAGACATAATGCAGTAATACGCGCAAGTGCTGCATTTAGTTTTAGTTCGGAAACGACCTGATACTAAACCAAAACGCAGTAATACGTATTATAATTGCATATATTAGTAAATTAAATAAAGGAAAATTATCTTGTAAAAGCTTGATTTTTTTCTGAATTTTTAGATATATATTATGACCAATAAAATACGAACATCTTGCTCAGATGATATGAAATATGTTTTTTGCGTTTATCTCGTAACCGCCATTTTGCGATTACTGCATTCTTAGTTATGACGGCAGAACTGCATCAGACTGCTTGAAAAGCGACTTGTTTTGATCTTTTTAGTCGTTTTTAGCGGTCGGGTTTTTGACAAAGTCAACTTATTTATTAAAGTTAACCATCGTGGAGACACCGTTCGAATTTCAAAGTGAAGTTTCGAGAATAATAATTCAATGAAAAAAAAAGTAAGAAAGTAACCTACTTTTTTAATAGAAAATCGCAAAGGAGATCTCTAATATTTTTTCACAATTCGACCCATTTTCCCGAGTCGCTGTTTGTCAACACAACGAACCCTGGATTTCAGCGACTTGGCATTCAATCTTTATTCGAATCACAAGATCGCTTTCCATTTTTATTACGTGCCTTTTTCGCATAAAAATGTTATTCGAAATTTTATTTGAAAATTTCCTTAATCTGCTGTCGCGGACTCTTGAAAGAGATGAGTATCACTCTAATTTGACTATAAAAATTAAGTGTAATTATTTAATCTCACATTGTTTTATTCAATGTGAGATTAAATAATTACACTTAATATAAATAAGACAATGTAAAAAAAAACACAGTTTATCTGTGTTTTTTTTTTACATTGTCTTATAAATAAATATTTTTAAATATTAAATAAATAAAAAAACATCACGTGCGTTTGATGTTTACATCAAGAGGATAAGTATTTTACAAAGGATTTCGGCTAAGAGTTTCCGATCTCTTTAAGGAAAAGTTTCCAAAAACAAGAGAAAAGGGATGGGCTAACATCCTGTATTATGTTATAACAAATAATGATCTTGAAGACATCATTCGAAGTCACATGTTACACCCATGTGTTACAAATTGGGAGCTTCCCTAAGGGCGTTTCGTAATTCGGTCTATATTACTCTTTTATTAAATAAATTGGTGAACATTTTCCATTCGTGTCGAGTGATGGATGGATGATAGATATTGACTTATAAAAGGGCTTTTCATCCTTTTTGAAGAGGGCGGAACACGTGCGTTATTAACAGTACCTAAAATTTTCAGTTTTTTTTTTTTTATTTAAATTTTTGAACTGTCATTTTATAAATTGCATGAAGGAAAAAAAAAATACCAACTTATTCTACAACTTACCTTATTATTTTGAATCCATGCACACAGGCACTCCAAAACCACAATCAAGAAAAAAGGAACAATAAATTTCAAAAACAGAACGTTGAAATAAACAATATAAATGGTATCACACACGATTAACCCTCAGTCCGTCCAAGAAAAAGTTATACGAAAAAAAAAAAAAAAACAGTTTACCAAGACAACACGGCTCAAAACAATTACAATACACGAGAATTTTATATCAAACACAGAATTTGAAACAGCACATATTTTTTACAGGAGTCGTAATTCACGGTCACGCGCGGTAGAGATACAACCGTCCGCGGCCTGCGACGGGGACTGACTGGCTCAAAGCTGTTTCAGAGCCTGCTGAAACTGTTGATTCCCCTCCGTCCCCCACCGATCCCCTGTGACGTCTTGTCGGAAAAATTTCACTGCACATCAGGACAAAATTGATGCCCCAGCGGCCTTGCAAGTTTCCCTCCTTTTTTGTTTGAATGTTGGTATAGCAATAAATTGGCGTTTGTCGCGTGAGCTGTCATAAGATGTGCGAATCTTTTCGCGGTTTTTTTTTCGTGACGTATAATTTTGTTGATTTTTTTTTTGTTTTTGTCGGTACAAAAGGTGTAAGTATGTATGGATCGTAGTATTGCGTTTTTTGTTTCTGCCTTATCTCGTGGAAAGACGTCGCAAGTTTATGTAAATACACTTCTGTATTTGGCTATTTCAGGATAGGTTTTTGATCTGATATTTTATTTCTACTATGAATGCAAAACTTTGGATGTATGTAGATATATAGATAAAACATTTATTGGAACAAAGAAAGAAACAACATACAAAAGCTCAGTTATAACACTAGAAAATACAAATAATTAAATGAATAATGAATAATTGAATGAATTTGTGTTAGTTTCTCAATACCTGATATTTTTTTGGGTTTTGTACCTACCCAAAGGGTAACCAACGGAACCCTACTACTAAGCCGTTATCCATCCGTCCATCTGTCTTTCTGTTAGCGGGCCTTTTCTCTTGAGATACAAAAAAAAAATAACAAGCAAAAATTACAACTGTCTGCATATTACGGTTCTGGGACCGTAATTAAAACACAGTTCAAATTTCCCAGATTTATATAGTCGCTTTATCAACATTACAATATAAATTAAATGAAATTAATATTTAAAGGGGGCTTCAAAATACAAAAAACGATTTTTTTTTGTTTATAAAACGGAACCGGATGTGAGAGTCCGACTTGCAATTGGCCGGTTTTCTATACTAAAAACGTGATGCTGTTATGTTAGGGACTTGACTCCAGAAACTACCTAAATATCTTTTGTGAAATAAGCCGATTATAGGTAGTAGTCCCAAATAAAATTCTGAGAATTCCGCTCTTAGGTTGGTACCTAAAAGATTTTACTACCAAAGATTTTGGAGGTGTATTAATGTCACCGAAACAGTAAACGTCGTAAGATTGTATAATATCGAGTGAAATTGTAAACTAAGAGTATATTTTCTAAATAAGACACGGATATATTGGAAACTATTGAATTTGGATGGGATTTATTGCATACAAAACCGTTTTTTCAAAGTATATGAGAAACTGGTTGACCCGCGCAAATTCATCTGCGTCACAATTTTCATTACTGCTCCGCTCCTATTGGTCTGAGCATGATGATATATAGCCTATGGTTCCTATAGCCTTCCTCGATAAATAGGATATCTAACACTGAAAGAATTTTTCAAATCGGACCAGTAGTTCCTGAGATCAGCGCGTTCAAGTAAACAAACAAACAAACTCTTCAGCTTTATATAATAGGTCTTTACCTATGAAATTGCCGTTTTGTATGAAAAAATGTAAACGAATTTTTTTCATGTATTTTTTATTTGTATTAATCGAAGTAATCACCCATGCAATCAATGCATCTTTGCCAACGCAGTGGCAGTTTATTGATGCCCTTCTTAAAGAAATCAGCTGGACGGGAGGCAACAAATTCTTCAAAGGCATTTTGTACTGCCTCTCGGGTATTGGATTTTTTTCCCGCCAAGAAGTTATCCAAATTCTGGAAAAAGTAGTAGTCTGTAGGCGCAAGGTCTGGTGAGTAGGGCGGATGACGGAGAGCTTCCAACCCCAGTTCTTGCAACTTGGAGACCGTCTGCTGTGCAGTATGAGGTCGCGCGTTGTCGTGCAGGAGCAGCGGAGACGAGCGATTGACCAATGCTGGTTGGAGATGTGCCAGCTTCTCCATCATTGTGTTCAGTTCTTCACAGTACACATCTGCAGTAATGCTCACCCCGTTTGGTAAGAAGCTGTGATGAATCACACCGGCGCTAGACCACCAAACAGTGACCATCACTTTTCTAGGGGTAAGTTTTCGTTTAGGGCATTGTTTAGGTGCTGAACCAGGATTCAACCAACTTCCCCGGCGGGCGCCGCCAGCGGGATCACACATAGTTGTTGGGGGGGCCCGTATCGCTGTCGAGTGCACCATGAAGTACCTGGGATTGGTTCTCGACAGCCGGTGGGATTTCGGCCCCCATTTCCGGCGGCTGGCGCCCAAGTTGTTGGGCGCGGCTGGGGCGCTGTCAACGCTGCTTCCCAATCTGGGGGACCCGAGCACCGCCTGCAGGCGGTTGTACGTGGGGATCGTGCGATCAATGGCCTTGTATGGGGCCCAGATCTGGGCGGCTGACCTGACGGCCGGCACCATCACTGTTCTGCGGAAGCCGCAGAGGGTGATGGCCGTCAGAGTCATCAGGGGCTATCGCACAATCTCCTACGAGGCGGCTTGCGTACTGGCCGGATCTCCGCCCTGGGACCTGGAGGCAAAAGTCCTCGCGTCACTGCACCGGTGGCGTGAGGAGGCGCGGGCGCGCGGCGAGTGACTGATGCAGCAGCACATTAAGCTGCGTCAGTCGCAGCTGCGCGAGGTTCTGGTGGCGGAATGGCGGAACAGGCTCTCACGCCCTTCCGCCGGCCTCGTCACTATCGAGGCCATCCGGCCAGTGCTCGAGCTGTGGCTCGGGAGAAGGCACGACTCCTTGACATTTCGTGTGACGCAGGTCCTCTCGGGGCATGGCTGCTTCGGGAGGTTCTTGTGTCGCATAGGCAGGGAGCCGGACGCTCGGTGTCACCACTGCGTCGACTGTCGGGAGGACACGGCGCGGCATACGCTGGCAGAGTGTGCCGCTTGGGAGGAGCCGCGCCGTGCCCTCATCTCTGTGGTAGGCAGTGATCTCTCGCTGTCGGCTGTAGTTCGTGCTATGGCCGACGGCGAGGAGTCCTGGGACGCGGTGGTCTCCTTCTGCGAAACAGTTATCGCGCAGAAGGAGGCTGCGTAAAGGGAGAGGGAAATCTCAACCTCTCTCCCAGCCCGCAGCAGGCGCACCGGGCGTCGGAGGAGGGCATACGCTGCCCTCTTCCAGCCCCCCTAACTGGGTCTAGGGGCGGCGGATTTGGGTATGTCCGTCGCCCCCCATTCATTCGGCCCCGAGGTGGCGGCGCGTGGTGTTCCCGTGCGCCCCTCTTTGACGTCGTGGGGGGAGTCAAACACCTCACTCCCCCCGCTGACCCGAAGTGGCCCGCAGAGACGGGCTGGCACCAGCCGGGGATTACGGAAGTCGCATTAGTTCTCGCAATCTCCGGTTGGTGAGAGATGGAGCACCGGGGTGGTTTTAGTCAGTAAGAGTCTGACAGACCCCTCCGCCCGCCCCAGGGCGGAGGACATCCATGAGGATTTCCCCCCGTCACAAAAAAAATAAATAAATAAAGGATCCAACCAACTTTCTGAGCGCTTGCGGTTATCAAACAGAATCCATTTTTCATCGCTGGTAATAATGCGGTTCAAAATTCCTTCATTTGTGTGTCTGTTGAGCAGTGCAAGGCACGTCTCGATGCGTACTTTGCGCTGGCGATCATTGAGTTCGTGTGCACCCATCTGTCAAGCTTTTTTACCTTGCCAATTTGATGCAAATGGACCAATATTGTTTTGACGCTAACGTCGAAAGCTGCTGCTAATTCAGCCGTAGATTGTGTATCATCAGCTTCCACAATCGCCTTTAATTCGTCATTGTCGACCAAAGTCTTCGGACGACCGCGAGGTTCATTTTTCAGGTCGAAATTTCCAGAACGGAAGCGAGCAAACCAATAACAGGTGGTGCGTTGGTTTGTAGTGTTAGCTCCGTAAACGTCGTTGATGTTGCGTGCCGCTTGTGCCGCGTTGCTGCCACGACGGTATTCATATTCCATAATTACTCGAATTTTTAACGTATCCATGATGATGAAAAAGATTGAAATGCGATGAAAATGTAACACTAATCAATAAACAAATGACTACTTTTGGAAAAAAAACATGTTTTTAAAATAAAATTAATTTTAAATTAGAATTCTTAGCCAAACAAAAATTATTTTGATTTGAAATGGCCAGTACTGCAGAACGGCAATTTCATAGGTAAATACCTGATATTAGTATAGACAGATTATAACCTAATCAAGATTTATTACAATCTTACAGAGCCTGCAATTTTCAGGTCACATAATTATTATATAAAGTTTTTTAGTTGTATTCGCGGCCAAATAATAACAGATATACAAGCAGGTAGGTTAAGCAAGGTCGGTTCGAGAATAGGACCGACCTTGCTGGGAATACATCACAACACAAGAGATGTCAGCATAGTAGACGGGGCCCGCTAGGGTCAGTGCCTGCCAGGGTTGAGGAATTTGTTCGAAAGAGTCACCGCGGCCTTGGAACGCTACCTACTAACCAACAAATGTAGTTATTACAAACTACCTTTTGCCTGCAACTTCGTAACCACATATCCCATTTTTCCCCGTTCCTGTAAGAATTTCGAGAAATCCTCTCTAAGTTCTCTTCTATGGAGTGGAGCTTCATGCCGAATTTCAGTTATCTACGACCAGTAGTCAGTAGTTTTGGCTGTGCGTTGTCTGTCAATCACTCAGTAACGAATGACGACACGGTTGGCGCAGTGGTTGAGCGATCGGCTGCTGCGATGCGTGTCGCAGGTTCGATTCCCGCACGGAACAAATATTTGTATGGCCTACAGATAGTTGTTTCGGGTCTGGCTGTTTGTGTATGTGAGTTTGTATGTTTGTGAACGCACCCACGATACAGGAGAAATTCCTAGTGTGGGGCAACGTTTTTAAAAAAAGATAAAAAAAGAAAAGAAAAAAAAAAATTATATAAGTACTAGTTTTTGCTCGCAACTTTTTTTTTTGTGATGGGTTTGCTCTTGACCCTAGTCTATGTCAGAGATGACAGAGACAAAGTCTGTGGTTTGTACGCACATAACCCGTTTTTTCCCGTTTCCGTAAGAATTTCAGCTAAACCTCTCTTAGTGCTCCCTTACACTTCCCACGGAACCTACATACCAAATTTCGGCTTTCTAAGACCAGTAGTTTCGGCTGTGCATTGTCTGTCAGTCACTCACTCACTCAGTAACGGAAAAAAATTATATATTAGAATTAGGATATTGATTGACAGCGTTAACAGCCAGATAAACGACCAATAAAGTAACTCAGAAACCGGGCGTGAGTGACTGACAGAGAACGCACAGCTGAAACTATGGTCGTGGTAAGCTGAAATTTGGCATGTAGGTTCCTTGGAGAGTGTTAGGGAGCCCTTACCTGAAAGAGGATTTCTCGAAATTTCTACTGGAGCGGGAGAAAACGAAGTGTACGCGTACGAAGACGCGGGAAAAACCTACTTTAAAAATAAAAGTGTAATAAATAACGCCTCTCTGGATGTGCATTCGTGATGATTGAAGAAATTCTAGTTCTTTGGAACTAAGTCTCACTGACATTTACTGATATTATGAAAAATGGCAAAAAATACAGCACAACACAGTAACTGGGTAACAGGAGTATCAGAAAAACTCTCCTTCTGGGGCAGTCCGGTAAAAAGTCTACTTTGTATGAAATTAAGCATGTAAAATTTAGGACGAAGTCAATGGTTAATTTTTGACTTTATAATGCCAGGCTCTTTAAACCTCTTTGGCACGCTATAAGAACCACGAGCCCCAGCCTTTTCCCAACTGTATTGGGGTCAGCTCCCAGTCAAACCAAATTCAGCCGAATACCAGTATTTTACGTGGAGCGGCTGCTTACCAGACCTCCACAACCCCTAACTGGGTAACACGGTACTTCTTGGCAAAGCTGGTGTCAGATATCTGGTTTCCGACAATCCATAACGACTGCCAAAGATCTGCAAATGACAGACGGGACCAACGGCTTAACTTGCTTCCCGAGGCACTGAGGACACTTGGTATGTTAAGATGGTCGTCCATCGAGAGACCAACCTTGGCAAGCGTTGCTTAACCTTGAAGATCGATCCGTGCGGCTGTTACTCTTTAGCCACGAGCTCCTCAAACCACGATATAATAGATTAATAAGTAAAACAAACAAAATGTATTTGACTCGGTTTAAGAATGCAAACAGAATTTACAAGTTCCTTTTATGGTGTTGAGATATCCGCTTGAAAAACAAATATTATTGCCGTCTAGGTCACTTGATAAGAGAAGCTATACGAAGTGAAATTTCATCACAGATAACGATAGTTAAAAGTCAGAAACATTTGAGAAATAAACCGGCCAGGTGCGAGACGGACTCGCATGCAAAGGATCCCGAAGGAATCACATTTTCGTAACGTGTTACTTTTTAACAATTTCAGACTTCTTATAGGTTTTCTTGTATTGTATAGGCAAAGGACTATTATCTGTACTATTTTTTTTAAATGAGTTTCGGAAATAAGGCATATCGTCATTTTACATCTAATTTCTTGAAAAACTTCAAAACCTTATAAACTTATAAAAAAAACTTATAAATTATGAAAAAATATATCAAACTCGAAACCCTCACAATACCTACCTTTCATTGATACGTCAAAAAAAGTGTTTTCTAACTGTACGGTAGTTAGAAAAACTTTTTGTAATTTTTAGTTCCCAAAAGTGTCTAATTTTTAATTTATTTAAAAAATAGTGCGCCTCAAAGAGTGCCTCGTGCCTCTTTTCGGCGCACTATTTTTTTGTTTTCATTGACAATTTTATTTTCTTTTATTTATTAAATTTTATGAATGTGTACAGGAGCTCGTGGCTAGATAATAACAGCCGCACGGGTCGATCTTCAAGGTTAAGCAACGCTTGCCAAGGTTGGTCTGTGGATGGGTGACCATCTGAACATAGCGAGTTTCCTCCGTGCCTCGGAAAGCACGTTAAGCCGTTGGTCCCGGCTGCATTTGTAGATCTTTGGCAGTCGTTACGGATAGTCAGAAGCCAGTTAATCTGACTCCAGTCTTGCCAAGAAATACCGTGTTACCCATTCAATGGGTTGTGGAGGTCTGGTAGGCAGCCGCTTCACGTAAAATACTGGTATTCAGCTAAATCCGGCTTGATTGGATGCCGACTCCAATATAGTTGGAAAAAGGCTGCAAATGATGAATGTGTACATTGAGACCAATTCTACAAATTTTAAACAACGTTCATATTTCAGTCGAATTATGTTATAACACAACTATTTTTCAAAATGTTTGACAAATTGCGACTGACATGCGAATCCGAGCGTTTGCAGTACAGTTAGAAAACACATTTATTTTAAGTATCCAGGTCTCAAAAAAATGTGTATTTTCACTGCCTAAGACTTTGCTGGTGTTTTACAAATAACCCTGTATAAAATTATTTAATTAATGAGTGACTAACAGAAAACGCACAGCCGAAACTACTGCTCGTAGAAAGCTGTAGATTCCTTGAAGAGTGAAAGGGGGAGCATTAAGAAAAGATTAGCTGAAATTCTTACGGAAACGGGAAAAAACGGGTTATGTGCGTACAAAGTTGCGAGCAAAAACTAGTACTTATATAAAATTGTTCCGTTACTGAGTGACTGACAGACAACGCACAACCGAAACTACTGACTACTGGTCGTAGATAACTGAAATTCGGCATGAAGCTTGCCTACACTCCGTAGAGGAGTACTTAGAGAGGATTTCTCGAAATTCTTACAGGAACGGGAAAAAGGGGATATGTGGTTACGAAGTCGCGGGCTAAAGCTAGTTTGTAATCAATCAATCAATCAAAATATTTATTTGCTAGAATATGGTATATAAGGTGTTACAGTACATTTGTTTCAGCATATCCTGCCATAACATGGCGTGCAAATATATTCACAGTCAGTGTTGTCAATTACGATAACTTGCAGATTACAGATTCTATTGACTTGTCTTCTAAATAGTCCTTAACGGTATAATATCTTTGAAATAACAACAACAAAAAAAATTAAACATTGTCAGTGGTAAGTCTTGTAAACTATTTGGTAAATGATTGTAAATAATGATCGACATGCAGTATTCATTTTTCTTAAATAATTTTAGCCTTATTTGTGGCAGCCAAAGTCTGTCTTTATGCCGTGTTCGGCTATTTGGCCTGTCAGTGTTCGTCTCGAAAAAGTTGTAGTTTTTCTTAACTACATTGGTTGGTTAGTAGTTAACGAACAGACAAACGGCCCACATAAGTCGCTTAATAACGGAAGTTTTATATATTTTGAAATAGAGCTTTTACGCGCCATCTTAAAGACCTACTTCCACCCGTAGTTTCTCTTCTAATGCACCCATTTACGCAGTTACGAGCCCCCCAGGCGAGATAAACGGGAGAATAATAAAGATCAGATGACAAGACAAGTAATATCTTTCAGAGCGGTGACGTCATTAAACAGAATACACTTCATTATGAGTGATCTGATTGGTGTCAACAGATCCTGTGTCATGGCTTATGTAAGTGATGTCGTGTTGTTTAGTCGTGTAAAAATAACCGGTCAATAGAAAATATGCATGCGATTTTTTTATTTGCAAAATGAAATACTTATAAGCTCTAGTAATCAATCACGAAATTATTTTTTAAATACTCATCAGCGAGGAAGTTATAAAGCTTCAAAGTTTACATTTAGAAAGAGAAGTCCGATGTAAACTTTGACGTCATAGTCTATGACGCCTATACAGCTGCCATAGAAAACAGAATTTTCGCGAGAGGGACAGATATATTTGTTTAAAATAATTATATCTCCTTCGTTTTTCGAGTAATTTTGATTCTATTTTCACTGTTAGTATTATATTTTTCTGTATTTTTAGATAAACTTTACAGATTATAAATATATTTTTCATGCATATTCCCTATTGCGAGTCCGAGTTCCGTAACAAAAACCGAAAATAACAAGTTTCTTGTATGAGGGCCAAACTAATTAAAAAAAAATATATTTTTAATAATATTATTTTGTTGTTATAGCAGCAATAGAAATTCACACCCTGGGTAAATTCCAGCTGTCTACCTATTACGGTTCTTGAGATACAGCCCGCTGACAGACGGACGGACGGACGGCTTAACAATAGGGTTCCGTTGGTTACCCTTTGGTTACGGTTACCCTAAAAGTACATATTTTTGCAAGTGGGGAAAGTTTCTCGACTCCATAAAGACCTCGCCGTCGGCTCGAGCGTCCCTCCTTTCCGCCTAGGCTGCAATGACCAATGCCCACGTGGATAAACGATGTTTTTCATCACACTTACGATCGATTATATGTAAAATGGTTATAAATAATGGCTTACGGATATGTTTCGTTCGCCAACATCGATTTTCATGGGGGTTGACGGGTTAACAGTTAATAATAATCATCATCTGCCTAGCCTTTTCCCAACTATATTGGGGTCGGCTTCCAGTCAAGCCGGATTTAGCTCAATACCAGTATTTTACGAGGAGTGACTGCCTACCAGACCTCCACAACCCATTAACTGGGTAACACGGTACTTCATGACAAGACTGGAGTCAGATTTACTGGCTTCTGACTATCCGTAACGACTGCCAAAGATCTACAAATGACAGCCGGGACCAAAGGCTTAACGTGCTTTCCGAGGCACGGAGGAAACTCGGTATGTTAAGATGTTCACCCATCCACAGACCAACCTTGGCAAGCGTTGTTTAACCTTGAATGGTCGATATTCAAGGTTAAGCAAAGTCAAGGTGCGGCTGTTATCTAGTCACGAGTTAATAATAATAATATATTTAATCAAAAACTACATTCTGGTTACAAATAACACTGGACCCCGCACTAGGATACCCTGTGTTGTGAGGTCCAGTCTCAGTTAGGGCTGCTTGGCTAATATGATAAATACAATCAATCGTATAGGCCCCGCTGATCAGCACACTTTTCTGCACTAGTGGAAAATACACTTCCTTGCGTGCCTAAGAGCAGTAGGGTAGGAGCCAATTATCGAGCCAGTGTGTAGATGAAAAACTAGTTTCTAAATCTGTTCTCAAATGCTTGCTTATACCGGAGTTCTAATTGTCCCATTCGCGATGTCATTTGCATTAATAATGGTGCTAGACCAAGAAATATATCGGAAAAATCTCTCAAGTGCGAGTCAGGCTTGCTCATGGTGGGTTCCGTCCGTTTAACGACCATGACTTAATACTGATAAGAATTGCTTTGGATTGGGAATTATCAGAAAAACACCATATTTAAATTCCCGTAACATAGTGCCGTGATTGAGTAGAAAAACTGTGGACTACTTGAAAAAAAAGAAAAAAAAACAAACAGGGTCACCCATCCAGTGACCGTTCTCGGTATCCTTAGCTTAACCTCGAAGTTCAGCCGGTGCCGCTTTATTTATTTCTAGCAGTTCGCCTGTGACTTCGTGTGCGCATATTTAGTTAAAACTATTTCCACCAGACACCCGGTTAGGGTGCCTGTTCAATACAGCAGAGTGAAGCAGCGGAGCGGAGAAACAGAAAAATATTAACCAATCATGTCAGTCAAAATGTCAGTGAGTTACGTGGTGCGGAGATTTTATGCAATTCCATTTATTAAAATTTCTCCGCTCCGCTGCCTCGCTCCGCTGTAATGGAAAGGCGGGCCTTTCCATTACGGGCGGAGTTCCTGAAATCCTTTCTTAACTGACGTTTCCAACTTATAATGTATTGATTATTGAGATTTTGTGATCAATCAGTGAGTTTATGCCCTAATTTATACCTTTCGCTTTGTAAATGTTTTACCCATGATATCCTTAGATTTGTAGGAGCAGTAGTGGGATTTTTCTCCAATTCAAACAGGCAAGAAACTTCTTATCTACCCGCTTTCAAAAAGTAATTACAATAGTATTTTCGTCCACATAGTTTTCGCAACAAAACCAAAACATTTTCCATCTATTTCCCGACTGCGAAAATGATCGATGATATTTTAGTAACAGAACAATGATTTATTTGGCGTTTTTTCTCGAAAAGCTACAAAGTGTTGAAATAAATTCATATGATATACGCGTTAAGGTTTCGTTCCATACTCCTTGCGAATGATATAGTGGACTTTTAGTTTGGCGACGGCATTGTGCTTACTAGGGCTGCTAGACGGGAACATGTATATAAATAATGGTAAGTGTTTTTAGAAGGAATTGTAGAATAATAAAATAACTTCTCTTTAGAACTTTGGCAGTCGTTATGAATAGTCAAGGCCAGTAAATCTGACTCCAGTCTTGCCATGAAGTACCGTGTTACCCATAGTTAATGGGTTATGGAGGTCTGGTAGACAGCTGCTCCTTGTAAAATACTAGTATTCAGCTAAATCCGGCTTGACTGGAAGCCGACCCCTACATGTTTGGAAAAAGGCTAGGCAGATGATGACCAAAAATATGCCAAAATACCAAAATATAAAGGATTGATTACGTCACATTTTGACAGCGTTTGTCATTCCCGTAAATTTTTGACGTTTTGCACTCGTCTAGAGCCTAAGCGTGGATAACAGCTTATGTTTTTTTCGCCGACTCTTTTTTTTAAATCATCAAATGACTCCACCCGCTCTAGGTGAAGCAGGAGGGAGTGTCGGACTCTTACTGATTAAAACCCATCCGTGTTCCTCCTAGTGCCCTTTGCGTTCCAGGGCTACGGTACCTCTTTCAAACAGATCCCGCAGCCCCAGCAGGCTCTTGCCCTAGCGGGCCCCGTCTTTCGTGCTGACATCTGTTTGAGGCGCGCTGGGATGGCAGCGCGCCGCCGACCCGGGCCTGGTTCTGACTACATTTGGTTCTATTTGCTGGGAAAAGGCCTCCTCATTCTTCTTTCAATTTTTTCTCGATTGGGCGATCTCTAGCTATGTTCATCCCGCAAATCAAACCTAAAATAAGCGCTCAAGGGAAGGGAAAGTTAGAATCAATTTCTTGATTTAGGAAAAGCTTGCTCTAATTTTTAAAATCTGCATAAATATTTATAAATATTTATTATTTATATATGCTTTATTGTACACCAAAACAAAAAAGAAACATAAAGAATACCTTAAACTAAAAAAAAAACAATTGGCTGCATTAAACTTTATTTTAAGTCGTTACGTGTGACATCCTTACTCACCAGAATACGGTGTAGAAGTCTTGATATTGTGTGGCAAGTTGTGAAGGAAATGAAGCGTTCTGGGACTTTCAGTCTGATGATATAATGTACTGCGGCTTCATTTAAATACATGCTGCAACTTTGTGCGGGGAACTGAGAATGGGTTTATGCGGCATACGTTCAGACGGTGGACTATTCTGGAGTACGTTCAGTTATCCTCCCTACACTAAATCCATATTTACGTGCTATTAATTTAACAGTTTATGAACACACACATAATGAACAGACATTTCTTGGCCGTTCCATTTTTTGATTTTTTTTTTTTTTTTTCAGTGTTTGACAACGAACTCCTCCGAAATGGCTTGACCGATTTATATGAAATTTTTGTGTTAATTTATATGGCAAAACAACGTTTGCCGGGTCAGCTATTATATATCACTCATCCCTTATTTTATACACTTAAAGGTGGAATGACTAATGGGACCAACTGCAAAGTAAAGCTTATCAGATAAAATAGAATCATCAATATTTATAAAATTCTTCTCTTACACTCGTTTCTCAGTGACTGACAGACAACGAACAGCTGAAACTGCTGGTCATAGAAAAATAAAATTTGGCATGTACATCGTGTAGGGCAGCACTGAAAGAAAATTTCCGAAAAAACAGGAAATGCGCATACGAAGTCGCGGGCAAAACCAAGTCAAAATTATAACTGCTTTTTAAAAAGATATGCGCGAGTTTTTTATCACGCGTTACCTGGAGAACCTCACAATAAACTCTTCATTTTAAATGATTGTCATCATCATCATCTGCCTAGCCTTTTCCCAACTATATTGGGGTCGGCTTCCAGTCAAACCGGATTCAGCTGAATACCTGTGTTTTACGTGGAGCGGCTGCCTACCAGACCTCCACAACCCATTAACTGGGTAACACGATACTTCTTGGCAGGACTGGGAACAGATTTACTGGCTTCTGACAATCCGTAACGACTGGCTAAGATCTACAAATGACAGCCGGGACCAACGACTTAACGTGCTTTCCGAGGCACGGAGGAAACTCGGTATATTAAGATGATCACTCATCCACAGACCAACCTTGGCAAGCGTTGCTTAACCTTGAAGATCGACCCTTCAGAGGCGGGAAGGTGGCGTGGTCTTGAGGGGGAGCGCAACGGTCATGTAGATCCTCAAGGCAAGTCCGGTGGATATACCTTCTCGAGGTTGCCACCCCGTTTTTGGTCTAGTTCCTTACGAAATAGACGTAACTGAAACCACCGGGCGACCCGCAGAGTGGAGGGCTTTCCACTCAGTCCCATCCCATATCCCACTAAACCCCTTTTCCCCTCTATAACCCCTCCCAACTTCCCTCCTAACTGTGACCCTTCTGTGACGAAGTGGTTGCGGGCTCGGCCGTCACTAAACTCAGCTGACGGCGGGTAGGAGAATTTTGTCACCTGCGCTAGGACCTGCGCAGTCGAGCGCCGTAAGCGGGGATGAAGGAGTCCTGGGGGGTTGAGCCGATCGGCACTGGCGGTAATGTGTCCGTGAGGCAACACGCCCCCTTTGGTCTGGATTTCAAGCAAAACGGTGGCCCTATCTTCTAGCCAAGGGTAGGGAAATGGCCAAAGTGTCCCGTCAGAGGGCCACAGGCGAGGTGCGTGGGGTCCGCTAAGGTCGTCCTTGGGCGGCCGAAGCGGTAGGTAAAGGCCATGCTGACGGTGTAAGTGAGGGTTGATTAGTTGCCAACCCGATCGAGCACCCGATGTCGCGCTGTAAACCAGCCTTGCGCACCTATATCTTCCTGGTAGTCCTAACGTTCGCACTCACAGTAGTGCGACGTTCCCAGGTGCGGGCTCCATGGTGGGTGGGAGCCAGGAAGATGAAGTTAAATAATTTTTAGTATGGACGTATTGAAGCCAACTGAAAATACCGCAGGAGTGGAGTCGGCGAAAGCTGGCAAAGCTCCTAAGCAAGGTACCTCTGGTGCCTTGCTCGCCCCTGGATGCCCTGCGGCTCACGCCATGGGCGCCAGCGCGGGCGCTGGTCCGGCTGTGGCGAAAACCGCAGCTAAGACCAAAAAGTCCCACTCCAAGCAAAGGAGAACGGCGCTGCATGGGACCAGTACCGATCCTTTAAACACAAAGGCGAAAACGGAGACGGCTAACACCTCTGCCGGAAGTAGCCTTCCCTAACACCCTCCCGCTCCTCCTGTGGCTCCTCAAGCCGCTTCCCAAGTCGCGGCCGCCTCCGGTCACACGGAGGCGATCAGCAACACCGAGGACGTTTTTACCAGCGCCTGGCAGGTGCCTACTCGTAAGGGTAAAGGTAAAGGCAAGGGCAAGGGTAAAAAATCCATTCCACAAGCCCATTGCTCTTGTTCGGGCCCCTCGGGTCCTACAGCTCCTACAAGCCAGGGTAAGAGGAGGGAAAGACTGATGCGCAAGGAGCGGCGTCACGAACGCAGGCGGGGACGCAAAGCCCCCCAAAACAAGCAGGTTGCTGCCACCAGCTCGGTTAAACCGACCAAGCAAGGTAAGCTGAACTTCTCTGAGGGGAAGTGGTCGCAAGCTGAGGCCGGCACTAGCCGACCAACGCCTAGCACACTGCAATCTAAATCCGCAGGAGGTCCGGCCGAGGAGGCAACCACAACGCAACGATCCGATGGAAGTGACCAGGCTGCGGTCAAGCGGGCTCTCAACGAGACGATTTCGCCCCGTGGAGAGCACAAGCGGCCGCGGCTTGACCAATCCCAGAGGATCGCTAACAGAAGCTACGCTCAAGCTGCCAGTGCGTCCCTAAACGTCGCAATAACCTGCGACCGGAGGGGCATCATAAGCCAGGGAGTATCGGACCAGGTCTTGGCTGCTATCCACAAGCGGATCATCAGCGAGGCCTGCTCTGCTATGCAGGATACACCGGGACCAACCTTCAACGCGAAGCCGCTGTTCACCGGTGGAGTCCTCAAGCTGTGGTGCGGTAACGACTTCACCTTAGCCTGGCTGAAAAAAACAGTCTCCAGCCTGGCTCTCCCGGCTGGCACCTCGCTAGTCGTCAAGAGCCAGGCGGAGATCCAGAAGCGGGTGCGCTGCGGTATCGCCATCCCCGACGACCAGGGAGTCTACGAGGACTCGATCTTTATTGGACGAGCCCTCTGGTACCAGAATCGCTGGATCGACGTAAGGAAGTGGGTAGTGCTGCACGCCGAGAAGCAGAAGGCTTGCTGGTTCGTGGTGCTGGGTATCCCCGAGGACCAAGTTCCGACCCTGATGAGCGCCGAGCGCCGTCTCTCAATTGGTTTGGGAGCGGTGTACGTCGAGTTCCAGGGTCCGAACGGCAGGTTCGTCGACGTCCCTCGGGGTTGGGACCCGATCACGAAACAGCCGCTGGAAGACGCAGAGGACACCGATTCTCCGCCAAACAACCCGGAAGCAACTGCGGCCGAACCTGCTGTAGCAGCAGACTCAGCCGACCCTGCCGCCACCGTGGGTGCCGTCCCTTCATCGGGGGGGGAGCCGGACGACGTAATGTTGTCCCCGGCTTCAGACCCGGGAGGGGACGGTTTCGACGAGGGCGACCTGTTTGCCGGGCTGCGACTTGAGGGCGACGAGGAGGGTCTTGCCGGCGATGGCGTCCCTTTTGTCGGCCTGTAAAGTCGTGCAGGCTAACCTCCACCACAGCCAGACCGCGACGGCTCAACTCCGCAAGTGGCTGGAGGTTCAACACACGGCCATTGCCCTGATCCAAGAGCCGTGGATTAGGGGTGGCCACATACGAGGACTCTCCAATCTTGGTGGTAAGCTCCTTGTTACTGCGGACCATGATCACCCTAGATCGTGCATCTATGTCACAGGTAACCTTAAAACACAGCTATTAAACGACTTCTGTTGCAGAGATGTCTCTGCTGCTAGGCTGAACATACAGCGGGGAGCCACTAAGTTGGCTATCGTCTTCGCCTCGGTATATATGCCTGAGGCGGAGGAACCGCCCCCACACGACCTGGTCCGCCTCATCACGCACTGTGAAAACAGCAGGGATGAGATTGTCATTGGGACCGACGCAAACGCACACCATCCACTGTGGGGGATGGAGACGCAAAACGCAAGGGGTAAGACATTAGTTGATTATCTGTTCACTACTAACCTATCCCTACTAAACACGGGTTCGGAACCAACCTTCGTGACCAGACGCAGTCGTACTATCATAGACCTGACTCTGGCTACGGAGGGAGCAGCGGAACTAATCACTGGGTGGCAAGTCTCGAATGAGGCTTCCTGCTCAGACCACAGGTGGATCCGCTTCGACATCCAGGTCTGTATACCACCCAAACAACCTACGCGTAATCCTCGCAACACGGATATATCGGTGTACACACGCAACCTTACCTCAAGGCTTGTACCATCATGCGATTCGGAGTTGCTTGCGGACACGGCACAGATCGATGCGCAAGTAACACTACTCACCGAATCGCTGATAAACAGCTACCGAATCGCCTGCCCAGAAACGATTCCGCGCGACACACCGGGTAAACAACCTTGGTGGGGTGCAGGCCTGGAGCGCAAACGTGGTAAGGTAAGAAAGGCTCTTAACAGAGCCATGAACACATGTAGTGATGAGGACTGGGACGCTTATTACGCGGCCAAATCGAGCTACAAGAGATGCATCAGATTCAGAAGAACTACAGGGTGGCGTAAATTCTGTGGTAACATTGAATCATGCCAACAAGCAAACAGGGTAAGGAAAATACTGGCGCAACAGAACAAACCTGAGATCGCCACACTCCGGAAACCCGATAACACGTTGACCACGACACCTGAAGAAGCGCAACGTCTCCTAGTAGAAACTCACTTCCCAGGCAGCGTATTCGCGCAGGTAAATGAATGGCTTGACGTTATCCAAACACCATCAGATGATGACTGGCTTTATGCAGAAAAGATGATTACGCTGGAAAAACTTCAGTGGGCCATCAAAAGCTTCCAACCTTTCAAGGCACCAGGTCCCGACGGCGTGTTTCCTGCCTTACTACAGTGGGGAGGTACCGCTGTTGCAACAAAACTGGTACTCTTAATGCGAGCGTGCTTAATGGAGGGAAGTGAAAGTCATATTCATTCCGAAGCCAGGTAAAAGTGACTACACAAACGCTAAATCCTATCGACCTATTAGTCTGACCTCGTTTTTACTAAAGTCAATGGAAAGACTGTGTGAAAGGGAACTACGTGATGGCGTTTTAAAAACAATACCACTGCATGGTAACCAACACGCATACAGCTCGGGTAAGTCGACAGAGTCCGCTCTTCATCTGGTGGTGAACCAGATTGAGGAAGCGATTCACCAGAAAGGGTCCTGCCTGGGCACATTCATAGACATCGAAGGAGCCTTCGACAAGACAAACTTTTCCAGCATTAGTGCCGCTCTCTCCAAACACGGCGTGGAACAGGTACTAAATGACTGGATAACTAATATGTTAAGCAAACGAGTGGTTCGCCTTGAGGAAGAGCAGCAGTTGGCTCTGATAGCCAGAGGCTGCCCGCAGGGGGGTGTGCTCTCCCCTCTTCTGTGGAATCTGGTAATTGATGACCTGATCACCAAACTCAACGCACATCGTTACTACACAATAGGTTATGCTGACGACCTCGCAATCCTAGTGTCAGGGAAAGTGACTGGAACGATCTGCAACCTTACTCAACAAGCACTACGCATCGTGGAAAGATGGTGCGACGAATATGATCTGTCGGTAAACCCCACGAAAACTGAATTAGTCATGTTCACTCAAAAGCAAGCACTAGGCCACTACCGGCTACCTATGCTCTTCAATACAGAGCTCCAGCTGTCTAACGAGGTAAAGTATCTAGGCGTCATCCTAGACAGTAAGTTAAGCTGGAGTAATCACCTAGACTACAAACTAAACAGGGCCTGCATTACCTTCTGGCAATGCAGGAAAATGATAGGGAAGAAGTGGGGCCTATCTCCCAAAATAATACTATGGCTGTACAGCGCAGTAATTCGGCCCATGGTATTCTACGGGGCCGTGGTGTGGTGGCCACGCTCAAAGCTAGCTACAGCCGTAAACAAGTTACAACACATGCAAAGGCCGGCCTGCATGGCAACGACGGGCTGCATGAGGACTACTCCAACTGCGGTGCTGGAAGCCATGCTGGGGCTCCCTCCGCTACACTTGTTTATACAACAGGAAGCGACGATGGCAGCAGTATGCCTTAAAACATTAGGTCTCTGGAGTAAGAGAGACACACGACACACCGCTCTGCTCGAGGAGCTCAACAATGAACTCCCCATAACAAAGGCAATCAATGACCGGGTGCCCAAGCAATTTATCTTCGATAAAAAATACAAAATCCAATTGCATGAGGATCATCGGTGCGAGGGGCTCTGCCCCGCCGAGCTGCGGATCTTCACCGATGGATCAAAAACAGGTACAGGTACTGGTGCGGGAATCTTCTCAGAGGATCTCAATATCCACATAGCCACACCATTGGGGGTCCACAACACAGTGTTCCAGGCTGAATGCATGGGCATTTCTCTGGCGGCATCAGCCATCCTAACCAGGGAAGTTAAGGACCACTCAATACGCATACTCTCGGACAGCATGGCTGTCCTGCAAGCTCTGAACAGCCACACAGTGAACTCTGGGTTGATTCTCGAGTGTCACCAACGTCTAAACCAGGTTGGTAGACACAACAAAGTAACCATTCAATGGATCAAGGGACACAGTGAATCTCGAGGCAACGACGCTGCGGATGAACTCGCCCGAAGGGGGTCGAGTTTGTCAGCAATGGGACCTGAGCCCATCGTGCCGCTGCCTTTCGGGTACTTGCGCAATCTGGTAAGGAAACGCACCGGAGATAAACATCACAAGCTATGGGCTGACCATAGTAAGTGTAGGCAGGCCAAGGAGGCACTTCCCTCTATAAATGGCCGTTTCACAAAACAAGCCCTAAGACTGACTAAACAACAGTTGCGTTCAGTCACAGCCGTAACAACTGGCCATGGGTCTTTTAATAAACACCTCTATGCTATAGGAGTCACTGACAGCCCGCTATGCAGAGCCTGCATGGAGGAGAATGAGACAGCAGCACACCTGCTTCTAAGCTGCCCGGTGGTTGCGGATTACAGGGCAAAGTACTTCGGAAACCCAGGTACCCTCTGCGAGATAGTTAGTAACACCAAGGCGTTGCTGGCCTTCCTTGGGGAGCTGGGGTGGATCGAATGACTCATTTGTCCCACCTACACGCAAAATACGCGCTTAGTCGTGGAGTTGCGGAAACCAGCCCGATTTACATACATACATACATACATACAAGATCGACCCGTGCGGCTGTTATTATTTAGCCACGAGCTCCTGTCCTTTGGCATATGTTTGGTATTTGCTGATAAAATGGCATTTTGTCAAGAGCCTAGTCTGGATACGGGCCCTTCATTTTACATGATATTTTCAGTTTTTCCCCCAAAAGTGAACCTATTCTCAAACTTTATTTATTTACTTTAAACTTCCATACTTCGGTCAAAATATGTATAACCATACAGGTCGACTTAGAACTTCCTCTATTTACTTATTTTTTGTTTAAAATGCTAATGATAACATTGTCAAAATGCCACTAACAAGCCTAGTGATCAATACACGTGGCAGCGTAATAGAGTTACCCAGAACATTTCGGTTATAGGCATAGTTTTACTAATTACGCCCTGCCTTTTATTAAAAATGACCGATTTCGAGTGTATATTTAATTGGATTCCGGTAACTGAAATTAACCGAAATATAATATTTCTGGTTCATTTAAACGTTACACGTGTTTGTTCGCAGAACAGGTGGTCGATTGGAACCAAAAAAACATTTTGACAAACAAATAAAACCGACTTCCAAAAAACAAAACACTACAAAGTAAAAATAACTTTATTTTCGGAAGTCGGTGTTTTTGGTTGTATCGTTTTTGAACACCGACTTCCGAAATTAAAGTAGTGTTTTGGTTTTGGAAGTCGGTTTTATTTTTTTGTCAAAAAGTTTTTATTTTTCACTTTTTAGTGGTACGCAGCTGTACCACTAAAAAGTGAAACCACAGACACAGCGTGCCGGCGTGATGTTATGTTATAAACTCGTGTAAACAATCAAAAGATATGCGATTTCAGAAATCCCGATCCATTTGCTATCATTTGTTGAAGAGTTATGTTGCCTACCCCCAAAGTTCTTCATCAGATCTTCACTAAATTTAAATGGGACCAGTCCAAGAAAATACTCTTCCAAACAAAAAAAAAACATCCAAATCGGTTGAGAAAATATCGCTGAACAATTATTTTTCATGGTATCCCATCATCAGATCCTAACTTTTACCTTCCATCATCAGCTCAGCAGGATGAGATGATGATTACCAGGCACAAATATTTGAATTGCGATAGAAAGTTTATGAGAAACACAAATAATAAAAATACATACAGCCGATCATAGAACCTCCTCCTTTTTGAAGAAGTCGGTTAATAAAAATACATACAGCCGATTATAGAACCTCCTCCTTTTTGAAGAAGTCGTTTAATAAAATACATACAGCCGAACATAGAACTTCCTCCTTTTTGAAGAAGTCGTTTAATAAAATACATACAGCCGAACATAGAACTTCCTCCTTTTTGAAGAAGTCGGTTAATAAAAATACATACAGCCGATCATAGAACCTCCTCCTTTTTGAAGAAGTAGGTTAATAAAAATACATACAGCCGATCATAGAACCTCCTCCTTTTTGAAGAAGTCGTTTAATAAAATACATACAGCCAAACATAGAACCTCCTCCTTTTTGAAGAAGTCGGTTAATAAAAATACATACAGCCGATTATAGAACCTCCTCCTTTTTGAAGAAGTAGGTTAATAAAAATACGTACAGCCGATCATAGAACCTTCTCCTTTTTGAAAAAGTTCGTTAATAAAAATACATACAGCCGATCATAGAACCTCCTCCTTTTTGAAGAAGTAGGTTAATAAAAATACGTACAGCCGAACATAGAACCTTCTCCTTTTTGAAAAAGTTCGTTAATAAAAATACATACAGCCGAACATAGAACCTCCTCCTTTTTGAAGAAGTCGTTTAATAAAATACATACAGCCGAACATAGAACTTCCTCCTTTTTGAAGAAGTCGATTAAAAAGTTCTAGAGTGGCGAGCGCGTACCGGAAGACGCAGCGATGGAATGTCTCCCACAACATGGTGAGGGTTGCGGGTAGCCGATGTATGCGAGATACACAGAACTGGTAGTTATGGCGACACTTGGGGAAGGCCTATGTCCAGCAGTGGACGTCTTTCGGCTGATATGATGATCATGACACGTGTTTATTTATTTTGTCAATAATCAAACTAGAAGGGCCAATTAATAATAGCCTCGAGGGTCTTCACGGTTAAGCAACACTTTCCTAGTTCAGTCTGTGGATGGAATTTATTTACCGAGCTGACCTCCGCAACTTCGTCTGTAATAATAATTCATTTATTGCCGATAACAAGGATCCATTGGGTTTGTAACAATAGTCTTCAACCTATATTAGTAATTAATTAATAAAACAATATAAATTATTACTTTATACTTTATTAACTTATCTTACATACTAATTAACATTTTTCAATATGTCTTAAAAATAACATTTATTCTAGCAGTTTTAGACGCTGGAAAGGCTAGAATCGTATTGCATGCTCCTAATTACTGAATATTAATATTGAATTGGTCTTGAATCAACTTTCTTTCAGCCTTATTCCGGACACACTTCTCTAAAATATTGGTAACTTCTTCTACCTTATCGAATTCCGTGCAGTTTGGGGACGTAATTTTGCCCATCGATGCAGCAAAAGAATTCAATGGGATGTATCCGCAGCGAAGTCTTAAACTTGTCACGACTTCTTGCCTACTCATCATTAGGCACTTGTCACATCGCTGGCAATCAGCGAGTAGCGAGTTAAGCTTGAAACTCAAAACAAGTTGGCGAGTACCTATCGAGTGAAAAGTTTCAGTAGTTTTGACGCTCGGCTTTCAGCGAGTGCTTTTGTGCGACGGGCTTTTACTCGCAATACTCGCTCCAGCCCGTACTATAGTTAGAAATTACCGCTGTTTGGTGAGTTCTGACCGCAAAGCGAGCATCGCCGAGCAAGTGTCCCTGAGCGAGTACAATCTTTGATAGCTCTTGTAGCTGCGATCAACTAGAGGTAAGAGCCGCTTGCCAGCAGTGTAAACAGCCAGCTATCGACTATGAATGGATGTGTCTCTTTTACTCACACGAGACCTTTTGTCCCTTTCCTCAGCGATAAAATAGTCGATAGCTACTCGCTTCTTCGCCGCAGTGAAATAAGTAGATACCTTAATTACAGTATACCAAGCAGTATGTCGTGTTATCCCAGTTACATGTTTTATTGCAAGGCCCTTTGAAAAAAAACACACAATATAATTTTATAGAAAAATATACTAATACCTACATTTAAAAAAACATAAAAAAACTAAGTTATTTAAATACGTTGGATCAGCGACGTAGTGCGCTGAGTTGTGTTGTCATTTAGCCGTCCGCGAAAACGCCAATTCATAAAAGATTCTAGATGGTGAGTAGGAACCAGCACCACAAAAGATTTGAAGTTAATCTTGTGGCGAGATTCTAGCTCGACTCTCATGGTGAATAAACAAACCCCTTTTGGATCAAAGTTATTATTTATTATTATTATATCTGAAAATATAGTTTGTGTAAATAAAAGATATTCCACTTCGCTTAAAAAAAACTATTTCACATTAAGTTGGAAGCGCCTGGGTAGCCCGCGAAATTCAAATATATATATATATTTTTTTTCAATTTGCCGGTCAGTATGAAGCTGTATGTTGAACAAAATACGATTCGCGGCCGTAACGCGTATTTATCTAAAGAATTATAACCATTTTAATCATCAATATAGCTCTCTAAGTTCATGCAGCCCTGTTCAATGACTTTTTCATGAAATAACGATTCTGTAGGGCTTCATAAACTTGGAGGGCTCCATCTTAATTGGTCAACTATACGCAGAGGGCATACAGCGCTCTGCGAGTCCAATATAATAATTAGCGGTGGGTAACTCCGGAGGTACTGATACAAAGGTGCCGGTTCCGAACGCGGATACGTAAACCTTATTTATTCCTCACAATTCTTACCGGCACCGCGGTACCAAATGATTCCGGCGGAGCCAGTGTTGCCAACTTTATTTTTTAGAGGATCGTACCATAGCCTAAAAAAAATAGTATTTTGTCTTGATATTCAAGGAAATAATAGTACGCGATGAAATTTCAATAAAACTACGTAAATCAATTTAAAACGGATGTAATTATAATTTTCAAGTAATATTAATCATCAATTAAATTAGGACATGTTGTCCTTTGAAAAAATAAAAATTTTTGATTGACTTAGTCACTATCTGAGTCAGGCACAGCAGCTGATGCGGGAGTCGAAGCACAATTTTTTTTGTACATGCTTAAGTTTAATTTGCTCAGCATTTCGTCAGATGGCTTGAAGTTTATACAAGATCCGTTTTCTTTAATGTGCTGTGCAGCCAACAAATTCCCATTCACTGTTTCTGTAAGCAATCTATTACGAACTTTTGTCTTCATTAAATTGACGTGACTGAACACTCGTTCGCACTGTGCATTAGAATGGGGTATGCACAAGGTATCTAATGCAAATTGTGATATTTCCTCCAAGGACAATAATTAAGAAATCTAATTCTATCAATAAAATTCTTTTGCTTGTTATTATTTTCATAGCAAAAAATATGTTTTTATTGAAGATTTATTGTTCCGTAAGATTTCATTGAAAAGATCGTATATTTTGCGTACGATTTCGATAACTCGATCGTACATCGTACAAAAGCCAAAAAGGTCGTATAAATACTATTTAAATCGTATGGTTGGCAGCACTGGGCGGAGCACGAGTTCGCACTCGCTAACTCGCTCACTCGGCTCGGTGCATCGTGTCGCTCATGTCGCTATAGTACGTACCTATCGATTGGTTTGGTTGGTAGACAGACACGACACGGACGCGAAGCAAAAATAACTAGCTATTATAATAATAGCTAGTTATTTTACTAAAGTACTTATTAAAAATTCATTTTTATTTAATTTCTTTCTTTCCTTATTACTTATGCCCCGAAATTTAAATCGTATAAATAACATGAGATAAGTGCTGTATAGTCTGTAAACTATTCAATTCAAAATGTGCCAAATGATTCAACGAACCGAATGAATAAAATGTTTTGGGGGAACCGAGAAACCAAAATGACCAAGTGAGTGGCGGTGCCAAACGGTGCCAAAGGAATAACTAAGGTGAACCGGTACCAGACTCGGAGTCGGAATAAGTGAATCAATTCACTTTCCGGAGTATAGATTACCCACGCCTAATAATAATGCGTTTAGGGTGTTGATGGGGTTGCCGCGCTACTGTAGTGCATCCGGCATGTTCGCGGAGGCGGTGATTGATGGTTTTCACGCAATCATGCGCAAGCGATGCGCTGCAACCATGCGCCGGGTACGCGCCAGCCCCAACAGCATCCTGAGAACTATAGCGGACAGGTGGGACAGCCCCATACTGGGGCATTGGATAGGCCTACATGTGACTGTGGCGTAGGTTTATGTTAGTTATGTTAAAGGTAAGATAGAATGTAAGAACTAACACTAGTTTCTAAGTTTTTGAATACTAACCAAAAAATGAACTCTGTCTGAAACAAAAGATTTTTATTTTTTTTAATTGGACTCAATTAAAACTCCTTCGGAAACGAATCAGTAATTAAAACAATTGAAAATAAAATTACGGAAAATTGAAACAGAAATCAACATCATGATTTTTGTGAATTAATAACGGTATATATCTTAAAAGGCTGTTAATTATTATTATTATTTTTTTTTTAACATTTTATTTAAAGAAAAATAATACAGAGGTGTCACTTAATTAATAAAAAAATGAAAAAAAAAAAAATGAAAATGTTATATAGGCTTTATTGCAAGCCTATATTGCTTCTTTCAAAAATGTAAGACATAAAAAGCAGGCTTTTAAAAAGCCTTGATGCCCAACATATCCTGAGGCCTACAAGTGAAATTTTAAGGAAGGCGATTGACAAAACCACAGAAATGTATGTAATCACTCTTGGAATGAAACATGATCAATCCCTTATATCGTTATCAAACTATAAGTGGCAGCTCAGAAGTGTCATTGTCAAGTATATTTTACCAATAAGTTCGAAATTGCAACGCTAGATGGCACAGTCTACTTCGTGCATATCCCCTAAACGGAGGGTATAGGAAATATAGGTGGCAGCACAGAAGCGTCAATTCCAACTATTCTTAACCATAAAGTTTCGAATTGGCAACACTAGATGGGACAGTCTACTTCGTGCACGTTGCCCTAAACGGAACTATAGGCGGCAGCACAGAAGAGTATTTCTAGAGTCTAAAGTCTCTGGTCAGGGGCTGCTTCGCCAGTTTTGATAGGCAAATATTTTACGTCAAAATGATTTTTGAGCAATGGACGAGAAAATCGACTACTTGTAATAGTTCTGGACGTCTGATCGAAAGACGGATAGGGTGTCTGTCTCTATCTCACAGCCAATCTTCCCCCGGACCAATAATGGGGAATTCGGAACACGTATAACATATTGTGACCCAGACGAAAAAGTCTGTGTGTGTTTTTAAAATAACGTATTAAAAATTTATAATTAGGGACCCTATGCGTATGCGGCCAACTAGCACTTGGCTGGTTTTTCTTACAAGAAATTGTACATAAAATCAAATAGCGTAACAAAAACTGATGCAGAACACAAGTGTCCACTATAATCTTTCGACTGAGACAAGGGGTCGACTGTTACAAGTATCTTGACGTGACCAGGATTACTGCGTAATACAAGTTCTGTCACTAATATTGTTCGGGATTTGTCCCGGAGATGAAGTGACGAATTAGACAAGTATTCATTGTTGTTTTTGTTTCTTATACCTACTAAATAAATATTTGTTTTACTTGGAACGAACGGTAAACGTAAAATACTGGTATTCAGCTGAATCCGGTTTGACTGAGAGCCGACCTGAAGATAGTTGGGTAAAGGCTAGGCAGATGACTTGCTGGCGGGCCCGCGCCTACGGTGGTCGGAAATCATCCTGCGACTCCCAACGCCTGGGGCGTCTTCTTCTGTTGCGGCGGCTGGGTCGTGAAGTTTCCCTCTCTCTCACACGTTCGGCATCCTCCTTCGCTAGCATTACTGGGTTTGAAGCTACGACCTACAACTCGCAAGACGCAGCCATTACCACCGGGCCACCACTGCTCTCCTATTAGATTATACACTGTGGCCGAAACACAGAAGTGAAATTATTGCAATGTTGAACTAATTGACTCAAAATAACCTAGTTTTCACCAAAAGTTTTCAGGCTCAAAATCATTGCAAATTAGCTCTTGTACAAAATCATTTCAAGGAACGCACTCACATTCCATACATCCTGTATATATCCATACAATAAATGGCAATCCATACAATAATGAAAAATCGTTGCAATGTCGCATCTTACCTGTCTGTGGGACCCTTAGTCTTTTAGATTACGAACATAATCTTCTTCCCTAACTTTGAATTTTACGATGCCTATAATGGAGGGTTATTCCGTATATTTTACATAAACTCTGCATGCTGTAACCAAAAGTAATTTAAATTTCGAAAAGGGCTATTCACACGGAAATGCTTTACTATAAAGCTAGCGATTAAGTTTGTACCACAGATTATAAATAAGGTGAGGTATGTATAGAATTTGGTAGCAGGGGCTTAGCTCTTTTAGTCCGGGGTTAAGGTAGCGTATGGGTTAATGTTGTACCTCAACTAGCATAGTGTATGACCACTATCCCACCTGATGATAAGCAATGGTGTGGTCGACGATGAAGTACAATATAGCTATCCACAATCATCAGATCCCATCGCAAAACTAATGTTTGTTATTTTGTACAGAGCTTCCTAACACAAGCAAACTATTTGCTTAAAAGGATGCTCCATATTGTAAATAGAATAAGAATTTCAATTGATGCAATAAACAATTTTGTTTTTATTTGTAACATTCTTTTTAGGATAATACTATATTCTCGTTAAAACGAACTTAAATCTATTTGAAGCAAACATGTTTTCTATTTTAAAAATAACACTTCCCGTGACCCACGAGTTGGCTTTTACTTTGGATGCTGCCAGTCTGTTCCAGCCCAAACGCCTGATACATTTTACCTGGCAAATATTTTTAACCGACTTCCTAAAAAGGAGGAGGTTCTCAAATCGGCCAGTATGTTTTTTTTTCTATGTATGTACTTCGATTACGCCGCGGTTAATGGAACGATTCGCGTGATTCTTTTTTTGTTCGACGCGAAATAGCTGCCAGGTGGTCCCATACAAATTTCATTCAGTTTGGTCTAGTAGTTTTTATTTTATAAGCATTACTGTTATTTTTTTAGTGTTTGCACCAGTTCTTAACATAACATTGCGCCGGTACCACTAAAAAGTGAAAAATAAAAAACTTTTTTACAAAAAATACAACCGACTTCCAAAAACAAAACACTACAAGGTACAGAATAACTTCGGAAGAAAGAAAAAAACTTTAATTTCGGACGTCTGAAAATTGGCCGGCTGTCATTTTTTGTAAAAAAGTTTTTAATAATAAATATTGCTAACACAATATTGTTAGGCACTCATTAGCGACGCTGCGCTGGTTGTTTTCTTTGTAATTAATTCATTTGCTGTGTAGAACGCCACGCACACGCATCTCTTTTATAAAACTTATAATAAACCTGGAATTTGAACATACTCGTATTTCGGAGTTTGCATTTTGAAGGCTCATTAAGAAGAATAACAAACACAGTCTCATGGGAACATTAGCAACTGATAGCGTTGAGAACGAATTTTATGATGTTATGTTTTAGTTTCTTGTAAGTTTTGATATATTTGTTAATTGAAATTATTATTGTTAATTTTAAGGTTGGTCTGTGGATGGGTGACCATCTTAACATACCGAGTTTCCTCCGTGCCTCGGAAAGCACGTTAAGCCGTTGGTCCCGGCTGTCATTTGTAGATCTTTGGCAGTCGTTACGGATAGTCAGAAGCCAGTTAATCTGACTCCAGTCTTGCCATGAAGTACCGTGTTACCCAGTTAATGAGTTGTGGAGGTCTGGTAGGCAGCCGCTCCATGTAAAATACTGGTATTCAGCTAAATCCGGCTTGACTGGAAGCCGACCCCATTATAGTTGGGAAAAGGCTAGGCAGATGATGATTGTTAATTTTAATTAATAACTTTTTTTTGGCATTCTACTTTCCCGAATCGTATTTATCATCCCTTTTGGTATGGAATCGAATCGTTGCCGATGCTTAGGTTAAACAGAATTCTATACTACAAAATAGTCGTAAAATTAAAGAAATATTTAATTAAACTAATTTCATGTATGTTTCTATGTCTTATTTGTAGCATTAACAATGGATATAATAGCTGGAATATGTGATAAATACAAAAAGAACACAATTTTCATACGATTCAAAAGGAAACTTAATATCCCACAGGAATTAAACTGGGTCATAGACGTACGAGCAAGTACGCGTACTTATGGCTCGACAACCTTTTCTCTACACGTCTTGTTTTTAAGTACGCGTACTTGGGGTGACACACGGGCGAAAAAGGTCGAGTCGTAAGCACGCGTACTGGCTCGTACGTCTATCACCAACTTTAAACATAAGGCAGGGGTAGATTATCCCATATTACCGACACACCTTTATTTTTTAATCCATGGTTTATGTATCGTTCAAAGATAATCCCTTATTGCCACACCCCGTTTCAACCCCTAATGACTTTTGCCGCAAGTTCTCTCAAATAAAGTTTTTAAACAATTAAGCTTAACATGGCTTTCTTTATTAAAAGCTACAAGACAGTTGTTTAATCAATTAGTCGTGAAAGGATTAAGGCGTGCCCTAATCCGGCTCGTTATTTTAAAGAGAATGGGGTTAAAATTTGGCTTGCCCCTTTTATAATGCGTAAAACGGTTAACGCGTCCACTGTTCGAAATAGACTCAATTATGTAGAATGTTGGCTTGTTTTAATCTTGGTCTTATTCTCTTATGATTCTGATGGTGGTCTGATGGAAGCCGAACCTCAATATAGTTGAAATAGCTAGAACAAGCCGACCCCAACGTAGTTGGGAAAAGGCTAGGCAGATGATGAGGCTAGAAGCTAGAATAGCCAGAAAATGGCGAGTAATTATTATTATAGAGTAGTGGTCCAAGAAAAACATAAAATTTTGCTGTGATAGCATATTTTGTACTTTATGTGAAGCAAACAAAGTCTCTTCGTTTCTTTTTAGTAAATGGCAATTTCTTAGGTACTTTTTGTTACCTGATAGATACAAACCTGGGTACTTAGATCAAGAGTGAACAGCCAGTCTTAACTATCAAAATAACTACGTTTTAATGTAGGTAGAGCGAGCGTGAAGTGGAATGTCATTCCATTTTGGTTGTATGGATTGACTTCTCTCATCATGTTGATTTCAACTTACACGGGGGGAGGTTTACAGCGACTGTAGTTAAAAAATGTATAGCATAATCAGCCTATAATATTCCCACTGCTGGGACACAGGCCTCCTATCGGTAAGTGGGAGTGGGCCGTAATACATCACGCGGGCCCAGTGCGAGTTGGTAGATGTCACATGTCTTCGAATTTTTGGTTCTAGGATATGCCGGTTTCCTCACGATGTTTTCCTTCGCCGTTTTGAGAGCAGTGGCTATGAAATAATTTACAAAAAGTAAAGCGCCTGCCTGGGAACCTACGACCTACAAGTCGCAGCCATTACCACCGGGACACCACTGCTTACTAACTAGCAAGCAAGCTGCAAGTAAAACTTTAGTTAACAACAGACTAAACAAATAAATTAGACTTTTTTTTAACTTTTCATGCATGTTTAAACTACAGTCGCTAGCGAGTATATATTGATAAAATTCATGGTAGACGTACTGAATCATAATGCATGTTACTTTAGGCGCTTACCATCCTAAAAAAAAGGTTACTTTAGGCGTCACTGCGAGGATCACCCAGAGGACACGGTGGAGCATACGGTGGAGGTCTGCCCAGCTTGAGCGGAGCACCGCCGTGTCCTCGTCGAGGCGATCGGCGGCGGGGATCTCTCGCGTCCAGCCCTAGTTCAAGTCATGGTTCGACGCGAGGAGACATGGGAAGTGGTCACCTCCTTCTCCGAAGCAGTTATGCTAGCAAAAGAGGAAGCCGAACGCGTGAAAGAGAGGGCAACCTCACGCCCCAACCGCCGCAACAGAAGAAGACGCCCCGGGCGCCGGGAGTTGCAGGGCGATTCTTGGCCACCGTAAGCGCGGGTCTGCGGACGGCGAGCATTGGATGGCTCGCCGTCTGATCAGAACCAGGCCCGGGTCGGCGGCGCGCTGCGATCCCAACGCGCCTCAAGGAGATGTCAGCACGGAAGACGGGGCCCATTAGGGCCAGTGCCTGCTGGGGCTGCGGACTTCGTTCGAAAGAGGCACCGTACCCTGGAACGCAAAGGGCACTAGGAGGAATACGGATGGGTACCCAGAGCAGAAGGAGTCATTTGATAATTTCCCATACTAAAAAAAAAGGTTACTTTAGGCGTGCTCCATCATCCCACCAAGAGATGAGATTGAAATCAAACGCGAGCCTATTAATAACGTTTAAAAAAAGATGTGACGTGGTAGGCGGGCGTTTTCTCTCGATTTTCAGCATTATAGCTCTTGGTGAAACTGGTTGATCCATGGGCAAGAAATACCGCATTTAAAATATTTGCGCCAGGCATAATAACATCCCTCAGTATAATGGTCCATGAAATTGCATTGCTAAATTGTCCTTGGAAAATTCGAATTCTTCATAGCCAAAAATAACGCTATGCGTATTTTTGTTCTCATTTATAAAGAAACCGACTAAGTGCGTGTCGGGCCACGCGCTTGTAGGGTTCCGTAGTTGCACGTCGGAATTGTAACGTTTAATAGGTTAAACAACTATTACTTGTTAACGTATAAAGCCTTTTTTTTTAAGGATGGGTTATCGTCAAATGACTCCTCCCGCTCTAAGTAAAGCAAGAGGGAGTGTCAGACTCTTACTGACTAAAACCCATCCGTGTTCCTCCTGGTGCCCTTTGTGTTCCAAGGCTACGGTACCCCTTTCGAACAGATTCCGCAGCCCCAGCAGGCACCTGCCCTAGCGGGCCCCGTCTTCCACGCTGACATCTCTTTGAGGCGCGCTGGGATCGCAGTGCGCCGCCGACCCGGGCCTAGTTCTGATCAGACGGCGAGCCACCCACTGCTCGCCGAACTTGTAAAGCCTATTTGTTATCCTACCGTATCGTGGGTGCGTTTACAAACATAAATGTGCGGGAATCGAACCCGCGACACCCAGAGCAGCAGTCAATTGTTCAACCACTGTGCCAACCGTGTCGTCATATATTTTCAAATTGTCATATTGACAGGAATTTTTCATCTATACACTAATTGTTTGTTTGCTTGAACGTGCTAATCTCAGGAACTCCTGGTCCGATTTGAAAAATTCTTTCAGTATTATATAGCCCATATGTACATCAAGGAAGGCTATAGGCTATATATCATCGTGATAAGACCAATAGGAGCGGAGCAGACGAAGTTGCGCAGGTCAATCTATACTAATGTATAATGCTGAAGAGTTTGTTTGTTTGTTTACTTGAACGCGCTAATCTCAGGAACTACTGGTCCGATTTGAAAAATTATTTCAGTGTCAAATAGTCCATTTATCGAGGAAGGCTATAGGATATATATCATCACTATCAAGCTGAAGAGTTTGTTTGCTTGAACGCGCTAATCTGAGGAACTCCTAGTCCGATTTGAATAAATCTTTCTGTGTTAGATAGCCTATTTATCAAGAAAGGCTATACGTTTTATAATATCACGCTAAGTCCAATAAGAGCGGAGCAGTAACGAAAATTGTGACGCAGACGAAGTTGCGCGGGTCAACCAGTTCTTAATATAGAAGTTCTACTGCTTCTGCAATTAAGCTACAATCAATGAAAGTTTCCACCATTCAGTAGAAAATCCGTCAAATATAATGTCACGTGGCAGTGTCGCGCGACTACGAAGCGTTGCGAGTTGACTCGCGTTAACTTTGACTGTCGTTCATTTTGACGAGACGAGCACAGCCCTTTACACTGTACGACTGCGTTACGATTTGAATTGATATTGTGAATTCATCTATAGTTCCTTCCTATAGTATCCCTTCTCTATACTGTCATTCATAATACCAAATTCTCTTCAATACCTTTGTGAACGTGGTTTGCCAAACCATGTCCAACTGCCACTTCTCTTCTCCTTTCGTTTTTGACATAATATACGTATATTTTGTATGTGTATAATATTTATATTTATGTATGTAGGTTTATATATTAATGTATACATATAGTAAAAAAGTCATTAAATAAATGTAATAATGTGCACTGGATCCTACACTCCATTGTCATCTTTCTCTATCACTCTAAGGTTTGCTGGGAGAAAACACATTTCAGAGTTAAGCTCGCCTTTGTACATTACTGTGTTTTAAATAAGCTGTTTTGGTGTAGGTACCTACAATAAAGAATTAAATAAAAATATTTTGATATGAACCTTTAGGTCAGGATTCAGATTAGGGCTTTCCGGCTATGAAAAGCCTTAATAAGATGGACCGATGACCCGGGAAAGCCATGGGGTCCCGATGGATGCAAGAGGCAGAGAACCGTTCGTTGTGGGGATAATTGGAGAAAACCTATGTACCAGAAGACCTTATGAATAGCAGCAGCGCTCGAGAATACCTTACCAATGAAACTGCCTGTATTGTAGATACTCTGTTTTTGTTTTAAGTCCTGTCAAAAGACATCCGATTATTATATTTAATACAAAGCCAATTTATACGTTTAGGGTTTACAAATATATTTATTTTGTAAAAAATATGACTAACTTTTGCCCGCGACTTCGTACATGCGTATTCACGGAATACGCATTATTCGCGTTCCCGTAGCAATTTCGGGAAATCCTCTCTAACTGCTCCCCTACACTCCCCAAGGACCCTACATGCCAAATTTGAGCTTTCTACAACCAGCAGTTTCAGCTGCGCGTTGTCAGGCAGTCACTCAATAATGGAAGAATCTAAACAAATACAAATCCATACAAATATATAAAGCTGAAGAGTTTGTTTGTTTGCTTGAACGCGCTAATCTCAGAAACTACTGGTCCGATTTGAAAAATGCTTTCAGTGTTAGGTAGCCCATTTATTATCACGCTAAGACCAATAGGAGCGGATCAGAGGAAGTTGCGCGGGTCAACTAGTTTTATATATTAGGATTAATACAAAGCCAATAAACACATTTAGGTTTTATGTCGTTTACTCTGTAGCGGCATCAAGGCCGCCACAAGAAAAACCTACGGAGCAAATATACATCGCAACAAAAAAAAATAACCGCGACGTCATCTATCCAACTATTAGCGAACTACAACGTTGAAATCCTGCATCGCGCAAGCAGAGTTTACCGTGCGATTTGAACATATACATCACCCCGACTCACTGGGGCACCGCATCTATATACCGGAACTATTTCCGACTCACCGTGAACCCTACGCGAATATCGGTTCCGACTCACTGGAGGTAGTAACTATTCAGTAATCTGTGCCAGCAGCAGCACCACTCCGACTCACTGGAGCCTGCAGAATCATCCCGACTCACTGGGATCTCATCACTCCACTCACTGGGGCACCGCATATAGTTCCGACTCACTGGGGCACCGCATATAGTTCCGACTCACCGGGAACTCTGCGACTTCCGGTTCCGACTCACTAGAATCAACCTTCAACTGGCTTGGCAAGTATCTCAAGATGCATGGACGACTCATCCACTATCGACCTCCGGTCTCCGGAGGGGAGTGATGTTGCGGCATCTAGGCCGCCACAAGAAAAACCTACGGAACAAATCTACATCGCAACAAAAAGAACCGCGACGCCATCTATCCAACTAGTAGCGAACTACAACGTTGAAATCCTGCATCGCGCAAGCAAAGTTCACAGTGCGATTTGAATATATACATCAGCCCGAATATCAACTATCGGGCAGTAGCCCGCCAGTCACAACAGCCGCCTGGTTGGTGGATCTCACTTTTCAATGGGGGTATGCGGGACTTTACTCTCTGTACTCTCCCCTAAAACTCTAAATAAACCAACAAGATCCACTTACTCGTAAACTTCTAGAGAAAATCCACTGGAAAGTAAATAATTCAATACCTCAATTAATCTATACGCAAGTTATATATAGGGTGACTACTAATTAGTGAAAGATACTTAAAAATGTGATTTTCCTCACGATAACATACAAATTTTACTATAGAACCAAACCTGAAATCGCGAAAAAAATCAACTTTTCAGTACATTTATGGTCGCCTACTAACTGGTCGAAATGTACTGTACTGCCTTTTTTTTTTTCGCGATTTCAGGTTTGATCCCATAGTAAAAGTGGTTGGTTTTCATGAGTACAATCACGTGTTAAAGCATCGGTCATTAATTACCAGTCACCTTATATAGTTAGGTCGTGTTACCCAGTTAATGGGTTGTGGAGGTCTGGTAGGCAGCCGCTCCGCGTAAAATATTGGTATTTAGCTAAATCCGGTTTGACTGGAAGCCGACCCCAATATAGTTGGGAAAAGGCTAGGCAGATAATGATGATGATTATGGTTGATGGTATGGTGTGTTATATTCTAGTTAGGTATGTGAATGTAAGTAACAAACGGCTGAATAATCTCAATAACTAAACATAGCAAAAACAACAATAAACCAATATTCACTACAAAACTAGCTCGCCAATTCCACCAACTTACATTTCTTTTACAATAGATTAACTTTCCCTACATACAAGCCAGCTTTGACACACAGGTTTTACTTAAGCAAACAATATCGCCAGGTTCTCAAAAGCCAATCTTTCCGAACAAGAAATTGATGTGTAACGTCAAAACCAGACCTCTTCTGACAACAATACTGAAAGCGATTCGTCTCGAAACAAGGAGAACAAAAACTCTTTGATATGAACTCATGTGTAAAAGAAAAGTTTGTTTCGCAAGTATTGTAAAGGTGGGGGCTAACTTGAGCGTTCACTTATTACTCAACGTCGACGCTCACTTCTTTCTCAACGTCTAACATTCTTCGGCAATTGTATAATGTCAACTAGATTTTATAGTACCCAGCAGTGATTATATTTAGTCCATCAGTTAGATAATCAAAAATAATAATGGATAAGTATTATTTGTTTTATGAAATCAATAAAAAATTACCGAGATAAAACGCATCATAGACAAGCCCCCCGCTCGTGACGTCACGCTAAGGTGAAAAGTGTTGTAAAGGTGACGCATGACGTCGCGACAAAAATAACAATATATTTATGTCCATTATTTTTTGTTTATTATTTTCAAACGGAATCAATAGATTTAATGAGTAACCTACCCTATTACGAAAATCGAAAACAGTCCTTTTCTGGGTAAGCTTATTTGACATTATTTTCACCCGATTGCGTTATTACTTTCATTGCGTATGAAGAATAAAATAAATTTTATTTTATACTTGGCCTGAACATGTTAAGCATTCTTTATAATGTTTTTAATCTTCAAGCCATTACTAGCCATATTATAATACTAAAAAAGTTTGCAAGGATTTCCATTATGGTTCAATGGAAATTCTCTTGTATGTACGCACCTTAAGGAATTTCGCATTTGTATGTATCATTCGCATCTTTTGAAAACTTTTCCTTCTTTCAATATATATGAACGGTTTTATTATGCAAGTTGTTCTAGTTTGTTCTTTTCATATAAATCAATGAAAAATATGGAATAGGTACTCCCTTGATCGTGACTGGGGCACCTTAGAAACTTCTACCATGATGATTCGAGAGTTGGGTTGCGGGAAATCCTTTTTTTTTAATTATTTCTTCCAAATAATGTTTAAAGCTGCTCTGTCTCTGAACAAACTCCTGCTGTTTATAAGGTAGCCATTAAACACAGTTACAGCCAAGTGCGAGTCGAACTCTCACACAAAAGTTTCCCCATAACACCAAAAATAAAATAAGTTTCTTGTACGGTTTTAAATAAAATTAAAAAAGGGAGCATTCATTAATTTTTAATTTTATTTAATTTTTATTATTTGTTGTTACAGCGGCAATAGAAATACATACTCTGTAAAAATTTCAACTGTCGACTTATTACGGTTCTTGAGATACAGCCTTCTGACAGACAAAAGTATGTACGGACGGACAGCGGAGGCTTAGTAATAGGATTCCATTTGTTACCCTTTGTGTACGGGACCCTAAAAACCATCTCACTGCCGCATTTACAATTTTAGTTTAGGATTAGTTCTTCCAAATAATGATTAAACCTGTTTATCGTCTTTTAAACTGGTCTCGGTTTAAATATAACCAAAATCAGTTATTAGTGGCATCCTGTAAGCCAGACTTCGAAATTCGAACGGGGTCTCGTTGTAAATCCACGTTGATTTACTTTAAAAACAAATGAATTCGATTTGTGAGGGCTCACTTGAGTAAAGGCGCCTTTAAATTAGTTGCTAAGTGCCGCGCGGCAGCAGCACGACAGCAGCGCGGCTGTCGCGCGTTTGTTATTTGTATGGATTAACAAAGCAGCGCGAAAGTCGTGCGGCAGTCGCGCTGCTGCCACGCGGCACTTAGCGACTTATTTGAAGGCGCCCTAAGGTGAGCAGTGCACTTAACCTAATCCATACAATCAATAAACGCAAAGTGCCGCGCGGTTGCAGCGCGACAGCAGCGCGGCTGTCGCGCGTTTGTTGTTTGTATGGATTAACAAAGCAGCGCGAAAGTCGTGCGGCAGTCGGGCTGCTGCCACGCGGCACTTAGCGACTTATTTAAAGGCGCCTTAAGGCGAGCAATGAACTTAACCTAATAATAAATCACTTCTAATATTGTAAATGTCATTTTTACTAAAAAGACAAATTATTTCACAATAAAACGCAAAATGTTTCGAAAAACAATGTTTCGTATTGTTTTATAAAGTTTCTTGTCGATTTGCATTTTGTTAGGAATTAATTCAACGTAAAGGAATTCCCTGGGCCTCTTCAAACAATTTTGTGTCTCAGAACTTAGGTAATCAATGTAAACAGAATCTTGAACAGTATTAACTCTTCAGAATTACGGTACACTGAAAAGTGTTAACATTTATTTTGAGTACTTACTGCGGATAATTTAATGAGAAAGTACTTCAACGGTAATTTTAAATTTACTTTCCTATTTTTTTTATCTAAAATTCGTTTTTTAATCCCAAAGACTACTTTGACATTTCAAGTGATTGTTCTTTCTTTTTGAATTTGGAGAATTTGCACCCAGTTTGCACCTGTCAAATTTGTCTCTGGGATTAAAATACGAACTTTATGTGCTACTGGCCAGTACTGATTTCGTTTTTATTGAAAGCTTTTATTTAACTTGCAATTTATGTATGTATCGCGATTTGATTTGATTTGTTTTTTTTTTTTTTTTATTTTTTTTTTTTTTTTTTTTTTTTTGTGATTTGTTTTGCGATTTGTGTATGTGTGGCGAGCATTGGGTGGCTCGTCGTACGATCAGTACCAGGCCCGGGTCGACGGCGCGCTGTGTTCCACGCGCAGCATCAGCATAGGAGATGGGGCTCGCCAGGGCCAGTGCCTGCCGGGGTGCGGAATCCGTTCGAAAGATGGACCGTAGTCTCGGAACGCAAAGGGCACTAGGAGGAACACGGATGGGTTTTAGACAGTAAGAGTCTGACATTCTCTCCTGCTTCACCCAGAGCGGGAGGAGTCATTTGATGATTTCCCATCCTTAAAAAAAAATGTATGTATGTTTGTTCGGGTGGAATTTTGCTACTCAATTTTGAAGCAGATATCTTTAATCTATTGAGCTGAAATTTTGTATGTAGGTACGTTTAGTTTGAATGACAATACACGATAAGCTAGTATAACGTCATTCTAAATCTAATATGGTGGACATTCCAAGACGGCAGAATAGTTATTTTTAATGTATTTCTACAAAATGGGTATCAAATGAAAGGGCTTGTTGAAAGTAACTCGAAATAACTAAAAAGTAAAAAATAAATTAAAAGGAGAAAAAAATTTGCTCTAAAAAGTAGAAAATAATATTGTCCGTTAAAATTGATCATAAAAGCTTGTCGCGAGGTTTGCGTAAGTACCTATAAGTATTCAATTAATCAACGAGCCAACATGATAGCACGCAGGTTTTCGCGTTGTACTACTGGTGTGAAGGTCACGCTTTTTAAAGCGTACTGCACATCACTGTATACGTGTAGCCTGTGGGCTGACTATAGTGAAAGGGCATACAGTGCCCCGTGTGTCCAGTACAACAATGCGTTCCGGGCGGTACTGGGGCTGCCCCGATTCTGTAGCGCATCGGGGATGTTCGCGATGGCACGCACTGATTGTTTCTACGCTTCTATGCGTAAGCGGTGCGCGTCCCTGGTGCGCCGGGTGCGGGCCAGTCCCAATGCTGTCCTGGCAATGATCGCCAACAGGCTGGACTGCCCTTATGTTCGGCATTGCTGTGGCAGACACGTGGCTGTTCCAGTGCCTGTTAGAAAATTTTAATTGTTGTACATTGTGTTAATTGTGTTGTTTTGTTCTATGTTACGTAATTTTATGTTTGAATTTTAATTTTATTGAAATGGGTGTAAATGACCTGAATAAACGAATTTCATTATTTATTTATTTAAAGGAAAAAATTATTTTCTTCTTTTACCCCTTAATTTTTAGTTAATATAATACTGACGCTATGTTCTGTTAGAGAACAGACAGACGGTCGGTCATTTTATGTAAAATACGAATTAGTAAAAGCCGAAGGAGATTAAGTATCATAAAAAATGTATACTGATCGTAAGCATCAACCATCTTAAAAGTTGCAACGTATAAACGTTTCCCAGTGTAACGTTTAATTTCCTCGAGCCAAGGTTGTTGTCAATCGCTCGCATCATAGGCAACATCTCGCGAAAACAACCACGTAACTACTAATTGTGGGAGCTGAACTGTGGAGCGGTGGTCGATACGTAGGTAGGTATTTGTGTCCCCGCTGTCATTTGAATAATGAACATCTTTGAAATGGGTATTCCGAAGCCAAAAATTGTACACCAACTTTGCCAAATAGCATCGTAATTACCCTTGTAAGATGGATAAAAGTCGTAAAATTCTCGTTCGTGAACGAACCTTTTAATAGTCGCAACGTGTAAACGCTCCCCAGTGTAACGTTTAATTTCCTCGCGGCAAGGTTGTTGTCAATCGCTCGCATCACGGGCGCCATCTCGCGAGAACAACACGTAACTACTAATTGAGGGAGCTGTACTGTGACAAACTGTTTAATAATACGTAAGCATTGTAGCTAGGTAGGTAGGCTGATAGCTACAACCTGGGAGTATTTAAGTCAAGAGTGAATAGGTTACTTCTAGGTAAGCGTGCTCCATCTTCGACCACATCATCGCTTACCATCAGGTAGGTTAGTGGTCAAACGCGTGCCTATCAATAGTAAAAAAAAAATAAGGTGGAAATTTGGACTAAGATTTGGATTCCTATATCGAGTAACGGTTCATTATTTTTCACAGAAGTTCATAATTACGATCTATGATATTCACGGAATTTTACTGATTGACTTCCAACCGGTGGCCATCTGGTGCGTCGTCTATTTTTCCTAACCTCTCTCTCTAAATCTTGTTTGCAAGTTCCCTAGCTGCGTCAGAAAGTGACTTAGCTAGCTAGAACACTATTACATTAACCTACCTCTTTAAGTCTGCAATCTAAGCTATTTCTAAATTAACATTGATTTCTAGAGACAATAAAGGAAAACCTTTTCAAAACAAATTGTTAAAAGTGACCGTTTTAAGCCGAATCCACTCGCTTACCCAACTTCAACAAACCGTCACAATTATACCCGAAACTAGCTCGATATCCGTCATCTTTGTCCAGAACGTACCTGCAAGTGTCTCTCGCAAGCGTGTGGATGGCGATATATGAAACCCTATATTCAGCCAAGCCTCTGTGGGGACTTGAAGTTTGCCGAAGGTTTGTAGAACCGGCATTACGTTAACCCGCTTGAATATTTTTTTTTTTAATATTGTTTCTTTACTGTGTGGCGTCACATATTGTGTTTATTTGAACGCACCTTAGATATAGGATTGCATGTTTTAATATTTAAGGGAAGAGTTCCAGTTGGCAACACAAGAGTCTATTCGGGGCACTATCCTTAGCGTCGCTTGCTCCCTAGTCAACCCGCTCCACGACACGGAGTACGTTCGTCCAGTCAATCTTGCACTGTTATTGAATAGTTATATATCCATAGTTACTAGTGTTCCTAACTGCTACTGTTTTATAATTTACATATTAAATTATTGACTGCAAATTAGACTTTAACTTCGTCTCCCATCTTCAACCTCATTGTAAGACGCACAAAAGGGACAGATAGAAAACCTTCCATCTGCGTCCCCAAAACTGTTTAGCAGCTACCGAACACCATTATTAAAGCATTGTCTGCCAGATAAATAGACACAATAGAAAATGTATTGTTTGTCGGTCACCAGTGACCGACGCGGCAGTGTATGTGTTAAATATGACCACGCACTTCTGGAACACCCTGTATACACACCAAAAATAAATTGAAGATGCATGGCCAACCCAAAAAAAAGGCTTGTGTTTAAACACCGCCCAAAAAAGTACCTATTTACTACCAAAAAAGTTCTAAACGGTTACCAAAACAGATAAATGGTCACCAAATAATATTCGAGAAGTAGCGCTCGCCGGCCGCTGCCGCGGCACCGCTCGCTTCACTCGCTCAGCTCGCGCGCGGTTGGTCACAATTCTAACCTAACCTAACCTATTTTATCCAGTTTGTAACCCCAAGCCTACATTTTATGGCAATCACAGTTGAGTTGGATAGAATTTGGTGACCATTGATCCATTTTGGTGCCTAGGCTTAGAGTCTTAAAAATATTATTTTTGGTGACCGTCTAAATTATACCCAAAAAAAAAAACTGAGTATGTGTGTGCGTGGAAGATGGTGTGTGTGAGTGCAATCACACTGACACACGCCATACTCTCGAAACCAACAACGCAGCGTGGCTTTTTTAAATTTTGGTTTGTGATGAGTTTGCTCTTGACTCTAGTCTAGGTCAGAAATGCCAAAGACAAAGTCGACGATGGAGCAAGCTTACCTGGAAGGAGCCTATTCACTCTAACGTTGAAGAGATTAGGGTTGTAAGCGTTGACTGCAAAACAGGTTTATAAGTAGTACTTTCCCGAACGAGCTCTTTTGCAAAGAGCTTAAAACGTTTACAAAGAGTATTCTTCTTTAAAATATCTTGTTTACGGCTCCCTGAACGGCAGTATTAAGTCCTATGTGTTACTAGTACCTACGTAATAGCACAAGTACTGTCAAACAAGCCTAAACAGCTTGTTTGACAGTACAGTATTGTGGAAAAAATATATATGTAAGCTTTATATACTGCATGTTGTGTACGTAGCCCTATATACGAATATGTGTACGCCGCCTAACAAGAACGACAAGGACAGCTGATGACAGCACACCCGAGCTATAGAATTTTGCCTGCTCGTGAAGTGATTTATTTATTGTCTAAAAGTAATAAGGAAAAGAAGTCAATTTCATACAATTACTAGTTTAACTAAGTAAAGTAATACAGTGTCGATCTACTAAAATAGTGGAAGTAAAAAACGTCTAATTGTCGATTTTTCTATTTTTAGGTTAGTAGATCATACTCGTAATTCACAATGTGTAAATATTTGATCTCAATTAATTTGAGTGTTTTAATTCTATAATAAAATTAAAACTTTCTATTTTTAGATAAATCAAATTGTACGTTATTTACTTCCGTATCATCTAACATATTACATGTATTAAAAATAGAAGGAAAATAAAACCACTTATTAGACACAGACTTATTAACAGCAATAAACATAAATTAAAATAGAAGAAATATTTTGTGAATAGAAGGATTTGCCCACGGCTTCGTATGCAAATCCCGTTATTCCCGTATCCGTGTTAATTTTAGGAAATCCATTCTTGGTATTCCCATATACTTCCCAAGGAATCTAAATGCCAAATATCAGCTACCTACGACCACTACTTTTGGCTGTGTATTGTCTATCAGTCACTCAGTAACGAAAGAGGGTCTACTTTCACTGTTTAAGAGGTTGTTAGTGTTTTACAAATACCCCAACAACCTCTTAAATAGTGAAAGTACACATGATTATAAACAACTATTACTTTGAGACCAACTCTGAAAACTCGAAAAAAATATCAGCTGTTTCATACATTTTCATTGGCCAAATATTGCATTTTGTATGAAACAGCTGGTATTTTTTTCGAGTTTTCGCGGTTGTTCTCAAAGTAAAAGTTGTTTATGATCATGTGTACTTTCACTGCCTAAGAGGTTCCACTGCACGGGTCAATCACCAAGGTTAAGCAACGCTTGCCGAGGTTGGTCTATGGATGGGTGACCATCTTAACGTAACGAGTTTCCTCCGTGCCTCGGAAAGCACGTTAAGCCGTTGGTCCCGGCTGTCATTTGCAGATCTTTGACAGTCGTTACGGATTGTCAAAAGCCAGTAAATCTGACTCCAGTCTTGCCAAGAAGTACCGCGTTATCCAGTTAATGGGTTATGGAGGTCTGGTAGGCAGCCGCTCCACGTAAAACACTGGTATTCAGCTGAATCCGGTTTGACTGGAAGCCGACCCCAATATAGTTGGAAAAAGGCTAGGCAGATGAGAGGAATACTTACATTATAGAATAATGCAGCCAAATTGCGATCAGCGTGCCCATACCGAATGTATATACTATCTATCTGTCTATTGGAATATGGTTTCCGCACTTAGTCCTAATGTTGGACTATTGTGCGTGAGCCATGGCGGTCATTAATCCAACCAGCCAACCTCCCTCCCGAAGCTGCTCAGTTTACCCGGTGTGTTGAAGATATCTGTGAACGAGTTCTATGTTCCTATTGTTTATACTATCCTAGCCAGGGTTAGCTGGGCGTCAGAGACCCAGCATTGGTTTCCACTTCACTGACATCCTTAAAGCAAGAGAGTGTTATAAAAGAATGTAGATAATATAATAATATATATAATAATATAATATTCCACACAACTAACACACAACGCCATCTAGTCCCAAGCTAAGCAGAGCTTGTGTTATGGGTACTAGACAACTGATAAACATACTTATATATGTAGGAACCATAAAAATATCCAAACCCTGTTGTCTTAAATGCGTTCCATTTCTAAACTGTGTTTCCAAACGTATGTCCGAGTGAGGCAGAAATAGGAAATGTGTTGCGTGCTCGCTTACTCTAAAACTTGCGGTGATGGCTACAGCACGAAATTGTGTGCTCCGTGCAAATTATTTGAAGAATAAAATAAGATATCTCTAAGCTCGATTTTCATTCGCTCCCTAATCCCACAAATTTGGGGGCTCGTCCGGGATGGGATGAGATGAGAGATCGGGCGAATCGAGTTGTGGCGTGCGCATGAAGAGACGCGTGGGCACGGCGGTGGGGCAAAATTTCCCATGATCAAGGTGCAAAATATCTGTGGTGACTGTGGTGAGAGGTGAAAAACTGTGGCGAAGGCGGCGGTGGCGAGATTGTTTGGAGTTGAGTTGATTTAAGATGACTAAACCAGACGAAAATATGGCGGCGGCGGTGGTTGTGCCGGCAGCGTCGTGGTGCGAGGGCTTGGTGCCGAAGTTTGATGGCGTCAATAAGGTGTACACGTCTAGCAAGTGGGCGCAAGATGTCGAGGATCACGCAGAGATTATGAAATGGACACCAACGCAGACTCTTATTGTGGCCCGGCGCTCACTCACTGGCGTCGCGGCCTTGTGGTTGAAAACGGAAAAAACGCATCGCACGTTTGACGAATTAAAGGCAGCGGTGGCGAAAGAGTTTCCTGACAGCATCAATTCTAAAGAAGTCCATGAATTACTGTCCTCGAGGAAAAAACATAAAGATGAGTCGTATTATGAATACATGCTTATCATGAAGGAATTGGCTAAAAGGGGGAAGATCGCCGACTATGTCGCGATACAGTACATAGTGGATGGAATTACGGATTACGAGAGTAACAAGGCGATATTGTATGGTGTCACTGCCTATTCCGTTTTAAAAGAAAAGTTAACCATTTACGAGCAAATGAAAAAGAATTCTGCTAAGGCGGCCAAGCGACACACGGTTCCGGCAGCTTCCTCGTCGGCTCGTGGTGATAAGAAGGAGTCTGTTTCACGGCCAGATCGAAGATGTTATAAATGTGGTGATAAAGATCATATTTCATCATCGTGTACCAAAGGAGTCAAATGCTTCAAGTGCGGGGAAATTGGTCACGTAGCGCCGCAGTGTACCAACCCAACCGAGCGCGTTCCCGGTAAAAGAAGCGATAGTAAACACGAAAAGTCGATGTGTGTGAAGTTGGCGCAGGACGGCAACACTGAGGACGACGACGGCGGCCATGTTGGTTTAGAATGTCAGACTGTACTGAATGTAAACAAAGCTCGCGGCTCAGTGAAAAGTGTCGAAATAAGTGGTTTAAGTGTCGAAAGTTTAATTGATTCGGGCAGTGATCTCAATCTTGTGACGGAAGATTTATTTTTTGAACTCAAAGACTGTTTATACACGAAAGAAAACCTAACATTGACAGGTTTAGGCCGTAGTGAGGTTATAGCGGTAGGAAAATTCAATACTTGTATAAAACTTGATGATGCTTGTTATGATGTAACGTTTTATATTGTACCTAGAGACACAATGCCGTATAAGATGATTTTAGGTCAACCTTTCTTAAATTTGGCTAGAGTGATTATTGATAAAGGTGTTTTAAACATTGTGCCTCAGGGCGAGGGTGACCTATTGAGTTGTTTGCTTTCAGAAGTACATTCCAGTTCTCTGAACTATATTCCTTCAGATGTCCAAGCAGCTGCTCAAGTTTTGGTTGACAGTTACATACCCTGTCAAGTTAAGGAGGCTCCGTTGGAGATGGCCATAATTCTGAAAGACAATATACCAGTGGCGCAACGTCCCAGGCGCTTGTCAGCACCAGAGCAGGAGGTGGTAGAGCTTCAAGTTCGAGAATGGATATGTAAAGGTATTGTGAAACCCAGTTTTTCAGAATATGCCAGTCCACTAGTGTTAATTAAAAAGAAGAATGGACAAATACGGGTTTGCGTGGACTATAGGAAGATTAATGAGAAAATGGTGAAGGACCAGTTCCCTTTGCCAATCATCGACGATCAGCTCGATAGGTTGTCTAAAGCAAAAGTTTTCAGTAAGCTGGATTTGAAGGATGCTTTTTTCCACCTGAAGATTAGAGAAGACTGTACTAAGTTTACTTCTTTTGTGACTCAAACCGGACAGTATGAATTTACAAGGGCGCCGTTTGGTTTAGCTATATGTCCTAACTACTTCACCAGATTTATTAATGCAATTTTTCGAGATTTACTTTGTGAAGGATTCTTACAGATTTTTATCGATGACATAATAATTTCAGCAGAGACATATGAACAAGGGTTAGATAGATTAAAACTGGTTTTACAGGTGGCAGCTGAATATGGTTTAATAATTAATTGGGAGAAGAGTGAATTGCTCACAACACGAGTTGAATATTTGGGTCATATAGTGGAGGTTGGCACTGTGAGGCCGTCAAATGACAAAGTAGAAGCAGTGATGAAATATCCAACACCAAAGACAGTCAAGCAAGTTCAAAGTTTTATTGGTTTAACATCCTATTTTCGTAAATTTATCGAAGGCTATGCTGCTATAGCCAAGCCACTTACTGATCTGTTGAAGAAAAACAGTCCATTCAACTTTACAGGAGAGCAGGAGCATGCATTTTTAATATTAAAGGACAGATTGTCAAAACAACCTGTATTGAAACTTTATAATCCCGGTCTGGTAACTGAGATGCATACAGATGCTTCACAACAGGCGTTCTCAGCAATTTTACTACAGAGAGACCCCAATGACCAGCAACTACACCCAGTGTACTATATGAGTAAGAAGACCACAGATGCTGAGAAAAAATATACAAGTTATGAGCTGGAAGCCCTGGCGGTGGTGGAAGGTGTTAAAAAGTTTAGAAGATATTTACTAGGTATACCATTTAAGATAGTTACAGATTGTTTGGCATTTGAGATGACACTCAGGAAAAAAGATTTGTCCACACGAGTAGCTAGATGGGTTCTGTTGCTACAGGAATATAATTATACTGTGGAGCATAGAGCGGGCACCAAGATGAGACATGTGGACGCTCTCAGCCGTAATCCCTATGTAGGAGTGGTTACCAGAAAGATCTACGAGCAGATAAGGAGAGCCCAAGAGATTGATGATGGTGTAAAAGCTATATTGGATCTAATAAAGCAAGAACCGTACTTAGACTATTATGAGCGAAATGGATTGTTATATAAAGGAGCCGAGGGATTACTGGTTATACCTAAAGGTTTAGAATATGAAATTTTAAGAAGTATTCATGGTAATGGACATTTTGGAAAGAAGAAAATGTTAGAGTTGATAAAAAAGGATTTTTATATAAAGGATTTAAATAAGAAGATAGAGGAAGTATTAGCCTCTTGTATCCCATGCTTACTGGCAATGAAGAAGACAGGACATCAAGAGGGATTTCTTAATAGCATTGATAAGGGAAGTATACCATTGGATACCTTGCATGTCGACCACATTGGTCCACTTTCAGAAACTAAAAAGCAGTATAACTACATTCTGACAGTAGTAGATGGATTCACCAAATTTGTATGGTTGTTCCCAACTAAAACCACAAACTCTAAGGAAGTGATTGAAAGACTAAAGATTCATCAGCAAACTTGGGGAAATCCGCAGAGAATAATCTCAGACAGAGGTGCAGCTTTCGTGAGCAATGATTTTGCTGATTATTGCACAACAGAGAATATTCAGCACATTAAAGTGACTACAGGAGTACCGCGCGGCAATGGACAAGTTGAGCGTATCCATAGGATTGTGGTGTCAATTCTCACCAAATTGTGCATAGAAGATGATAAGTTGTGGTATCGTCAGGTGAGTAGAGTACAGAGATCAATAAATAGTACTTTCCAGCGAAGCATTGGTATGTCGCCATTTGAACTTCTTACAGGATGCAAGATGAAACAAAAGGAAGATTTAGAGTTGTTAACCATGTTAGAAGCAGAGTACACTGAACATTTTGTCCAGGAACGAGAAGATTTAAGAGAAAAGGCTAAATTACAAATATATAGAATTCAGGAAGAAAATATGAAAACTTACAACAGGAAGAGAAAAGAAAGTATGAAGTATAAAGTTGGAGACCATGTGGCCATCAAGCGGACCCAGTTTGGTACTCACATGAAGCTGAGACCCAAGTTCCTTGGTCCATATAAGGTAACCAAGATATTAGGGCGGGATCGTTATGAGGTGATGAAGGTAGATAGTTCTACAGAGGGGCCAATATGTACTACTTCTGCTGCTGATCACATGAAGGTTTGGCCGGATTGAGGCAATGTTTCATCATTGTCAATGTTTCACCCCTGCCCTGATTAATAGTGTATTAACAATATGATTGTCTTATGTTTTAGCTTTGCCATAGAATGTTAACAATATGGTTCTTACATTTTGTTTTAGCTTTGCCGTGGTGATTACAGTTTGTTTTAGCTTTATGCTGTAAAGGTTAAACAAGTTGTCAGTTGGTGTATTATTGTGTACTAGCATCTCATTTTAGTTAATGATGTGTTTAGTGGATAGCACAATACTAGGTTATATTCTAGATTGTTTAATTTAATTTTAAGAAACATATTTTTTCTTTTAGTAGAGGCAGTATTGAAGTCAGTTGTTTGCAATTCAGGAGTTGTAAATTGAATAACTGTCAGTTAGGTATAGTTTTAATATTTAAGAGAGATAAAATACCATAATATGGTTCAGTATGTTCCTAGTTACTTTCCTTACCTTGTAACCATTAGTCAGTTTTGGAAATTCAAGTTGTATTAATTGATTGTTTATATTCTGCAATAGATGTCCCACATATTGCTGTGTTTGGATATGTTTGTAGGTGAGGAGTCTGAGGCCAGACTCTTATAGGATGGCCGAGTTGTAGGAACCATAAAAATATCCAAACCCTGTTGTCTTAAATGCGTTCCATTTCTAAACTGTGTTTCCAAACGTATGTCCGAGTGAGGCAGAAATAGGAAATGTGTTGCGTGCTCGCTTACTCTAAAACTTGCGGTGATGGCTACAGCACGAAATTGTGTGCTCCGTGCAAATTATTTGAAGAATAAAATAAGATATCTCTAAGCTCGATTTTCATTCGCTCCCTAATCCCACATATATTTCTAAATACATACATATTATAGATAAACTACACCCAGATGCTCGCAGGAAGCTGCAGGAGCTTCACCACAAGAGAGCGTTGAGTGTTTGTTCTTCTATTAAGATCATTTCGAACGAAAACTGTGACATGTCAGCCCATAGCAGCTCTAGAAAAACGTATCAAGCATTTAACACCATCCCCATTCACGACTCAGCACACCCACAATATTGTTTTAGAGTAGTTTTAAGCTGTGTGTTTACAAAACAGTTTGTCCGACTGTACTTAAAACTCCGCCTCGCACTGAACACAATAATATTGCAGTTTTCTAACGTTTAATATCGTGGTAACGTGTTCTGTTCTGTTCTATGTAACATAACATGCCTTGCTCTAATACCATCTAACTATTAGCTTATACCAAGACACTATGATATGGAGAGCGCAGTTTTTAAGATGTCGATGTTAGTTGAACTTTTTAATATTTACACAAAAATGAGTGTAGGTATTTCAGAGACAGTATGAGTTGCATCACGAAGTTACGAACTTCAGAAATTTCTAACTCCCATTTTTTTTTCTTTTAATTTTATTTATTGGCAACTCAGGAAAATCGTTATAATCATTGAATTCTCATTCACGATGCAGCCGGCCATCCCAGACCCTAAGTGGTAAACGGTGGGCGCTGAAGCAGCTGGACCGAGAGCTCCTCTTGGAAGCTTCGATCGTGCAGGCCTGGGTGTCACATCCGGACAGGCCTGCTGAAATCAACGACGAAGCGGAGTGGTTCCGGGAGGCCATGTCCGATATCTGTGACGTGGCAATGCCCCGGGTTAAGCCAGGATGCGCCCGCCGCCAGGTGTACTGGTGGTCGCAAGAACTGGCGATGCTGCGTCAGGCATGCGTTGTCGCACGGCGCCGGTACACTAGGCACCGCAGGCTCCGCATCCGCCCTCCGGATGCGCAAGTCAGAGAGGCGGAGCTGTACGAGGAGTACAAAGTGGCGAAGGCCGCCCTCCGAGCGGAAATCCTGCAGGCCAAAGATCTGGCTCGCAAGGAGATGCTGGAGTCTCTGAACGGGGACTCGTGGGGAAGACCCTACAAAATGGTGCGGAATAAGCTCCGCACTTGGGCCCTCCCGTTGACGCAGAGTCTCCGGCCCCAGCTGGTGGAGGACGTGGTAAGCGTTCTGTTCCCCTCGCGAGGGGAGCATACTCCCCCGCCTATGGCTCCGCCACCTGCGGTGCCCTATGCGGACTACACCGATGACGACGATGACGATGCTCCGGAGGTGACTGAGGTAGACCTGAGAGTGGCGGTTAATAGGCTGAAGGCCAAAAATACCGCCCCAGGACCCGACGGCTTACCTGGAAAAGCCTGGGTCCTGGCCTTGGAGGCTCTCGGGCCTCGACTAAGAGGGTTCCTAAGCGCATGCTTGGAGAGGGGCCAGTTCCCACTTCGTTGGAAGACGGGGAAACTGGTCCTCATTATGAAGCCGGAGCGCCCTGCGGACTCTCCGTCCGCATACCGGCCCATCGTGCTGCTCGATGAGGTGGGCAAGCTCTTTGAAAGAGTAATTGCAAACCGCCTCGTCGTGCACCTAGTGAGGGTGGGGCCTGATCTGGCGGAGAACCAGTTCGGTTTCCGCACGGGCCGCTCGACGGTGGACGCCATCATGCGCGTGAGAGCCCTTTCGATGGGGGACGCGGTTTCCCGGGGCGGGGTCGTCTTGGCGGTGTCTCTGGACAGTGCCAATGCCTTTAACACCCTGCCCTGGAGTTGCATTAGGGAGGCACTTCGGTATCACCGGGTCGGCACCTACCTCCGTCGCGTTGTCGAGGCTTACTTGACGGACAGAGCCGTCATCTACCCTGGTCACCTGGGAGAGTGGAACCGGCGAGAGATGTCGTGTGGTGTTCCACAGGGTTCCGTTGTGGGGCCGCTCCTGTGGGACATCGGCTACGACTGGGTGCTGCGCGCCGACCTCCCTTGCGGCGTCAGTGTTGTCTGCTATGCTGACGATACGCTAGTCCTGGCGCAGGGACAGTCGCACCAGGCGGCGGCTGACGCTATGACACGCGGGGTTGCGATTGTCGTTGAGAGGATCCGGCAGTTGGGTCTCGAGGTGGCCCTTCACAAATCCGAAGCCATGTGCTTCCATGGTTTTCGGAACAGGCCACCATCGGGATCTCAAATAACGGTAGGAGGGGTTCATATCAATGTCAGGTCGACGATGACGTACCTGGGTCTCGTCCTTGACAGCCGGTGGAACTTCGTCGAACATTTCCGACGTTTGGCTCCCAGACTTGGGCGAGCCGGGGTTGCCTTCAAGCGGCTTCTGCCCAATCTAGGGGGTCCAAATACCTCCTGCCGGAGGCTTTACGCGGGGGTTGTGCGGTCCATGGCCCTTTATGGAGCGCCAGTGTGGGCGCCTACTTTGAGGAAGCGACCTGCCCGTTACCTCAACGCGTCTCAGAGGGTCATGGCTATCCGGCTGGCCCGGGGATAACGTACGGTCTCTGGCGAGACGGCGAGCCTCCTTGCCGGACTTCCGCCATGGGATCTGGAGGCGAGAGCCCTCGCGCACATTTACTAGTGGCGCGTGGAGGCGCAACGCCGGGGCGAGACTCCTCTGCCGCGGCAAATCGCAGCAAGGCGGACGGAGCTCCGGCAGGATCTCATTGCGGTATGGAGACAGCGACTATCGCAACCCAGCGCTGGGCACGCCACAATCTAGGCGATAAGTCCCCTCTTTGAGGAGTGGCTGGAGCGGCGCCACGGCGTCCTCACCTTTCGCCTGACGCAGGTACTCACCGGACACGGTTGTTTCGGGAGATACCTGTTTCGGATTTGGCGGGAGGACACGCCCGGGTGTCAACACTGTGAGGGTCACCCGGAGGACACGGTGGAGCATACAGTGGAGGTCTGTCCTGCTTGGGCGGAGCACCGCCGGGTCCTCGTCGAGGCGATCGGCGGCGGCGACCTCTCGCGACCGGCCTTGGTTCAATCTATGGTCCGGAGCGAGGAGGCATGGGAAGCGGTCACCTCCTTCTGCGAAGCAGTAATGCTAGCAAAGGAGGAGGCCGAACGTGTGAGAGAGAGGGAAACCTCACGTCCCAGTCGCCGCAACAGAAGGAGACGCCCCAACAAGGCGTCGGGAGTCGCAGGGCGAATTCCGGCCGCCGTAGGCGCGGGCCTGCGGTCGGCGAGCAGCGGGTGGCTCGCCGTCTGATCAGAACTAGGCCCGGGTCGGCTCCGCGCTGCGATCCCAGCGCGCCTCAAAGTGATGTCAGCGTGGATGATGGGGCTCGCTAGGGCAGGTGCCTGCTGGGGCTGCGGAATCTGTTCGAAAGGGGTGCCGTAGCCTTGGAACACAAAGGGCACCAGGAGGAACACGGATGAGTTTTAGTCAGTAAGAGTCTGACACTCCCTCTTGCTTTACCCAGAGCGGGAGGAGTCATTTGATGATTTCCCATCCTTAAAAAAAAAAGAAAAAGCACACTGAAAATATTGTTTTAAAGTAAGATAAGATATTTATTTTTTGTAAAAACATGAGTACATATACAAAAGATTTGCATGATCTTAAAATAATATTTAGGAACAAGATCTACATGTTTTGCCATATTATGGCGTACTAATTTTTTTTGGTCAAGTTAACCATTTCAATGTATACATGACAAAAACTTAAAAGTAATAATTGAAACTACTGTCGCACACGGTTAAAAATTAGCCAACGTGAAAATTTTCAAACTAAAATTTATGAGGCAATTCCACCCAGCTCCATCTTTCCGAGGTGCAACCGTGCCGATAACCGACCAACTTGAGCTTCTTGGGGTTACATTAACATCTACTCTCAATTTTGGCCCTTTCACAGAGGCAAAAGCTCAAGTGGCTGCAAGGAAGTTGGGGATCCTAGCAAAGGTGAGACGGTACTTCACGCCGGAACAAACTCTATAAAGCGCAAGTTCGATCGTGTATGGAATACTGCGCTCATCTTTGGGACGGAACTGCCAGATACCAGCTTGATGCCATTGAGTCAATTGAGAAACGAGGCAAGAGGATCATTGGCAATGAGAGGCTCATCACGACGAAGCTCCAAAGTCTTGAGCATCGACGACGAGTTGCTAGCTACCGGTTGCATTTTGGGTAATGTGCGACGGAATTGCATAATTTAATTCCGCCAAGCCCGTTCCATCATCGGACCACAAGACGAACGGCGATGCGCCACCGGTACATGGTGGACATCCCACCCACGCGCACTAAACGTTTTGGGAACACATTCATAATACGTACAGCTAAGGAGTGGAATTCCCGAATCAGTTTAGGGATTTTATTGTAAATAGCTAAGTGGTGCTAAAGAGAAAATACTTGTACGCATCAATGCCGTGGTTGATCTTACTGCACATAATTTATTGTTATCCCGCCAATTACGGATTGAGACATCCGATAGTTTTTTAAATAGTTTGGGATTGGTTTAAATGACATTAGCTACTTCAAAAATAAACAAGCAGGGCAAATTTAAAATATTATATTTAACAAAAGACGGTTTGCAAACATCCGTTTTTTTTAAACCGAATATAGCCCTAATGCACCTTTTCAGTGATTTAAAAATTATTTCTCTGTTAATGGAATTTCCCCAAAATATACGAACCTTACTATTGAGCCGACAATTCCGCGGTAAGCAGTAATAAGCGCAGCAGTACTTATAATGGGTAGTGAAAGTAGTTTTAAACTGTTTGTGTTTACCGAACAGCGTGCCCGACTGTGCTTTAACAGCTGCGCCTCGCACTGAACACGTTATTATTGCAGTTTTCTACCGTTTAGGCCCTGTCTGTACTGTGATTTTTATTCGCGCGAATTAAATTCCGTCATCGGGATTGCGGAAAAAATCCGCGCAAATAAAAATCACAGTGTGGACAGGGCCTTAATATCGTTGAACATGCGTTCTATTCTACCGAGTAGCACATGTAACGAAGCTTGCTCTAATATCATCAAACTATTAGCTCGTACCAAGACACTGTGCGATGGAGAGCGCACTTTTTAAGATGGCGATGTTACATAGAACTTTTTTTTATTTACTCGATGCAACTCGGTGCAACTCGGTCTGAGTTGCATCGCGACGCAATTATATTTTATTCCATTTATTCACATTATTTACATTTTTAAATATTTCTATAAAAATACAAAAAAACATTTAAAAATATAAAAAATAGTAGCCCACCGGTATCGGGAACAGGGTCCAAGCCACCGGTGGTCAAGGCTCCGGAGAGAGGAACCTGCGCGCCGTGTCCAGGAGTACTGCTTTCTGGATCAAGCCCTTGATCCAGCTGCCCAACGAGAGACTCTTGAGATGTTGATTGAGGCTCTTGGCAATAATGCCATTGGCCGTCACTACTATCGGCACAATGACTGCTGTGTTCACATCCCACATGTCGACAACCTCGCGAGCACAAGAAAAACGAACGAGATACTTCGTTTGTTTTTCTTTCTCTGACTACACGAGGTTCTCGTCATGAGGGACTGCTATATCAACAATCATTGCGCGACGCTCTAGTCGGTCTATCACCACTATATCAGGCTTATTGGCAACAATAGTCCTGTCAGTGATGATAGACCGATTCCAATACAATGTGCAACTACCACTTTCGAGAACTGGGTCGGGCACATACCTATAGTACGGTACTTTCGATTCCACAAGATTGTGTTTAAGAGTTGCTGGTGGATAATCCTGGCTACAAGGTTATGCCTGTGCAAATAGTCTCCGTTAGCCAGACTAGAACATTTTTTTAATTGGGACAAGCCCGCCACACATTCCCAACCACTGCAACTCCTGAAAGCCAGAATCAACAGTGGCGACCACCAGAAAAACGCCGATTAATGAAACCCGACGAGTCCCGGAGAAAAGATTCAACTGTCTTGGATCCTGCAACGAAATTAATCAGAAAAGTACAGCGGAGGAGTAGGAAAAAAAAAAAAATTTTTCAGCCGGACTAGAACAGCCGGAAATAATGTGGCGGATGGATTCCCCGGGCCGGTGACATGCCCGACATATATGTCAACCGTACCGTCCTTCACAATGTATTTCCGGTAGTTATTAGTTATCATAACTTCATCCATAATTGCACAGACAAAACCTTCGGTTTCCCCGAAGAGGTCACCAAAACGAAGCCAGGCTTCGGACGCTAAGAAGTCTACATCGGGCCCATGTAGGACCCGATAAAAGCGTCCGTGAAGCTCCTTGCTCTGCCATACCTCCCTGCGGTCGTTAGAATCTAATACCACAGGTTTGCGCCAGTTCTCGTTAGCCAAGGAGAGCGCGGTAAGGCCTTTGTCCACCGCTACCACATCTCGATGCATACCCACGTCGGCCTCTAGGAAGTAATACTCCCTAAGGCTGCGTGGTTGTGCAGGGTCTTAGCATTTAAGAAGCCACGACCCCCGCACTTCCGCGGTATATACAGCCTCATCACCGATGACCGTGGGTGATGCATCCGATTTGCGGTAAGCAGTGAACGTACCCTCCTATCTAGGGTGTCAAGTTCCGTCTGAGTCCATTTGAGTATGCCGAAAGAATACATCAAAACCGGCATGACCCAACCATTGAAGGCGCGCACCTTGTTTCTGCCCGATAAAAGACTGTTAAGTACTTTGTTCAGGCGGCCAAAGAAGCGCTCCTTCAACGATTTTTTCATGTCAGTAGCACTGATGCCTAACGCTTCCGACATACCCATATACTTGTAAGTGTCGGTTGAGGAGAGGGACCTAAGGTCTATGGAATCCGAGAGTTGTGTTTCCACGGATTCCATAATCTCCCCTCGCTTTACATGCATGACCGCACATCCCTAATAACATTTTGGTGTCAGTTACAGGCTTTTTTATGACTTTAAGTAATATTACAGGGTTATAATTATCTCAGTTATTACTAAAAACGATAAAGAGGAGTTAACAAACAAGTTTTAGCCCCAATCGCAGCACTAAAGCTTTAATGGACGACGTAATACAGCTTTGAGAGTTATAATGGCGCTAGTAGCAGCAAGTATACTTAACACGTTATAGCTTTAACCTTTTTGTGACACCCAAGTCTTTATAAAAGTGTTCGCCGACACCTTTTAACACTTATTGTTGTATAGTTACTGCAATGAACTCTTTTATACCACTTAAGGTGCCACATTGACTGTTATCGCAGACATAGGCTATAAAATAGAGTTTATCGAGAGTTTAGTAACACGAGAAACTAAAGGTGTCAAACAACTCCTCTATCTAGGTTTAACCTGTAATAAAGGGTTTAACTAAAGCTTATTGTGTTAGGCAGTAATCTTTTACAGACGTTCTTAAGGTATTGGTGTCAAACAACGCAAGCATGGGTCGTTATTAACACTAACCTCACTTTTGTAATATTATTTTGAGTTATTCAACATTTGACTACAAAAACAAAATTTCTTACATTATTTGAAGCATTCCATGAATGCATACCACTGCTCAGGAAGCAGGAATGAATAATAATGTACCTATTTTATTATCATAATTTTTCTTTTAAATCTTTAATAAATCCTAGGCGCGTTAAAATTGAGATGAGAAACATGGTATACATTTACCGTAAAATCATAAGGGCAGTCATTTTTCACTTCACATACTTAAATAACATAATATTCCATAATATTATTCTGCTGTGTTGAATAATGGATGACATAACACTTCCATTACGAACAGATTTAATTTTAGTAAGGTTATCAGGCTAGTTCACGTGCGCTTTTTACCACCTGTAGTGCTCACTAACGCAGTAGTACCGGTTAAAGTAGTAGCTGACGATGAATAAACGCTCTTGTGCAGCTTTAATATCTTTGTGATACCGTACTATAGGCTTTCTATTACTTTTACCTGTAAAACTGTGGGCCTCTTTCGTGGTTATAAGTGAGTTAGAACATGCTCTAACTCAGTTGCCCAGCTATGCGTTAACACTTTTATACTCAAATGGAACTGATATACGAGTCTTATATAGGTTTTTTTAACGCTTTAGTGTTAGTTAGGATTTGTCCAAACCAAATTCCATCCTGATGGCGCCATTGAAGGTTTCTGTTACCTTCAGTAGCTTCATCAGTTGCAAGTTGTTAGGAGCAAAGAGTTTCAAGTCATTCATGTAAAGGAGGTGCGATATGACCTGACCACCTCTTCTCAACCGGCCTTGGCCCGAACCCTTCAACAATGTACTGAGAGGGTTGAGGGCCAGACAAAACCACAGTGGACTCAGACTGTCACCCTGAAATATGCCACGCTCGATCCTTATCGGTTCGCTGTTCACCTGGGTCTGTCGACACCCTGGATAGTGAAGAACCGTCCTCCACTGCCCCATACACGATATCAGGAAGGTGCGTAAAACTGCATCAACTTTGTACAGCTCCAGCACCCTCATGAGCCATGTATGTGGCACCGAGTCATAGGCCTTCTTATAATCTATCCAGCATGTCGACAGATCTCTTCGGGAACGTCGAACCTGTTGGCTAATGGCTATGTCGATGAGGAGTAGCTCCTTAGTACCGCGGGACCCGTACCTACATCCATTCTGAGAAGAAGACATTATTGAATTACTATCAATATGATGGTTAATGTTTCCTCTCAAAATGGATGTAAGAACTTTATAGACCGTCGCTAAACACGTGATCGGTATATAATTTTTAGGCTCCGCGGTACTACTTGATTTATGGAGCAGGTGGGTTATTCCTGTAGTTAGGAACTGGGGCAGCGACCTTGACTCTAACGCAGACTGGAATTGAGATGCCAAGTGAGCGTGCGATCTTTTGAACCATTTAATTCAAAAGTTGTGCAGCCCGTCCGGTCCCGGAGATTTCCAGTTAGACAACGGACTGACTGCACGAGCCACGTCTTGGGGGCTGATGTTAATTGCCCCCATTTCTGGTATCAGATCGCACGCGCGCTCGATCTCCCGAGTCCAATCGCCCTCGGTATGACTGACAGGCACCGACCAGATGCTGCGCCAGAATAAACACATGGCATCATCATCCGGTAGGCGCGTATCAGTTACACCTTGGTCTGGTCACTCCCAAGCCCTATAAACCCACCTCTCATTGCTTTGGAATGTGCGATTCTGAGTGTATCGCTCCACTCGCCGCTTGTACCGACACGCTCTGTGACGCGGGTCAGATAATCCCTAGAACTAATATCAGTCCCCGAGAACGCCCGCCTCACAAAGCGCATCACTCTGCGGCGAGTGTTGCCCTCCCTGAAGCAGATTAGTTTGCCGATGAGTGCTCTAGCCTCACCGATACGACGCTCAATCCTGCACTGCCAAGCTGGTACAGCTGGTCGTGTAACTCTGTCACTACTAGGAAATTTGACATGAGCTACACGACATGCTGCTGCAGCCGCACAGTACAAGATCGAGTGGGTATCGGCAAGGTCTTCGCTGCTATCAAAATAACTTGTTAGCTGCGAATCTAGAGCACACACCAGCGCCCTATTTTTATTATGCATGGGCAAACGAGGTAGACGAGGTCTAAGCCCAGGCGGTGTGTAACGATACTCTCGGAAGGCATCCTCCAAAGCGCTCATTGCATTGGGTACTCACGGATGTGGCCCCGTCATCATCATCTTCACCGACGTAGTTGGGTCGCGGTGAAACACTTGCACTGGGTTGTATTTGCACCGCGGCCGGTGGCGAAGTAGGTGAGACGCGGCTGCTCCGTGATTCCAGATGCAGTCTATCAAGTACGGCATCATCCAACATACGGTTACGCTGGATGACGCGCACCTGATCCGATATTTTATTTATTATTACCAATTTAGAAACCACATTTTATTACTTGAGGAGCTCGTGGCTAAAGAACAACAGCCGCATGAATCGATCTTCAAGTTCAAGCAACGCTTACCGAGGTTAATTTGTGGACATCTTAAAGTACCGAGTTTTCTCCATGCCTTGGAAAGCATGTTAAGTGGTTGGTGCCGGTCATATTATGTAGATCTTTGACAGTCGTTACGGATTGTCAGAAGCCAGTACATCTGACTCCAGTCTTGCGAAGAAGTACCTTGTTACCAAGTTAATGGGTTGTGTAGGTCTGGTAAGCAGCCGCTCCATTTAAAATACTGGTATTCAGTTGTATCCGGTTTTACTCGAAACCGACCTGAATATAGTTGGGAAAAGGGTAGGCAGATATTTTTTTACCCGTATAAATTTTACTTTTGCTCAGGATAACCTTTTCAAGTATTTAACACGTGCCTGTTTCACGACCCAGCACACTAACAACATTGCTTTCAAGTAGTTTTAAGCTGCACACAGCTTGTTTACCAAACAGCTTGTTCGACGGTACTTAATATATAATAATAATATAATATTCCACACAACTATCACACAACGCCATCTAGTCCCAAGCTAAGCAGAGCTTGTGTTATGGGTACTAGACAACTGATAAACATACTTATATATTTCTAAATACATACATATTATAGATAAACTACACCCAGACACAGAACAAATGATCATGCTCATCACACAAACATTTGTCCTGGGTGGGAATCGAACCCACAACCTCTGGCATAGCAGTCAGGGTCACTAACCACTAGACCAACAGGCAAGTCAAAACTCAACCATGCACTGAACACAATAATACTATAGTTTTCTAACATTTATTATCGCAGTTACGAGTTCTGTTCTACCGTGTAGTACATGCAATGTACCTTACTCTAAACTATCATATAAAGGTATTGTCGCACCGAGACGCATAGCGATGAGCGCATTTTGCATGATCAAGTTATAACATTAAACTTTCATCATAATTTCAGAAGTTCATTGATGGACATAGACCGCCCCCAAGTGTCGCTTAAAATCGGCTGACGATTTTGAAAAAGCCTGTCTTTATATCACGAACCTAATCCAGGTGGCTGCTTGGACCAACACACCTGAATTGATGGCACCCCAAATTGCGCCAACAATTCCTATGGAAATTCGACTGAAACTTGAAGAAAAACGTCGTCTGCAAAGAATCTGGCATCTGTCTTATAGTTTAGTGGATAAAAAGCATCTGAATTACGCCACCAAAGAACTAAAGAAACTAATCAATGACTCAGTTAGCTTAACAACCAATAAAAATTTAAAACTGATGTCAACTCAATGTAACCATGACCACTCTCTCTGGAAAACAACCAGAAATCTTACCAGACCTCAGCAATCTTTTTCTCCCTTGAAAAATGGAGATTCTTGGGTACGCACTGACTGCGAAAAAGCAGAACTCTTTGCTGACCATCTTGCATCTGTCTTTAAGCCTAACGAAGGTATGAGTGACGACAGTGAAATTGACGAAATTCTGAATCGTAACTTTCAAATGTGCATTCCAATAAGGCCAATTTCACCCAGAGAAATCATCATCATCTGCCTAGCCTTTTCCCAACTGTATTAAATAAGCCACGAAATCAAATCTCTCGACTCGCAAAGGCACCTGGATTCGAACTAATCACTCCATTTATTCTAAAACAACTAACAAACAAAGTCATTGTGTTCCTGGCAAATCTATTTAACGCCATACTGAGAACTTTTCATTTCCCCGCTCTTTGGAAGATTTCTGAAATAATTATGATCCACAAGGCTGGCAAACCAGAACACCAGGTCTCGTCGTATAGGCCAATAAGCCTCACTCCAATCCTCTCTAAGCTATGGGAAAGGCTATTTCTCACTAGGCTCAAGAATACTATCGATAACCAATCCATCATCCCATCTCACCAATTTGGTTTTCGTCAGTCGCATTCCACAGTTGAACAAGTTCACCGTGTTTACCAACACAAGAGAAACCTTTGAAGGAAAGGAATACTGTTCAGCTGCGTTTCTGGACATTCAACAGGCCGTTGATCGCGTGTGGCATAAAGGTCTGCAGTGCAAAATTAAGCTACTTCTACCTCATTCATTCTTCCAGATTTTGGAATCCTACCTGTCTAATAGGTTTTTCCGTGTCAAAAAAGGTAATGCTAGATCTTCATTCCACAATATCTATGCAAGTGTTCCGCAAAGCTCTGTGTTGGGTCCAGCTTTATACAACATATTTATATCTGATATGCCTATATCTTCTGATGTCATAGTGGCTACTTAATATTATGCTGATGATATAGTTTTTCTCTCAAGTAATGCGAAACCTGAACGGGTGAGCTACGTACTTCAAAAGTCATTGAACGCAACCCACACATGGTTCAACAAATGGCGTATTACAGCAAGCGCCCAGAAATCCCACTACATCACATTCGCACTTAGGAAAGGTGATTGTCCTCCTGTCAAACTTGGCAATCATGCTCTCCCCCATTCTGAATGTGTTAAATACTTGGGATTCCATATTGACAGAAGACTTACCTGGAGTGAACACATCAAACAGAAAAGAAATGCCCTAAACCTAAAATACAAAAAATTGACATGGCTGACGGGAAGAAACTCCGTCCTTTCAGTTGACTACAAACTCCTCATATATTGCATCCAGCATCCTGAAGCCAATTTGGTCTTATGGGCGTCAAATCTGGAGTACAGCCTATAAAAGCAGCATCGTGCGCATACAAATGGCCCAGAACGGCATTTTCTCGGGACATTGTAAGTGCACCGTCGTTTACTAGAAACAACGAAATCCACGAATATTTTTCTATGCCAACAATCTTGAGGAAGTCGAAACCGCCAAATGCAAGTATGCTTTAAGGCTCTCACTTCATCCAAATTTCGAGACTTCTTAGTAAAAGTACCTCAAGACTGAAGAGGAAATCCATATTCTAAGGGAACTGTCAGTGGTGACAGCATCCTCACGTCAAATTCTCACTCAACACATCCGATTATAGTCCTAGATGACTGATTGCGGATATTATTATAGGAAAAAGTGTCGCTTTATTAACCGGTCCCGTACGCCTCAGATCCTGTGGAAGTAATTGGTCCTCTTTGTGGCACGCCTTTCAACGCTTCGTTTTCCAGTACGAGGCCCATAGTATACCTTATTTACACTAAAACAGGAAGTGCGAGTTGCAGCACGACGCCGAGATACTTCTCAAGAAGACATGGCATGCAAAAGTCTACTAAGACCGTGCTATGCCTCGCGGCTACTCGATGCGCCTCGCATCATGGCAAAACATATCGTGAATAAAGCATCCCGCGAAACTATAGAGGTAAACCGGTGTCAAATCCTGCAACCTCCATTGAAAAGGGAGACGAGACATCTGACCGGGTTTTATTTTATTTTTTTCACTACTGATAGGTACACGTTTGACCACTATCTCACCCGATATTAAACGATGATATGGTCGAAGATGGAGCTTGCCTAGAAGTAACCTATCCCCTATTGATTTAAAGACTCCCAAGGTTGTAGATATCAGGAAACAGACTTTAGCAGGGAATTTTACTACTTAACTATACGCAGAATGTGTGTTTCCTATAGGCTTTGTGCGTGTAGGTGGGATGTCCACAATTTACCGGTGGCGCATTGCCGTACGTCTTGGGGTCCGATGATGGCAAGGGCTTGATGGAATTAAACGATACAATTGTCTGTTATATTATACGTCAATTAATTGGTGTCCCGATGGTTACTGTCGGGCGGTTGCTAATGATCAAATAGCGCGGAGAATTTTGATTCCGTGATACAGGATGTGTGTGACGTCATGTCAATTTCTGTAGTTCAGATCTCGCTACAAAACTATTGGTCCCTTCAAGCATCGTAGCGTCGCGTCTCGGTGTGTGTTAACCCTAAGCTTAAGCTCTAACTATGCCGTCGATAATCTTTACTTTAGCATGCAAATGTCTTTTCTGCGACAGTATCGGCTAAGAGGCAGTTATAGGAATAGCCTGTACAATCGTAAAGGTAGGAGGTAATTAAGAAGTTAGAAGCAAGGCTTACTGCTCAATGTGTGCTTGTGTAAAGTTTTAAGTTGGCCAAACCAGTTGAGGAGGTAAAACTGAGGGACCATTTAACATGCGAGTGCGTTAGTATGTAGATAATTAAAGGAATACCTTACGCCCTAGACAAAGTGTCATTCTTTTATAGCAAATGCGATTGTCGAAATGCTAAAATATAAAAGACTAGCACTTCGCCCGCGACTTCGTTCTCGCGGATTTAGTTGGTACTCCACCAATTTCATCTCCCCTCTACCCCCTTAATAGGGTAATGTAAAAACTACTTATCAATAGACGACAAATGTAGAGCAGTTCGCTCAAACTGCAACATTTTTCTTAATTAGAGTATTTTTATAACGAAAGGTCTCATTTGAATAATTTAAAGTGTAATTTACATTATACATAACCAACCTTAATTATTAATAGATAAGGATTATTACAATTTAAATAGATAAGGATTAATATCTTGATACTAAAATCACCACTATTAAATTTCACCCGGGTTTTGATTTAATAATTTGAAAAAAAAGCGGTAATTTTGATCGCAATAGTTAGATCCTTTGCTCTATAAAACTGTAATACATCACTTGTACATCACTTTGCTCTATTGTCAATAGTTTCCGCAGCGTACGCGATATAAGGAACTTTTTTGATAATATTTTATTTCTGATGTTTATCAGGGATTATGTAGGATTCAAATGGTGGAAGAATTTTTCAAATTGGTCCAGTAGTTTTAATTCAAACAAAAAAACGAACAAATCTTTCCTCTTTATAATAATTAGCGTAGATTTATCAATCCCATAGATTTTTGTTGATTTGACTGTCGCCTTTGCCTCGCTATGCTGACAGAATGTCACTTGTCAAAGGCTGTGTTCCGAAACACAAAACAGTATACCGGCCAGGGCTCATGTCACATTTGACATTTGTCTCACCAGTACACTATCTGGCATACCAGTATAATATGGCGTAGGCTTCAGACAAGTGACATTCTTTCATTTTACTGACTGATTGACAAACGCTGTTGAAATATCATGTAACCACGTGCCTTGTATTTTGGCATTATAAAAATCACTATTGCTAAAAGAATAGGTAATAGAGGAGCTCGTGGGTTTTGTTCTTTCAAACATTTCTATTTTCAGCCATAGAACCTCCCCTTTTAATTTGCGTTTCAGACCATCATCACACATGACACACACATCACATTAATCACTGTTATGCTTGGCAATATGTTTGTACATCATTCTTTGTTAAACCTTTAACAAAGAATTAACAAAGATTGTCCATTTACTGGTGCTCTACCGATTTCAACTTGTGAACTTTTAAAACAAGAGTGAACCGGCGGCATCTGAGCTCACTCAATCCATCATAGACCTCATCCGATGCTTACAAGAGTGGACTCACCGATAGTAAAAAAACAACTGTCATGGCGGTGACGTTTCACTTTTCACTAATTAAAAAAAATTGTCTTCAGTATTTCTTCAATAACTTTGTAAACCCATTTAAGAAAATATTTCGTTGAATCCTAGTAGGTGCACGGACAGATGTAATTTACGAATTCGTCACCAGACAAAATCAATTTCCATACCATGAAATAGAGAGATAACGAAATAAATCCATTGAATTTATCATGTCACTGTGATGACAACGTAAAAATGGCGAAATTATTAAGTTTGACCACCTTACTTCTATTGGCAACGTTCCATTTCAGCTGTATATTTTGCCAGTTTTATATATATCCACTACACTACATAACAATGGAATCAGGGTCAGGGAGATTTCACATGCAACGGAAAGCTTCAGATCTTAAGGAATTGTTCACAAGTGAGTTTTTAAAAGAAATTGATACACGAATGGAAAACCATCCAGTCATGGAAGTAAAAGAATCTAAGGTATCTCAGCGAAGGCAAACACCAGTTAAAACACATCCGAACAGCAAGAGAATATCACAAAAGCAAATAAACGGTATAGAATTGCCAGACAAAAGAGAGAGCAAAGGAAAGAAAGGCTGGAAAGTGAAGTCAGAAGTTAAGGTAGGTACCGAATGACTTATCCGTATCCGGTGGCGGCGCGTGGTGTTCCCGTGTGCCCCTCTGAAGTTGCAGAGGCAGTGAAGCACCTCACTTCCCCTGCTGATCTGAGGTGGCCCGGGGATTGCGGAAATCGTGTAAGGGACCTTGATCCCCGGCGATGGATTTAGGTGGGAAATGGAACACCGGGGTGGTTTTAGTCAGCATGAGTCTGACAGACCCCTCCGCCCACCCCAGGGCGGAGGATATCCATGAAGATTTCACCAGGTTTGCCAAATTTGTTAGAAAGAATCACCGTGGCCCTAGAACATAAAGCGCATTAGGAGGAACACAGAAGGGTTTTAGTCAGTAAGAGTCTGACAATCCCTTTCACTCCTCCCAAAGCGAAGGAGTCATTCATTCAGAACCTTATTAAGTTTTTTTTTAAGGATGGGAGATTATCGATTTAAAATTTGATTTAATATGGTACTGATTCGGCAATAGACAATTCATTGGAATTAACTGCAGTCAGTATTTTTTTATCATAGGCACCAAAGCCTGATTGATTGAGAAGCTTGGTGATTTTAATATTAAAATGATTCGATTTTACATATTTTATAATAAAGTAAGTTTATTCTACAATTACGATTAACTATTACTACATATACACTTAAATAAAAAACTCTTAACTAACTAAAAGTAAACTAAAAGATGGCGTCAAAAAATTCCTCCGCATCGCTGGCCAAACCTGGCAGCATTGCCACGTTGCATGGCGACGTCCTTTATCCGAGGTAAAACTCAGCACTTGGATCACGCCAAGTGTCAACTAAGTGTTTTGACAGATCTCTAAACAAGTTATGAGCAATCGAACCCCACAACCCGAGAGTTTCAACCAGCTCGAATATACTACTCTGTCAAGAAAGTATCGGGAAAAGATCAATAATACACAAAATGTCTGTTATTCATCCAAATTTATTTTATCACGTTCAAAGTATGCTCCTTTAGAAACGATACACTTGCGCCAACGAATAATCCATTCATCAAAACATTTTTTAAACGCTGCTTCCGGAATTGAGTTCAGTTCTCGCCGCGAATTCTCCTTTATGTCTTCTATCGATTGAAAACGGGTGCCACGAAGTGGTAATTTGAGTTTAGAAAAAAGAAAAAAGTCAGCAGGAGCCATATCTGGTGAATATGGTGGTTGCTGGATGGTATTTGTTGAGTGTTTGGTTAAAAATTCGTTCACAATGATAGCCTTGTGCGAAGGCGCATTGTCGTGGTGCAAAATCCAAGAATTTTCTTTCCACAAATCTGGCCCTTTTCGTCGAATTTGCTCTCTTAAACGCCGCATAACGCTCAAATAATTATTCTTATATATTATATTCTTCGCTGGTACGAAGAATATAATCAACGAGCACTACGCATCGTGGAGAGATGGTTCTCTCCATGATGCGTAGTGCTTATCGAGTAAGATTGCAGATCGTTCCAGTCATCAGGCACCAGGTGATGACACCTGTCGCTATGGAGTTAACACCTATGTGTCATCTTTCTGGTGATTGACATATCCAGTAGATTGTCACGTTTGTGACTATCTGACTACTTGCTCTGATTGTTTGGTGAATAATAAATAATATCGCCACCTAAAAGGTAAAAGTACTAAAGCGCCATTTTAGCTAAAATGAGTTTTATATATGGTTGGATGCGGTTTTTTTTTCTCTACACATTGGTCTTGGTCTCCTAGCAATTTGAGCAATACTTAAGAAGTTACTGGCGCTTTAGCAGTGACATTTTTATTGTTTTTAAATCGCTCACTTGTAAAATGCCCTTTTTGCAGTTTTGTACTTTTGCCTTTCTTTTGTCTTTCTTAGTCATCGCAACCTCCATGAGAGGACTAATTTATATGCTCCATGTCATTTCCTCCACTTGATTCAATCAAATTAACAGGTATAGCTAGTTATTAATTATTTAAATTAATGTTTTTTTCTTGCTATCATGGCGTTGAAACAAAAGGAGCCGAAGATATAATATCGCCATGACCCACAATAATATTATGGTTTCCAACAAATTTATATAATGCAGTCTTAATTTGTGTTCCTATTTATTTTAGGATGACGATCCAACATCAAGTCAGATATTTGAAGTTAAGAAATCTCATCTGAAAGGAGGCTTTGATTTCGATGAGTCAAAGAAATTCCATGAACTAAGCGGAGAGCAGAAATCTTGTAACGAAAAGGTAATACTTGATGACACGGTTGGCGCAGTGGTTGAGCAATTGACTGCTGCGCTGCGTGTCGCGGGTTCGATTGCCGCACGGAGCAAACATTTGTATGGCCTATGATATGATAGTTGTTCCGGGTCTGGCTGTTTGTGTATGTGAAATTGTATGTTTGTATACGCATCCACGATACAGGAAAAATTCCGAGTGTGGGGCAACGTTTCAAAAATAATAATAGCAAGTAACTAGCTGTCCCCAGCGCCCAGAAACACCGCAGGTCAGTTGTATTTTTTTATAAAAAAAAAATATTTTTGTAACGCCATGGTTCGTCTAAGTTTGAGACTCACATCTTCCAGCAACAATGGAAGTTCATTTACCAAAAAGTTTATGTAGGTTTCTCCTACAAGTCAGGATGACAGTTCTAACGGACCAATTGGTTCGTATTGAGGATACCAGACCACAAGTTAACGCTGAAACGATGTTGAAACGTTGAAGCTCTCACTTCATGTGGATCGTCCACGAGTCATAATCATGGTAAAATAGCCAAAAAAATATTTTTAATCAGATGGCTAATTTTCAGAATTTTCAACCTCGCTGTCTTTGGAGGCCGATTTAAGCCAAAGTAGCCACCAAACTTAAATTATTCTCATTAGACCAACATTTTCATAACATTCTACAGTTTCGAAGCTGATAATTGTATACATAAATGTACAACTCATGAATATTTTGTTACAAAAAATCTCGACGAAGTCTTCTACTTTTATTTTTAAAATGGTGAGGTCGATAATTCTCAAAAAATCATGGGGGTGATTCGGATACCCCACGATAGACGAGGGACCTAAATTTTAATAATCATTCCTAAGATATCGCGATTCTAAAAGTTGTAGAAGTCTACGTTTAGAACTTTTTCCACAAATACTTTCGGCTCATTACATCACACAGCCGAAGGAGCGCCCCGCTTTTAACCTACTTTAAAAAAGGAGGAGGTTCTTGATTCGGTTGTATTTGTGTTTATGTTTTTTACCTCATAACTCCGTCATTTATGAACCGATTTGAAAAAATCTTATTTTATGTGAAAGGATATACTTACCAATTGGTCCCATTAAAATTTCATCGAAATCTGTTTTGTAATTGGCTTTTAAATCAAAATTCGTTTACATAGACGACGTATTTTATTTTTTCATCCAAGTAAACGAAATTGCGTATTTCCCTGCGACTTTCCAGTGATGTTGTCAGATGTGTTACCACTAAAAAGTTAAAAATAAAAAGCATTTTTACAAAAAATAAAATACAGTCGACTTCCAAATAAATAAAAAAAACTGGCCAAGTGCGAGTCGGACTCGCGTGCAAATTATTTTTTTAACATCTTATTTTAACACAACAGACTTCTTATAGGTTTTCCTATAATTTTTATTTATAGAACTATTATCTGCATTTATTAAAATTTTAGGCTCAGTAATTTCGGAGATAAGGGGAATGGACATTTTTGAATAACTTCAAGAACTGTTTAATATAAAATCATTTAAAAAATATAATTAAAACTCTTTAGGAAGCCCTTTCATTTGATATGTCACAGAATACAGTTTGTTTTTTTTTTATTTTCAAGTTTGACCCCCGTAAGTGTCCGTACTAAATAATATTTATTTACATAAAAAATATTTGGTCACAAATAATAATAATAAGAGCGCAAACCTGCGGTGCTTGACACTAACGATCGCAGGGCGGTATGGCAGAGTAAGGAGCTTCACGGACGCTTTTTCCGGGCCCAACATGGGCCCGACGTAGAACAACTAGCGTCCGTAGCCTGGTTGCGTTTCGGTGATCTTTTTGGAGAAAGTGAATGTACAGAAGCATTATATTCTGAGACAAAGACTCCCAAACTAAAACATGCTCGTATCTTGGGTAGTCGGCGGTCGACCGTTTTAGAAGTCGTATAAATATCACCGTTTTATTTTGTGTTACACATAACAATTTGACATAATTAGCAACCAACTTTGAATGATTAAGTGTATGTTTCTTGTTAAATTTTTAAAAATTATATTAAAGTTAAGCATATGTTGAAATATGTTTGTGTGTGAGGTGTGTCCGTGTAGGGGGTGATTTGTTCGTCTCACTGTAAGTTACCCAGCAGAAGGTTCTCAGTGTAATCAAAATTAACCGTTTGAAGATAATCTTAGAGTTTATTTTTACATTCGGATTTTGATTACGATTAAATTTTTAACTCTTTTTTTAGGGAGTTATACAGTTTAACGCTAGTAACATAGAACTGATGTTTGGCAAAAGCTGTTCTATGTCATTCCGAAGGTAAAACGTTACATTTATGTCTGCCAGTCGGCTCCGTAGAGGGGCGTGCAGCATGTTTGCGAAGAGTCGTTAGCAACACATAAAGCTGTCTGAAGAACTTTACAGTCAGCATAGAGCTGCCCAGTGGGATACCGTCGTGGTCGAAAGAGCATTATCTTCAGAACAGCTTTCTGCGCCCTTTCTAGGCGGATGAAGACGTTTTTAGTGGCACCTCCCCATACTGGTAAACAGTACGATAAGACGGACTGATACAATGAAAAATATACTAATTTAAGAGTATCACAGCAGTATTTCAGCAGAGCTTCGAAGCTTTTTAAAAACATAGATCAGCTTTCGTATTTGAGACGTGACTTTGTCTATTTGTGGGTGCCAGTTTAGATGCTGATCGATGAGTACTCCTAGGTACTATAAGGATCGCTCTTAATGGGGTGCGTAAGGCACCTACTCTGTAATAAATAAAATCAGAGTATTTTCAAGTATAATTATATATTGCGTGTTTTCAACGTCAAGGCAAACAATCGAATCCCATAGAAAAAACTAACACTTCATTATGTCACTACGTTCGAATTCTAACTTAAACTCTTTTTCCTTAAATCTTTCAAGGCTTATGTCATTGAGGTTGCACCTCCCAAAGAGGATCTCTGCATGAGCTACCCCCCGAAGAATGGAGGATAGTAAGAATGACTTTCTTGCAATCATACATTCTCAGCCTTGGAAGAGTCAAGCACCTTCCTACTCCTAACCCGAAGTCCCTGCCTAAGTGGTGACTCTTCGTAGACAGGTGGACGTATGCCTCTATAGAAGCAGTTTCAGTCATACCCTGCGCTGGGCCATATTCTTTAAATTATTATGCGCCATTTGCGCAATATCTTAAAGCAGTTATGCTGAAACCCTGCTGCAGCAAAACGCCACAAAAACCTGCAACACATCGTCGGACGTAAACAAAATCGATGCGACAATAATTCACATCTATCCAGAAGGGATTGAATTGATTAGATTTACCCTAACTAATCTACGTGGTTGCTCGTCGGATGATCATAGTAGGTCTACTCTGCTAAAGTTTTTAAATTTTAACTTTGAACTTACTCCAGTGATTATAATACATAAGAATTGAAATCAATTGCCTCCATAATCAGTTCAACCAATGGCGACAACTAGCCACCCTTCGCGAAGGTTATACCTCGTATGCAAAGTTAGTTTAACCGCCCATGGAGTTCTTTAATGGCGTAAAATTAATCGCGAAAACTCTACCTTTAACACCACTGGAATGAGCTCACCCTAGCTAATATTTTTTAAACGCGCTCTTCACCAATCTGGGAGCGCCCTCGAAGTCGTCGATCACGTACAAGTCCTTCTTCGAATGTACATGGAACGGAAGACTCACTTAATATCTTATTCAACCTACCAAACTAAAATAATGTTTGTTTACCTACATGAGATTATAATTGACATCTCTGCTTTGACATCCTACTTTTTCTACTACCATAAAGGTTTTTAATAATAAAAGGGTTTCAACCTATTTACATGAATATTAACAATAGAATCTTATTAAACTTAATCATTACAGGTTCTCCATAAAACAATAAACCTTTTGACTCGTTTGACACAATATGACCAATTGTTTTTTTTTATGTTGTCGTGTCATCCTATAACTGAAATAATACAAGTCAATCCTCCGGCTTTCGCTGCCATTAAAATAAATAAATTATATGTTATGAGATTAGCAGAAAACTTGAAACTATTTAACATTATATAAATCTAGCTAGTATAATAAAGTAGAATTTCGAACAACTATAAAATCTTCAAAATAAAACGTTTCCTGACCTTATAATTGCGTATAATAGATTCATATTTCTTTCTAAAATATCTCCATATATAAAATAAAGGTTGCCGAACTATCAAATCATTAGTGAAATGTTTTATATGATTTGATGTGTATGATTTCTCTTTAAATGTATGAATATATGTGCAATATTTCCTTGTTTTTTTCTTCACCCTTGTTTTCTTTATTTTATTCAGGGTATGAAGAGGAAACTTATACTCATTTTGAGTAACTAACTCACGCCTCTTAAGGAAATTATGTGTGTGTATGTGTGTGTGTAAAATTCTCCTAACAAATAATAAAACATCCCTAACACCTTTATTTTCTACGCTATGGTTTGCCTTATTGGCCGAAATAAAATTTAATAATGAACATAAAACAACATTCGTCGACACATCGAGTTGTGTTCCGTATTGAACCATCTCCTTTTGATCGTCTTTCGCTGAGGCAGCTTCCTCAACTTCCATCGCGGTGTCTGCATACTGGTCACCCTCTCTTGAATCCACTTCGACAGCATCCACATCATGGTTGTCAGTGGAACTGCGCCCTGGTTCGGATATCAGAATCGCCTTGCTTTCTGTAAGGAGTTCAGATGTAAATATTGGAATGGATACACCAGCTTGTACACTTTCCTCTATTCTGTCCAGTTCAGTTTCGTTCTTGACTAGGCTGCTCTCTCCACAGCTCTGCTCGACGTCGTCGTCATCATTGTCATCATGGTTTTTGATTTGTGGATCTTCAAATTTTGTACTGGAATATAAAGGTGTATCATTATCGACATTCACAAACTCTCGCTGTCCGCATCCATCGGACACTTCAGTAATTGTTTTTTCGACATAAATAGAGCATTCCAATGGCCGTCGTCGTTTACACGAAATGCATTTACACGGAAATTCCTTCCTTATCTTGTCGCATAGCAGCGAAAAATCTATACCGTCATGGTATACCGTATTATAAAAATATCTCGCAGCGCTCTGCAGAAATGCGCCCAAAATCAACGAATAATCGGCTTCTCGCCACTCGCTTTCGATAGCGACTCGCCTGAATTCGGCTACGAACTCTTCAAAGCATACTCGGTCTATACCGGTATATAACATAGACATCTTTTACACATATGAAATCTTTCTTGCAAATATAAAAACTACTTAGCTTTGCTTTCCAGGCGTCTACACATCTAGCGCCTGAACATAGTTAGCATCTCGTCCTTTTCGAGATGAATTTATAAAATTGGGAGTTTCTTCATGCACTTTTATATTTTACGCAGTGCACACGCGTACTATACCCGGCGCCTCCACCAATTATAAGGATCGCTCTTAATGGGGTGCGTAAGGCACCTACTCTTTAATAAATAAAATCAGAGTATTTTCAAGTATAATTATATATTGCGTGTTTTCAACGTCAAGGCAAACAATCGAATCCCATAGAAAAAACTAACACTTCATTATGTCACCACGTTCGAATTCTAACTTAAACTCTTTTTCCTTAAATCTTTCAAGGCTTATGTCATTGAGGTTGCACCTCCCAAAGAGGATCTCTGCAATACCTTACACAAGATGATTTAGTAAGGAATAGGCAACTACATTGCGGTACAGACATACAGGTGTGCGCTTGCAGAGTGAGGGAGTTAGGTGGGCATAGGTTTTTTTCTAATGGAAAAAGGAATGTACACCGTTTTTTCAAGATTTAAAGTAAGCAAATTATTGGCTAACCAGTTCATCACGCTGGAAAGCGCAGCCTCGGCGTTATGATATGTCTGCAACCAATCAGAGCCCTTTATTATGCGAGCTGTATCGTCGGCATACGTATAAATCTGACAACTCTCAAGAGGCTGCACAGATCATTTATATAAATGAGAAAGAGGGTGGGTCCCAATATACTGCCTTGCGGAACACCGTACGTGATGGGGAGGTCTTGACTTTCGTGCGGACCGATTTTCACCTTTTGGGTACGATCATTGAGGTAGTCTGCAAAGATTTTTAAGGGGAGAATTCCTATGATTTCCATTTTTTTCAATAAGGCTGAGACAGAAACAGTGTCAAATGCCTTCGAAAGATCAAGGAAAATTCCCAAGCACTTGCGTTTCCTGTCAAGTGCCTTAACTACATGATCAGATAAAGCTATAATTGTGTCTTCGGAATTCACTCCGCTTCTGAAAGCATATTGATTATCAGCCAGGATACCATTCGCCTTGAGGAAATTGATAAGGCTCCTATTCAATATGCGTTCCAAGATCTTTGACATAGCCGTTAATATTGAAATTGGACGGTAGTTATCTACATCATCTTTGCTCACAGACTTATAAATGTCTACATGTGTACAAATTTTCAACAAAATCGGTTCCGACGATCTGGAGAAAACTGGCTGTTACAGAAATTCACCCAAATGATCCTATAAGAGTTCTGTTTTTTACGGATATTCAGAACCTTAAAAATCGGAAGTCGGTGTTTTTCGACTTCCGAAATTAAAATTATTTTATAATTTGTAGTTTTTTTTTGTATTTGGAAGCCAGTTGTATTTTTTTTGTAAAATAGTTTTTTTTCGATGGCTCAAAGTTCTGAAAGGTTTGTCTAAATCAATCTGCCCAGCCATTACCCAAAATATGTTAGATATGGCTTTCTGTTTAAAAGGATGCAGCTGAGTGAGCTTAGCGACCGCCTATCTGGCATCCATCAGCGGATCTAAAAAGGCCACTTTAGCAGAATCACAAAGCACATCACACTACTATCACTGTCAAATTTTCTCAATCAACCTTGAACCTACTGAGTTAGCGATAACGATGAAAATGAAATTTGACAGACTGATTAATATTATGATTATATGTTTCTGCTAGTGTCCTTTTAGACCCGCAGTTCTTTAAATCGATATCCTTTGACCAGTTGTGCCGTATTTTTGGCTACTCGTCAAAGATTTTAAAATGACAGCTGGACCAACGGCTTAACCACTCAGCAACCGTCAGAATCCGTGAGTCTCTATTGGGCCAAGTCAAAATAAACGCAAGACGCCTACAAATAACGTTTTTATTACTCATACTCGGAAAGTAGGCCTGAAGTTGCCCGAGGAGCGGGTTCAAAGTATTACTTTCCAGCACTAAAGAGAATCGTTTTGCAACTCACAGCCGTCAAATTATAAAAAAAAAACTCGTTGAACATTTCTGTTGAACCATATCCCAACTTTCCAACAGCCAGTCAATTACAACGCGATTTCAAATTGAAATAACGTAAAGGAAGAATACGTAACGTGAACGAAGATATTATTTTTTAAATGACTTTATTATAATTTACTTTCAACTATTTCTTTAGAATAACTTAGATTTGGGCAAACTATTTACTATTTCTTCAATGATGATAATATAAAATAATGGCTGAATAGTTGGCCGGTCACAGAAAAAGAAATAGACGGGAAAGCGGTAGTCTTTAAAGCAATTTACGTCGTGCCGCACCTATAATGGCCTTATCGGCCCAGACAGGTACCCCGTAGCATATACAACCCAAGCAGGTAGCCCCGTAAATATTTTTTAAGGTTTGAAAAGATAGACCCCAAGTAGTTTTGGATATTCTCTTCAAGGCGTAGAAATTCTTTTTTGTTTTCTCACCTACTGTTTTTATATGATCAATAAATGAAAAGATATTTTCTAGTAGCATACCGAGGTAGCACACGGATTCTTTTCTTTTAACGGGTACGTTAATAAATTTAATACTAGGCCAGGATTTAAGGTTTCCTTTTAAAATAAGTTGATAGGTTTTATGCGGTGTAAAGGTCAGACGGTTTCGATCGCCCCACTGTGATATTAATCGTAGGCATGCGTCAGCCAAGATCTCGAGGCCATCCCGAGTACTTGCCTGAATGAGAAGCAAGCCATCGTTCACGTAACCGGTTAATGAGCAGCCGCATGGGAGCGGAAGCGCAAGGAAATCATCGTAGCCAATATTCCAGACATATGGTCTGATGACTGAGCCCTGAGGACATCCCATGGTCAGAGACTTAGTAATAGAATGATGTCCAAGTTTGAGTTTCGCGGAGCCGTTTAGAAAGTAAGAAAGAATCAGATTATAGATGTTTTTGTAGCAACCACAGGTTTTCTTAGTACGAGTAGCATCGGCCACCATGCGTTACCAAAAGCGCCAGAAATGTCGAGAAAGATTCCAACCACATATTATATTCCGATAAGTTAACAATTTTACGGACAGAGAGCGCTGCGTCGACGGTAGATTTACCAATAGTGAAACCAAATAGATTATTATGAAATGTAGGTCCGTTCGGTAGTAAGCGCGGAACGATTAGTCGCTCTATGAGTTTTCCCAAAGATGGAAGTAGGGTTACGGGCCGGTAGGACTAAGGGTCATCCAGGGGCTTATCGCCACTCTTCGGAATAATGCGTATAAAGCCTTGTCGCCATATTCGAGGAAAAATACCTTCCGCAATGCATCGGTTATATACTGATAAGATACCTGGTCTGCTATATCTGCTGTCACTGACCCGCCCTTTGATGATTTCACCACAGTTGAGTTGATATGAGAGTTTCGAGCTGCTCAAAGATAGGCCCAAGTAGCATACTAAACGAAATGAACGTAAGAATTGTTATCTACGTCGGTAACTCCTAAGTAAATTACCGAGCCATAGGTAGTTTCCGAACTGTAGCAGAAGCCGTGTAGCTCGTACGATTATGAATCAGTACGAGTAAGTCTACGCGAAATTTTTAGATGTTTCAATTGAGAAAGTTGATCTTTAAAATTTTTCCATGTACTGATGACCTCGTCAGGGGGATCTCATCCCTTTCGGCACTGATAATCCAAGCTTTTAGCTTGTATTGGCAGAGGGCATAAGAATCCTAACGGATCAAAGATTTTAGCGAGTTCACTAAGAATAGACCGTTTAGTACATGGCCGAGGTGAAGATTAAACTGCAAAGAGAAACGAATCAGTTGATGGGTTCCATTTGAGTCCTAGAACTTTAAATGAAGCCGGTTCAGATTTATCTAACGATACAGAACCAGTTAGGCAATCTTCAGGTTGAAGATCCAATAAAAGACAATTGTCATTTGACACCCACTTCCGAAGATGAAATCTTCCTTTTTTGAAAAGAGCGATATGGTGTGTTTTTGTTTATTGTGCAATAACTAAGTCCTGACTGCCGCTGACGACATCGTCGATGTATGTGTCCGACAAGATTACACTCCTGGCGAGCGGGTAAAAATCCCCCTCGTCATCAGCCAGGGGACGAAGAAATGCCATATGTGACCGTATTCAAACGAAACTCTAAAAGAGGTTCACTAGGCGAAGCTCTCCAGAGAATTCGCTGATAGTTACGATGGTCGCCGCAATAATGGACCGATTTGTTGACTTTTGTTTAACGATCGAGAACGTGTACCTTTAGCAGAGGCATCAAATACGAATCGAAGGCGAGTCGTGGCACTATCAGGACGCACGACGCAGTGATAGGGAATATAGTATTTCCCATCACTAACGTCATCTGGAGAGACTACTGAAATATGGTCCACATTTTGATAGTCGGACATAAAATCGGAATATTGACGATGACACTCGAGATCACGTGACAGTCAAAGTTCAATCGTATAGAAAAGACGCAATGCAATGTCGCGTGAACCCGCGAAAATAGAAGAAGCCCAGAAGAGTCACGAGAATGAGTTGTGACAAAATGTTGTTCACATGCAATCTCATCTGGGGTTAGGGATGCCGCTTTCGGTAGTACGTCTAATTCCCCGAAACGTTGAACTAATGAGTTTAATTCCTTATCACTTTGTACGGAAGTGTTCAGAAGGGAATCGAGTGGATAAGTAGCTAAACGAGTTTTACCGAACAATAGCCATTCAAAGACTGAGTCGAAAGCGGTAAATGGATACGACAAACTATTTAGTTCTTCTAAATGCCAAGAAAACGAAATGTGTAAAATTTGCTTTGCCAAATGTTAAAATTTTAGGACCCAATGAAATTTTAAGTGACGAGTGCTTGAAACTGTAGACACGGCAGTATTTTTGGGCTTAACTGTTAATTCCAAACTACAATGGGGCCCACATATATAAAGCAGTTCGGGAAGGCTCAGCTCTGCCGCATACGACGTCAGGAAAGTAAGACAATTTACTGATGTTGACACAGGTAGATTAGTCATATTTAGTTATTTCCATAGCGTTATGTCCTACGGTATTCTATTGTGAAGAAAAGCTGCTGATTTACAACATATTTTTGTCTTACACAACGTGCTGTGCATCAGCTAGGGTCAAGAGTTTTATTAAGACATATTTTCAAAGAGATTGGAGTTCTCGCGGTAGCATCTCAATTTATTTTTGCAAACATTTTATATATTAGGCAAAATATACATTTATACAGTAAAACGAGCGACATACACTTAAGCACCGGAAACAAGCACAAGCTACATGCTCCGTCCTACCGACTTCGTATTCGGTCGCCAGATAAATTCAGATTGGAATATGCTATTCGCAACAGTGGTTTTTAATGCCAACATTTTCGTATTAGCGTACCATTCAAACCGCTTTTCGATATAGCTGTTTTCGACTGGCTACCTTAATTTTTTTCGAAATAGCGTGTGTCGCAATAACGTCATTCGAATGTTCATACCACTACCGGATTACAGTCTACTACCTCTCACAGATAAGCGGTCTGAGTCCCATCTGTGGTAAAATTATAGATTGATTATGCTTACAGTGTTATAATAACTGTATAACTCTCCATTGACGACTTTTTCCACTTCAAAACTAAGCAGCAGCTAAGTAATTAAATATGTGTTTTTCCAGTGTTTCACCCCTAAATGCGAAGTCAAGGTAAGTCTTTATTTCGTTAGTTTAGCAGTTTTCATTCTTCATGTCCAACTTTTTTTGACTTTTTTCAAGAATCATGAACTATTCAAAACTTTTTTACCGATAACTAATAAAACTAAGGCGGTATTTTACTTTAAATTTGTATACATATTATTATTCGACTGCCTTAACCGACAGATCTCAGTCGCAATCATTCAAAAATGAATAAAATTGGCACTTTGTTCAAAACGTCATAAAGTCGTCCAGCCAGTCATCATCTGCCTAGCCTTTTCCCAACTATATTGGGGTCGGCTTCCAGTCAAGCCAGATTTAGCTGAATACCAGTATTTTACGAGGAGCGGCTGCCTACCAGACCTCCACAACCCATTAACTGGGTAACACGGTACTTCATGGCAAGACTGGAGTCAGATTTACTGGCTTCTGACTATCCGTAACGGCTGCCAAAGATCTACAAATGAAATCCGGGACCAACGGTTTAACGTGCTTTCCGAGGCACGGAGGAAACTCGGTATGTTAAGATGGTCACCCATCCACAGATCAGCCTTGGCAAGCATTGCTTAACCTTGAAGATCGACCCGTGCGGCTGTTATTATCTAGCCACGAGCTCCTCAAAGTCGTCCAGCCAGTAATTTTTCTTTTTTCCCATACTTTGGCTCCTACTGCTGATCGAAGACGACCCACCAACCACGAGAAGAGTCGAAGAGTTTTAGGGAAACTATAACCCAGCTGTGAAAAGATAGGTACAGGTTGTTTGACGAACACCCAGCTTTATTAATTACTAAAAACTTTTTAATGATTTGATGTTTTAGTGTGAGGGGATTCAAGTATCAGCAGCGGTAAGTTTAAGTTCATATCCTACTTTCTTATCATCATGATCAACATCATTTCAGCCGAAAGACGTCCCCTAAGCGCCACCACATCGTCCGGTCCTGTAGGCCTCACAGACTGTGGGCCTCGTGAAAGAGAGGCAAACCTCACGCCCTAGTTACCATCAGAAGAAGACGCCCTGGGGGTCGCAGTGCGATTTCCGGCCACCTTAGCACGCGCCTGGGGTAGGGGAGTGATGGCTGGCTCTCTATCCGATAAGAACTAAGTACGGGTTGAAGGCGCATTGTGTTCCACGCGCGCCTCAAAGAGATGTCAGCGTGGTAGACGGGACTCGCTAGAGCCAGTGCCTGCCAGGGTTTGGAGGAACACGGATAGGTTTTAGTCAGTAAGAGTCTGATTCTCCCTTTTACTCCACTCAGAGCAGAAGGAATCATTCAAGATTTCCCATACTTAAAAACAGGCCTGGCAGGCTTTTCGTGTTTTTTTTATCTTGCACTCTAGGTACCATTATTTGCACTAACATTAAACATAATAAATAACTTAAAAAATAATTGAAACTATTTCCAGTGCAAAGCAACAGGATGTAAAGCGTTTGTAAGTAAATTTTCCATAAATCGTGGATGTCATCATCATGCTTGTGTACTTATCCCATATATAATCCCACCCAAATGGACACACAGCTCTCACCAGCAGCAGTCTATTACATGGTGAAAACTAAGAATGAAGTGACTAGCTAGCGAGCTATCAATCTACCGCTTCTGTTCTAGCTGTGGATTGATCCGTGCTGTGGATGACCGCTCGCTACAAGCTCACTTCACCTTAGTCAGTTTAAGTTAGGTGAGATGTTTACAGAATAGCTTGTTAGAAACCCTTCGTCTTCTGGAGATGTAGTTGGAGCTGATTAGTTCTGGAGTTGTGACAACCCTGTCGCAACTATTCGGCTTCATCGCCCATCCCATCAGCAAACAAAGCAGTCCACACACGTCAAAAAAAGTTTGCGATCACTAGCATAAGCTGTTATATATTTTTAAATTTAACTTTATCAAGAAAAACCCTGATGTTAATTGATTTATACCACTTTTGTAACATTTTGGTAATTTTACAGACTCTGGGTGAAGATTCAGCTTCTTTGGTAAGTTGTCATCATGTATTGTACCTAATTTGATCATCCGCACTGATATTGATTGAAATTATAATAATCTATACTAATATATAAAGCTGAAGAGCTTTTTTGTTTGTTTTCTTGAACGCGCTAATCTCAGGAACTACCAATCCGATTTGAAAAATTATTTCACTGTTAGATAGCTCATTTATTGAGGAAGGCTATATATTATCACGCGGACGTTGTTGCGCGGGTCAACTAGTCCACTAATATAAATCTAATTCGAAATAATACTCTTCGGTTCGCTCGGATATGATCAGGGGCATGACTTGAGTCTGACATTTACCAGATTGACATGGAGTTTGACAACAAATTCTCAAACCATGCATACATCCACACAAACTGAGAGTAACACAATTGAAACACCATTGAAGTTTTTAATTTTTGGTATAAAAGTTTGAGTCATTGCATAGAGTTATAACTAAAAATTTAACAGAAATTATTTTAGGAAAGCAAAATATTCCTGAATTTTTTGCTACTGGAATAACCTACGAGTACATGTGCTGTGGTGAATATTGGGCTTTCAGTAAGCCCAATATTCACCACAGCCTTCTCAATACTGACCAATTATACGCTTACCCACGATACACAAGATTCTAACGTCAGCAATCACAACCCAAATTAATAAGCACATAGAACAGCACAACAGGAGGAGGAGCTTGTGGCTAGATAATAATAGCCGCACGGGTCGATCTTTAAGGTTAAGCAACGCTAGCCAAGGTGGTTCTGTGGATGGGTGACCATCTTAACATACCGAGTTTTCTCCGTGCCTTGGAAAGCACGTTAAGACCCTTTAACTGCAGCCCCTAGAATACAACCTACGAAATCAACAATGACTCTCACAAACAAAAGTGCGAAGAGTGGAAAAAGAAAGTGCTGCACAGACGACACCCTCATAATTTAGAACATACTCACGTAGATACAATACCTTCAAATAAATGGCTTAAGGTAGGAAGTTTATTACCGAGGGATTTATGATTGCAATACAGGATCAGTTCATAAAACCAAAATCTACAGGAAATTCATTATAAAAGAGCCCACTATAGCAAATGATAAATGCCGCAAATGCCACAATCAGCCAGAGACCATCCAACACATTACAGGGGCATGCACAACACTGACACAAACAGATTATACTCACCGACATAACTAGCAAATATCATTCATTAGAACCTAGTATTTAAACATAAACTCATACAAGATACCACTCCCTATTGTAAATATGTAACACAAACAGTTCTAGAAAATACCTTTCACAAACTATACTACGACCGTGCCATACTGACTGACAGGACCGTTCACTACAATAGACCAGACATCATTCTTTAAGACAAAGTTAATAAAGTCACTTACCTGATAGATATAAAAAACTATAGGTGAGAAAATCAGTAAAAACGCTGAACTTAGAGTTGAACAGAAATTCACTAGAATTTGGAGGCAAGAAAAGTATTTGTAGTACCCATTGTTGTTTCCACTACGTGTCATAACCCAATCATCTCCACCATAGCCTCAAATAAAAAGACTTGAAAGACTCAACCTAAATTACACTTCAGAAAGCGGCAATTCTAAAAACTTGCAGAATTGTTAGGAAGTTCATGCAGATAGATGAAAATCAAATATCTCCTCAAAACATCAAACGTACACCTTAGATTGAACTACACTAACACGCTACATTGATTTGGTTTGGCCCGTTAATGTAGCTTAAAACTAGCTTAGGGCTAAGAAAAACTACACGTTTTCCTCGCCGCCGACGACACTACCACCTGCGCGTCGGCGCGGACGAGGCCGACCTCCGACCAGCTTGAGACCTCGAGACCCACCGGCCTTTGACAGGGTCCCCGCTATCGGTGGAAGTGTGCAGCGTATGAAATGGACCCAATCTATTAACGAAAATGTCATGCGCGTCATACTTTGAGGCTACAGAGGGGGGAACTAAGGAGCGCTTCTTTGGCCGCCTGAACAAATACTTAACAGTCTTTTATCAGGCGGAAACAAGGTGCGCGCATTTAACGGTTGGGTCATGCCGGTTTTGATATACTCTTTTGGCATACCCAAATGGACTCAGACGGAACTTGACGCCCTGGATAGGAGGGTTCACTCACTGCTTACCGCCGTTGCTGTATATCCCGCGGAAGTGCGTGGCTGTATTGGCTTCTTAAATGCTAAGAACCTGCACAACCGCGAGGTGTGCAGCCTTAGGGAGTACTTTCTAGAGGCCGAATTGGGTATGCATCAAGATGTGGTAGCGGTAGACAAAGGCCTATACTCTTCTTGGCTAACGAGAAGTGGCGCAAACCTGTGGTATTAGATGTTAATGATCGCATAGAGGTATGGCAGAGCAAGGAACTTCACGGACGCTTTTGTCGGGTCCTATATGGGCCCGATGTAGACTTCTTAGCGTCCGTAGCCTGGCGGCGTTTTGGTTACCTCTTCGGGGAAACCAAAGGTTTTGTTTGTGCAATTATGGACGAAGTTATGATGACGAACTACTACCGGAAATACATTATGAACGAAAGTACGGTTGACATATGTCGGGCATGTCACCGGCCTGGGAAATCCACCCGCCACATTATTTCCGGTTGTTCTAGTCTGGCTAACGGAGACTATTTGCACAGACACAACTTTGTAGCCAGGATTATCCACCAGCAACTTGCTCTTAAATACAATCTTGTGTAATCCGAAGTACCATACTATAGGTATGTGCCCGACCCATTTCTCGAAAGTGGCAATTGCACATTGTATTGGGATTGGTCTATCATCACTGACAGGACTACTGTTGCCAACAAGCCTGATATAGTGGTGATAGACCTACTAGAGCTTTGCGCAATGATTGTTGATATAGCAGTCCCTCATGACGAGAACCTCAAAGAAAGAAAAACAAACGAAGTATCTTGACTTGGCTCGCAAGGTTGTCGACATGTGGGATGTGAATACAGCAGTCATTGTGCCGATAGTCGTGACGGCCAATGGCATAATTGCCAAGAGCCTCGACCAAAAACATCTCAAGAGACTCTCGTTGGGCAGCTGGATCAAGGGATTGATCCAGAAAGCAGTTCTCCTGGACGCAGCGCGTATAGTGAGGAGGTTCCTCGCCCGAGAGCCCTGACCACCGGTAGCTTGGACCCTATTCCCGATGCCGGTGTACTACTATTTTTATATTTTTATAAATACTAGTTGTAGTACTTCGTCTGCGTCACAATTTTCGTTACTGCTCCGCTCCTATTGGTCTAAACATGACGCTATTAGATTTTTTCAAATCGGACCAGTAGTTTCTGAGATTAGCGCGTTCAAGCAAGCAAACAAACTCTTCAGCTTTATATATTAGTATAGATATTGATTTAAAAATGTAAATTATATGTATTTATGAATAATAATTTATTAGTCTTAAAAAAAATTAACAAGTTGTAGGTACAGTATTATTATTGAAATGTTGATTTTGCAAAACGAATAAAAATAAGCAACTGCGCCTGAGCTAGGCCGAGCCTGTATGTCATTTTAGCGTAGCTTCATAATACTTAAACTGTTTTTACCAGAGAAACAAAGTGTTTTAGTAGCCATCCAAATAGTCAATACCACGTAGGTCGCGATGCAGCAGTATATTAAATGAAACAATTGCCTATATAACATTAACCGAACTCCATGACATAATTTATTATAGTTCCGAATTATAAGAAATTCGGAACGATAATAAATTATGTCATGGACTTTTCTTGAGGCGAGCGGATTGAATGATCTCAATGACCATAACTTTTTAACCTGAAGTTTTACATTTTTTATTTCACCATCATGTTCTACAATTATTTAATAAAACCCTTTCGTTTTTTGTAGAGATTAAGCATTTTTTTTAAAGATCATTCAATGCACTCGCACATAAATATTGTTATTGCTTGCCTAATAATATCCCAAATTCACTAAAGACATTTCTAATTTACAGTGTTCAGGACAATCATGCGAAGCATTGGTGAGTGAATGTCAAACCGTTCTTATTTTCCTTTTGACTCAAAATTGCGTCAACTACACTGACCCCCCCAACCAACCCAACCCACCAACCCAAATAACCCAACCATTGTTTGAACTTTCAAACAATGGTTTTTTGCTTCGTTTACTGACAAGTACGCGGTTTTTTTTTCGCGCAGTTGTTTACATTCGCAGTATATTTTCGACTTGCTTAATTTAAATTTATACTACATTTTGCCCGCGACTTCAAAGTCAAAGATCTTTATTGTGAGACAGTAGTTACAGAGGTGTTATTAGGTTAACTTTTGTGCGTTTGCACTGCTCTACCATATTAAGCATACAATAGTTTGAAGTTTGATGTCTTAAACCTAAGATTACTTATGTGATACCTATATTATTTAGCAATTCTTCTTTATATGCGATTTTAGGGTATTATTGCAACTGTTTGGTGGGGAATCGAACAGTCGGCTGTTGCTGTCATGTCATGACGCTAGTATGGTATCTTGGCTTGGCAAGGCATCATACTCGTAGTAACGTGCTAGCAATCGCGACATTTTTGACGATGTTTTGGTGTCTCAGAAGACGTTTATTTTTTTTTAAATATTTTATTTAAGTATGTATGTATCTACAATAAAGGATTTTGTTTAGCAATATATACATAAGTAGTTTTATTTACTATAATCCCAATTCAGTATCAACAACTAGCTAAATATTAATAATATTATGGGTATTGAAGTTAGATTCAGATTTAATTTATTTTGCAAAAACATGTGTAGATAATATACATGGACAATCATAATACATGCTTATTATAGGTGTTACATATTTTTCTTGTTGACTCAACATGTTTGACCATAGCTGGTGTATAAATAACAGAATACAAAGTAAAAATAGAAAAAATACAGATTAGATTAATAACAATAAATTCATCAACAATTAAAATTAAACATTATATATAAGAAAATAGGTAAATAGTCAATATAAATAAATTTAATCGTTACAGGGATTTGTCATTTAGAAATTCAATAAGCTTTTCTATCAGTCTTTTTTTAAAGTATTCTTAAACTGGTCTGTATTTAATTTTTTAACATGGTTAGGGATATTATTATAAATTATTGGCGCCATGCATACAACGCTTTTACCAATAGCGCTGTCTTAGCTGGCTGAAAATGAATTTTACTATTATCCCGGCGATTACGCATTATAATTTCCGATAACCGAGGAAACAAATGGGTTTTTTTCTGACAAACAGGGATATGTCCAAAATATAAATTGATGGCAGGGTGAGGATTTTATGTTTTGTAAAAAGCTTACAGCGTTCGGTACTGAGGATGCCAAACATGGAACGTATGCATCGTTTTACATTTTAAATGCCATATCTTTATTTGCTGAGTTTCCCCAAAAGATAATGCCATATCTGAGGACAGATACAACAAGTCCATAATAAGCTGAGAGTAACACATCGGTGTTAATAGTTGGAGCGAGTTGGTACAAAGCATATGCTTGACTACTGATTTTTTTACATAGTTCGTCAACGTGTTCTTTCTAATTAAGTTTACTGTCTATTATTAAGCCTAGAAAACGGGCACTAGTTACTTCATTTATAGTGTTATTAGCATGACTCAAATTTACATTTAATGGACTATGCAATCTTTGTCCAAAGTGCTTTGTATATTTGTTTTTGATAAATTTGTTTTAAATTATTATTATCAAGCCAAGAAATTATAGATGACAGTGAATTATTTATGTCAGATTTATAATTTTCAATGTCCTTATATGCAATCGAAACTGTACTGTCATCAGCAAATAATGTCATAGGTTGAGTAGTTACCTTTGGCAAGTCGTTAATATAAATAATAAATAATGGTGGCCCCAGCACACTGCCTTGAGGAATATCTTATGTGACGTATTTCTTTATAGATCAGAAATTTTCACATTTTTTTTATTTTACGATTCACTCTAGTTATTTCTGTTATCTGTTGTCGATTCGTTGTATAGAATTTAAATAAATCTAAAATATTGCCTCTTATCTTAGTTTACTGATTAGTATAATATGATCTACATAATCGAATTCCTGTGACATATCGCAATAAATAGCACAAACTGGAATTGTTTTGTCAACGTGGCAGATAGCATTTTAAATGAATTCATAAATGGCCATATTTGTCGAAAGCCCTTTTATTCCTTTTCCACAAAATCATTTTTTTTTTCAAGATATGAATCAAGTTCACCATAAAGATATTTTTCGATTTTCTTAAAAAAGTCTGATAATAGTGCAATGGGTCTATACTAGGCATGCCTTTTAAGATCTGTTGATTCCATATTTCCCGGCAATTTCGAATTTGGAACTGTTCTATATTCGAATGTGTTTAAATTTTGAATCTCAAAACATTTGAAAGTATTAGAATTAATGTTATTGTTTAGTCACAGCGTCGATTGGAATCTGTCAGGTTACATACGAAAATGAATCTTTCTAAGGATTTTCCTTCGTGCAATAATTTTCTACAACTTTAGAAGAGGCCTGATACGGCTTCAGTGTTTTGAAGAGCTAACATCTGTGTTCAGTGATAAAGCCCCTTGTCTGCGGACTGTCGAACCCTGGTATTTAGAATTCCAGCATGGACATACTAGTGTTAGTGACAAATCTCGCGAAGGACGCCCAAAATCCACCTTCACTGAAGAAAATATCATTGTTGTGAGACACTAATTCTCGAAGATCCTCATGTGACGTATCGAGAGATAGAGGCTCTATTAGGCATCTCAGGGACAACCATTCAGAAGATTTTGCATGAAGCGCTTGGTGTGAGAAAGCTAGTTTGCCGTTGAATACCGCATCTGCTTTCCGACTATCACAAGGCGGCCCGCGTCAGATGGTGTAAGAAAACTCTGCAAAAGTTCAACCGAGGAGAGTCAAATCACGTCTACGACATCATCAGTGGTGACGAATCTTGGATCTATGCCTACGATCTTGATTCCAAACAACAAACTACAATCTGGGTCTTTCAAGACGAGCCAAAGCCGACTAAAGTGGTTCGTTCTCGAAGCACTTCAAGGAAGATGGTGGCCACGTTCGTTGGAAAACCGGCCATGTTGCGATTATTGCACTTGAAGATCGTAGAACGGTTAACGCAGAGTGGTATACCACAGCTTGTTTACCACAAGTCATCGCCGAACTTCGAAAATCTAACTCAAAGCGACGCATCATCCTGCACTACGACAACGCAAGCTCACACAGCGCTCGTCAAACGATTGAGTATTTGAAGCAGGAAAAAGTAGAAATTCTTTACCATCCTCCATACAGTCCTAAGCCCTAACGATTTCTTTACATTTCCTAAAATTAAGAAAAGTCTTCGTGGTCAAAGGTTCTAGTCCGGTGAAGAAGCAGCCGACGCTTTCAAGTCAGCCATTTTTAACACCCCCACTATAGAGTGGAATAAATGTTATAATAACTGGTTTGAGCGAATGGAAAAGTGTATTAAGCTACGTGGTGAATACTTTGAAAAAAAATAAAAAGTACAATAAGGTTCTTGTTGTGTTTTTTCTTCAAACGACAAAACTTAAAAGACATGCCTCTTAATTCACCATTAACTACTTACTTTCTTTTTTGAATAAAGGTTTTACAACTGATCATTTAAAATCTTGAGGAAATACTCCGGTTGAAATTGACAGATTCATAATATGACTTAGGTGATGGCATATCCTCATTTACTGCCTTAACTATTTTAGTAGAGATGCCTTAACTATTTTGGTATTATTAAAGTTTTCTTATAATTTTATTAATCTGGTAGGGTGAACTTAGAAACCAAATGTATAAATAAACCAATATTATGTGCATTTTTGTGTAGATACAATACATAATAAGAATGCTTTATGAATAAATAAAAAAAAATGGTATGCACTTATTTAATAGATATACAATAGGTGCTTTATATTTTTGCTACACAAATAGAAACATCCAAAAAAACAGCACAATATGACCAACAAAATGTTTTATTAACCTCACAAAGGCATACCATAAATTAGTACCTATATTTGCTCGCAGATGGCGTTATACTAAAACAAACTAAGAAAAATCCCCAGTGTATTAACCTTATTTTGACCAGTTTTGGCAAGATCCTGACTACTGAAACTTATTAATTGACAAAGTATAAAATATAACGATTGTAATAATAAAACAATCATGACTGAACATTTTTGTAAAACTATTATATGAAAACAGTTTCCTGTCCGTTCGTCTCCACAGATATAAAGATTTTTCTTAGGTAACCACTGGGCTAAAGTCTCCACGCAATGGGTACCAGAGGATGGATGGATATGCGATCACTAAAAAACCGAAAACGTTTTTGGTACGGTAGGTTATACACTGATTTTTTCTTCTTTTTAGATTCTTTATTTAAAAATACAGAAAAAGTGTAACACAAATCGTTACTCCACTACATCATTATAAAAAAAACGCATGCGTCTTTACTCTGCAGCTGTCACAACAAGCGTCATCATAAAACAGTTCAATTGTTTTACAAATAAAAAGGCTTTCAGTCCTAGCTTACGCTCATCAGAATTCAGATTTAGTCAATTTTAACGGATTTTAAATAGATTTTTGCGAATGAAAAAGTAAATGAAAAATGTAAATGAAAAGTACCAAGAGTACTATTTTATTTTATTTTAAAATACATTATTTAATTTAATTTAATTTCGTTTCGTTTCGTTTCGTTTCATTTCATTTCGTTTCATTTCATTTAATTTCGTTTCATTTCATTTCATTTCATTTCATTTCATTTCATTTCATTTCATTTCATTTCATTTCATTTCATTTCATTTTATTGTATTTTATTTTATTGTATTTTATTGTATTTTATTGTATTTTATTTTATTGTATTTTATTGTATTTTATTGTATTTTATTGTATTTTATTGTATTTTATTGTATTTTATTGTATTTTATTGTATTTTATTGTATTTTATTGTATTTTATTGTATTTTATTGTATTTTATTGTATTTTATTGTATTTTATTGTATTTTATTGTATTTTATTGTATTTTATTGTATTGTATTTTATTTTATTTTATTTTATTTTATTTTATTTTATTTTATTTTATTTTATTTTATTTTATTTTATTTTATTTTATTTTATTTTATTTTATTTTATTTTATTTTATTTTATTTTATTTTATTTTATTTTATTTTATTTTATTTTATTTTATTTTATTTTATTTTATTTTATTTTATTTTATTTTATTTTATTTTATTTTATTTTATTTTATTTTATTTTATTTTATTTTATTTTATTTTATTTTATTTTATTTTATTTTATTTTATTTTATTTTATTTTATTTTATTTTATTTTATTTTATTTTATTTTATTTTATTTTATTTTATTTTATTTTATTTTATTTTATTTTATTTTATTTTATTTTATTTTATTTTATTTTATTTTATTTTATTTTATTTTATTTTATTTTATTTTATTTTATTTTATTTTATTTTATTTTATTTTATTTTATTTTATTTTATTTTATTTTATTTTATTTTATTTTATTTTATTTTATTTTATTTTATTTTATTTTATTTTATTTTACACCAAGCCGATTTTTAGGGTTCCGTACCAAGGTTGCTAATGTTTATTAACAAACCACCGCTGTCCGTATTCCTTCAGTTTATTCATTTTATTTCTGTCTCGCTAATTTAAAAATGCCGTATCTTTCACAATAAAATCGTAATACATGTATAAAACGAAATTATGTACAAACGCGTATAAAAACAAAATCAAATCATTGGGCATCAAAAAAATAATCCACATCGCTGTCAATGGCAAAAGTTCCCAGAACACTGGCAGCATTGCCGCGTTGAATCGCAATGCTGATTCTTTGGCCGAAAAAAAGCCCAGCCCTCTGGTCACGTGAACAGTCGACAAGTTGTTTGCTAATGTCCCGAAAGACTCGATGCGCACTCGGACCCCATGGGCCTAGTGTTTCAACGCCAATAATAATTTCATAATTTCATAATTTCGTGTTAATTAGTGTATGATAATTAAGTATTTGTTAATTTATTTAGATTATGTTCCCTTCTAATAATAAAAGATAGATAGCACAAAATACTGTATAAAACAAAGTCGGATTTGTTCGAACACTTATTATAACTCAAGAACGGCTGGACCGTTTTCATGAAACTTGTGTTTTTGGATTAGTCTTTTTACGGAATAGCATTATAAGTATTAAAATATTAAAAAAATGAAGGTAGGGAGGTAGGTAGGGTAGGTAGGTATGGAGGTAGGGAGGTAGCCAGTTGACGGGAGCGAAGCCGCGCGGATCAGCTAGTTATATTAATATAAACCTTTTATTAATAATTTGTTGTTTAAGTTTAGTTAAACAGTCTTTTTCTTTCTATCAAATTCCTGTTACAATTACTCAATTTTTGTTCGTAAAAAATAGTTAAATTTTTAAATTTCAAACTGGGTTTGTCTATTTAAAGAAAGGTTTTTCTTGATAAAGAAGAAAAACCTTTCTTCTTTATCAAGAAAAACCTTCCTTTAAAAAACACACAACAAAGGTTTTTCTTGATAAAGTTAAATTTAAAAAAAAAATATCAGCTAATTCTAGTGATCATAAACTTATTTTGATGTGGGTATGTATTTTATTAGTATTACTAGTTGACCCGCACAATTTCGTCTGCTCCATTCCTATGAGTTTTAGCGTGATTATATATAGCCTTTAACATTCTTCGATAAATGGGCTTTCTAACACTGAAAGATTTTTTCAAACCGGACCAGTAGTTCCTGAGATTAGCGCGTTCAAGCAAACAAACAAACAAACTCATCAGCTTTAAATATTAAAGTACTAGTTGACCCGCGCAACTTCGTCTGCTCAGCTCCTATTGGTCTTAGCGTGATGACATATAGCCTATAGCCTTCTTCGATAAACGGGCTATCTAACATTGAAAGAGTTTTTCAAATCGGACCAGCATTTCCTGAGATTAGCGCGTTCAAGCAAACAAACTCTTCAGCTTTATATATTAGCACATAGATATATATTATTTGTAAATTCTTTCCGAAACAAAATTCTACATTAATTTTTATTCATTACTTGTACACCTACCAAAGACTTTTTAACCCAAAGGTTGACTGGTAGAGAATGCCTCGTTTTATTAAGTCCGCCCATGTACTACAATTGTACACGAAGCTTAAATAAATAAATAAATACACAGTTAATATCTATTTGCAAATGACACCTGCCCTAATTATCAAATTAATCAGCACATCACCAGTTGATGTTACAATAAAACAGTGCTCGCAGATTGACACACGTGTTCTGGTAATTGGCTTCAACCGCACGAGTTGAACATGGGTAGGGTAACATAGATTTTGTATAGGATACCGGATATATCAGAGATTTGAAGGAAGAGATGTCATCATCATAAAATCCGTCCAATGCTGGACATAGGCCCCGCCCAAGCGTCGCCAAAACGACCGCATCCATCGGCTACCTGCGACCTTCACCAGGTCATCGGTCCACCTTGTGAGAAGCCTTCCAACGTTGCGTCTTCCGGTACGCGGCTTATCATCAATTGAGAAAATATTATTTGTATTATTAACTCGAACCCATCAAAAATGTCTGACACAAATGGCAATCCCTCAAAATCCACCGGCATATGTCACCTTCTCATTACTGGTTTACACCGCTCGGATTCAGTTAGATGCAGTTATAACACGTCAGATGTGCTAATGCAATATACTACGTTGTAACTTTTGTTGAGCTGCAGTTTGTTGTAGCAAATGGAGTAATGAAATAATAATGTATTAGGTACTTTGTTGTGAGATAGAGGCACACAAACTTATGAAAGAAACTTAGTCTAGGAAGTCTTGCTATAGTAATATTTGTTCTCCTAATCAATTTCGGCCATGACGACCTAACCCAACGAAGATTAGCCATTGGTTCAGGAGATATTAAAGTGCGAAGCTCACAGGACAGTGTGTGCGTAAGCACAGAATGATGCTTTCCGACACGGAGAGAGATCAGGCACAGGACAAATGGTTTAAGGCGACCACATACGCCAGCGACCTTGAGGGAACAAAACGCGCACTCGATAAACACCTGCGCGACCCATTATTCAGTAGTTTTTAGTACTTACCTTATTATTATTTTAAAACATTATAAAAAATAGCCGTATATTAAAATTTGGATAGTTAAATTGTCTTTGAGATAGTGTAAGTTTTATTAAAATATGCCCGGCGGTTTTGTCCAACTGTCGTTTTTGTATCTGTATTAGACATAAATTTACAAATTAATTAAACTATGTTGAACGAATAAAACTCAAAATTTTGGTACATCTAATTATTTAGAAAATAGTCTAATATAACACTTGTTTTTAAAAAAAGATTACGACTGACCGACCCGTTTAGACATAATTCTTATTTTAAAATCATCTGCTCTCAGGTGCTTTAACGTCCAATTCAAGGCACACCGCTAACATTTGACCGACGTGGTAGACCGATATGGTAGGAAAATCGAAATCTCTCGCAAGATTATTGATAGGCATAATTTTAATACTAGAAATAAAAATAAACTAGATCAACATTTTTTTAGATTATCTAAAGAACAAACATCTCTCATGGGGTACTGTATTAAATGTTACAACAAAATTCCTTCTGAAATATTAGAATTAAATGTAAGAAAATATAAAACTTATGTTAAAAGCACACTTTGTAAACAAGAATAATATTACAAATTAGATTTGAAGATTGAAAGATTGAAGATAAGAATGCTTGGAAACATGCTGTTCCTGCTCCATAGGGCAATCTAGGGAGTCTACTACACCCTAGATTGTCCTATAAGTTAAAGTGGTTGATATGTGTGTGTTAATATATTTACTATATAATTATACAGTTGCATTTTTACTGCTTTTTATAATTAAAAGAGACCATTCATATTGGGCCCAAAGAAAGTCGAAAGTGCAGCTAAGGATTGGAATTCACTGCCGGAGTCTGTCTTTCCTGATAGCTACAAACTCTTTGGGAGTCTTTAAGTCAAGAGTGAATAGGTTACTTACGACCAAAGAAATAGCAAATAAAGACTAAAAATAATTGAAAATAGTATTCAGAAAATATTTGCCATTGTTTTTTTCGACCCAATTCAAATATTGTGGATCATCATCCTAGCCTTTTACCAACTACATTGGGGTCGGCTCCCAGTCAAACCGGATTCAGCTGAATACCAATATTTATGTAGATTGGCTACCTAGCAGACCTCGACAACCTAATCACCTGGCTAACATAATATACTTCTAGATAAGATTGGTGTCAGATTTTTTCGCACCTGACAATCCATAACGGCTGCCTAAGATCTACAAATGACAGCCAGGACCAACGGCTGAACGTGCTTTCTCGAAACGCATATCGAAACTCGATATGCTAAGTTGGTCACCCATCCACAGATCGACCTCGGCAAGCGTTGCTAAACTTTGAAGATCGACGCTCGATATATTAACTAATTAAAAATAGTATTGTAAAACATGTTTGCCATTGTTTTATTTGCAAGAATTAGTAACCTTGCACACTCATAATATAAGAAAATCAAACAACTTTTTTTTTAGTATTACAGGCTTCATTAACAGAATTATATACATGGTAAAAAAGTTAAAAAAGACCTAAGTACTACAATATATTCACTAAAATAAAGCAAACTTCCACAATAATTTAATGTAGGTACATATCTACGTAGATGATATGTTTATAATTTCGAACTCAAGTACCTGCTAATCTGATGGGTCTACTGCTTTGGTGCCATAGCACCAAATGCTTAGGATGATGTTCCGAACGGATTAAGAATATTTTTTACGTTGGCCGTTGACTTACGATTTTGGGCCCAACTTTGTATGAAATGTGAATGGTCTCCTTTAACTCACACACTGACCCATAGTTGTTAATTATGGAAATCAATAGTTGCAAAATTTGTAAATATGTGAGTACTATGTCTCCTTACTAGCGTACCTATTAGAAATATAAAGGTGTTATTTTGGGCGCATCGTCCTCACATATAATCAATTGATTAATGTATGCAAATATTGTAAAGCTTATTTGTGAAAAGAGTAACTATGGAGTTTCTTGTCCGTTCTTCTCCATGAGAACCTACCTTTTGCGAATGGACGACTAGAGTCACTATAATATTTTATTTTCATTTGACGTTCAAAAGTGCCTTTAATGTCTAGTTGAAATAAATCATTTGACTTTGAACCCTTTAATGGCTTGAAAAGTGCCTTTAATGGTCTAGTTGAAATAAATCATTTGACTTTGACTTTGAACCCTTTAATGGCTTGAAAAGTGCCTTTAATGGTCTAGTTGAAATAAATCATTTGACTTTGACTTTGAACCCGGGATCTCTCACTCGATGACTGGCACACTGAGCTGTCAAATAAATAAATTATCTTGTGCTTATTCTTTTGCTGGCTTTGTTGGCATAACTGATTCCATTATACAAAATTATATATCGTTTTTCAGTGTCACCAGAAAGATTGCATTTCAGGGGTATGTATTATTTACAAAAACGTTCAATATGGAAAAAATCTTCCAAACTAAACAAACCATTTTTGCACTTCTATCACAATTTGATTTTTTTTTTGTTTTGGTGTACCTAAGTAAATAAATAATTTGTTGGTTACTACGATAGAAAAACTTATTAATTGATTTGATTTTTACAGTGCGAAGGAAATGATTGCTTTGTGAAAGTAAGTTTATTTAAAATTTACCATCCCTAGTCTTAGAGTCGTAATCGTAAACTAAATACCAAATTGTATTAGTGGGTAGAGCACCGCCGTGTCCTCGTCGAGGCAATCGGCGGCGACATCTCGCGTCCGGCCCTGGTTCAATCCGTGAGATAGGGAAACCTCACGCCCTAGCCGTGGCAACAGAAGAAGGCGCCCCAGGCGTAGGGAGTCGCAGCGCGATTCCCGGCCACCGTTGGCGCGGACCTGCGGAAGGCGAGAATTGGGTGGCTCGCCGTCCCATCAGAACCAGGCCCGGGTCGACGGCGCGCTGTGTTCCACGCGCGCCTCAAAGAGCTGTCAGCATAGAAGACTGGGCCCGCTAGGGCCAGTGCCTGCCGGAGTTACGGAATTTGTTCGAAAGATTCACCGCGGCCCTGGAAGGCAAAGGGCACTAGGAGGAACACTGATGGGTTTTAGTCAGTAAGAGTCTGACACTCCCTTCTGCTTCACCCAGAGCGGGAGGAGTCATTTGATGATTACCCATCCTTGAAAAAATGGGTGGGAAGAATATTAATAGTTTATTATCACTTTTATTTCAGTGTCAGGGCAAGTACTGTCACGCAGTAGTAAGTACCTAAACTTATGGTCTTAAACTCTAGACAACGTGATATTCTTTTAAAAATAACGACTGTCAAACGTCAAAATGTTTGTGATTGACCTTGTGACATTCGGTATTACATATCTGCTGATATAGTATGTCTTTATCTAGACCTTTTTGGTTACAAAATTTTTATAGATTTTTTTTTTTTTTTTTTTTTTTTCTATGTCGCTACAGGCAAACTAAAGACCTGATTACACGAAAATCTTACATCACGATTTTAAAATTCTCCACGCGTTTTGAAAGTAAACAAAAACCCGAAAACAACGATATCCTACATTGCGGTTTCAAAATACTCCACACATTTTGAAAGTACCGATACAAAAACCCGAAAACAACGATAACCTACATTGCGATTTCAAAATACTCCACGAATTTTGAAAGTACCTATACAAAATCCCAAAAACACCGATATCTTACATTGCGGTTTCAAAATACTCCACGCATTTTGAAAGTACCTATACAAAAACCCAAAAACGACGATATCCTACATAGCGGTTTCAAAACACTCCACGCATTTTGAAAGTACCTATACAAAAACCCGAAAACAACGATATCCAACATTGCGGTTTCATAATACTCCACGCATTTTGAAAGAACCGATACAAAAACCCGAAAACGACGATATCCTACATTGCGGTTTCAAAATACTCCACGCATTTTGAAAGTACCGATACAAAAACCCGAAAACGACGATATATCCTACATTGCGGTTTCAAAATACTCCACGCATTTTGAAAGTACCGATACAAAAACCCGAAAACGACGATATCCTACATTGCGGTTTCAAAATACTCCACGCATTTTGAAAGTAGGTACTTTCAAAATGCGTGGAGTATAGAATAGAAAAACCCGAAAACAACTATCGGGCAGTTTCCCACCATAAACAATGCCTATCTGGTCGGTAACCCCGCAAAACCTGTTCCGCATACTTACGGGAGTAATACTCTTAAGGCCGCTTTCTCGAAAAAGCTTAAAAATAGCGTGCAGATGAAGCAGTTTTTCGTCGGCATTTACTGAGAAATTACATCTGAAAAAAATAAGTAGGTTATCTACATGATATGGTACGTAATTTGGTTCAGCCAGAATGTATGTATCGGTATCACACAATAAGAAAAACAATCACCAAATCAACTCCAACTCGTTGAGATGAAACCATTTTACTCCTTCATTTTTTAACAAAAGAATAAAAAAAAGATCAACTGCTTTGCATTACCAAATAAAATAATTTGTTTTTTTTTTATTTTTTTTTATTTAGGAATGGGCTAGCTCTTGACCACAATCAAGCCTGATGGAAAGCGATAGACGAGGTCTATGATGGAGCGAGCGTGCCCAGAAGAAGCCTGTTCACTCTTGATTTGAAGGCAGACGCGTTATATGTGGACGGGAACACAGATGCTGGCAGAGAGTTCCACACTTTAGCTGTGCGTATAATAAATGTGGAAGAGAAGCACGACTAGTCGGGATATCGACCAAGTACGGATGGTACCCTGCAGTACGTCTGGTATTCCGGTGGTAAAAGGGCGATGGTGGGATCAGGTCGTGGAGTTCCTGCGCACACTCCCCAAAAAACAGTCAGTAGAAGACCGACAGGCATATTTTTTATTAAAAACACGGGTAACGGAGTGGCGCGCAGATGTGTAGATAGCTCCGTTTGTATGCACAAGGTCATTGGCATGTATAGAAGCCATAACTCTATGCATAACTCTATGCATAACTCTATGCATAACTCTATGCATAACTCTATGCATATCAGCATATTTCATACATATCTGCTTCTGCTGTTGCAATTATACATGATGGTTTCTTTTTCTAATTTACTTTAATTATTTAACAGTCAGAAGGCACCTCGTCTGAATCTGTGGTGAGTTTGTCTAAGATATTTGTAACCTACATGAAGGATTTATTTCTCGATAATACCCACTAATAGCAGATTATGGCACTTATCTCACCGCCGGCGAGGAAGCGATTAGCTATCGACTATTTGCTAGCTGAGGAAAGGGACAAAAGATATTGATCTCATGTGAGTAAAAGAGACACATAGTTTCATAGACGATAGCTGACTGTTTACACACACAATCGTAACGACAAGAGCTATCAAAGATTGCACTTGCTCAACGACAGTCGCTCGGCGATGCTCGCTTGGCGGTCAAAACTCACCAACCAGCGGTAATCGAGCGTGTATTGCGAGTAATCGCCTGTCGCACAAAAGCACTCGCTTAATGCCGAGCGTCAAAACTACCGAAACTTTTCACTCGCTACACGCTACTCGCTGCTCGCCAACTCGTTTCGAGTTTCAAGCTTTACTCGCTACTCGCTGTTCGCCGGCGGTGCGACAAGTGTCTATACAATGAGTGAGAAAATAAAAGCAATACCTAAAAAGGCATGCCAATTTCCGCTTTCTAGGATCAGTAGTTTCACTCACTCACTCAGAAACGGTAAAAAATGATACATTAGGATAGTCCTCGTGCCGGTGTGACTAATCTTTGAGCAAAAAAATGCATAGTGGGTAGTTTTAAGGTTGTTTTTTTTTTCATAAGTTTGGCGAGTATAATTGTATGTGAAACAAAATGGTGTACTTATTAATGTTTAATAATAATAATAAAAAAAGTAGGAAACAGGACTATTACTATGAGACCACAAAGAAATCGGCAAAAAAATATCTTTCCTTTTCCCGTACATTCATGTTCGGATAACTCGACAAACGAACCCTTTTCAGGAATTGCATTTATTAGGTTGCACGATGTATATTATACTAGCTTTCGCACGCGACTTCGTACGCGCATTTCCCGTTTTTCCCGTTCCCGTAGAAATTTCGGGAAATTCTTTCTTAGTGCTCTCCTACACTCCCCAAGGAAGCTACATGCCATATTTCAGCTAGTTACGTTAGTTGTCTTTCAGTCACTCAGTTACTCAATCAGTCAGTAATAGACGAATTTTAAATATTAGGATTGATTACCGTGACTGAAATGTCGGTTACCGTTCCCAATCTCAAAGGAGATAATTTAAACAGGAAATATTAAAGTGCACAAGTTTCTGCACTTTCAGTTCAAAGGCTGAATATTAGGTAAGCATGTTATTGTAAATGTAAAAAACTTAAATTTTATTAGATTTTTAACGTCATATTATTTTAAATTTAAGTGCATAAAGGATGGGTGCATGGCTTATGTAAGTATTCTCGTTTTTTTTTTTTTGTAAAATCTGAGGGCTGACCACATGGCAGCTCATTTTTATTCATGATTGCATCATGTTAGCCGAAAGACGTCCACTGCGGGACATAGGCCAAAACGACTAAGCGTCCGCTAAAACGACCAGTCCTGCGCGTCCCGCATTTTTATCAGTTGCTTATAAATTTTCCTATGTGACCTTCCTGTACGTCTACCATGAGATTGATCAAACTATACTCGCTAGCAACTTTAGTTAAAAACGTAAATGAAAACATTAAAAAAAAACAAGTTTCATTTTTTTAGTTGCTAACCTAAGTTTTATTGAAATTTGCAACTTGCTTGCATGTTAGTTAACAATTAAACAAATAAATTCGATTTTTTTTTTTTACTTTTCATACAGCGTTTTAACTGCAGTCGCTTGTGAGTGTAGATTGATAAAAGTCATGGTAGACTTACTGTTTAATTGACTAAACTACCTAAACCGTAACTGATAACTTTTTTTCAACTTGGGCGCTTGAAAAAAACACTCTGTATAGCCAAAGTTAAGAGTAGGTTCGTACTTACAAAATGGGGTATTTTACTAAAAAAATCTAATAAGTCCGTCTGATAGATATTCAAAAAATACTGCACACGTATTTTTTCTTTTTTCACGTAAACAAAAAATAAAGAAGATACAGCGAGTTGAAGACACGCGTGACGTCATCTGGCTTGGTAAATTTGTTTTTTTTTTGTCAGACGGACTAATTAGATTTTTTAGTAAAATATCTTATTGCTTAGAGTGCATTAAAAGATAGGCTATAAAGACTCAGTGCTATCTAAATATTACTTGAAAATTCTAAAGGTGTCTCGTTGTGAATCAACGATGGTTTTAAATAGGTTGTCTATTGTTTACCCGAAGATTATATACCATAGTCATCATATTCCCGAATTTCATTTAACCGAATTTTATTTGCCTGAATGTTTTGTTTGCCCTAAAAGACATGAAATACTGTTAATTGCCCGAAACTTAGATACCATAAGATACAAGTGCCATACGTATTGTTTTTTATATTTTTAAGTGCCATAATAATTATTAAACATATTATTTAAACGCCATAATGCTTATTAGACATAACATTTCAATGCCATAATAATTATTAGACACATATTTAAACGAATAGACCTAGCCAAACCTTAAAATATTCTATGCATGGTTGATGGTGGGCTTGGTCGACGGAGCCCCGCTTCGCGGGGCTCCTACTTCTGTGGTTTATAAAACAATAACCGTCGGAGTGCCCTAAAGTCCTGATTGCATCCAGTTTCTCCTGACATAACCGTTACATACCCAATGTCGATGGCAAATGATGTTATGGCATCTGTCTGTTATGTGGGAGTCCCAAATAAACATTTTTTCTTTCTTTCTTTCTTTTATATGATAATTATGGCATGTGATAATTAGGGCATGTGATAATTAGGACATGTGATAATTAGGGCATGTGATAATTAGGGCTTACAATGATTATGACAAATGATGTTATGGTAAGTGACTTTATGGGAAACAAAGCTTCTAGCACGTGACTAATATAGCAAATAAGAGTAGGGCAAATGAATATTACGTCGTATAATATTATGGCTGGTGACTATTATGGCAAATGATATTAGGGTAAATAAAATTCGGGCAAACGGCGGTATACCTTTTAAATAAGAAGTTAGTTTGCTTTCGAATTGTTTGCGCTCACATGAGTGATGTGCAGTTACGTTTAGAAAAACATTCTCGAGTCAATTATTGAGTTTTTGTTACTTTCAGCTTTACATGTTTTTTTTTTTTCTTATTTTCGTGTTTTATTACAGGGCAATGGAAATGGATCTAATATAAAGGTAATTTATCTTATCAATATCTATACTCTATACTAATACATAAAGCTGATGAGTTTGTTTGTTTGCTTGAACGCGTTAATCTCAGGAAACACTGGTCCGATTTGAAAAATATTTCAGTGTAGATAGCCCATTTATCTAGGAAGGCTATTATACATCATCACGCTAAGACCAATAGGAGCGGAGCAGACAAAGATGCGCTGGTCAACTAGTTTTTTAAATAATATAATTCCGTGATTCCGTACTTCGGAAGGCACGTATAAGCCGGTGGTCCCGGCCGCCAAATGGCGGTCATTAAACCATGTCAGAGGCCCTTAAGGCGCTTTAGAAACTCTGACACCAGGGTGTATGGGGCGGTTAGACCTTACTGCTCGCACGATAAGAAGAAGACCTGGCTTGACTGAATGCAGATGTATACCAGAATTTGGAGTTACTGCCTACGTATACGGTCCTCACGACACAGGGTATTCTAGTGTGGGGGTTGAGATTAAATAAAAAAATAAAAAAACTTTTTCACCAAACTTTCATGATTGTAATTATGCATTTTTATTAATTACAGTGTGAAGGATCATTTTGTCAAGCCCAGGTAACATTAAAAACTTTTTTTTAAATATTTTAGAAGGTCGAAAGTAGAACCAAATACCTATACACAAAGCTAGGAAGTACCATACATTTTATTTCCTGCTTTCAATTTATTCATCTGCATCATTCTTTCCATTGCTTTTTTTACTATTGATAGACACACGTTCGACCACTATCTCTCCTGATGGCAAGCGATGATGCGGTCGAAGATAGAGCACGCTTGCCTAGAAAAAACCTATTCACTCTTGACTTAACGACTCCCATGTTGTAGGTATCAGGACACACAGACACTGACAAGCAAATTGACTCCCCAAATATCTCAAATACACTTGCGTGCATAAAAAACGACACAACCCGTGAGGCTGGTTTATTTCGTGAAGATTAATGATTGATGTGTGTGTGTGTGTGTAATAAATGTGTGTGTTTGGATTAATGTGCTAGGTTCAGTAATATTTGATAGACAGATTTTTGGGGGCCGAGTCACCCGCGTCCGTAGGAGAATACCCAAATTTTAGACCCTACACGTGGTCCCCGGGTGGTGCTAATCAGGTGACACTAACTGGTGGTAGGCTTCGGCCGATGGCTTGTGACCACCCACTGGGCAAAGACGTACCGCCAAGCGGCTTAGCTGCGTTCCGGTACGATGCTCAGTGTAGCCAATTCAGAGGAGTTGGGTCGAAATAGTTGTTCCAATGCAGGCAGACCAACCAGGCTTGCCCTGGCGTGGGCGTATCGGGAGACTAGTCGCGGAGGGTAGCGGGATCCGAGGCACGGTGCGCCGCTGGCCGACCGCCAGGTAGTTGGGGGCCCAAGTAATGTGCTAGCCACACATGAAAGGCTGCCCCGCCAACTGGCGAAAAATCCCGGAATGCACCATCGTGCTGGTTGGCGACCAAATGAAAGGGCCCGATGGACATTCCCGGGGGGGCTCGGGCGTCCCCGCAGTCTCCAGACTAGTCCCCCAAAGATGTCGTCCTGTCAGGGCGTGCCTGAGGGTTAGCAGCATGGAACCTCAGTTCACTTCCTTCTCCTCAACCTCACTCACTTTTATTATGAACAGGGGCAAAAAGAGAAAAGCTGTACAGCGGCAACACGCCCTTTCGCATAAAGTGCACCTCTCTAACATACGAGGTCTGCACTCAAATCTCGCTGCTGTCCATCACCACCTTGAGACCGAGAAACTAGCGCTCTTGTTCCTGTCGGAGACGCAGATCGGATGTCCGTCGGACGTGTCATACCTGTCTTACTCAGGGTTTACCCTGGAGCACCACTTCAGACCACGCGCGGGCGTATGCATGTACGCCCGGGACGACATCTGCTATCGGCGTCTCCGTTACCTTGAAGACTCCAGGTTCTCGACGCTGTGGGCTATAGTGGACACAGGCTTAGACAAAATTGTCTACGCCTGCGTCTACCGTTCGCACAGCGGTGATTTGGAGACAACTGGGCTTACACAGTACCTGAGTGAGGCGGCGGATGCGGCTCAGCAGCGATACCCTTCTGCCCACTTGGTGTTACTGGGGGACTTCAATGCCCACCATCAGGAGTGGCTCTTCCCATACCAGTGCACTGACCATGCTGGACGAGAGACGCGAAAGCTAGCGCTTGCGTTAAATCTTACCCAGCTGGTCCAGGGAGCAACGAGGGTGCCCGATGTTGATTCGCACACTGCCAATTGCTTGGACCTTTTGCTGACAACAGATCCAGACCGCTATTCGGTGTCAATTTCTTCACCACTGGGTAGTTCCGACCACTGTCTGGTGAAGTCTATATCCGTCTACTCCCCGCCCGATCCTAGCCCAAGAGGCACCCGGCGGGTATGGCGATACAGGTCAGCAGATTGGGATGGCATGCGATCTTTTTTCGCATGTTACCCTTGGCAGCCTACTTGCTTTTCTTCCACTGATGCTTCGTCGTGCGCGGACACCGTGTCGGATGTGTTGCGGAGGGGAATGGAGTACTACATTCCGTTCTCTGACATAACGAAATCTGGCGAAGCTCGGCCTTGGTTTGGTGCCGAGTGCAATCGCGCTGATGCGCTTAAGCACGCGGCGTACCTGGCATGGGTCGACGCTCGTAAGCGCAAAGCAAATGACGTGAGTCGGATGAAGAGAGCCTTCAACAGGGCTGCCAAGTCCTGCAAGAAAGTGTTGCGGAGGGCTCGTTTTGACCACATTAGCCGAATAGGGAACAAACTTGCTTCATACCCGGCAGGTAGTAAGGCTTTTTGGTCCCTGGCTAAGTCGGTCGCATCGAACTTCTGCCGCCCCTCACTACCACCACTGCTGAGACCCGACGGGACGCTGGCCCACTCCGCTGAGGAGAAAGCGAACTTGTTTGCTTCTTTGTTTGCGGAATCTTCACGTCTGGATCCTGGTGGCACGACGCCCCCTGCTTCTCCTGGTGGATGCGAGTCGAGTATGTCTAGCATTCGCATTCATCAGAAGGACGTCCGTAGGGTACTGCGTAACCTAGATGTGAACAAGGCTAGTGGTCCCGACGGGATACCGGCAATTGTTCTGAAGACATGTGCGCCTGAGTTGTCTCCGATCTTGACACGCCTATTTCGCCTTTCGTTTGAGACTGGAAAAGTGCCGAAGGCTTGGAAGCAAGCTAACGTGCAGCCCGTGCCCAAGAAGGGTAGTCGAGCTGACCCGTCGAATTACAGACCCATCTCGGTATCGGCCATACTTTGTAAGACTATGGAACGCGTGCTGAATCATAAGCTCCTGGCGTACCTAGAAGCGATTGATATTCTTAGTGACCGTCAATATGGGTTCCGCCGAAATCGGTCATCTGGGGATCTTCTAGCGTATGCCATTCACATCTGGAGTGAAGCCATAGAGAAGCACGGGGAGGCACTAGCGGTTTCCCTTGACATCTCGAAGGCCTTCGACAGGGTCTGGCACGATAGCCTTATTAGTAAGTTTCTTCCTTCGGTCTGCCCGCCGGTTTGTGTGATTGGATCGCAGACTTCCTGAGGGATCGGTCTATCCGAGTGGTCATAGATGGCTGCTCGTCTGAACTGCTGGATATTAATGCCGGGGTTCCTCAGGGTTCGGTGCTTTCGGCAACACTGTTCTTGCTGCATATTAATGATCTGCTTAAACCCGGTACCTTTGGGTATACAGACGACAGCACTGTTGCTGAAAGATACGTGTCCGACGCACGAGCTGGTGGGTCGCAGGTCCGGTCACTCCGGGAGGCAATGGTTGAGCGCTTGAACGTGTCCTTACAGGCAGTCTCTGAATGGAGCGATGCCAATCTGGTCAAGTTCAATGCTGCTAAGACCCAAGCGTGTCTATTTTCCGCCAAAAGGAGCCAATTCCAGCCAGCTCCATCTTTCCGAGGTTTAACCGTGCCGATAACCGACCAACTTGAGCTTCTTGGGGTTACATTAACATCTACTCTCAATTTTGGCCCTTACATAGAGGCTAAGGCTAAAGTGGCTGCAAAGAAGTTGGGGATTCTGGCAAAGGTGAGACGATACTTCACGCCGGAACAGCTGCTCAAACTCTATCAAGCGCAAGTTCGATCGTGTATGGAGTACTGCTCTCATCTTTGGGATGGATCTGCCAGATACCAACTTGATGCCCTTGAGACAATTGAGAAACGAGCCAAGAGGATCATCGGCAATGAGAGGCTTGTCGCGACGAAGCTCCAAAGTCTTGAACATCGACGACGAGTTGCTAGCCTGTCGGTTTTTTACCGGTTGCATTTTGGGGAATGTGCAACGGAATTGCATAATTTAATTCCGCCAAGCCCGTTCCATCATCGGACCACAAGACGAACGGCGATGCGCCACCGGTACACTGTGAATATCCCACCCATACGCACAAAACGTTTTGGTAACACATTCATAATGCGTACAGCTAAGGAGTGGAATTCCCTGCCGGAGTCTGTGTTTCCCGATAGCTACAACCTGGGAGTCTTTAAGTCAAGAGTGAATTGGTTAATTCTAGGCAAGCGTGCTCCATCTTCGACCACATCCTCGCTTACCATCAGGTGAGATAGTGGTCATACGCGTGCCTATCTATAGTAAAAAAAAAAAAACAGAAAAGAATGGTTTAACAGTCATTAAATTGGTTTTTCATTCATTTTACGGACTTTAACAAATTCAGTTTGAGGTGACTGTTTTGGGTGTTTTTTTTAAGTATTGTGGGTGGACAAAAAACGATCGGATATCGTCATAAAAGCTTAATTCAATTTGTATTGCCACCCTTATTGTAGCTTATCTCCTGTTTAATAAGGTCCTAATTCAAGTTTTTACGATTTCTTGTTGTGTACATTCCCATTCCCTGGATATAAAGCTAAACTTAGTGTCTGAAGTGTTTTTGCAGCTTGAGTTCTTGCGTTAAGGCGTGTGTTAATCTCATCCCATGAATTTTCAATAAGATTAAGATCAGGACTCTTTACTACGAGGTCGGCCGATTTATTTGCAAGTATAGTACAAACCGTGCCTTCAAGAGTCTTTGCAATACTAGAATAAGACCCGCCTGTCCATTATAGCGGAGCGAGGCAACGGAGCGGAAAAACGGAGAAATTTTAAGCAATGGAATTGCATAAAAATCAATCAATCAATCATAATCTCCGCTCCACGTGAGTAACATCATGGTTAATATTTCTCCGTTTCTTCGCTCCGCTGAAATAATGTACAGTTTGTGACCAATATTATATAACGCTTCATTCGCTAATAGTCAAGTTGGTTACATAATGTTGGTCACATACCCTAACTCACAAATTAGGAACAACTAATGTAAAAGTTCATTTGAGGAGCTCGTGGCTAGATAATAACAACCGCACGGGTCGATCTTCAAGGTTAAGCAACGCTTGCTAAGGTTGGTCTGTAGATGAGTGACCATCTTAATATACCGAGTTTCCTCCGAGCCTCGGAAAGCACGTTAAGTCGTTGGTTCCAGCTGTTATTTGTAGATTTTTGGCAGTCGTTACGGATAGTCAGAAGCCAGTAAATCTGACTCCAGACTCCAGTCTTGCCATGAAGTACCGTGTAACCCAGTTAATGGGATGTGGAGGTCTGGTAGGCAGCCGCTCCTCGTAAAATTGTAAAATATTCAGATAAATCCGGCTTGTCCGGTAGCCGACCCCAATTTAGTTGGGAAAAGGCTAGGCAGATGATAAATATAAGAGTTGCTTGGTAACTGGGCTGATTGTAGTTGCCAACGTCCTTTTGTGCCTATTGGTCTAGATCTGCAGTGTGATAATAAAAACATCTCTCTTAAACTTAGCTGAAGTGACCATGAAGGAAGCTTTCAATCCTTGCAATTAAGGTCGAATGACAGTTACTTCATCTACACTTTTTTATGGATGGGAAATCGTCAAGTGACTGAATCCTCTTCGAATTCTGAATTCTCGTCAAATGACTCTTTTGAATAAATTCCGCAACCTTGTCTCATCCACACTACACTTTAGTTTACACGATGAGATGTTAGCAGAAAAACCGGCCAAGCATGAGTTGGACTCTCGCACGAAGAGTTTCGTTCACTAATAATTTAAAAACTCTTATATGTGAGCTCCTTTAATTTTAAATTTAATTTAATGTTTATTATTTATTGTTATAGCGGCAATTAAAATTCACAATCTTTAAAAAAAATTATTACGTTTCTTGAGATACAGCCCACTGATAGACAGGCGGACAGCGGAGGCTTAATAATAGGGTTTGTTGGGTACCCTTTGGGTACGGAACCCTTATAGACCGGCTGTTTTGCCTCCAGCTTTTAATGATGTTTTCATAAATTCTCTGTTCTGCTCCGATGAATTTCGTTGCAGGATCGAAGACAGTTAAATCTTTTCTCCGGGATAAGTCAAGCTTCATTGATTCGGACCTTTTCTGTGGTCATCACTCTTGATTCTGGTCATTAGGTCTTGTAATAGTTGGCAATTAGGTAGCCCCAAAAAAAAAAATGCCAACTGATGTACCTACCTATCAACCACAGCGTAATATTGACATTTTCCATTGTTTAAATATTTCAGTGTTTGGGAGATAAATGTAAGGCCTCAGTAAGTCCCATCTTTATTAAATACTGGCTGACCCGTCCCCTCTTCGTTGGGAGGTATTTTTTGGATTAATAAATACAGGGTGGTTACATTGGCGATAAAAATAAAAGTTAGGTTCCTCGTGTTGTAGGGTATCCGAATTTCTGAGAATTATCGACCAGACCAACTTGAAAAAAATCTAAAAATAAAAGTAGAAGTCTGTTTCGAGATTTCTTTCCTGCAACTAAATTTTCATGAGTTGTACTTTTATGTATAAGTGTAAATTATCAGCTTCTTAACTTTGCTGAAAGTTGTAAAAATGTTGGTCTAAAGTGAAAAATTTGCGTTCGGTAAAATATGACCTAAATCTTCTACTTAAAATCTAAACAGGTGATTTCATGGTTTCTAAGTAGGTTTAGAGAATGCGCCAGACTTTCAACTTTCAACAAAAATACTTTTATACGGTTACTTTGGCCGAAATCGGCCTCCAATGATAGCGAGGTGGAAAATTCTTAAAATTAGGCATCTTGTTAAAAATACTTTTCCTGGCTTTTTATAATTATATATTTAACACATGGGCGATTGAAAATTCACATGAACTAATTGGTCCATTTGAACTGCTACAGAAACTAATTTGCTGGTGGATGTGAGTCTCAGACTTAGACGAAAATTTAGGTCATAATTTACGAAACGCATGAATAACGCAACGAAAATAAATCATAGCTCGAAAACCATGAAAAATCGCGGAACAAACATGGGGTGATTCGGATACCCCACGATACGAGGGACCTAAATTTTATTTTTAGACGTCAATGTTCTGGCCACTCTGTATAGCATAACCAATGAAACTCACAAATAATGAAGCTTTTTATTTAGATAAAGTGTGTGGTATAAACTTTAGCTCTTTATAATATTAGTATTGAGTTGTGGTTCAGTACCCCGAGAGGTGAAAACGTTCGTCTACTTAATTTAATTTAACTTAATTTTGTTTTTCAGTGCAATGGAACAAATTGTGTGGCTGGAGTAAGTATATTTGATTCATAATCGAAAAATATAAAAACGAAATAAAAGTGTTTAATCTAAAAAAAAATAAGAATTGGGTGAAAAAGGCAACGGATTTGACTAAACATTATACACGAGGAATAATTTTATCGAAACACGCCAATATACTCGGAAGTGTATAAAGCGGTTGTACGTTGTTTTATATAAAATAGTTTAATAGAATTTCGTTTCACTCTTAATATCATTTCATAGAATAATCAATATGCAGAATACTACTCTGAATAAATTTAAATCATCGATTTTTGTTAGAAATAAAATTCAAAGTTTCAATATTCATTTAAAAGAATAACAAAACAAATATTCTTTATTCTCATATTGTTTGGTTAATTTTAAACTTTTTACCAAGAATAACATTTTATCGAGTGACAGTTTCTAAAAGTTTCAATTTCCTCCTTTGTCAATGTGCATACCCTTCTTCACCGCGTTCACAAACACAATGCGGGTTTTCATCGCTATCGGTCACCGGTACAAGTCGTTTTTTGGTGCAATAGCAGTGAGTGTATTAAATAGGCTAGTTTCCACCATCAATAAATTGCAAGTCTATTTAGTCCGTCAGTTATAGTATTGAAAAATATTAGACACGTATTTTTTGTTTTTGTAAATCAATGAATATTAACAAAGATAAAACGCATCAAAACTCGGGAGTGGGGGCTCGTGACGTCAGAACTCACTAAAAATTATACCACAGCGTGACGTTTTGAAAATTTTAAAAGCGTCGTATCTTTTTCAATTTACGTAAAAAAATAAAAAAAATCGTGTCGGATTTTTTTTCGAAATCTATATGACGAACTAATTAGATTTTTTTAGTTCACGACCCTATTGAGTCTAATAGTGTGTACGTCCTTTTGCTGCTATTGTAGATTGCGCTATTGCGCATACGCCACTTGGGTATTTTATTGTAATGCTAGTTAATTGTGCAATATGAACGAGTCAGATCAGTTTCTGCCACTGTGCATTGAAGCTTCAACTTGAAGTTCTAACAGCTTAGTGGAAAACATTGACATAAAATACAATACTCCTTTACCTTCTTCGGCTCCAATGGAAAGACTTTTCATAAGCATCTTCGATGAAATGTTCGAAAAACGTATAGTACTAAAGGCTAATATTTATTTAAGGCAGCTTTTTTTTACTGTGTAGAGATTTAGTAAAACAAAATATATACATAAAAATAAGAAATTCTAACTAAATTAAGGCGTCAAAAATTCGCCCGCATCGCTCTCCTACTAATTGACTAACCCAATCAACATTTTTTATTTTAAGTATTTGATTAAAAAAAAATGTAATTAAGATGATGTTTGCTGAGTAATTTTGATTAGGTACATGTCAATAAACACAAAAGTACTTTATATCTGATAAATATAGGTACATATATTTTCTACGGCTTCAATCCTTGCATAATTGCATAATTTAATTCCGCCAGGCCGTTCCATCATCGGTCCACAAGACGAACGGCGATGCGCCACCGATACATGGTGGACATCCCACCCATACGCACAAAACGTTTTGGGAACACATTCATGATGCGTACAGCTAAGGAGTGGAATTCCCTGCCGGAGTCTGTGTTTCCTGATAGCTACAACCTGGTAGTCTTTAAATCAAGAGTGAATAGGTTATTTCTTGGCAAGCGTGCTCCATCTTCGACCACATCCTCGCTTACCATCAGGTGAGATAGTGGTCAAACGCGTGCCTATCAACAGTAAAAAAAAAAAAATTTTTTTATGCTCCTTCTGGGCAGGCTCGCTCCATCGTAGACTTTGTCTCTGTCATCTCTGACATAGACTAGAGTCAAGAGCAAACCCATCACAAATAAAAATAAAAAAAAACATGAAAATAAGGATTTGTGAAATAAACTGAAGTTTTTTTTTATGCAGCCAGATTCCAAAACATATATTACAACACATTACATGTTTATTAAATTGCAAAAAAATATAAGTTCTAAGAACTCAAATAATCAGTAATTATAACTACTAGATTGCAGCAATCAAATTAACAACTACTTCATGTAATTTGATTAGTGTAGTTAAGTTACATGTAATATTAACTACATGTAGTTAACTAATTTTTATCGTAGTAAGTAACCAGATCACAAAATAGTAGTCAACTGCGCCCTACACTGGTTATCATTCGAGCCCAGTCGACGAAGCCCCGCGAAGCGGAGGTGGTGGGAAATGGCGATGGGGATAAAAGACAAAACTATACAAACATATAAACAAGCATACACCATGCATGTAGCAAGCAGGCAGCATGCAAGCAAGCATGCATTAAGCATATAGCATGCAAGCAAGCATGCAACATGCCTCCTGCATGCAGCAGGCATGGTTTCTGTCACGGCTCCGGCGCTGCGGGGCTCCGGAAATGTCTCGCGAACTTATCGTCGCAGATATTTTAACGCTCACCACCAGCTCCTCAGCTCGCGGGCCGCCTCGCCCCTCCGCGCATAGGGCAGATAACACTACGTGGAATCGGTTTTACAGCGATTCGTTTCTGTCACTAAGTTTTGTAGAACAACACATTGACTTTTTAAGAGGCATTTTAATTTATGTTTAAAAATGCTAATGATATGAAATTGCCACTGTGCCAAGTAAAATTATTCCAAACGAAATTCTGCCATCTTCAAATTATGCTATTGTAAATTCAGACATGCAAAACAATAGATAATATTAATTTTTTTTTTTTTCATGTTATTGAAACAATAACATGAAAAAACATACCGAACAAAAAATTTTAAATTTTCTTTAAAAAAAAAATATTCTGTTTGTTAAATAAAAAATCTTATTAGAAATAAATTCTTCTTTAAAATTAATTGAATTGTGTTTCTGTGTAGTGTGTTTTATTCAAGTAAATAGTTGTTGAAACAATAATATTCGAAATAAAATTATAAGGACAAAATATTATGTGAAATATTTTCTGCGAAACGAAATTCAATGAAATTTCTGTCTGCGAAACAATAAATAGTGCAGAAAAATATAGGAAATCGGAGTGAATAATTCAGGTTAAATGTAGTTTTGAAAATTGGTACAGTTGTTCTTTGGGGTGTTCAGATGAACATACTAAAAGTGGAAGATGAGCTGGCGGTGGGGGAGGGGGAGGGGAAGGTACCTCTTTTCAGTTTTTCATAAATCTCCAATACTATTAAAAATATCTTCTTTATAAAGTAGAGCAAAAACATCTAATTTTTTTTTTATTTCGATGGTTAACGCATAAATATATAACCTTGAATGTGTCTTCAGCTGACGAAATCTCGAAAAGTTATTTAACATCCATTCTTACAAGTATGCCGGTCGTGTTTGAGCTCATTAGAATTGTTCCGATGGGTATTATGCATAGTTGATAACAAGGGTCTGATGATGAAGAGCCGAAACGTGGAAAGCGGTCAAACGTGTTCGTCGTCATTTCTTACTCAGAGTCCGACAGAATTGTGATCAATCGTATTTTTTTCGTCATTTGAAATAGAACAAGATTATGTATTTTTTTTCGATTTCGATGGCTAACAAGTAGAGCAAGAATATCTCTTGCTCTACTTTAGATGACAAAAAAACTGTGATAGATCTCACCTCTGTTGGCTTCTGGGTCAGAAATTATCATTAGTCTTTGTATGATTTATGAAAAAAAAATTTAATCAATTTTAGATACCCTTAAGTATTGATCCTATAGTTAAATGTAAGTAACATACAAGTATAGAAAAATTAATGTAGATCTATAATGTATGTAGACGACATTTTTAATGGTTTCAGAGAAACAAGCTGTGAAAAAAAACTGTGAAAATATCCCTCCCCCCCCCTCCCCCACCACCGGCTCACCTCCCACCCTCGAGGATTTTTAGTATGTTCATCTTGACACCTCAAAGGACAACCGTACCAATGTTCAAAATTACACGAATTATTCGCTCTGATCGAAGTTAATTGAGCTAATTTTCCTGCACTAAACACCGTATTAAGCAGTATGTTGTATGTTTTTCCCCGATTTCTTAACGCCAATTCTACTAATCTCGACAAAAATGTATGCAAATTAAGGATTTTTTGACTGATGTGAATCATCTGCCTAGCCTTCTCCCAACTAACTTGAGGTCGGCTTCCAGTCAAACCGGATTCAGCTGAATACCAGTGTTTTACGTGGAGCGGCTGCCTACCAGACCTCCACAACTCATTAACTGGGTAACACGGTACATCATGGCAAGACTGGAGTCAGATTTACTGGCTTCTGACTATCCGTAAGGACTGCCAAAGATCTACAAATGACAGCCGGGACCAACGGCTTAACGTGCTTTCCGAGGCACGGAGGAAACTCGTTATGTTAAGATGGTCACCCATCCACAGACCAACCGTGGCAAGCGTTGTTTAAGCTTCAAGATCGACCCGTGCGGCTGTTATTATTTAGCCACGAGTTCCTCAATCGAGGATTTTTTGACTGATGCGAATGTTGCGTAAACAATTACCTGGAATTGGCACACTCTATTACAGTTACACAAAATTAAAGCATAGATTTAAAGACCTCATTGTTTTTTACAGTGCACTGGAAGAGATTGCAAGGCCTCGGTAATTCCATCAAACTAATTTAGTTTTTCTATTTTTCAAATATTCCTTTTTATTTTATGCACTTGTAGCTTTTACACACGTACGCCTGGCTAATACACATGAACCGTGTGTTATTCCTGTTAAATTGTAGTCTATGATACACGGCGAAAACTTGGCTTCAAGTGAAAAATACCGGCCAAGTGCGAGTCGGACTCGCACACGAAGGGTTCCGTACCATAAACCTTAGTTTTTATTATATAAAAAAATACGGTTCTTGAGATACAGGCCGCTGACTGACAGACGGACGGACGGACGGACAGCGGAGGCTTAGTAATAGGTTTCCATTGGATATCCTTTGCGTACGGAACCCTAACAATCGGAATCTGATTAGTACTAAACTAATTTACTTTTTAGTTCAAAGTCAAAGTCAATTAATTTATTTCAACCATTAAAGGCACTTTTGGACGTCAAAATAACAGTTTGAAATAAAAAAAATATCTAATAGCTCTTAGTTGTCCATTCACAAAAAGTAGATTCTTATTGAGAAAAACTGACAAAAAACTCCACACTTACTGTTATATATTTATTTAAAAAGGAAAGATTTGTATTTTAGTATGTTTGTGTTGTAATAATTTTTCGTTCCTAAATAAAAAAAAAATAAACAAACTCAAAAACCACTGGACAAAACAAAAAAAAAATTTTCACCGTTACAGTTTTACATTATCCTTTAGTAACATAGGCTATATTTATTTCTAGAAAACAATCGGGATCCTTAAGAAAACAAGGGCAAAGTGCTTGTGTCATAATTGTATTTTATTATATACAGGGTTATTTGTAGAACACCAGCAACCTCTTAAGCAGTGAAACTACACAAATGATTATATATTTCATACAAAATGCAATATTTAGCCAATAAAAATGTATGAAACAGCTGATATTTTTCACGAGATTTCGGGGTTTTCTCAAAGTAAACGTTGCTTATAATCATGTGTACTTTCACTGCCTAAGAGGTTGCTGGTGTTTTACAAATAACTCTATATTGTAAACAAATAACTCTATATTGTAAACAAATAACTCTATATTGTAAACAAATAACTCTATATTGTAAACAAATAACTCTATATTGTTAACTAATAACTCTATATTGTAAACATCAATCAGATTTTCGCAAAAAAAAATATCAGTCATTGAGACAAATTTTATTTTTAATCAAACGCGCGTAATCGAGCTGTTTTTGTCTAAACACGAGTTTTCAATAGCCAATCACATCACCTGACTTGTATTTAATTTGTGACAGATCGTTATTATTTTTCAGAAGCCGGGGAATAAATTTTGATCAGCCTTTCCTTGTATCGATTCTTTCTAAACGCGTTACTAAACTCCATGTTAAACATTTCAGTGTAAAGGAAAAAAATGTCAAAAAATTCAACAAGGTGCGCAGCCGTTGGTGGACTTTGACAATGTGAGCTACCTTATATAATCATAAAGTTCTAAGTTTGAGCTATACTATAACTGACCAATGCTTGCACTTTTATTTTTAGGATGGGATATCATCAAATGACTCCTCTCGCTCTGGGTAAAGCAGGAAGGAGTGTCAGACTCTTACTGACTAAAACCCATCCGTGTTCCTCCTAGTGCCCTTTGCGTTCCAGCTAGTCTATTCTGTAAATAACCATTTCAATATCGAGCTTCACCTGAGTGACATACCTCATAAAGTGAGCTTTATTGCACACAGCATAAAGGTCTTACGTTTGACGTAATTTGATACTCACTTCGGATTCCGCTGTCGAGACACAAAAATGTTGTTACAGAATAGGGGTACAGGGTACGGTGCCTCTTTCGAACGAAGTCCGCAGCGCCAGCAGGCACTGGAGCCCCAGCAGGACCTTCATGCTAGCACTAAAGTTCTACTCAAATCTTATTTTATTTTATCTTATTTTTATTTATTTGGGAAAATAAACGGTTACACATTATATATATTATAACAAACAATATTACTAAAAGCGAAACAAATGCAAAACCTGAATTTCCCACATAATATAAACTTATTTTAAAAACGACGGGCGCTTTCGATAGCTACAATAACAAATCATGAAAAAAAAATACTTAAAGTGTTGAAGGCAAAATTAAAACTAACCAGGCATGCAAAAAGAAAAAAAGGGAGATTATATAACAATTTAAAACAAGCAAAAAGTCAACTAATTGAGATAATCGGCAGTGTCAATAATGTCACAAACAAGGCGACTAAATTGTCCCGATGAAGCAGCGAATATGTCAATATTATTAAAGTACTTATTATATTGCTCACAAAGACGGCGTAAGGGTGCTCGCAAACCTGCGCCTATGGTGGTTCTAGGTACTACGTAACTAATCTTACCAACAATCTCAGTACAGTCGAAAGTGTTATTACAGAGGTGGAATAAAAACATTGTCTCCAAAAAATACGTCGGTTTTTGAGATTTTGTAGCTTGTACAGTCTGTGACCAACATTATCTAACCCATTTGACTATTATTCGCTAATAGTCAAGTGGGTTAGATAATGTTGGTCACAGACCCTACCTGTTCAAAAGATCACTGTAAGAATTACGTGCGTAAGTTCGAAAACAACGGTAATGCATGGCTTTTAAAAACTTCCTTTGAACTGTTTCAATTGCGGTAGAATATTTACTGTAAAAGGGCTTCCACACCGCAACGGCGGCATACTTCGACTGAGACCTGATTAACGATTTATAGAGATGTAAATATGTATTAGGACGAACGAATTCTATGGCTGACCACATCACAAAACCATACATACGGAAGGCATTACTTACAATTTTACTGATATGAGCGTCAAGATGTAACTTATCATCCAATAGAACTCCAAGATCGCGAACCAGGGTTTCCCTGGTTAACATTATGTTATTTAATGTGTAATTATATTGTATAACGTTCTTATTTTTTGTAAAGCTTATATATCAACATTTAGAAATGCTAAGTTGGAGTTTATTTACTGAGCAGTATGTGGAGAACCTGTCTAGGTCTTCTTGTAAGAGAAGGCAATCATGCAAACCCTTTATAGGTATAAAAATCTTGAGATCGTCGGCATATAACAATAGTTTAGAATTATGAAAACATGTGGAAATGTCATTAATGAAAATAATGAATAAGGGCCCTAAAGGCCCTAAAATGTAGCCGTGTGGCACTCCAGAAGTAACACTTAAAGTGCCGGAAGAGAATCCGTTTATCACCACCCTCTGAGTTCTGTTTGAGACGTAGAAGAGAACCATCTCAAAAGACCACCACGTATACCATTGAATGCGATCTTATTTAAGAGTAGTTGATGGTCAACCTTGTCAAAGACTTTTCGAAATCAGTGTATATCGTATCCACTTGAACACGAGAGTCCATGTTGCTAAACAAATAATCAACAAAAGTTACCAGGTTGGTTGCAGTTGATCTTTTTTTGACAAATCCATGTTGTTGTTGAATGATTTGAGTATGCAACAGAGGGTATATTTTATTATGAACGAGCCTCTCGAAAACCTTTGACGAAGCAGGCAGTATAGATATAGGGCGATAATTCTCGACTTCATCCCTAGGTCCCGACTTGTAAACAGGTGTTATATTTGCAAGTTTCCAAGCTTGAGGAAAGCATCCTTGTGAAATAGATTGAATATTGAATGCCATTGCATTCAATATTCAATCAATCTATTTATATAAAGATTAATTGCTGTCCGTTTAATAAAAATCACCGGTAGACCATCCGATTCTGGGTTTTTAGATGGATCCAGTCCCCTAAGCGCATTAAGTACTTCATCAGTAGTAAACTGTATTTCATTTAACAGAGTGCAGCTTTCAGACCAGTCGCCGTGCGTGGATGGAATTCCAACAGAAGTCGATGTTTCATAAACCGAGTTAAAGTAATCTGAAAATAGATCACAAATGTGTGGACTGGTTGTTATATGTCATAGTGGACGAAATACCAGGAGATTTATTTCTTTTGGAGATGAAAGTCCAAAAATGCTTAACGTTGTTCCGAATACCGTCCTCAACAGAAATCATATATTTTTTGTAGCAGATTTTGCATTCTTCTTGGAATCTAGAACGGTACAGTGAGAACTGCTCGTAATCTGAAACATTCCGATACAATTTCCACCTATATAAGCCTTGACCTTATTTTTGTAAATATGTATTAGAGGCTTTGAGATGTTTTTTAATAATTCCAAAAACTATATTATAGAACGTATCAACAGATTTGTCAACGAATTGGTTACTTACGACTTCAAACCAATTTATTTCCTTCAAGTCGTCATTAATTCTGTCGTAATTCGCCTCATAATAATTAAAAAAAATATTGTCTTGCGTGCCATTGAGCTATAGGGCAATAATAGTGAGATGAGTAAACAGAACGGAGGATGGTGATTATCAAGCTGTAATAAATAATTTGTAGGTGTGGAAATAGTGCAATCATCGTTACTAATGACCAAGTCTATTATTTTACCGTTCAGATTTTTATTGTTATATTGACAGGCGTTCAGAAAGGACATAAAAGCATTCATGTGACCACACACGGGAGAATTACCTCGACAGATCTGAGCAGACAGTGAAGTACTGTCTACGCAACCAACCCAATCGACCTCTGGCAGATTGTAATCTCCAAACAAATAAAAATTCTCAATGTTTCCGTTATCAAGTTGTGCCTGCAATAGGTCAAAATATTCTGTTTTTATATACACTCAGATATTCTAGGTAGAATATATACTACAGCAATTATTTGGCACCTACCTCTGATTGAGCTAGATATCTGTACAAGGACCTGTTCAACATTTGTGTGCATAGAAGAACGCGCAGAGACTCTGACTGAACGCAAACCCTTCAAAATCGCTACGAGTACACCACCACCATCCTTCTTATTAGTCGCCGCGCGATCACGGTCACATAGATACACTACATAGCGTTCATCAATGAACTCGTTGTTAAATATCTCTTGCGTCAACCAGGTCTCAGTCAAAACTATGACATCGTAACATTTTGCTAAAATGTTCATATAAAGAATATGCAATTTGGTGCGAATTCCCCTGCAATTTTGGTAATATATGACTAGGTTCTCAGTCATTGTGTCGTAAAAACATACAGGAAGTAATAATCATCCAAGCACTATCCGCTATTAACGTAATAGCAAGCGCAAGATTGATGTGCGATAAAACAAGAAAGAGATGCGAACAAAATACAAAAAAACAAGGAATGTTCAATAAAGTATTTTGATACTATACAACACACCAGTCAGCACACAAAATGTTTGCTAATAATATTTCAACGTTAACGCCTAGCAAGAATCTCATAGCAATAGTGAGCATAAAATTGCTAACATAGTAATTTATCACACAGGTAAAACAACTCAAGAAATATAAATAAGCATATAAAAACAGGGAACTAATGAAAAAGATACTCTCAAACTCCAAAAGCCGCGCAGTTCCATAACCAATAAGCGAGTTATTAAGCGACGCGTGCAGCATTCTGGTTGTCAATTGGCGCCGTAAAGCCAGGCTTGATTTTGGCGATGTCCTGCAAGGTTCGGATGGCAAAAGCCCTTGATGTTTCTTTTTCTCGAACAAGAATGGTTCCATGCTTGACCCAGAGGAACTTGTAATTGTACTTTTTGGCAGCGTCTCGACACTCACGAAATAAGTGCTTATTCTTCAAAATGAGGTGCTCATGCATATATATCGGCTGCGATGTTCCTGATATGCCAAGTTGGTCAGTGGCAATTCCCTTACATAGTCGATGTGCACTTAGGACGTTGTCTCGCAATATGCGTGATGCCAATTTAACAACTATATTTTTGGGCCTGTTGTTCTGCTGATGTGCATGTGGGACGCGGTGGATTGAAATTATGTCGCTTTGAAGAATCTTACACTTTATTGCGGATCCAATATTTTGCATCAAAGTTTTCATTACGCCTCTCTGGGATATTACATATTTCTATGTTGCAATTCCTAGCATTTTGCTCCAAATTGTCGATCTTTGTAACTAGTTCCAAAACCATTGGCTTCATATCGACGATCTCTTGAATGCGATTCCCTAGGTTGTCGACTTTCTTGCTAAGATCGGCGTTCTCTTCAGTAACAAAATTGATCGAATCTTTGAGAGAACCGATGTGCTCCTTCATAACTTTATTTTTTACGTCCAACTCAGAAACTCTCTGTCGTATGAGTAATTGCTCAGAGCGAAGGGAATTAATATCGCTTCTTATTTCTAACGTAACTTGGGTCAATGAAGCAAGTTCATTTTTCATTGACACAACATTGTCTGATATTTTGTTCATACTGGCTTCCATTTCACGACGCCATTCATTCAGAGTATTCTTAAACTCCGCGGCCAGCTCATTAACAGCCATTGACCACTCAGAGTCCGGTTGCTTGCGCTTACGTGCTGCTACGTTTTGTTCGGCGCTCATTTCCGCATCTGTTGCCAGGTCGCTCTCGGAATGGAAATTTTTCTTGTCTGGCGAAAGGACCTTTACGGATGGTTGATAATTTTTTATTCAAATGTTTATGATTTTAAAATGGAAAGAGAATTGCAAGTTGTGGGGATCGAACCAGCGACTCTCTGCGTTGCCGTAGCGAGTCTTGGTGATATATACCACTCAACCACGATGCCTTGTATAAACTTGTCGAAATTTTGAAACAGTATGTGAGCTTTATTTGACAATGACTTGGGAAGAATCGACACTAATGAGTTTCTTTGTTCACTCAGTCACATGAGTCACTTCGAGTTTCATACTTAACGTTCAACTTTTAAACTGTTTTACGATGAAAAAGTCTATTAAACTGAGTTTTTTTTTTGCAAGACTTATGCAAATCAGGATTTCACTGAAGTCACTGTATATACACAACTAAAGTTTGTCGTATTTAACAGAAAAATACACTTTTTTAGATTTATTTTACTGGACTGATATAAACTGACTGTACAGAGAGCAACGGTCGCGCGACGAATCCGAAAAAGTTCCGATTTATCATAGGTACTCCTTAACTTTCTTTAAAATCTGTGTGTGGTTATACACAGCCTGACTTCACCCACAGCAGAGCATAGGCCACGTTTCTGTGCCAGCCTCGTCCAGGTTTTTCTTGCGATGGCAACAATGTCATCCGTCCATCTCACCGCTGGTCGACGCTGGTGGTGGCTTCCAGTCCTAGTACGCCACTCGGTCACTGCCTTACTCCTATTATCACCGCGCCTTGCCAAGTGCCCTGCCCAGCTCCATTTTAGTTTAACGATTCGGTTTCCGATGTCGAAAACCTTCGTACGTCTTCGGGTCTCGACGTGTGGTACTGACCTCAAAACATTACCTACAAGGTTCTCATACGATTTGATCAGTATGATTGTATCGACTTCAAAAGAGACTTTGACCTCTGAGTTTGTTTCAGTGTTTCTTCTCAGAGTAGTCAGCTAAGAAGCATTGGCCTCATCTAGTTCATCTAGTCGTAAAAACTCCAAAAACTGGCCAAGTGCGAGTCGGACTCGCACACGAAAGGTTTCGTATCATAAATCTTATTTTTTAATATTTGTTTTTATAGCGGCAATAGAAATCATCTTGGGGAAGGCCTATATCCAGTAGTGGAGGTCTTTCGGCTGAAATGATGATGATGATGAAACCCGTCAAACATTTTTAGGGTTTCGTTCCCGAAGGGAAACCTACGGAACCCTATTACTAAGCCTCGGCTGTCTGTCCGTCCGTCCCACCATTCATCCGACCGTCCGTCTGTCTGTCAGCAGGCTGTATCTCAAGAACCGTAATACGTTGAAATTTTCACAGAATACGTATTCTATTACCTCTTTACCAACAAATATTAAAAATTATGTAAATTAAAAATTGAAGAGGCCTCTCGTATGGGAAAAAACACATTTCTTGTATAAGGAACTTATTTTTTTTCGGTTTATGGTATGGAACCCTTAACGTCCGAGTCCGACTCGCACTTGGCCATTTTGTAACTTTTCAAGACTTGTTATTTCTCTACTAAAATTAAAAGATGTTTTTCCTATGCAGGAAAGATCAGAAGAAGACGACTCTCCCAGTAGTGGTTACTACGGCAATAAAAATTTCATTAACAGACAAAACCGTACAGAAATAGCTGAGCAGTACAAAAAAAAAGAATCTCCTAAAGCTCCGAGAGCTAATAATAAGAAAGATTTATACGCAGATGGTAAAGTGCGACTAGGCTACGAAATGGATATTCAGCTGACTCCATCCTCGGTCATGTACATAAGGGACAAGATATACCAGTTGATAAAACTTGCCCGCTTCATGCGCTACAACTTACCAATGAGACAATAACTCTTAAATTAAATGTATTATTTCTGTATTCTTTTGTTTTTATCCTCATCATCTGCCTAGCCTTTTCCAACTATATTGGGGTCGGCTTCCAGTCAAACCGGATTCAGATGAATACCTGTGTTTTACGTGGAGCGGCTGCCTACCAGACCTCCACAACCCATTAACTGGGTAACACGGTACTTCTTGGCAAGACTGGAGTCAGATTTACTGGCTTCTGACAATCCGTAACGACTGCCAAGGATCTACAAATGACAGCCGGGACCAACGGCTTAACGTGCTTTCCGAGGAACGGAGGAAACTCGGTATATTAAGATGGTCAGCCATCCACAGACCAACCTTGGCAAGCGTTGCTTAACCTTAAAGATCGACCCGTGCGGCTGTTATTACTCGTATTTAGCCACGAGCTTTTGTTTTTATCCTTATTTATAAAATTCTCCCGTTACTGAGTGACTAACAGACAACGCACAGCCAAATCTACTGGTCATAGAAAGTTAAAATTGAGGCATGTGGGTTCCTTGAGGAGCACTATTGAGGATTTCCCGAAATTCCTACGGGAATGGGAAAAACGGGATATACGCGTACGAAGTCACGGCCAAAAATGTATTGTAAGTATACTAGATTTTTTCCGTGGCTGTCATATTTGTGAAGGAAAAGAAAAAGACTCGTTGACATACATCTAATAATTCCACACTTTTTGACTATCTGTGTATTGCTAATGTAATGAAACAAATAATATATAAAACTATTATAGCTGAGCGTTGACAAACACACTATCATATAGGGGTGCGCGATTCGTTCGGAAATAATGACGTTCGGTTTATGTTCATATTCCAAAATCCTCCCTTGGACATAGAGTCCCTTTTTGCCGAGCAATAGTCCAGCTTCAGTTGCGGAGTCCCTTTAGTCAGCGAGTCCGCCACCATTTCACTTGACTGAATGTACTTGATGACAATCTTCTTCAGTTGCACCTTATCGCGTACAGACTGAAGAGGGGCGGTGGAGGTTTCGCCTTAGGCTTATTCCGGGCGGGGACGGCGGCAGCTGCATGGTGTGACTATATCGGGCTAGAGGGGCGAGACGGCTGCTGGGAGGTACTTACTAGCAGTGGGGGCTGAGGCTGCGGGGACTGAGGCGGGGGGGGGGGCAGGGGAGACAGCCGGGACTACTGTCTTCCTCGCTTTGGCAGCAGACTCTACTTCAAAGCTCTTCTTCTTCCGCTTTCCTTACCCACAAGGGTAAATTCAGCGGAACCGTCAGAGCTTTGCGAGCCCTCCGAGGACTCGGACTCATAGTGGAGTTCCATTGGAGACGGAGAGAGAGAGGTTTCCCTCACGGGGGTGTTGATGCTATTCGGCACGTCATCGCATGCTTTTGGTTGGGGGAGGAGGGGCCCTGAGGGGGCTCGAGGGAGAGGACCTTGTGGGGCGGGGTGCAGAGGCCGCTCTGGTGGACAGAGTCTAGATGTTGAAGATCAGTCAGCCTGTCACTGACTGAGCGGCGGGAAGGCACATACGTCACGAGCGAGCATCGTGTGGTCGCGCGCGAATCGAACCAACGAACGAACCACGCATGCCGCCGACTCAACGGTGTCGCCTTATATAGGCGATCGCTAGTGGAGGGATATCGTTACAATATTTTAAAGGCTTGGATATCAAGCCTTTTAATCAAAATGACCGATACAGTGAATGATGCGTCCGGTGCACGTTCCGCTAGCGCCATCTAGTCGCCGTCTCTCGCAGCTGCTTGACAATATGGCTGCTGTTACGGTCATTCTGACCAATCACTCGTCCTTGAATGTATTTATTCATATATAACAAAAAAGAGACTTTCCTTAATCCACATCATCGTTACATATCAAAGTAGTACTGGTCTTGGTAATTCTTTACAATAGAAAATCTCTACAGTACAAACATGCTGGTCTAAATCGTCACCCACTAAAGCAGGAGAGATTTCTACAGCATATCACAGATTATCACTCACATCAGTAGGAGTGATTTTAATATTTTGTTGCAGTAATGAATATCTCCCACAGCAGTAGAAGAGACCATACCAATTGATCATTCCAAAGATTCAATCATAGCTTCGGAATTATCTACACTTAATATTTTAGAGCAAGGGAGAAAGTTTCTCAAAGTCATTTAAATTATTTGCACTTAAGGTGCGGAAGTTTACATAAAGTGTTTCCTCAGAATCATCTGCAGTCAATGTACGAGAGCTTATAGAAAGTGTTTCCTCTGAATCATCTGCAGTCAATGTACGAGAGCTTACAATACGGATTACCTCCGAATCCGAGGTCACATTATTATTTACGGGCACATCAGACATACTGAACTCATCATCTGCCGTCACGGTCCGTTCATTATCATCATTTTCTTAACCATAATTTTCGCAAATCTCTACATAACCTTCTTGCCCTTTAGGTACTTCCCTTAAATTTTCATGAGCAAATTTATACATTCTGTTAGAACCGTTAATATGTCTAAGCCTTCACGTTCAGTATAACAATGAATTCAGGGTGTTGATGGGGCTGCCTCGCTTCTGTAGCGCATCAGGGATGTTTGCGGAAATGCGCGTTGATTGCCTTTATGCATTAATGCGTAAAAGATGTGCGTCCTTGAAGCGCAGGGTGCGAGCCAGTTCCAACAGCATCCTGGGCATGATTGCTGACAGGCTGGACTACTGTACTGTGTGTCATTGCTCCAGTATCTCAGCTGGGATGCTGAAGCGGTGATAATTATGTTGTGTGTGTTCATATAGTTGTTGTTGTATTGTGTCACTAACATAGTTGTAAGTTTATTTATTGTACTAACACTATGAGTCATTGTTGCTCGTAATAAATAATTTTAACGCTGACACTATTATAGTGTCAGCGTTAGCCACTCTTTGAATATTTTCTGATGCTGATGAACGAGCCGTTTCAACATGAATCAGACAACATCAACAGTTGGTTCAGAAGAACTAGGAGTTATTTTAGCTAAACTAAGTGAGGAACCTTGAATGCCAAACATCAATTCCATAGGCGTAAAACCTGTGGTCCTGGAACGTGTACTATTAAGAGCAAGTTGAATCTCTCCTAGTTCATCCCTCCAGGCACTATTAGAATTACATTCTATAACAGTAAGAATATTCTTTAAAGTTCGCATGACCCTCTCAACCTGCCCGTTAGCTCTAATAGAACCTGTTGCTATTAAATGGAGCTCTATTCTATTATCATTACAAAATATTTTAAAGTCACTGCAATCATAACAACATCCTCTATCTGCGATAGTGCGCTTCGGAGCACCAAATAAGTTTACAGCATTTTTAATTGCCCTTACAGCGTATGAAGAACTTAAAGCCGGAGTATATTCAAACAGTACATTCTTTGTAAAGGCGTCTATTAGAACTGAACAATATTCTTTTCTATCACTTTTTCTCGAAAGTTTTCCAGTTAGATCCAAATGAATTGTGTGCCAAAGAGTTAGGTGTTTTGGGATTTAACTCAACTGCATTTTCTGTGCGCCTGAAGGGCCTTTAGAAGTTTTACATACTACACAGCAATAATATTTTTTTTTACAAATTTAGCCATATCAGGAAACCAATAAAATTCGTAAAGTTTGTCTAAAGTCTTGTCAAAACCTAAATGTTTTATCTCATTATGAACATTATTAATTAGTGACCAAACCAAAGAACGGGGTATAAAAGGTAGCCAATTAGAAACTCCTCTACGTTCTATCTTCCTACACAACATTCCTTGTCTTAAATCGTACGTATGTGATATCTCTTCAGGTAACTGATTATTACGGAATTTTGATATAATTTCAGAAAGTTCCGAATCGCGTTTGGTATATAAATGTAATCATGATGTATCTATTACTTAAAAACAAATACTTGATATACCTATAAATGTGATTATTATCTGTTTAATATTATAAACTCAATTGTTAAAATGAATTTACGATCTGATTTTAATAACGCTTATTTTTCAAACACTGTTTTGACTCAACTGTCACTCGTGAATCATACTTGTTTGTTAACGGGTATAAAAGAGCGGAGGCACACTGGAGCAGGTCCCCCAAAACGACGCCGTTGAGCCGAGGTCCGTACCACACAGGGGGTGCCCTCAGCGAGCGGAGTTTAGTATATAAGTTTTGTAGCCTCGGCTGGGGGCCTTAAATTCATTGAGGCCCACACAGGCAAGTCCGGTTCAGTAGTTGACAACCCTCTAGGGTTGAAACTGCGAGTGGCCATCGACAAAAAAAAAAAAAAACTGGAGCAGGCCAGTTGCTCTTCGACTTTCAAGGCGTTAACATCTAAGGTATGATATTATTTTGATTATTGTTGATGTATATTATATTTATGAATAATGTTATATTATTATGATGATTGGTGTATTTCAGACACGGGTCGTAATAACTTAATTATTGATTATGGTTTGTTTATATTAACGTTGTGTTATATACACTACTACTATGTTAAATTGTTATATACTAAAGGATACAAGATAATATAATGTTATTATGAATTGGATCCTATTGTTTATATTTCCCTTAATACCTATAATAACGAAGATTAAGTAACACGTACATCTAGTCACATAGCTACATATTATATAACAAGTAACGAAGATTGTAATAACATATACATCTAGTTATATAGCTACATATCTACATATCAAAATAATTATCTACATATTATATAACAAAGTAACGAAGATTGAATAACATATGAATCTAGTTACATATCTACATATATAAACATATTTTATAACACGTTCTTGTTCTACAACTAACCAACCTTTATCTAATTCAAGAAAATTTACATTACGGGGATATTTTATTCCCATATTATTTTAGACTAATATATTTTAAGACTAATTGTTTCATTGAAATAAATTTGTGTATAGCCATATCTGAGTTCTGATGTCTGGGCCAAACTATGTCAAAACGGTACAATATTTTTTTTTTTTCTAAATTGGAAACTTACAATAATGTAGAAGCAGTTGTGTCTTTATGTTCATATAATGGTGATCTGATTTAAGAGACTTTTCTGCTCAAAATGTGTTTTAACAATAAGTTATGATTAGATTTACTTACCGGTGAAACGATACTTTTGCAATATTTTCTTTCAAAACACCATTTCTATTCGAACAACCGGGCACGGTATACCTACGCCATTGTTCATGGCAAAACGAAAACCGCACTCAAACCACAATATTTTTCACAATTTGACAGTATTTTTGATAAAATTGGTAGACTAATGTGTTAACCAGCTGGTAACAATCAAAATGGTGATTCTCAGCTGGTGGCGCGCGGCATTTCAAGACAGTCGGGAATGCTATTGCTACGAGCATCTCTTTTTGTCACATGAAAAGTTTCCATTAAAAAAGTGTTGAGTACAAGATAGGTTACTATATTCAACTTCATATGATGTATCTAGGCATTCTATATCTATGGTTACAACAAAGCAACTAGGATTCTAAAGTAGTCCAATGTCAAAAGCGTGATTGACAGCTGAGCGTTGAGAAACACTGTCTTATAGGGGCGCGCAATTCTTTCGAAAATAATGACGTTCGATTTATGTTCATATTCCAGCAATTACTCCTAATAAACAAAATATTCGAGAAATCAACAAAAAAGACAACACTTGTACTATAGATTGTACTCGGCGAATTCTTGATTCAGAACAACAATTAAGAAAATACACAAAAAAGAGTCGGAATCTGAGCCGTGTAACATATTGGGTTCCATGCCCAACGAGTGGAGGACGGAGCCTGTTGCTGGATCTTGGCCGTCCGTCTGCCCGTCTGTCGGTCGGCGGACGGTGCCTCGAGAGCCATGATGGTGGACGGTTGACGTTTTCACGGATTTTGTATTTCCTTTGCCGGTGTAGCAGCAAATAATACAAGTAAAGGTTTGTGATTCGGAGCCTTTCGTATGTGGGTCCGACTCGCGCTTCAGGCAGTACAGGCAAACGCCCGACTCTCGGGAAAAACGCTTGATGTTAAGCCTCGAGAGTGCACGGAACTAATTTACCGAGTTAGGGTTGATTAGACCGAAGGCTATGTCTCTCAGATAGCTAGACGCCATAAGCTATAGACTAGTGTTAGATAGGCTAGGAGACTCAGTTAATGCCAAATGGCGAGTTTGTGTTGTCCGTTGTAACCCATAGGGTAGCTAGTATTATTTATGGGATTAAATATAATGACCACCATAAAATGCTTTGATACCAGTAGTTCTTTTACCAAAAATATATATTTGACACCAGAAAAATGAAGTCAGAAATTACAATAGTTCTAGCTATCTTAGTCACGACTGCACCTCAAATTGTATTCGAACACCAAATGTAGTAAATGATCACCAAATCTTAGCGAGCAAATTAATGCGCTATTTTTGCCTAAATAAACTACTGTGATTGCCATAAAATGTAGGCTTGGGGTTACAAACTGGATAAAATAGGTTAGGTTAGGTTAGAATTGTGACCAATCGCGCGCGAGCCGAGCGAGCGAAGCGAGCGGTGCCGCAGCAGCGGCCGGCGAGCGCTACTTCTCGAATATTTTTTTGGAAAAAGTTATTTATTTCACACTTTTTTAACTCCGAAACCTAGAAAGCTTATAAATTAAAATAAAGCTTTATATTTACTTAAAAGTTTTGGATAAACAATGATTTGTTTGACATTAGTTTGCTTAAAACAGGATAGCAAGATGTAAAAACTTTGATTTTAATTTTACATTAAAATGTTGGTATGATTTTGGTGATCATTTACTACTTTTGGGTTAACAATGATTTATTTGGAGTCATTTTACTTAAATAGGATAGCGAGACATTACAATTTTGGTTATAATTTTAAATTAAAATGCGTGTTTAATTTTGGTGATCATTTACTATTTTTGTCTCCTAAATGTTACTATATCTGGTGGTAAGTTAAACATAAGCCATTATTTATTAAGTTAAATGTAAGTTAGATTAATTTAGTGTTAATGTGTGTGTGTGTGTTAATAGAATAGAATACCCTCACCCCTCCCCCACCCCCCACCCCCTTACCTTAATACCCTCTCTGACTTAAACGAGCTAACCGACACCTGTGTTTGTTTCTAGGGACTCGAAGAAAGCCTTTCTATACCACTGTATGTCTGTTGCTGTGTCTAAAATACACTTGCTTTAGACATAATAGCAACAGACTGTATAAAATACTGACTCTAAACTGACTTTAGACAAACCTTACCAAGACACTGCACTAAGTTACTGCTTTTGGAAGGCTGAACCGGATTGGACATTTGGACTCACTGAGTGCAAGATATTTTGCACTGTTCTTGATATTTGCACGCTTCCATTGTTTGGGGCTACCCCCGTTTCACTAAATGTGGGTTGAAGTGAATTAATAGCCCTCCTAATGGTCAATAGGAATTGTATCTCGCTAAAACAAAACCGGCCCCCGAGACCTCTTACTGATATAAAAACAAAAATTGTGCGAAATACATAATTATAAAGCCTAGATGGAACGCTCGCTGCCAGACGTGACAACGGTTGCCGCAGTACTCTTGTGCTTTCTCGGAATGGATAGGTTAAGAAATGACGATCCAATCCACTGTAAGAACATTGCAACACTGCATAACTCTTTGACCTAGAGTCAGTGCAAAGAGTTATGCAAACGACTGACAATACGGTACGCTTGTGCTAGGTTATGGTTCGTGTCAGTAATGGGTTGATAGGCCGATGTACGTATGTAGGGAGAACTTATATAGCGTGCGTCCAGTATTACTGGAAACTTTTTTTTTTTTTTTTTTTGGGACAAGCCCGCCACACATTCCCAACCACTGCAACTCCTGAAAGCCAGAATCAACAGTGGCGACCACCAGAAAAACGCCGAGCCAATGAAACCCGACGAGTCCCGGAGAAACGATTCAACTGTCTTGGATCCTGCAACGAAATTAATCAGAAAAGTACAGCGGAGGAGTAGGAAAAAAAATAAATATATAATTTCCACTTCCCTCCGTATCAAGCAGGAGACAGAATAGAACTAGGCCAATAGGCACCAAGGGACAAATACAACTGGGTTAAGCCCAGTTGCCAAGCACCACGGATTATATTTTACCACTTAAACTAATGGGTCCTAAATTGTGAGCTACTTTTGATTCCAGTAATAGGTATGGCAAAATCGCTTGAACGCACGGAAATTTGTTCTGGTTTCAACAAGGTCCGTATAGTAAACTACCCCAGATGTAACCTTAATACTATCTAACATAATATTGCGTTCAGTTTGCCAAAGACTACACTCCCATAAGATGTGATGTGCGGATTGTTCGTATTCATGGTCAGCTGTAGAACATTGACATAAAGGCGAGGCCACAAGCTTAAAGGAAAATAATTTACTCTTAAAATTGCCATGACCTGTGAGAAATTGGGCAACACAGTGATCCACCTCCAGCCATGTCCTGTCCAGCCGCTCACGAACAGATGGAAAAAATTGGTGGAGGTGACGGCCTTTGATGGAATTTTCCCACCTACATTGCCACTCGGATAAAAGTTCCTCCCAGACATCAGTCTGGGGTTTTAGTAATCTAGAGATCTTAGCACGGCCGCGTTGCGGTAAGAACTCTGGGTCCGTAATCTTTCTAGCGTAGTAGTACATTGCAGCACGCCGCTGCACTTCTAGATCGACTGGGAGAACACCCGCCAGCACTGGTAAGGCTTCAGTACTAACCGTCCTATACGCCTTGCATAAGAATATCAAAGCCAAACGCTGGCTTTGAAGCAATTTACGTCGTACCGCACCTATGGTGGCCCTATCGGCCCAGACAGGTGCCCCGTAGCACATACAACCCAAGTAGGTAGCCCCATAAATAGTTTTTAAGGTTTGAAAAGATAGACCCCAAGTAGCTTTGGATATTCTCGTCAAGGCGTAGAAGTTCTTTTTTGCTTTCTCACCTACTGTTTTTATATGATCAATAAATGAAAAGTTATTTTCTAATAGCATACCGAGATAGCACACGGATTCTTTTCTTTTAACGGGTACGTTATTGAATTTAATACTAGGCCAGGATTTAAGGTTTCCTTTTAAAATAAGTTGATAGGTTTTATGCGGTGCAAAGGTCAGACGGTTTCGATCGCCCCACTGAGATATTAATCGTAGGCATGTGTCAGCCAAATTCTCAAGGCCAGCACGAGTACTTGCCTGAATGAGAAGCAAGCCATCGTCCGCGTAACCGGTTAATGAGCAGCCGCATGGGAGCGGAAGCGCGAGGAAATCATCGTAGCCAATATTCCAAACATATGGACCGATAACTGAGCCCTGAGGACATCCCATGGTTAGAGACTTAGTAATGGAATGATGTCCTAGTTTGAGTTTCACGGAACCGTTTAGAAAGTAAGAAAGAATCAGATTATAGATGTTTTTGTAACAACCACGGTTTTTCATTTTAAGTAGTAGCATCGGCCACCATGCGTTATCAAAAGCGCCAGAAATGTCGAGAAAGATTCCAACCACATATTTATGTTCCGATAAGTTAATAATTTTACGAACAGAGAGCACCGCGTCGACGGTGGACTTACCAATAGTGAAACCAAATTGATTATTATGAAATTTAGGTCCATTCGGTAGTAAGCGCGGAACGATTAGTCGCTCTAAGAGTTTTCCCAAAGATGGAAGTAGGGTTATGGGCCGATAGGACTTAGGGTCATCCGGGGGCTTATCGCCACTCTTCGGAATAATGCGTATAAAGCCCTGTCGCCATATTCGAGGAAAAATACCTTCCGCAATGCATCGGTTATATACTGATAAGATCGCGTCTCCGGCTGTCTTACACGCTTCTATAATCATTCTATTAGATATTTTATCTTCACCGGATGATTTGTTAAGAGGTAGTTTCTTCACAACGTTTATGAATTCGTCAGTGGATGGAAGATCTGACTCCGGCGATTCAGGTGGCACCGTGGCCCACGCTCTGATCTGTTGGTGGTATTCATTATCATTTACTGATGAATCGTCTGGTATAAGGGATTCAAGCAGAGCATCAGTTGTTTCTTCAATGCCGGTTGTATGTTTATTGTTTACTTTAATGTTTTGAACGTACGCAAGGTCGACAGATCTATTAGCTTTGAACTCGTGGTACAAAGGAGACCACGGACCCTCCCTATCAAGTTTATCAATAATTTTCCGCAATAAATTACCCTTAGATTTTTCAACAGATGCTCTGTAGCGTGACTTGGCAACTCTAAAAGTACTTAAAGCAAGATTAAGGAGGTCCCCGGTAACCTTACGTTTTTTTAGCTTGTTAAGCTGTCTACGAGCTCTACGAAAGCTTCTACGTTGTTCAACAAGGTAGTCACTCCACCAATCACATCTACGAATATTGGTCATGGATGCGCGACCAATAGCAATGTCAGCACAGTAAGTGAAGGCGTCCGACATTATCTCAGCACTTTCCTCAGCTGACAGTCCGTCGCGAGTGAAGTCTTTGACATGACCAGAAAAAAGTGAGCCGAAGAATTCCCAATTCGCGCCCTTACTTTTATATCTAAAATTTCCAATTAAGTGTGACGAACCTTGAGTAAACATAGGAACAAACTCGTACACGATCAGGCGATGATCACTACAAGACGCGTCCGGAAGGACACGCCACCTATCCAAGCGTACGTCTGCACTAGAAAGTGTGACGTCAATACAAGATTCGCCCATTTGGCTACAAAAAGTAGGTGGTGCGTCTGGGGTGTTATGAATTGATAAATTCATCTCAGCAATAAAATCTTCAACCGCACAACGTCGTTCAGAATCAGTGGATCGAACTTTGCCATACCACAGGGAAGAAGATGCATTTACATCAGCACCTACTATAACTTTGCAGCCCGCGAGCGACCGCAAGACGTGACGGAGATTATGTATATGTGGAGTAACTGGGTCTGAGTATTGAAAGTAGCAGCTCACAACGTAAACCTTAAAGGTAGGCGATGATACTTCCGCCACGGCGCAATGAGGCGTCATGAGATTACTTATAGATGTTACAGTAAAGCCCGAAGAACGCGCTACATAAATTCCGGCCCGCGCCCTGCAGTCCAGCTGAACCACCCTGTGACGTAAGCGCGCGTTTTGGTATTGTTCCTGAATAAGCACTATGTCAAGATTATAATCCACAATCAATTTATCCAGCTCGGATGTCGCCACCCTATCGTTATGGAGATTTAATTGTCCTATGGTTAAAATATCCATTATTAGTAGTTAGTGTTTAGGATTAATTGTTCGAGTTTCAGTTTGTAGGTAGTACACTCTTGAGATCCGCAGCGATGATCACACGGTTTTTTAAAGCGTTTGCACGCCACGCAAGTCGGTTTAAAATTTAAGTCGTCCTTATGCGGGCAATCATTTGTTTCGTGTGCCTCCGAACAATTGGCACAGGTCGGTTCCTTACTAGCGCAGTGTTTCTTAACGTGACCGAACTGTTGGCAATGCAAGCACCGAACTACTTCTACATCATCAATAAAACGGCAGGTAGCCCAATCAATAAATAACTTATCCTTGGTAGTCACTAAATGTTTACGTACCGCGGGTTCTATTTCAATGCCAATCCATTTCCGACCGTTATCTAAAGAGCGCCTACGAATAATTTTGGTAGACTTTATAAAGTCATCCTCTTTAATTTGCATCTCATCCTTAATATTTTGGCGGTAAAGCGCGTTTAGAAAAGCGCCATCATCCATTGATGATGGAACATCCTTCACTAACACTCTAGGGCGTCTACCCTTTGGCTTTTCTAGTCGTAAACCAGCGGCCTTGATAGCATCCACAGATTCTAACTTTCTAAGTTGAATTTCATTAGCAACGCGTAGTACGACTCCAGATTTCGCGGTTTTTTTCACGCCTACAATTTGAAAACCGTCGTCACTGGGCTTAATTGCCTTCATGAGCGCTTGTTTTGTCGCGGACGAAGTGTTATAGTCAGCTGACCGGTCCGCGGTAGGGTATGCGACCACACAGGGTAACGGTGGTCGGGACTGCATAATTGCTGGAGCTACTTTTGGCAAACGTAGTTTCAACGAGTCCGCATATGAAATTTTACAGTTGTTATTGACAGGATCGGGATTGACAGCGTTATTCGACTTGATTTTATCTAATTCGCGTTCCGTATTGGCTAACTTCGTCTCGTTGCATGATGATTTTATGGCCAGCATAGAAACAATGGCCGTGACACGCTGTGTCATATCCATGATAGCTGATTTATTTGCAACATTAATTCGAGAGCCCTGAGCATTCACTAGGTCGTTAATTTTAGACAGGTATGACGACGCCTCGGAAACTAAGTCACAATAGTCGGTATTGCTCACATCACTGATATTTAAAATCGGCGAGGATTTTTCCACGGTTTCGAATGTTTGATGAAGCCGTTTGGACCTATCATCGGGCGAAATGTATGATGGAGACATTTCGCTGAATAAACGTTTCGAATTAGCGGAGGTCGCCACGGGCGACCTTTGGGTTTTAGTATTTCTACGAAATATTTCTCCGCCGCGATCTGGTGGGTCATCATTTGTTGACATCATCATTGACGGAGAATACGATAAATAAACGTATTAGAACGCGAATGAATGAAATTAAAGAATTAAACAAATAAATATCGATCGATTAAGTTATTTCGCGGTACCCACACACAGAAAAAAATAAATGCACTTACCGAAGGCTGGAGAAATTGACTAATTAGCAATAAAAGAATAGACAGACAGCTTTAAAAACTTACAAAACACGCACTTAAAACACTATGGCACAGCTAGGAACAGTTCACAAGCCTTAGAATAGACACACAATGCAAATTCCGAATTTACAGAACGGAGCGATATAATAAACACCTCACAGCGCACAAGCGGGAAGGGAAGTACTGGAAACTTGTCTCGCCCAATGGCAGAGGCACTTCGCAGTCCGCTGCCTCAGGATTGCGTAAGACAAGCTTGAGTGTAGGGAACGTACGTACTCCTGTGGCCGCAGAATGTCCTCTCTAGGCATATGCACGTTAGAATTTGCGGCCACGTACCACGTGTCGGCTACTGTAAAATGGTCCTACATCACAATCCCTAGTTTATTGTAAAGAAATTCACTACCACGCTTTGATATTACCTATCTCCGCACAAGCGTTACGTGTCATTGTCATTTTCCCTTTTGCAGTTCTCTTGTCTTCTTTGCTTCGTACATTGTAATCTCGTTATTGTTCCATAAATACTTATTGTTTTACGTATTTATTACTACTCGTGAATTCCCAATATGGACTTCACCTTGTATCTCCTCCTTGTTCCTTGCCTCAAAGGTCGGACAAGGCAGTAATTTTGGGAAATCTTTTCGTACTACCGGCGAGGGGGTGACCAGTCTGGGCCGAGCCCTTCAGGAACACTCGGTGGAGGGGCGTGTTTCTCCCTCCTATGGGAAGGACCGACTTTGACAGTTAGGATGATTCAGGAAAACGAAAATTTTATCAGCCTAGGATGGCTTGGTAACATTACTTAAGCATGCAAGGGATCTGTCACCTAACATCCACTTTTGTCATCACGTCTCGCGGAAAGCATCCCTCGAGACGACCATGAGAAGCTTCTCGTGCTATGATTTGTTTTATTATTTAAAACGTCGGTTCACCTTCAAGGAGTCTCATGAAAATTTACAAACTAATAATAACAATAATAATAATAATAATCCGCAAGGCAGTTTTGTGGCGAACTGTTGGGCACTAGCGACCCCACGGACCTGATCTCCAGGGAGAATTCTTGTTCCTCATCTCCGGCTTGCCTTTATTGGCTGGCCGGAGTGAACACTGACGAGGAACAGAGCTCCCACCTCTTTCTTGCCTTAATCGGCCGGTCTGAGTGGAGATTCGCAAGAGCAAACGTGCTCGGGAGAAGGACGTATAATCCAGTAAGATGCTGGTAGGGATCTTGACCGAACTTCCGGGATTGTCCTGATAGCCGTGGTATACCTCTCCACTCCTCTAGCACCTCGGAATATGTTGCCCCCTTGGCGCTACGTCACTTTGTGCTAGCGACCCTTTTCGGGGGGCCCATTTATTGAGTGTGCAAGTCACCCCCTGCTATTTTAAAGCCGTTTTAATTGTCAATGGTCAGGCAGGGGCCAATAGTTATTCCATAGTAAACGATTATTAGTCCACTAAACCAGTCAAACCCATAGCTTTCATCTTTTGTTTCTATATTCTGCAATAGTCCTGCTCCAACCGGGGATTGTCCTTGGGTAAACTTCCACAGTGCATACAGGGATAATCGTCGGTTGGTGTCCCATTCCATTTGAAATGCCTAAAGAGGCCTCTGCGAGTTGGCTTCGGCCCCTCGTACGCCTACCAAAGGACCGGGTCTCTAGGGACCCGAGAAAGTCAAAAACATGAAAATAATAATAATAAATAATAATAATAATAAAAATAATAATAATAAATCCGCAAGGCAGTATTGTGGCGAACTGTTGGGCACTGGCGACCCCACGGACCTGATCTCTAGGGAGAATTCTTGTTCCTCATTTCCGGCTTGCCTTTATTGGCTGGCCGGGGTGAAAACTGACGAGGAACAGAGCTCCCACCTCTTTCTTGCCTTAATCGGCCGGTCTGAGTGGAGATTCGCAAGAGCAAACGTGCTCGGGAGAAGGATGTATAATCCAGTAAGGTGCTGGTAGGGATCTTGACCGTACTTCCGGGATTGTCCTGATAGCCGTGGTATACCTCTCCACTCCTCTAGCACCTCAGGATATGTTGCCCCCTTGGCGCTACGTTACTTTGTGCTAGCGACCCTTTTCGGGGGGCCCATTTATTGAGTGTGCAAGTCACCCCCTGCCATTTTAAAGCCGTTTTAATTGTCAATGGTCAGGCAGAGGCCAATAGTTCTTCCATAGTTAACGATTATTAGTCCACTAAACCAGCCAAACCCATAGCGTTTCATCTTTTGTTTCCATATTCTGCAATAGTCCTGCTCCAACCGGGGATTGTCCTTGGGTATATTTTCACAGTGCATACAGGGATAATCGTCGGTTGGTGTCCCATTCCATTTAAAATGTCTAAAGAGGCCTCTGCGAGTTGGCTTCGGCCCCTCGTACGCCTACCAAAGGACCGGGTCTCTAAGAAAAGGGACCCGAGAAAGTAAAAAAATAATAATAATAATCTGTGGCTCGGCTGTCAACTGGAACGTCATATTTTTTACTCAATCCGAAATTTTCAATACAAATTAATTAAATTACTTTCATCGAAATGGCAATAATCATCAGGAAAACAAGGAAAAAAAAACAGTAACGATATTGTGAAACCCAAACACGAAAAAAATTACCCCTTTTTGACCGACAACATGAAAATGATAAAATGCTGACAAGAAGCCGAGCTCGAGAACAAAACGCACCAACTCCATCTTCGGGTTCGTCGCTCAGTTCCGCCTCGCAGCCGCCGGGACCAGCGCCAGCCGTGAGTCCTGAGATTCCGGTAGCTGCAGTTGCGTCGAGCTCGAGCGACGAATACTTCTCGCCGCCGACGACACCACCACCTGCGCATCGGCGCGGACGAGGCCGACCACCGGCCAGCTTAGGACCTCGAGGCCCACCGGTCTCTGACTGGGTCCCCGCTATCGGTGGAAGTGTGCAGCGTATAAAATGGACTCAAGCCATTAATGAGAATGTGATACGCTCATACTTTGGGGCTACAAAGGGGGGAACTAACCTGACTGCGTATCGTGGTCGGATGCTCTCTCTGTTTCAGGTACTTGAGCCAGCTGTCAACGTTTCAGCGCAACGATTATCGGATCAGGTGCGGGTTATCCAGCGTAACCGTATGTTGGATGACGCCGTACTTGATAGACTGCGTCTGGAATCACGGAGCAGCCGCGTCTCACCTACTTCGCCACCGGCCGCGGTGCAAATACAACCCAGTGCAAGTGTTTCACCGCGACCCAACTGCGTCGGTGAAGATGATGATGACGGGGCCACATCCGTGAGTAACCAATGCAATGAGCGATTGAGGAGCGCTTTGGAGGATGCCTTCCGAGAGTATCGCTCCACACCGCCTGGGCTTAGACCTCGTCTACCTCGTTTGCCCATGCATAATAAAAATAGGGCGCTGGTGTGTGCTCTAGATTCACAGCTAACAAGTTATTTTGATAGCAGCGAAGACCTTGCCGATACCCACTCGATCTTGTACTGTGCGGCTGCAGCAGCATGTCGTGTAGCTCATGTCAAATTTCCTAGTAGTGACAGAGTTACACGACCAGCTGTACCAGCTTGGCAGTGCAGGATCGAGCGTCGTATCGGTGAGGCTAGAGCACTCATCGGCAAACTAATCTGCTTCAGGGAGGGCAACACTCGCCGCAGAGTGATGCGCTTTGTGAGGCGGGCGTTCTCGGGGACTGATATTAGTCCTCGGGATTATCTGACCCGCGTCACAGAGCGTATCGACTTCCTGAAGCAGAAAGTCTATGCATGGGCAAACCGTATACGTCGGTACAAGCGGCGAGTGGAGCGATACACTCAGAATCGCACATTCCAAAGCAATGAGAGGTGGGTTTATAGGGCTTGGGAGCGACCAGACCAAGGTGTGACTGATACGCGCCTACCGGATGATGATGCCATGTGTTCATTCTGGCGCAGCATCTGGTCGGTGCCTGTCAGTCATATCGAGGGCGATTGGACTCGGGAGGTCGAGCGCGCGTGCGATCCGATACCAGAAATGGGGGCAATTACCATCAGCCCCCAAGACGTAGCTCGTGCAGTTCGTCCGTTACCTAACTGGAAATCTCCGGGACCGGACGGGCTGCACAACTTTTGGATTAAATGGTTCAAAAGATCGCACGCTCGCTTGGCATCTCAATTCCAGTCTGCGTTAGAGTCAGGGTCGCTGCCCCAGTTCCTAACTACAGGAATAACCCACCTGCTCCATAAATCAGGTAGTACCGCGGAGCCTAAAAATTATAGACCGATCACGTGTTTACCGACGGTCTATAAAGTTCTTACATCCATTTTGAGAGGAAAGATTAACCATCATATTGATAGTAATTCAATAATGTCTTCTTCTCAGAATGGATGTAGGAACGGGTCCCGCGGTACTAAGGAGCTGCTCCTCATCGACATAGCCATTAGCCAACAGGTTCGACGTTCCCGAAGAGATCTGTCGACATGCTGGATAGATTATAAGAAGGCCTATGACTCGGTGCCACATACATGGCTTATGAGGGTGCTGGAGCTGTACAAAGTTGATGCAGTTTTACGCACCTTCCTGATGTCGTGTATGGGGCAGTGGAGGACGGTTCTTCACTATCCAGGGTTTCGACAGACCCAGGCGAATAGCGAACCGATAAGGATCGAGCGTGGCATATTTCAGGGTGACAGTCTGAGTCCACTGTGGTTTTGTCTGGCCCTCAACCCTCTCAGTACATTGTTGGAGGGTTCGGGCCAAGGCTACCGGTTGAGAAGAGGTGGTCAGGTCATATCGCACCTCCTTTACATGGATGACTTGAAACTCTTTGCTCCTAACAACTTGCAACTGATGAAGCTACTGAAGGTAACAGAAACCTTCAGTGGCGCCATCAGGATGGAATTTGGTTTGGACAAATGTGCGGTCATGCATGTAAAGCGAGGGGAGATTATGGAATCCCTGGGAACACAACTCTCGGATTCCATAGACCTTAGGTCCCTCTCCTCAACCGAAACTTACAAGTATTTGGGTATGTCGGAAGCGTTAGGCATCAGTGCTACGGACATGAAACAATCGTTGAAGGAGCGCTTCTTTGGCCGCCTGAACAAAGTACTTAACAGTCTTTTATCAGGCGGAAACAAGGTGCGCGCCTTCAACGGTTGGGTCATGCCGGTTTTGATGTATTCTTTCGGCATACTCAAATGGACTCAGACGGAACTTGACGCCCTGGATAGAAGGGTACGTTCACTGCTTACCGCAAATCGGATGCATCACCCACGGTCATCGGTGATGAGGCTGTATATCCCGTGGAAGTGCGGGGGTCGTGGCTTCTTAAATGCTAACACCCTGCACAACCGCGAGGTATGCAGCCTTAGGGAGTACTTCCTAGAGGCCGACGTGGGTATGCATCGAGATGTGGTAGCGGTGGACAAAGGCCTCACCGCGCTCTCCTTGGCTAACGAGAACTGGCGCAAACCTGTGGTATTAGATACTAACGACCGCAGGGAGGTATGGCAGAGCAAGGAGCTTCACGGACGCTTTCATCGGGTCCTACATGGGCCCGATGTAGACTTCTTAGCGTCCGTAGCCTGGCTTCGTTTTGGTGACCTCTTCGGGGAAACCGAAGGTTTTGTCTGTGCAATTATGGACGAAGTTATGATGACTAATAACTACCGGAAATACATTGTGAAGGATGGTACGGTTGACATATGTCGGGCATGTCACCGGCCCGGGGAATCCATCCGCCACATTATTTCCGGTTGTTCTAGTCTGGCTAACGGAGACTATTTGCACCGGCACAACCTTGTAGCCAGGATTATCCACCAGCAACTTGCTCTTAAATACAATCTTGTGGAATCGAAAGTACCGTACTATAGGTATGTGCCCGACCCAGTTCTCGAAAGTGGTAGTTGCACATTGTATTGGGATCGGTCTATCATCACTGACAGGACTATTGTTGCCAATAAGCCTGATATAGTGGTGATAGACCGACTAGAGCGTCGCGCAATGATTGTTGATATAGCAGTCCCTCATGACGAGAACCTCGTGAAGTCAGAGAAAGATAAACAAACGAAGTATCTTGACTTGGCTCGCGAGGTTGTCGACATGTGGGATGTGAACACAGCAGTTATTGTGCCGATAATCGTGACGGCCAATGGCATTATTGCCAAGAGCCTCGACCAACATCTCAAGAGGCTCTCGTTGGGCAGCTGGATCAAGGGCTTGATCCAGAAAGCAGTACTCCTGGACACGGCGCGCATTGTTAGGAGGTTCCTCTCTCAGAAGCCTTGACCACCGGTAGCTTGGACCCTGTTCCCGATACCGGTGGGCTACTATTTTTTATATTTTTAAATGTTTTTTTTAATCTATTTTTTTTTAATGAAATATTTAAAAATGTAAAATTATATGTGTAAAGAATAAATAAATGAAACAATAATAATAATAATAAAATCTGTGGCCTGGCTGTCAACTTGAATGACATAAAATTTTTCTCATTCCGTATTTTTTATATAATTTAATTTCAAAACCAAACAAAAACATGCTCATTATCCTGGGTACAACAAAAAAAAACAGTAAACTACAATACAAAAAAACGACCCTGATACAATATGGAAATATGATTCAACGAAGGTAAATTTAAATGCTGACAAGAAGCCGGGCACGTTTGCTAACTACACAGCCAACATCTTCGGGTTCGTCGCTCAGCTCCGCCTCGCAGCCGCCGGGACCAGCGCCAGCCGTGAATCCTGAGATTCCGGTAGCTGCAGTTGCGTCGAGTTCGAGCGACGAATACTTCTCGCCGCCGACGACACCGCCACCTGCGCGTCGGCGCGGACGAGGCCGACCACCGGCCAGCTTAGGACTTAGAGGCCCACTGGCCTCTGACAGGGTCCCCGCTACCGGTGGAAGTGTGCAGCGTATGAAATGGTCGCAATCGATAAACGAGAATGTGATACGCTCATACTTTGGGGCTACAGAGGGGGGAACTAACCTGACTGCGTACCGTGGTCGGATGCTCTCTCAGTTTCAGGTACTTGAGCCAGCTGTCAACGTTTCAGCCCAACGAGTGTCGGATCAGGTGCGGGTCATCCAGCGTAACCGTATGTTGGATGACGCCGTACTTGATAGACTGCGTTTGGAATCACGGAGTGGCCGCGTCTCACCTGCGTCGCCACCGGCCGCGGTGCAAATACAACTCAGTGTTTCACCGCGACCCGACCTTGTTGGTGAGGATGATGACGACGGGGCTATATCCGTGAGTACCCAATGCAATGAGCGATTGAGGAGCGCTTTGGAGGATGCTTTCCGAGAGTATCGCTCCACACCGCCAGAGCTTAGGCCTCGGCTACCTCGTTTGCCCATGCATAATAAAAATAGGGCGCTGGTGTGTGCTCTAGATTCGCAACTAGCAAGTTATTTTGATAGCAGCGAAGACCTTGCCGATACCCACTCGATCTTGTACTGTGCGGCTGCAGCGGCATGTCGTGTAGCTCATGTCAAATTTCCTGGCAGTGACAGAGTTACACGACCAGCTGTACCAGCTTGGCAGAGCAGGATCGAGCGTCGTATCGGTGAGACTAGAGCACTCATCGGCAAACTTATCTGTTTCAGGGAGGGCAACACTCGCCGCAGAGTGATGCGCTTTGTGAGGCGGGCGTTCTCGGGGACTGACATCAATCCTCGGGATTATCTCACCGGCGTCACAGAGCGTATTGACTTCCTGAAGCAAAAAATCTATGCATGGGCAAACCGTATACGTCGGTACAAGCGGCGAGTGGAGCGATATACTCAGAATCGCACATTCCAAAGGAATGAAAGGTGGGTTTATAGGGCTTGGGAGCGACCGGACCAAGGTGTGACTGATACGTGCCTACCGGATGATGAAGCCATGAGTTCATTCTGGCGCAGCATCTGGTCGGTGCCTGTCAGTCACACCGAGGGTGATTGGACTCGGGAGGTCGAACGTGCGTGCGATCCGATAACAGAAATGGGGGCAATTACCATCAGCCCCCAAGATGTAGCTCGTGCAGTTCGCCCGTTGCCTAATTGGAAATCTCCAGGACCGGACGGGCTGCACAACTTTTAGATTAAATGGTTTCAAAGATCGCATGCTCGCTTGGCATCTCAATTCCAGTCTGCCTTAGAGTCAGGGTCGCTGACCCAGTTCCTAACTACTGGATTAACCCACCTGCTCCATAAATCAGGAAGTACTACGGAACCTAAAAATTATAGGCCGATCACGTGTTTACCGACGGTCTATAAAGTTCTTACATCCATTTTGAGAGGAAAGATTAACCATCATGTTGATAGTAATTCAATTATGTCTGCCGCTCAGAATGGATGTAGGAACGGGTCCCGCGGTACTAAGGAGCTGCTCCTCATCGACATTGCCATTAGCCAACAGGTTCGTCGTTCCCGAAGGGATCTGTCGACATGCTGGATAGATTATAAGAAGGCCTATGACTCAGTGCCACATACATGGTTCATGAGGGTGCTGAAGCTGTACAAAGTTGATGCAGTCCTACGCACCTTCCTGAAGTCGTGTATGGGGCAGTGGAGGACGGTTCTTCACTATACAGGATGTCGACAGATCCAGGCGAACGGCGAACCGATATGGTTCGAGCGTGGCATATTTCAGGGTGACAGTCTGAGTCCACTGTGGTTTTGTCTGGCTCTCAACCCTCTCAGTACATTGCTGGAGGGTTCGGGCCAAGGCTACCGGTTGAGAAGAGGTGGTCAGGTCATATTGCACCTCCTTTACATGGATGACTTGAAACTCTTTGCTCCTAACAACTTGCAACTGATGAAGCTACTAAAGGTAACAGAAACCTTCAGTAGCGCCATCAGGATGGAATTTGGATTGGACAAATGTGCGGTCATGCATGTAAAGCGAGGGGAGATTATGGAATCCGTGGGAACCCAACTCTCGGATTCCATACACCTTAGGTCCCTCTCCTCAACCGAAACTTATAAGTATTTGGGTATGTCGGAAGCGTTAGGCATCAATGCTGCTGACATGAAACAATCGTTGAAGGAGCGCTTCTTTGGCCGCCTGAACAAAGTACTTAACAGTCTTTTATCAGGCGGAAACAAGGTGCGCGCCTTCAACGGTTGGGTCATGCCGGTTTTGATGTATTCTTTCGGCATACTCAAATGAACTCAGACGGAACTTGACGCCCTGGATAGGAGGGTACGTTCACTGCTTACCGCAAATCGGATGCATCACCCACGGTCATCGGTGATGAGGCTGTATATCCCGCGGAAGTGCGGGGGTCGTGGCTTCTTAAATGCTAACACCCTGCACAACCGCGAGGTATGCAGCCTTAGGGAATACTTCCTAGAGGCCGACGTGGGTATGCATCGAGATGTGGTAGCGGTGGACAAAGGCCTTACCGCGCTCTCCTTGGCTAACGAGAACTGGCGCAAACCTGTGGTATTAGATACTAACGACCGCAGGGAGGTATGGCAGAGCAAGGAGCTTCACGGACGCTTTTTCCGGACCCTACATGGGCCCGAGACGTAGACCAACTAGCGTCCGTAGCCTGGCTGCGTTTCGGTGACCTCTTTGGAGAAACCGAAGGTTTTGTTTGTGCAATTATGGACGAAGTTATCATGACGAATAACTACCGGAGATTTATTATGAAAGACGGCACGGTCGACATATGTCGGGCATGTCACCGTCCGGGAGAATCAATTCGCCACATTATCTCTGGTTGTTCTCGTCTAGCTAACGGAGAATACTTGCATAGGCACAACCTTGTAGCCAGGATTATCCATCAGCAACTTACACAATATAATACAATAGTAACTCATGAAAATGTCACACATTACTCATCAATAGATTCAGGCTGAACTGAAGATTGGATTGCAGGTAGTTTCCAAGAATACAAAAAAATGGTTTCCCGGAAACCAATTCTCAAATGATCATGGTAGAAATTTCCAAGGAGCCAAAGTCACGATCAAGAGAGTATCTATTCCATATTTTTTTCACAGATTTATATGAAAGGAACAAACTAGAACAACTTGCATAGTAAAACCGTTCAGTTATATCAAAAGAAGAATAATACATACAAATGCGAGATTCCTTAAGATGCATACAAATTGGGACGTTATTTTTCACTTTTTCAACTTGTATCATTTAACAAAATACGCATAGTAGTTGGTGCCATCAGTGACCGGCGGCGGCGATCCCTGAGAAGCGGTGGCGCGTGAGAGTTGCAACAGAAGAATACGCCCCGGGCGTCAAAAGTCGCAGAGCGTTTCATTGCCACGTGGCTCGCCGTCCAATCAAAACCAGGCCCGGGTCGACGGCGCGTTGCGTCAGAGCGGGAAGAGTCATTATTTTGATGATTTCCAGAGTTCATGAAAAGTGATTTGTTTGGATTTTTTGATAGTTATTTTTGGCTGGATATTTAAACACATGTCAGTACCTATTTTATTTTCTACATTTTAGTAAGTTTCAATATTGGAATCGTGTCCTCAAGCCCTTTATTTTGATAGGTATTTATGTTCATGAAAAGGCCACTATCTTCTTTTGTTTTCTAAAATTCATTCAATTTCACTTAAGACAAATCTAAGGATAACTGTTAAAGAAATCTATCCAGCCGTATAGGTCACAGGTCGTGCAAGAATAGACATAACATCCATTAATATAATTTTTAAACTGTAGCTGTTATGTATTGTTCTTGATACGATGTTAAAGGTAACTTATATTTTGATGAGAAATAAATCTTTATTGTTATACTTACATTCATACACACAGTCGAAAAGCATAGCCCTGCTTCGGGGACAGTCAGATAAAAAGGCAGAAATTCCTACAACTCAAACAAATAAAGGTAATTAAGAGATTAACTAATCAGTTGTATATGAATAGTTGTAGAAATCACATTATTATCTCCTAAAAAATAAAACCGACTTCCAAAAACAAAACACTACAAAGTAAAAAATAACTTTAATTTCGGAAGTCGGTGTTCAAAAACGAAATAACCAAAAACACTGACTTCCGAAAGTTGCCCCAAGCACAGCGCGCCGGCGTGATATTATGTTATGAACTGGTGTAAACAATCAACAGACAAGCGATTACAGAAATCCCGATCCATTTGCTATCATTTATTGAAGAGTTCCGTTGCCTACCTCCGAAGTTCTTTATCATATCATCACCAAATTTAAATGGGACCAGTCCGAGAAAATATTCTTCCAAACAAAAAAGAATCATCCAAATCGGTTAACAATTGGCGAAAATATCGCTAAACAAACATTTTCCATGGAATCCCATCATCAGATCCTGACTTATACCTTCCATCATCAGCTCAGCAACATGAGATGATGATTACCAGGCACAAATATCTGAATTGCGTTAAAGTTAATTAAAAACAGTGTATGTGCGTATAAAATTTGAGGGTTTCCCTCGATTTTCATGTAATCCAATCATCAGATTCTGACTTGGTGACAATGGGACCACCTCAGGAGTATAGGCTTTCGAATAAAATAGAAAAATAATTTTTAAAATCGGTTCAGAATTGGCGGAGAAATCGGTGAACATACATAAAAAAATACAGCCGAACATAGAACCTCCTCCTTTTTGAAGAAGTCGGTTAAAAATAGAAGGGCAGCGAGATGGGCAGACGACATTGTTGCCATTGCCGGCTGCCGCAAGAACGAAGAGATTAACACAAGAAAAGAGAGGCCAATGCTCAGCAGTGGGTGAGATCGAGCTGTGGATGATGATGAAAACAGTAGGAACGTCAGTGTCCTTGGAGTTTTTTGCGCGTTCTTCTACATAGAGATCTACGCTTTAGAACGTGCAAATAGCTTCATGTTTTTGACTGACCGACTGACAATTCAAAAGTGCCTTTAAATGGTTTATTTGAAATTATATGCTTTGAGCTTGAGTTTCAGTCGTAATCGCTTATAGAAGTCATTTTGTCTTGAGGAAATACTAAACCATCTCTGCTGAATGTTCAGAAACAAGTGAACGCTCAAGTTAACCCTTACAATACTTGCGAAACAAACTTTTCTTTTGCACATGAGTTCATATCAAAAAGCTTTGTTCTCCTTGTTTCGAGACGAATCGCTTTCAGTACTCGTATTGTTGTCAAAAGACGTCTGGTTTTGACGTTACACATCAATTTCTTGTTCGGCAAGATTGGCTTTTGTGAACCTGGCGATATCGTTTGCTTAGGTAAATACTGGGTGTCTAAGTGGTCTGGTAACTACGTAAATATGTCTGGGGAAAGTTAATCTATTGCGAACGAAAAGTAAGATGGTTGAATTGGCGAGCTAGTTTTGAATATTGGATTGATGTTGATTTTCCCACAATTGATGTCGATTAACTTAAAATACTGATAACGAGGATTTTACGTGGAACGGCTGTCGTAGATCTTTTTCCGTCAAACCATTGGGCTCTGAGGCACGGAGGAATATCGATAATATTGAGATGGTAAACCACCCACAAACCGATCGGCGAGCGTTGCTTAACCTTGAAAATCGATTAGTGCGGCTCTTTTAATTAGCCTCGAGCTCGTCACAGAAAATGCATGGTAATAATTATTACATAGCGACCATTGAGTAAAGAGAGTTTCAGGAACTCGTGGCTAGATTATAACAGCCACACGGGTCGATGTTCAAGGTTAAGCAACGCTTGCCAAGGTTGGTCTGTAGATGGGTGACCATCTTAACATACCGAGTTTCCTCCGTGCCTCGGAAAGCACGTTAAGCCGTTGGTCCCCGCGATCTTTGGCAGTCGTTACGGATAGTCAGAAGCCAATAAATCTGACTCCAGTCTTGCCATGAAGTACCGTGTTACCCAGTTAATGGGTTGTGGAGGTCTGGTAAGCAGCCGCCCCTCGTAAAATTATTGATATTCAGCTAAATCCGGCTTGACTGGAAGCCAACACCAATGTACTTAGGAAAAGGCAAGGCAGATGAGCGACCATTGAGTAAAGACATTTGACTAATGTGAAATCTTGAAACGAGAATGTGTAAATCAAGTATCTCTACAGGTATCTTGTGAACATCTGCACTGCTTAAAATAGAGGACCTATTTTATTTCCTAAATCTTTCTTTTATGTGTTCTCTCCAACCAGTCTTTCTTCACCTGTCTCATATTCATGTACAGTCTGTCGGCAACATTATCTGATCCACCCTAAAAACAAACGAATTCGGACCCTCTGCTTGTTACATTAAGGTTTATTCAATTTATACGAGCTTATCAGACAAGTGCTCGAGGACTTGATGAACAAATACAATAATAATACAGACACGCAAAGATCTTTAGCACGTAACGTTAAGGTAAACCCACCCAACATTGTCGGAGCCACCGACATTATGTATCATTTTGTTAAGCTATTTTAATCATTATCTCGTCGACTTTAAAGTTGAAAAGCTTTTAAATAACTCTATATAATTACAACCCAATCTTTAATTTCGCGTATTCTCGACAAGTTCTTGTGGCTTAGCGGTTTGATGCTGGATTGGCGACGAACAACATGTGGGTTCGAAAACACATTCCACATAGTATTAGTTCCTTTTTTAATTAGTTGTAATGACAATCAGTTAAAAAAGGAACTACAATATTGCTTGCATTATTAAAGAACGACCAATATGATATACGCCTAACAACTTATCTTGTAAACAGGTGGGTAAATTAAAAAAACTTTAAGTTTAGAGAATTTAAATTTACCAAAAATGGTTGGATACGAAGTAAAGCATACATTTGCTTTGTGAGGTAGATAATAAATTCATATAAGTGACAAAACTTACACTACGATTAATAGCAGTGACTGCGCACACACATTTGTAAATCGTTCCACATAACTCGTTAGCAATTTGGTGTAAAAAAGCATCATGTCGCAACTTGATGACTATACCAAACATAAAATCATATTTTTACGTGAGCAGAATGTTGGAATTAGAGAGATTGGTCGTCGACTTAATATAGCAGTAAGTGTCTATTTTATTTTATTGATTGTGATTAACGCGTAGTTTACTCCTTACAAGTTACATATACGGTTCCAAAAATGTTTTTCTTTTGTTTTAGAGAAATACGGTCAGGCTATGGCTAAGACGTTATGAAGACAATGGAAATATTCAGCGGATTCGTCCAGGAGTAAAAGCCATCAAGTATAGTCCCGAATTCAAACGCCACCGGGCTATTGTTTCAAGCCATGTTGATAATCCATTTTTGCCCATTCGTGTAACCGCAATAAACCACAATATTTCAGTGGTAACAGTGAGAAGGCACGCTGCTGGGATAAGGAATTATAAACCGGCATTGAAAATTGCATTAACACCTGCTCATCGCGTAGAAAGGGTCCGTTTTGGCCAGGAATATTTAAATTTTAATTGGGAAGAAAAAGTTGTGATCTTCACTGATGAAAAATCATTTAAATCGGACAAAGATGGACGTTAAATCTTATGGCGAAGGAAAGGAGAACGCTACAATGAGAAGTGCTTGCTACCTTGTAGAACCAGCGGTAGAATAACCCTGGGCTACTGGGGCTGGATGTCGTCTATAAGACCTGGTGAATTGGTGGAAGTTGGTGGTAGGTTTAATAGTAGTTTTTATTTGGAGATTCTGCGTGACGTCATGCTGCCGACTGTGCGAATTGCCTATCCAACATCACATATTTATTTCATGCACGATAACTGCTCCATCCACCGTGCAGGCATTGTGCAGGATTGGTTAGCTGCTCAAGAAGGTGTGACAGTTATTAATTGGCCACCTCAACAAAAGTCCTGATTTGAACCCTATAGAAAATCTATGGGGTCAAATGTTTTTAAATTGGGACACAACGGAAGTGCGAAACAAACACAACTTGGCTGAGATCGTGACATCGACTTGGGAGCACATGAGAGGCAAAGATTTGTGTTGGAATATGGGGCGCGGTATGCGTAGCCGCTTACAGCAAGTTATAGCAGGGGACCGTGCGCCAATCCGCTACTAATTAATCTAGTGTCTAGGCATTTTTAAACACACCATGTAAGTAAATGCTCAATGGATTGACTGTTAAACCATTAAAATGTTGCTGATTATGTGGTGATGTTATTGTTATAAATAGATTTTTCTATTTAAATAACATGTTTATTCACGCATGCTGTACCGGACGGGCGTGATCGACTGGAACGGGGTTGTGATGGGGTAGGTCTATCCTTTTTCTTCTCCTCCGAAGTGAACTGTGACCGACCGACGGCGTCCAGCCGCGCTGACGTCCTGTACCGGAAACTGAGGCTCTTCCGCACCTAACGTACAACGTTCTTCTATCTTGCCAAGTACTTGCTGTCTTCGGGGTAGATTGGGGTGCAGGGTGAATGCTTACCAGGGTTAAATAATAGGCAGGAATTTGACAACACTGCAGCTAATGGTTTAAGGGCAAATTCGCGAGTACTGTGATTCTATTTATAGATTCTAGGGTTTCTTCTGCCGGTGACTACGAGTTTGCTATTTTTTTGGCAATTTACTAAGGTACCAGGTTACCTTACCGTAACGAGGCCCAAAAACCACCAACTGCTTCAGTTTATTTTAACTGTTAAATTTAACTAAGGTTCTAATACATTTCCGGCTATATCTAGGTCTATTCTAGGTCTGGATAGGGGTTGATGCACCTCTATACAAATCCCCCAAAATTCCCCGTCGAACGGGGTGGAAACCAACCCTTCAACCCTGCCCACTAGTGGGCTTGTTGCATTTAACTATCGAAAATGTTACAAGTTTTGAACTTGTTTACTATTTAGGGTTGATTTCCCGGAAAACTGTGCCCCATGGGCTATGAAACTATCTATATTCGGGTAGGTGCATCATCCCTCTATCCACATACACAACTTACCAAGCCACCCCTCCAAGGGTGGAGGTACTATAGGTCAGGAACCCGGAAGAGGATAAAAATCTGTGTTTACCTGTTTATCTATTTTGGGGCTTTATGCCTTGCCTGACCATGACGATGTGCACATAATATCTAGATAGGGCTGAGTGCCAGGTTTCCAGTGCCTATGGTTTAAGACCTAAATTCCTAGATACCCTAAAGACTTAGCACTGAAGGTGCGTGTACGTGGTGGTTTTCTTCAACCACCCTACTATCTTTGAATGTGAAATGACTATTTTGTATGTACCTTCGATTAGGTTGATTTCCATCAGCCAATCAGAACACGCCCTCTGGGTGCTATCGGGAATGTGTAGGGGAAATGTGTAGCCCTACCTATTGGTCATGATTTTCTTTGAAAATAAGTTTTCCCCAGAACATCTTTTACGTGTTTGGGGAAAACGACAAACATACGATTTTTAATCGATTACATAGCTTATAAACTATCACTATGCAAGTACATAAGCTTCTAAGTTTAGTACATAGGCCTACGACTATAGGTACATAGGTACTATCTATGCGAGTTACACAATGCTAAATGCTTCTCCGCGAATATTTCTATGACTATTTGAGTATACAGGGTAATTTAATAAATACCCGAAACCTCATAATCTTGACTTCGTATCATGACGCTGAAAAACATTTGTTCTACGACTTTTCAAAATTCGAAACATTTTTATTCCATACAAAAAATATAAACATAGTTTAAATTTTGCATATTCTTTATAAGGCGGCCTACGAAAGGCCGCCAGGCCGGCGGCGCGTGACTGAGTGCGCGCGCGCGCGTAGTATACGCGAAATAAACAGACTTCAAATAAATGAAAACAATTTGTTTTTGGCTACATTGTTTAGTTGAGGTCAAAGTCGTAGAACAAATGTTGTTCAGGGTCATGATACAAAGTCAGGATTGAGAGGTTTTGGGTATTTTTTCAATTTCCCTGTATAAGCTCCTAACTTTAAAATATATAAGCTTACGACTATAGGTACATAAGGCTGTCTATGCGAGTTATACAAAGCAAAATGCTCCGTCGCGAACACATGCATTTCTCAGAAGAATTAATTTTCTCGATAACAAACATTTAAGCATAAGCACACCTTTTTTAATGTTTATAAATGGTTAGATTTGATTATGGCATACTAATATAAAATGTATATTATTTTGGAAATATATGAGCATTTACTTACTTTATCTTAACTAAGTGTTTTAATGAAATAATAAACATTTTAAACTTGCAATTGTTTAGTTTTATTTCTATACAAACTGCCCTTTTAAAAGACAAGACCCTACGTCGTCCATTAAAGAAATTTAAAATAAATGTTATGAAATAATTAAAAAAAAAACAGCTGAGCAAAAAGCTATATTTAGGTTAAACTTGGTTCGAACGTAGATAACGATGAACATCGCACTACCTTAGTGACCGCAAGACCAACTCAACTCTTATAAGGCGCATTAAAATTTGATCTTAGTTGTAATTTCTAGACGCAATATTCTAAACAATTTGAACCATATAGTATACTTTCATAAAGTTTATTCTTGCACAGCACAAGCAGCCAACCTTCTCCTCGATTCAAATAGATTATTTTGTATTTTAAATAATCACTCCATTGAGACATCACAATAAAAAAACAACCTATAAAAAAGAAATTAAAAATTGTAAAGAGACGTTGTTTTTGCAATTTAGTAAGGCAAGGTAAAATATGTTTGCGCGTAGTCACTGCGTACCCTTAGTAGCATTTGAATACCAGTTTTATAATTAATACAAATATTTATTTTTCAACTACCCACTTATTACAAGTTATGCGAAAATATTACCATTTTAGAAAGTTTATATTTGAAGGTTATCCGTCTATAGTTCTTTACAATAATACAAGAAATAGTTTTGGAATAAATTCTTAATTGAAAGCAAAACAACATCTTCGTCGCAGGATTCGATCTCGCAACTAGTTTTTCTCAGTCTTATACACAGACCACGAGACCAGAATTACTTGAACGCAATTATTAAAACAAGCTATTACACTAATTATATTATAACAAGTAGTTATAACTTAAAACCTAATGCGAACGTTTTAAAGATCAAATTTGCTTGTCTGTATTATTATTGTATTTGTTCATCAAGTCCTCGAGCACTTGTCTGTTATGCTCGTATAAATTAAATAAACCTTAATGTTACTGTCAGAGGGTCCAAATTTGTTTGTTTTTAGGGTGGGTCAGATAATGTTGCCGGCAGACTGTACATACTTTTAAGGATTTTTTAAGGATGGGAAATCATCTAATGACTCCTCCCGCTTTGGGTGAAGCAGAAAGGAGTGTCAGACTCTTAGTGACTAAAACCCATCCGTATTCCTCCTAGTTCCAAGGTACGGTGCCTCTTTCAAACAAAGTTCGCAGCCCCAGCAGGCACTGGCCCTAGCGGGCCCCATCTTCTATGCTGACTGCTCTTTGAGGCGTGCCTGGAATATAGTGCGCCGTCAACCCGGTCCTGGTTCTGATCAGACGGCGAGCCACCCAATGCTCGTCGTCCGCAGGCTTGCGCCTACGGTGGCCGAGAATCGCCCTGCGACTCGCGATGCCCGGGGCGTCCTCTTCTGTTGCGGTGGCTAGGGCGTAAGGTTTTTCTATTTCTCGCGCTTTCGGCTTCCTCCTTTGCTAGCATTACTGCTTCGCAGAAGGAAATGATCGCTTCCCATGTCTCCTCACTCCTGACCATGGCTTGAACCAGGACCGGACGCGAGAGGTCGCCGCCGCTGATCGCCTCGACGAGGACACGGCTGTGCTCCGCCCAATCAGGGCAGACCTCCACCATGTGCTTCACCAGAGAGTGGGTACTGTAAGGATTTTTAACATTTTTTTAAGAAATGTGGACGACAGCTGCTCTCTCTTTGTGAAATACAGACAATTTTAAGTCATTGTTGAACAGAATGAACAATATGGGCCCTAATATAGATCCTTTCGGAACACCTGCATACATATTAAACAATAATGATGACCTTCACACCAGTAGTACAATGCGAAAACCTGCGGGCTATCATGTGGGCTCGCACCGACAGTGCTTTTCGCTCCAGAACCATGTCAGCATGGTCTTTAAGGTCCTCGGTGAGCATGATGCACTAGATATTTAAATTGGTCCTCTCGTTTTATTGGAATACCATTGAGATTCACATTTGGAATGTTTATAGGGCTCGATACACCAATGACCTGAAAAACCATGTATTGACTCTTCTTCTTATTGTATATCAACCCATGTTCATGCGCGTATTCCGTACACGTACTGAGTAGCCTCCTCAGCCCACAGATCGACGCGCTCAGCAGCATCATGTCCTCCGCATAACTCAAATTGTTGACACAGGTTCCGTCAATATAGCATCCGACACGTTGACTGCTGAGCGAGACGATCAGTTCGTTTATATTATAATGATTGAACAATGTAGGCGAGGTCAGGCCGCCCTGTCTTACGCCACATTCATTAATATAAGGCCCGACATTGCTCCCGCCCATCGGACACTATTGACCTGGTGCCCGTACCAGTACTGGAGCATGCTGATGAGTTCCCACGGCAAACCCGTGCTCTCCCGCTTCCCCCCGAGGATGTCGTAAGACACAAGGTCAAAGGCCTTGGATAAATCGAAGAAGCACGCGTAAACCAGGGCCTTTCTCGTCGTGTGATATTTAACAGTGTGCTTTAGACATAGTATTGCACTCTCTGTGGACAGTTTAGGTCGAAAACTAAACTGGTTATCATGTTTATCTAACTGTGTGTTAAGCACACCGTCAAATACCTTAGCTACTACAGTTGCATGCGATATACGCCTGTAGTTATTTTTATCCGCCAAATCGCCCGTTTTGTTCAACCGGCACTACAACTGTCCTCATGAAGTCCGCAGGAAGGTAGGAGTGGCCCACACACAGCGAAAAGAACATTGCGAAAACTCGTGCTAAGTGCGGTCCGGCATGCTGCAGGTGCTCATTGCTGAGTGCGTCGTGCCCAGGGGATTTTCCCCGTTCAATCTTTCTTATGACCTTTGCAATATCCTTCGCGAGGAAACGTATTTCCACGCGTTTCTTGTTCGGGTCAGCATTCAGCACCGCGCCCGCCGGGCCGGGCGGCGAATGAATTGAAAATTGTTCTCTGAAACACCAAAAAAAATCCTCCATGGAAAAAAAGTTATCATTCATTCAAAATTCTGTTACTAACAACCTTGCCTATATATGGACTTTTTTATCTGAAATAAATAATTTTTATTATTTTTTTTATTAAAAAATCAAAATGTTAACAATGATTGTTTACATTTTGATTTTTTTTCTTTTTTAAATCTTTATTTTACTATCCAATGCGCGTTTTAATAGTGAAACAGATCTCATTTAATAACTTGCTGTGTGTTCTTTTTTACTTCGGACACAAAAAAATCGGCATATCTATACTTATGGAGAAAAAAGTTAGAAGCCATAAATGGGTGAATTGCCCAAGCAAACCAAATACACGGCAATCCTGAAAACGGTAGTGCAATGAGCTGGTTTATGATTTTTTTCTTGGTAAAGTAGGTACCTTGGCAAAAAAAAAATATTTATTTTATTATTTATGTACACACAGAAAAATAGTAATGGCCTCTATTATATAAAAAAATACAGTGTCATTTTATCATCGAGGTGACCTGTCCTGAAACCAATTCCGCTCATAAAATATCTTCCCCTGCAATTACTTAGTAGTTTATCAACAAAAACTAAAGTTGTTTGTTTATCTTAATTCTCATACATTTGGCTAACAGTCCACTTTTGTCCTGAAAATAGTTATCATTTTAGTGGACAGTAAGTTTTAGTAGAATAGCTCCGTCAACATTGCGCTGTTGCACCCCCTTGCCTTTTCTAACTTCGTATCAGTCCGTCTCAGCTTGTCAAACCGCAAGTTTATCATTCCAGTGGTATGGGGAAAAAACTGGTTTCATTTCGCCGGCCGTTATAACTCGTGTTAGGTTAATTTAATTTATTTCAAAATTGTGTTTTAAATTCGCCGTAAGTAGTGTTGAGATTTTGATAATGATTTTAATTCGGAGTTAAATGTAAAACTAAACTCTTTTTATCATCTCGGTGTTATAATTTCAGTGGATTCGGTGGACCGTAATACCGATAACTGTCCACGAAAATGAAATATACCTCCGAAATGATAAATTCATAAGTTTTTTGAGACCCTTGTTTCAAATATTTAGCTCGTTTGATATACGGAGGTAGATACTTTTGAATTTTTTCTTATTAACCCATTGTGTTGTCAAAATATTAGAGTTTGGAAAATTTTTAAGTTTTACTTATTAACAATTTAACTAAATTATAGATACCTAACATTTTTGTCTATGTTTACTAAATGGCATTACAAATAAAGTCGTCACAATACTAAGAAACTTCTAGATTTCTAATCGCGCTTTGTTCAGTCTATTGAAAATTCATAGATACTGAAAAGTCAATTAGTATTATAAAATAACAAACAAGAATATTTCCAAAGAATGTAGATACATAACTAGATTTGTTCGAGATATAGTAAGGACCCTCCTAACTACACAGACGATGTTCTTAGCTGTATCACTTCGGTGGGCTAATTTTATTCCGGTACACAGACTAATCATTTCAGTGGCGTAATTATCATTTCTGTGGTAATTTTTATCATTTCGGTGGACACTTTTCATTTCAGTGGACTCCCAAAAAGCAACCTTAAATATAGTTTTGATAATATTTGATGTCCACTCATGCACATAGTACAAATACGGTTTTTTTTTTGTTACTATACAACGTTGATACGACAGAGGGGTTTTCCTTTAAACTGCCTATACTAGGTACCATTTTCAAGCTCTGTACCAAAAATAAATTAATTAGGAGCAGTAGTTTAGTCGCAAATGATTTTTAAAGTTTTTGCACGGTTTGAACACGATGTATCTTTTCTAACAGCTGATTATCGTCTAAGCATAGGTCATGCACCTTACAACGATGAATCTACGATGCGTTGTTGCCGCTCTGACGCATGTCGAAGGACATTCACTAAAAATTGGCAATGCAAACAAGGAAGCAATCAATACACACACACTTGCACTTTCACTACGAAAGCGACGAACGTAGCGCATTTGAAAGAAACAGAAATAGGTCAGTTTGTTGCATCCTTGTTTTTTTGCGATCGTAAGTGGGGCCTCTATTCAGTGACGCCGACGCTGTCTTTTCGGAACGTACGGTTTGTGGAATTCACGCGCAAACAATTGTGATTTTATTTTGTTATTGTGAGAGTACACGTAACTTGGGATTATTATTATTTAGAATTAGTTTTTTTTTTGTGATTGACTGTTTTTTATGGTGATTGGGACACGTAACTTGGGATTATTATTATTTAGTATTAGTATCTCCGGACCTCACTCCCATGGATTTCTTTTTGTGGGGGTACATTAAGGGTGAAGTGTATGCCTCAGAGGTAAATACAATTGATGAGTTAAAAAATAGGAATATTTTAGCATTTCACAAATTAAAGTGCTTAGCGACGGTCAGTGATCTAATTAGAAAAATAAATAACAATATTCTCCGTCTGTATAATTTGTGCATCAATGTAAATGGAGGACACATCGAAAATTTAAAAATTTTGTGTGTTTGTTTTTGTGCGCGTACTTCGAAACGTTACCTAACATAAAAGCCAGTGCGAGCGGAGGCCTAAGTCGCCGGCCGCCACCCCGGCCCGGCCCCCGCCGAGCACACGAGATACCGCACACCGCGCTCCGGCGCGCGCGCGACGTTGCCGCTTTGTTACCTAGTGGTATCTAAGGTCAGTGTCATTTTTTTACAAAGGGTGGTTGCGTTTTATTCGGATTTGCAAGCTATTTAGTTTGTTTGAAAAAAATATTTTCTCATTTATGGCGTTTTTTGTTTTTGTACCGTATCGAATTAATACTGAACACGTATAGTATACGTAGTTTAATTTAATGCCCCTCTGTCGTATCAACTCTGTATATCATTGATTGCATTGTTATAAAATAATCTCACCGAAATGACACATAAAAATTACTTGTTGAACCACCCTGTATTTTGCGAGAAAAGAAATCGTCGAATGCAAGAGTTTCAAGAAGCGTCGGTGAATAACACATAAATAATTTTACATCCCGTGAAAAGTGTATTCTTTTTTTACGATGAACAAAATCGGCCTATGGAGAAAAAGAAGATATAGTCAGAAGTTAGAAGCCATAAATGTGTTTTGCCAGAAATAAAGTCGTCGAATGCAAGAATTTTAAAAAGCGTCGGTAAATGAGACATAAATCATTTTACAGCTCGTGAAAAGTATGTTATTTTTCATTTTGGACACAAAAATAGGCAAATGGAGAAAAAAGTTAGAAGCCATAAATGAGTTTTGCAAGAAAAGAAATAGTCGAATGCAAGACTTACAAGGAGCGTCGGTTATTGAGACAAACATCATTTTATAGCTCTTGAAAAGTGTGTTATTTTTCATAATGGACACAATAAAATCGGCCAATAGAGCAAAAAGCTGGAAGCCACTAATGTGTTTGCTAGAAATAAAGTCTAAGCCGAATGCAAGAGTTAAAAGGAGCGTCTATGAATGAGACACACATCATTTTAAAGCTCCATAGAATTGTATTATTTTTTTCTAGTGCTAAACATTTCTGAGCTAAACCGCACACAGACAGACAAACATACGAATACGGCGAAACTATATAAAGATTTCTTGTTGACTACGGAACCCTAAAAACGTATGAAACCAACTGTGACTGTAGCGAACATGTGTATATACTTACGTACCTTTAAGGATTATAGTCGTGAAGGTTCCGTGTGATAAGAACTTGGCGAACACTTTGCTTTCATCTCATAAGGATTATTGCAGCCAACTGTGAACGTTATCCTACAACAATACATGTCTGAATACCTCTTTAAGCATAATAGTCGTGATGGTTCCGTGTGACGAGAACTTGTTGAACCCTTCACTGGCATCTCATAAGGACTGATGTAACCAAGATGAACCTTGGCATACAACAGCACATTTCTACTTACCCCTTTAAGGATTGTAGTCGTGAAGGTTATAAGTATAGTAGTTATAATACGAGTAGTAGAGTAGTGAATATCGTTTGCATAATCATTATACAGACAGACTTTATTGATTTGCTTAGAAGTAAGAAGAAGAACTCTATTTTTAACCTTTTTTTAGGGTTTCTTTACCCGAAGGGTAACTAACGGAACCCTATTGCTAAGCCTCTACTGTCCGTCCATCCGTCCGTCTGGTCTGTCGTCAGCGGGCTGTATCTCAAGAACCGTAATAGGATAGAGCTCAAATTTTCACAGATTGTGTATTTCTATAGCCGCTATAACAACAAATAATTAAGGTTTATGGTACGGAACCCTTCGTGTGCGATTCCAACTCGCACTTGGAAGGTTTTTTAGCTATTTCGATGAGCTTTGGTATTTGAAAAGCACCATACACGACAGTAGATTTGAGTATAGTAGAATCTCAATAGCTTCTTGGACCAGAGCCTATGACATTGTCTCCCCATCTCATTTGCCGCCTTCTATTCCTAATTCATTAGATGTATGCCTCTGAGTCTTTTTAATTTCCTTCGCAAACTTTGACAGTCAAGCCACTAAAGTGAAAATCTAGTATACAATGAAAAACTAAAGAATACAGAATAACATTTAATTCAAAGGTTATTTTCTCCTTCAAAAGTTTAATTGCGTGTAGCGGGCCACTTTTATTAATCGGCGTATCTTGTCCCTTATGTACATGAACAAGGAGGGAGTCAGCCGAATCTCTACTTCGTAATTGAGTCGCAGTTTACCATCATTTTTATTATTATTTCCCGTAACTGTAGGAATTTTTATTCTATTCTTGTTAGCTATTTCTAATTCACTGTTAGCGGGTTTTTCTTCATCATTGAAATAATTATTATCGTAGTACCCTTCGTTTGCGTTAACGAACTCTTCAGCGCCTTTGTACTCATCAATGAATATTTTATTGCCATAGTAACCACTCTCGTCAGAGTTGTCCTTATTTGAGTTAATGATCTGTTTTGAGCTTCCCTGGAAAAGAAAGAAAATCTTTAAATTTTATAAAAAATAACATATCCTGGAAAATTACAAAAAAAAGTTTTTTTTTTGTATTAAAACAAGCTTTTCTTTCGTTCCCTTTACCATTTCTTTTTATGGGATATCATCAAATGAATCAGACTATTAGACTACAGGCGAAAGCTCTTTGCGGTCCAGGGCCGCGGTAACCCTAGTCGTTAGAATTTCCAACCCTGGCAGGTGTTCATTTCACCTGATCTTACGCGGTGAGATGTTTACAGAATCACACTGCTGAACGCTGACCCAAAATTGGTTGGGAAAAGGCTAAGCAAACTGATTGCCTGTTTCTCTGATCAGTAACGCGCTGACTCGCTTGGTTTGTGTACCTCTAGAAAGTGTTGGCCATGCTGCCGCCAGTCATTACCATTACAGACGCAAGACGACAACTGCTGAACTGCCTCCCCAAAAGGGGGGGTATGCCATAATCGCCACGCTTGGCAAGCGGGTTGGCGATAGACGGGGCCCGCTAGAGCCAGTGCCTGCTGGGGCTGCGAACTTTGTTCGAAAGAGGCACCGTACCCTGGAACGCAAAGGGCACTAGGAGGAACACAGATGAGTTTTAGTCAGTAAGAGTCTGTCACTCCTTTCTGCTTCACCCGAAGCGGGAGGAGTCATTTGATGATTTCCCATCCTTAAAAAACGAAAGGCGGGTTGGCGATCGCAGTGTATGGTGTTGCGTTTTACAGAGAACGCTGCTGCCCATTCTCTGGTAATCCCTTAGTCGCCTCTTACGACACCCACGGGAAGTGATGGAATGGTATTATTCTTTTACAGCCGACATCACACGGCACTGCCGATACCGCTAGTAGTTAAATAATATTTATTTTGAAAGTAGGTTAAACATAAAACTTTCACACGTGAATCTTTTTCGATCATTATAAACTAGATGAGGTCGGTGTATCCTCGCTGACTACCCTGAGGAGAAAGACTAAAACAAACTCAGAGTTCAAAGTCTCTTTTAAAGTCGATCACAATCGTACTGGTCAAATCGTATGAGAATTTTGTAAATCTGAGGTGGTACTTTGAGTTAAGTACCACACAGATTTGAGTTGACCTGTCCAGACAGTGCAAGTATTTTTCAGTTATCGTGTAGCTCAAACTTAGAACTTTATGGAGCTCAACAATTTGACGAACAATACCAAAATAAGGACATATTGGGTTGCCACCGAAGCGTGTATTGTTCTGTCGTGGCAAGATTATTGCCGCTTAAAAAAATAATAAAATAGAAAGTAGCTCACTTTGGCTAAGTCCACTGTCATCTGCCCAACTTGTTCTAATTTTTGGCAATTTTTTCCCTCACACTGAAATGTTTAACGTGGAGTTTAATAACAAGATTAGAAACAACCGATTAATAAAAATATTTTCCCCAACTTCTGAAAAAAAATACGATCTGGTTAGGATAACACGATTAGAAAGAATCGAAACAAGGGGAAGTTGGTCAAAAATATTCTCCGGCGGCATCTTAAAAAAATGACGATCTGTCACACATTAAACGTAAGGCAAATGATGCAATTGGCTAATAACAACTCATTAAGGCGGAATACCTGAGACTAGTTGATTTTTAGATGAGAATCACATCTAAACGGCTAGTCATAATTTTTGGAAAAAAGTACGTTACATTAGAATATCTTTTTAATAATTGAGTATATGACAATTTTGTGTTTTATTCATTCAACATAGTGTAATTAATTTGTAAAGTTATGTCTAACACGGACATAAAAACGACAATCGGATCAGAACCGCTGGGCGTATTTTAATGGAATTTACACTATCTCAAAGACAATTTAATTTTCTACATTTTGATATACGGCTATTTTTTTGAAGTCTTAGAATAATAAGGTAAGTACAAATAACTACTGGATTTTGTGTCGCGCGAGTGTTAAACGTGTGCGCGTTTTGTTCCCTCAAGATCGCTGGAGTATGTCGTCGCTTTAAACCAATAAGGTCTGTGCCTCGAGTTTTGCGGGCAGCAAGGCGGCGGCTGCGGCAGCGCGGGAACAGGGCGGGCAACATAGACCCGTTTTCGAAACCAGCGGGCAGATCACGCAGTACTATAGGTCGGTCCATTTGATTTACACATCAGATCCTGCCGCGCCGCTCTTTTCGAGGGTCCGTCTATTTGATTTACACACTAGATCCTGCCACTCCCGCACCGCCGCCATGCCACCCCGCTGTCCGCAAAACTCGAGGCAGAGGCCTAACAGCACAATTACGCGCGTTTGGTAAAATGTAACTTGTCTCAATGCACAGTTCCTGTTTATTAGCACCAGTAAGTTAGAGAAAAATCCGTCTGGGTAAGTTCGCTCTAACGTAGACTTTGTCTCTGTCATTTCTGACCTAGACTAGAGTCAAGAGCAAACTCACCACAAATAAAAAAAAGAAACGAACTTTGTGCAGGAATATTAAAAAAGAAATACAAATAAATTAGTTTGATGGAATTACCGTAGCCTTGCAATCTTTTCCAGTGCACTGTAAAAACAATGAGGTCTTTAAAAGCATAGACGTACCATAAAAGAGGCCCAATTCTACGAATTTTTAACCTGTGGTCATTGGGAGACAACTGAAATTGACGCTTTATGACATCCCACATGCACGCAGTGTAACTTCTTTTTTTTTTTTTAAAAACGCAGTGTTTAATATCCTATGGCCCCAGATCGACTAAAAAACGTGACGGCCGCCGATTATTTACAATAAAACTATTCAATTCTTGTGGCGTCGTAACGCCTATTGCAACCACGCATTCGCATTATAGTGGAAACCTGTCAAAAATGAATAGAAATTGAAGTTGTTTTGACAGATTGCGACCGAGATGCAAATGAGAACTCTGCTTAAAAATTTGTAGTATTGGCAATTAGTGAATTGGCAATAAAAATACTACTTTATACCTTCCAAGTATATTTGAGTGTTTCGATAAAATTACACCTCGTGTATCAGGTTCAGTTAAATTCATTGCATTTCTTACCTAATTTTTTCTATCTTTTCTTTAAATTAAACACTTCCTTTATTTATTTTTTATTATGAATCAACTTAACTTACCCCTGCCGCGCAATTTGTTCCATTGCACTGAAAAAAAAATTTAAATAAATCAGATAGACCAACGTTTTAACCACTCAGAGAACTAAACCCTAAATCTATATTGGTAGTAGTATCTATCTATCTATACTAATATATAAAGCTGAAGAGTTTGTTTGTTTGCTTGAACGCGCTAATCTCAGGAACTACTGGTCCAATTTGAAAAATTCTTTCAGTGTTGGATAGTCCATTTATCGAGAAAGGCTATAGGGTATATATCATCACGCTAAGCGGAGCGAAGGAGTGGAGCAGAAATGAAAATTGTGACGCAGACGAAGTTGTGTGGGTCAACTAATACTAATATGTAAAGCTGAAGAGTTTGTTTGTTTGCTTGGACTCGCTAATCTCAGGAACTCATAATGCGTACAGCTAAGGAGTGGAATTCCCTGCCGGAGTCTGTGTTTCCTGATAGCTACAACCTGGGAGTCTTTAAGTCAAGAGTGAATAGGTTATTTCTAGGCAAGCGTGCTCCATCTTCGACCACATCATCGCTTACCATCAGGTGAGATAGTGGTCAAACGCGTGCCTATCAATAGTAAAAAAAAAAAAAAATACTGGTCCGATTTGAAAAATTCTTTCAGTGTTAGATAGCTCATTTCATCAAAAAAGCTATAGGCTATATATCATCACGCTAAGACCAATAGGAGCGAAGCAGACGAGGTTGCGCGGGTCAACTAGTATTTAATAAAGATGGGACTTACTGAGGAAACACATTTTTCTCCCACACACTGAAATAGTTAATTAAAAGAAAATGTCAATATTACGCTGTGGTTGAAAGGTGTGTGCATTAGTTTGCATCATCGGTTTTTAGGGGCCACCTTATTCCCAACTATTAGAACTTCTAATGGCCAGAATCAACAGTGACGATAACAGAAAAGTGCCGAGCCGATGACGCTCGACTAGTCGCGGTGGAACAGTTCAACTGTCTTGGATCCTGCAACGAAATGAATCGGAAAAAAACAGAGAGGAATTTGTAACAATGATTATTTCAAGCAGGAAACTGCCAGTCGATTCTGTAAACATGTTGAAGTAAATTCTTGAGTGAAGTGATCACGAAGTGAGCTGTGGTTCTTGATTACTTGGATTGACTGCTCACTTCGTGATCACTTCACCCAAATCTTCACTTCGACATGCTTACAAAATCGTACTGCTGAGGTATAGTGAGGATAAGTGTGTAGCGGCATCAATGCCACAACAAGCAAACCGGCCAAGTGCGAGTCGGACTCGCACACGAAGGGTTCCGTACCATAAACCTTAGTTTGTATTATTTTTTGTCATAGCGGCAATAGATATACACAATCTGTGAAAATTTCAACTGTCTACCTTTTACGGTTTTTAAGATACAGCCCGCTGACAGGCAGACGGACGGACGGAGGGACGGACGTACGGACTACGGAGGCTTTTGGCATTGCAGCACAAAAAACGCAACGCCATCTATTCGACTAGCAGCGAACAACTAAGTCGAAATCCTGCATCGTGGAATCAGAGTTTACCGTGCGAGTTGAACATATACATCAGCCCGAATATCAACTATCGGGCAGTTGCCCGCCAGGCACAACAACTGTCTGGTCGGAGGATCCTCCCTTTACAATGGAGGTTTGCGGGACTTTGCTGTCTGTACCACATCCCTCCGAAAGTGAACTTTCATTCCACCTTGATTACATGGATTGACAGCTCACTCCATGTTCACTTCAGCTAAGTTTGCACTTAATCGCACTGTTGAGCTAGGCCATTAGCCACAAAAGGACGTTTGAATTAGTAAGTAAGTAAAGTAAGTAAGTAAGTAAATAGTTTATTTTCTCGCCACAATACAAATATTTTACACATTGTACATCAATATAATTATTATGGATATTGTGGGAGACTGGTGCCTAAGCTAGGCTTATTGCCTGTGTTTCAGGACACCAGGCCTCCTCCTTAATGTATTATGTGAATTGAATTCAGAACAATTGCCAAGCACTAAGGATTAAAATCAACCCTAACATTCACAGTTCCTAAATTGTGAGGTACATTTCAACTTTGTTATTGCAAAAACTCTTGTAGGCACGGTTTGTTCATCATCATTTCAGCCGAAAGACGTCCACTGCTAGACATAGGCCTCCCCCAAGCGTCGGTCGCCACATCGACCGGTCCTGCGCGTCCCGCATCCATCGGCTACCCGTGACCTTCACCAGGTCATCGGTCTACCTTGCTGGAGGCCTTCCAACGTTGCGTCTTCCGGTACGCGGTCGACACTCCAAAACTTTTCGGCTCTATCGACCATCTGTTCCGCGAGCAATATGCCCTGCCTTCTGCCACTTTAGTTTGGCAATCCTTCGGTTTGTTATATTTTCGGAATCTGGGGAGTTAATTTCCTTGCCAGAGTCTGTGGTTCCTGATAGCTACAACCTGGGAGTCATTAAGTCAAGAGTGAATAGGTTTTTTCTAGGCACACGTGCTCCATCTTCGATGCAGATGTATAAAGTAAAGTGAATGCAGGAAATAAAATGAATAGTTCTTCCTAGCTTTATGAACAACTCTTCTTTCTTTCTATCTTCCTAGATGTTTAAAAAAGTTTTGTAAATTACCTGGGCTTGACATGATGTTCCTTCACACTTTAATTAAAATAAAACATACGATATTACTATCACGAGAGTTATTTTTTTTTGGATATTTACTGAAAATGTATACGTGACGTAACTGCAGCTGCATTCGGTTACACTGGAAAGTGGTACGAGTACGTTGGAAAAAGGCTTACCCGATGAAACGACCTTTATTTACATAATCATCATCATATTAGCCGAAAGACGTCCACTGCTAGACATAGGTCTCCCCCAAGCGTCGCCACAACGACTGGACCTATTTTATTTACATAAAACTTATATTTTTTTAAGCCGTGTTAATTGTCAGTGGTCAGGCAGGGGCTAATAGTTCTTTCATAGTATACGGTAATCAATCTGTACTTTTGCATCTACCGGGCGATTGTCCTGGGGTACACTTTAATAGTGCATACAGGGATAATCGTCGGTTGGTTCCCCATTCCATTAGAAATGGCTACCGGGGCCTCTTTGAGTTGGCTTCGGCCCCTCGTACGCTTACCAAACGACCGGGACCCCACGGTTCTGAGACTATTCAAGACAACACTTAAAAAAAATATTTTATTAACAATGTGTATATTTTTTTAAAAATAAAAACTCCCAACCATAGCTGATTGAATGAAATACGAAAAAAAAATGAATTACCTACCTTTGTTTGAGTTCCATTTCCGTTGCCCTGTAATATATTACGACAGTATAAAATAAATAATTTAACCCTGAAAGTAACAAAAAGTCAACAATTGACTCGAGAATGTTTTCCTAACTTCGTACTGGGACTTTTTAGCCAGTCTTTTAATACACTCTAAAGCAATAGGGAATATGCATGAAAAACATATTTATACAAAAATATAATACTAACAGTGAAAATAGAATCAAAATTACTCAAAAAACGAATTTTAATCAAATATACTCGTATTTGTGCCTCTCGCGAAAACGCTGTTTTCTATGGCAGCTGTATAGGCGTCATAGACGATGACGTCAAAGTTTACATCGGACTTCTCTTTCTTTGTAATCTTTGAAACTTTAAAACTTCATCGCTGATGAAGTATGCTGATTTAATTAAAAAAATATTTTATGATTGTTAACTAGAGCGAATAAGTATTTTACTTTGCAAATAAAAAAATCGCATGCATATTCCCTATTATGTAAGTGAGAACCTACTCTTTCTAAACATTGGCTGTATACGCTCAGCTGTTGACGGCATAATTCCATAAATAAAGGACTTATGGGTAAATTTTCAAGAGGGTTTTGATGGCCAAACTACAAGGAATAATGAAAAATACTCAAAGAGAATATCTTCTAGTATTTTTCATTAGGTATCTCGGCCCGATTTGTATGAAAACTAAAATTACATAATTATTTTTTTTAAGAATCGATATTCCTAATCAGGAATCGAACCGGGTGGAATCTAATCGGTAAAAACCCACACCTTGTATTATTAATACACCCCTGAAAGTGTCACTAATAAGGACCAAATTCTGGCAGTAATAAAATATGGCAAACTAAAGGATAGAGCCCTTTTTAACAAATTATTTTTAATTAAATAAAAAAAATTATAGGTTTTTTTATTCTGAAAATTTAGTTTTAGTTTTCATCAACATCGTGCCTTAGAATATACAATAGCATAAATAGATTTTTCAAAAAAATGTTAGTTACGGTTTAGGTAGGTACGAGTTTTAGTCAATTTAATAGGCAGGTCACATAAAAAAATAAAAAATATATTAAATGAGAAATGAGCTGCCATGTGTAATTTTTTCCCAGATTTTGATCCTGTTCTTACAGAATAAGTATCAAAAGACGAGTATACTTACATAAGCCATGCACCCATCTTTTACGCACTATTAAAAATAATGTGACGTTAAAAATACATATATTTTTTTTTAGATATACTTCAATAACATACACGGGCCTGTCTGTAACTGGAAACGATCTGTAATGAGGCACAAACTTGTGCACTTTTATATCTCCGATATAATAAACAAAGTTTTACAAAAAAAAACGCAGTACCTGAAAGATGTCATTTGTCAAGTTACCTGAACGTAAATGTATGGGTAAGTCGATATTTTTTCCGCAATTTTAGTGTTCGTCTCATAGTAACATTTGCCTTTATTACCCGACGGCGAAAGAAGGAGAGTTATGCTTTCGGGTGTATGTATGTATATTTCTTTGGCACGCCCTAGAGCCTAAACGGCTTGTTGTATTTTTATGTGAGTGCAATAGATTTGTCTAAGTAGTGAGAGTGACACTGGTTCAGACAAAATAAAAAAAAAAGAAAATGGCCGATTTTTGGTGCCATAATATGCCTTCAAAGTACCGTGTTGCCCAGTTAATGGGTTGTGGAGGTCTGGTAGGCCGCTCCGCGTAAAATACTGGTATTCAGCTAAATCCGGTTTGACTGGAAGCTAACCCAATATAGTTGGGAAAAGGCTAGGCAGATGATGATGAATATGCCTTCAATTTTTTTTTTTTTCTAAACCTATCGAGTGGAGTATCAAAATAAAGGGCTCGGAGAGACGATTCCAAAAATGTAACTCACTAAAATGTAGGAAATAAAAGTTCAATCACTAATCTGATCACTCGTCAACGACAGCCGGGACCAACGGTTTTTACGTGCTTTCCGAAGCACGGAGGAAACTCGGTACGTTAAGATTGTCACCCATCCACAGACCAACTTAGGCAAGCGTTGCTTAACCTTGGAGATCGACCCGTGCGGCTGTTATTATCTATCCACGAGCTCCAATCGCACGCTACACATGTATTGAGTTTATTTTGTGACTCAGTGTATAATCTGCTGTTTGTAGGTATTGACTAGAAAAAAAAAAAAACTGCTTGAACTTGCAAATGTGTTCTTTGTTAATCTATAAATCTGAGGTATATTTTTCCTTCAATCTAGTCTCCATAGATTTAAAAAAACAACACTAATTAACAAGAAATTATGTACAAACGCGTATAAAAAATTTAAATTAATCATTGGGCATCAAAAAAATAATCCACATCGCTGTCAATGGCAAAAGTGCCCAGAACACTGGCAGCATTGCCGCGTTGAATCGCAATGCTGATTCTTTGGCCGAAGAAAAGTCCAGCCCTCTGGTCACGTGAACAGTCGACAAGTTGTTTACTGATATCCCGAAAGACTCGATGCGCACTTGGACCCCATGGCCCTAATGTTTCAACCCCAAACGGCTCAAATATGTAACTCCCAATTTAGTTGTTATATTTGCGCCGTTTGAGGTTTTCTGCACCGGCAGCGGCCGCCCCAGCGCAGCCCGCCGTGCTAAAAAGATGGGGTGGCGCAAGGGTGTCGACTAGAAATATATACTTCATATAGGTAACAAATATTTTAAACAAACTCACCACAGATCCGGACTCGGAGCCTTCTGACTGTTAAATCATTAAAGTAAATTAGAAAAAAAAACCGTAATTACTATTTATCAGCACTTCGCCCGCCACCTCTTCCGCACTGGAATTTTCTTAAGGATTCCTATTTTTTTTTTCTAGGCAAATTTTATACTAAAACCTTTCTCAAAAACCATTCTATTCATTGGTAAAAACAGCATGAAAATCTAGTAGTTTTTGAGTTTATCGCGAACATACAGACAGACGAGCGGAGGAGTTTTTTTATTACATGTAGTGATTTGCCACAGTAGCCTTACATACCTATAAATTATGTATTTAAGAGCGTTAACTCTCGTTTATAAAAGGTTTTTTTTTATTTTTTTACTAAACATAGGCACGCGTTTGACCACTATCTCACCTGATGGTAAGTGATGATGGTTTAGAGTCTAGTGTCCAAGCACTGTTGCTGAATTGGGGATAAACAATTTTCATTTCATTTCAAAGGACATCAGGGGGTTAACAAGGCCACTTACGAGAATCATAATATTAATCACACTACATCATCTTCCTGCCCTTATCCCATATTATTTGAGGTCGGCGCAACACGTTTTATTCTTCCATTCTGTTCTATCAGTCGTCACTCTATCACTAACTCCCTTTTCTTTCATATCGCTCCTCACACAATCCATCCATCTTTTCTTTGGCCTGTATTTTCATATTCATAAAATAGAGGCCAAAGTAAAAGATGAATGAAGATGATGTCATTTATGTTCATAACTCTTCTAGTTATATGCGTTTCATCCCTCCTCTTCACATGACCATACCAAGACAATTTGACAAATTTAATTTTCATCTTTATCACTAACGAATTAGGTTCAAGGTTGATTGAGAAAATTTGACAGTAACGGGTAGCATGATTTGCTTTCTGATTCTGCTAAAGTGACCTTTTTAGACCCGCTGAAGGGGCACAGGTGGGTTTTAGTCATTAAGAGTCTGACACTCCCACAACACCGAGAAGTTATTTGATGTTTTCCAATCCAAAACAAAAGTGTCCAACTTACAACTGCGTGACACTTCTTGCCGTGACACTGAAAAGAAACGAATAATAACGAAATAATAAACAAATACTCCGCAACCTTGCGTTACATACGTGATACAACTTGGTATTTAGTTTGACCTGTGGTTTGCCGTCGGCACACGTGTGTGCCATTTGGAGTCAACTGAAATTGACGCTTAATGGAACCCAAATGCAGTCCAAATCACGCAGTTTGAACTCCTTTTTAAAAAAAAACGCAGTGTTTAATATCCCATGGCCCCCCATCGACCAAAAACATGGCAGCCGTCGATTTTATAACAATAAAACTATTCAATTGTTGTGGCGTCGCCACTTCTATTACGACCAGGTGATCACAGGTTAAGGATTACGACTTTAAGACTATCATCATCATCATTAAATCAGCCGAAAGACGTCCACTGCTGGACATAGACCTCCCCGCACGCGTCGCCACAACTACCGGTCTGCGAGTCTCGCATCCATTAGGGGCTACCCGCGACTTTCACCAGGTCATCGATACACCTTGTGGGAGGCTTTCCAACGTTGTGTCTTCCGTACTTTAAGACTATGGTTAATTTAGAAAAAAAAACTTACTTTCACAAAGCATATGATTCCTTCGCACTGTAAAAATTAAATCAAATAAAAACTTTCTGTAGTAGCTACCATCAAATAATTTTACACACAAAGCAAATTCAGATAGAAGTGCACAAGTGGGTTGTTTAGTTCAAAAGATTTTTACCATAAAGAACACTTTTTGTAACTTATACACATACGTACGTACCCCTGAAATGCAATCCTCCTTGAAACACTGGAAAATAATAAGAAATTTTGTATAAGGGACTTAGTTGTACCAACAAAGTCAACTAAAATATCATTAAAAACGTAAAGTATGTATGTATTTCAAATATTGATCATCATCTGCCTAGCCTTTTCCCATCTATATTGGGGTCGGCTTCCAGTCAAACCGGATTCAGCTGAATACCAGTGTTTTACGCGGAGCGGCTGCCTATAACTGGGTTACACGGTACTTCATGGCAAGACTGGAGTCAGATTTACTGGCTTCTGACAATCCGTAACGACTGCCAAAGATCTACAAATGACAGCCGGAACCAACGACTTAACGTGCTTTCCAAGGCACGGAGGAAACTCGGTATGTTAAGATGGTCACCCATCCACAGACCAACCTTGGCAAGCGTTGCTTAACCTTAAAGATCGACCCATGCGGCTGTTATTATTTAGCCACGAGCTCCGTTCCTCAAATATTGATATCCTTTAAAATATGACGACGCATTAGTAGCGCGATCTGTTGAAGATACATCGGAACTAGATTGACGTCTGTCAATCTAGCAGAGCGTTGAGTCGGCACCGCCATGTTGAACGTCAGTTGCTTTCGAACATTAACGGCGAGCGCACCGCGGATACGACGGAAATCTCATTTAAAAATTATTAAACTTATAAATATTTCTTAGTTTATTAATCTGTTCGTATCTTGCTGACATTTCCATTTTGACACCTCATAGAATCCACCCTAGGGTGGATACTCGGAAACGTGTGTCCAAAAATCCACCCTGAGCCAGGGTATTACTAGATAAATGATCATCACACTTGCTCGTAAAGTTCTCTTATAGTCGATTGATGTGTGCTCCACCGTACCTAGGTCGGAAAAATAATCAATTCGACACAGATTTCATCCATCCACTCTGGCTCATGGTGGATTCTCGGACATACGTTTCCGAGTATCCACCCTAGGGTTTGTTTTACAGGGTGTTAAAATGGAAATGCCGTGTCTTGCTCAGAAATTGTGATCGAACATAAGATGACTCCTAAACGTTGCTCAAAATCGTTTGGATTACAGCGGAAAGCAGGGAAAATACTGTGCTTTGGTTCTTTTTAGCCGAACCAGTGATAATTAGTTAAATACCAATTAAAATAAATTCCAAAATATAGATTTGTCGCAGCCAGTTATTCATACACGCCGTATGACATAATGGCGCGCTGGATGGAACAACTCTGCTATAATAAATAATTGCAATACCTGTTTGGGGTCATCAATTTGAACAACTTGTAGCGGCATTCAATGCCGTCACAAAAAAAAACCAACAGAGCAAATCAAAATCTCAACAAAAAGAACCACAAAGCCATCTGTGCAACTTGCAGCGAACTACTACGACGCACTGCATCGCACAATCAGAGTTTACCGTGCGTTTTGAATATGTACACCAGCCCGAATATCAACTATCGGGCAGTTGCCCACACCGGACACAACAACCGTCCGGTCGGAGGATCCTCCCTTTTCAATGGAGGTTTGCGGGAATTTACTCTCTGTACCGCATCTCTCCATAAACTTTTACCAACACTGATATTTCGAAAAATAAATCGACTTCCCCACCCATTTTTGTCCGTGTAACTCGACAAAATGTACTGAACCGCAGATTTTTTTTGCGAATTCGTTTTTGGGCCCGCCGTTACCACTTAGGTATAGAATATCACTTCGTTAAGAGCCGAAGCTGACACTATATTTTGCCATACCGAGCAGTAAGACAGAAGAAACGGAGAAACCCATGGCCTGTACCTTATTTTTTAAGGATAGGAAAACATTAAATGACTCCTCCTCTGCAACAGAAGGGAGTGGTAGCCTCTTACTGACTAAAACCCTTCCGTATTCCTCCTAATGGCCTTTGCGTTCTAGGGCTACGGTTACTCTTTCGAACCAATTCCTGTACCCTGGCAGGCACTGGTCCTAGCGGGCCCCGTCTGCTGTGTTGACATCTCTTTGAGAAACGCATGGAACACATAGCGCCGTCGACGCGAGATGGCCTGTACGCAGCAGAAGAGAATTAATGTTTTTGACAGCTAAGTGCTAGTTTTCGAGCGAAGGCTCCTGAGTTCGATTACCACGTCGGTCTAAAGTTAGCCGTGTGCCTTAAAAAGAACAATAAACCATTAGTCCTGTGCCTGGTCTCTCTCTGTATCGGATAGCGTCAATGCACACAATGCCTTGTGCGCTATGTACTTTAATATCTCCTATACCGACGGCTAACCTTTATAGTGATTGGTCGTCATGGCTGAAATTGGTCAGGAGAACAATAAGATTATTATTATCTAAACGAAGTTTCTTTGAAGTGAAACTTCTATTGGCGCGCCTTGGCAGTAAAATCAACTCGTATGCCGTAACGTGCCAACATTCAAATGTGTTCAACCCGTATGGACCCGTGGTAAAATAATAAAGCCAGTAAGAAACACAACAAATGACGGAACCGACAAAACGTCATGTTTTGATGCCTCCACTACGCCACCTGTTACGAACGGCGAACTTTAGAACTAATCTATAAGATTTTTATTGGTTAAGAATTCATATAATAATGTTGACATCTGCCGTGCGTCCCATGACGGCAATTTATTCTTTCATAATTGTGTGCGTCTATCCCACAACAAAGTACCTAATACATTATTATTTCCTTACTCCATTTGTTACTGCTGCTACAATTAACTGCAGCTCTACAATATAGCTACAAACTAGTATATTGCATTAGCTCATAACTGAATCCGAGCGGTGTAAGCCAGTTATGGGTAGGTGACGTATGCAGGCGAATATTTAAGGATTGCCTTTTAAAGGTTATTTCCCTATGAAAAAACAGGACAAGTGCCAGTCGGACTCACCCACCGAGGGTTCCGTACAAAGTAGGTGCATATTACTTTAAGTTCATGAAGCCCTATAGAAGACTTTCATGAAATAACCATTCAATAGGGCTTCATGAACTAAGAGGGCTATGTTGATGATAAAAATGGTCATAATAATAATTCTTTAGATAAATACGTGTTACGGCCGCGAATCGTATTTTGTTCAATATACAGCTTCACACTGACCGGCAAATTATAAAAAACATAAAAATATTTGAATTTAGCGGGCTTCCACCTTACATAAAGTCTATATTTTTTATGATTTTATTATAATGTATAGTTTTCAGATTTTTCCCTGTACTTGTAGTATAAGACGGTATTACTTGCCCTTTTCTTTTTTTTACCGGGGAGAAATCCTCATGGATGTCCTCCACCTTGGGGCGGGCGGAGGGGTCTGTCAGACTCTTACTGACTAAAACCACCTCGGTTTTCCATCTCTCACCTTCGCCGGGGATCGCGGGAAACGCGACGTCCCCAAAGAGGGGCATGGGAACACCACGCGCCACCACCTCGGGTCCGGATGAATGAGGGCGATGGACATCCCCAAGTCCACCACCCTTGGACCTAGTTAGAGGCCGGGAGAGGGCAGCATATCCTCCGACGCCCGGTGCGCCTGCTGCGCGCAGAGGTCGAGATCTCCCTCTCCCTATCCGCAGCCTCCATCTGCGCAATAACTGTTTCACAGAAGGGGACCACCGCGTCCCAGGACTTCTCACCGTCGACCATAGCACGAACTACGGCTGGCAGCGAGAGATCACTGCCTACCACAGAGATGAGGGCACGGCGCGGCGCCTCCCAAGTCCCAAGCGGCACACTCTGCCAGCGTATGCCGCGCCGTGTCCTGAATCCGTGTGAACACACTTGCCTAGAAGTAACCTATTCAATCTTGAGTTAAAGACTCTAAGGCTGTAGCTATCAGGAAACACAGACTCTGACAGGGAATTCCACTCCTTAGCTGTACGCACTATGAATGTTTTCCCACCGTGTGTTCGTGTGGGTGGGATGTTCACCATGTACCGGTGGCGCCTTGCCGTTCGTCTTATGGTCCGATGATGGAACGGGCTTGACGGAATTAAATTATGCAATTCCGTCGCACACTCCCCAAAATGCAAACAATAGAAAACCGACAGGCCAGCAACTCGGCGTCTACGACTAGGTGAAGCGATGATCTTCGATTGTTGGCAGATATTAGCTGGATAAGAGTTAACGAGACTTTACATAAAGCTGAGCTTAGGCCCTGATAAGCACATAATAGAAATAAGAGGAGCTCGTGGGTAGATAATTACATCCGCACGGGTCGATCTTCAAGGTCAATCAACGCTTGCCAAGGTTTGTCTGTGGATGGGTGACCATCTTGACATACCGAGGTTCCTCCGTGCCTCGGAAAGCAAGTTAAGCCCTTGGTCCCGGCTGTCATTTGTAGATTTGGCAGTCGTTACAGATAGTCAAAGGCCAGTTGATCTGACTCCAGTCTTGCCATGAAGTACCGTGTTACCAGTTAATGGGTTGTGCGGGTCTGGTAGGCAGCCGCTCCGCGTAAAATACTGGTATTCAGCTAAATCCGGTTTGACTGGAAGCCAACCGCAATATAGTTGGGAAAAGGCTAGGCAGATGATGAAGCACATAATAGATTTGTCTTTAGGCCCAAAAGTTTTATTTTTCTCTTTGATATGTATTTTTATTTGATTTTAAATGTTGGAAAACGAACGCTTTTCTTTTCAACTTCTTTTTATTTTCAGCCTTAAACTCGTTACATTCTTATTCTCAATTCTCTCAAATCTCTTAAATATCCGGTGTTCCACCCAAAATCTATGTTACCCCACTAATGTTCAACCCGTGCGGTTGGAGACAATTGCCAGAACACGTGTTTCTATCTGCGAGCACTGTTTTACTGTAACACCAGTTTGTGTGCTGATTAATTTGATAGTTAGATCAGGTGTCATTTGCTAATAGTTAGTAGGTGGTATTATCATTTTGTACTTTATTTTTGAGGCTATTATGCTGTCACCACATTTCCAAAAGCGGTTCCTAAGATTTCTTTTTGTGTCTTTGTTCAACATACAGCTTCACACTGACCAGACAGATTCAAATTTAAAATAACTTCAGAAGAAAGAAAAGACCTATTATTTCGAAAGGCGGTGTCAAAAAAATTTAAACAGATTCATAAAAACTACATCAATTTACACATGAAACGACAGGCTTCTTTTGTTTATTATTGAGTGCATGACATGTTTGATTTTTATTGCATGCTAAGTAGGGACAACGTAACTGAGATATTTACAAATACCGTTGATTACGAGTATATTAATTAAAATGCAGCTAGTCGACAATATACTGCGAATGTAACCCTTTGCACGAAAAAAATGAAGACAGCAAACGAAGCGGAAGACCGTTGTTTGAAAGTTACCTGGGTAGGTATTATGACAACTTAAAACCATCATGATAACGGTGTGGGAGGGAGACGGAGTTATATAAGACGCATAAAATCATCCCTGAATACTCTGTCCCTGTGTACTCAGATGCAGTTTCTTTGTACTTCAGTTTTGTAGGTGAAATTGTGAGACAAAAACACTACAAGGTATAAAATAACTTCGGAAGAAAGAAAAGTACTTTAATTTCGGAAGTCGGTGTTTTGGTTATTTTTCGTTTTTTGACACCGACTTCCGAAATTAAAGTTCTTTTCTTTCTTCCGAAGTTATTTAATACCTTGTAGTATTTCGTTTTTAGAAGTCGGTTGTATTTATTGTAAAAAAGTTTTTTATCATTTTTTAGTGGTACCTGCGTACCCACTAACAGCGTACCGGCGGGATGTTACGTTAAGAACTGGAGTAAACACTAAAAAAACATACAATTACAGCAACCCTGGCCGATTTGCTATCATTTATTGAAGAGTTTCGTTGCCTACCTCCAAAGTTCTTCGTCAGATCTTCACCAAATTGAAAAGGAACCAGTCCAGGAAAATATTCTTCCAAACAAAAAAATAATCATTCGAATCGGCTGACAATTGGCTTAAATATCACTGAACAAACATTTTTCATGGGATCTCATCATCAGATCCTAATTAATAACTTCCATCATTAGCTCAGCAACATGAGATGATGATTACCAGGCACAAATATCTGAATTGCGTTAGAAAATGTATGAAAAACATTGTATGTGCCTACAAATATTGAGGGTTGCCCTCGATTTTCATGGGATCCCATCATCTGATTCTGACTTGGTGACAATGGGACCCATTGGCAAGTATATCCTGTCAGATGAAATAAGAATTTTTCAAATCGGTTTATAAAAACAAACATAAAAAAGTACAACCGAATTGAGATCCTCCTCCTTTTTTTAAGTCGGTTAAAATGGAAAATATGAACGGTTTAACGAGTCACTCACCAGTGCGTGGCAGCTTTCTCCTGAACACTGTAAGTAGAATGAACGTCTTGAGTGAATTAGGGATATTATTAGATAAGCGATAACAGTATTTATGTAAGTGCGGATTCAGTGGTCATTTTAAAAAGTTCGCTTAGTCTCTACAAAAAACGGAAAGGTAAAGTAAATACTTAATTGTTAAAACATCACGGTGAAGAAAAAAAATATATATTTAAGTTCAGGTTAAAAAAAAACCGAGAAAAAAAAAAGTGTGAGTCGGACTCTCACATGAAGGGTTCCGACCATAAACCTTAATTTTGATTACCTTAATATTTTCAACGGTCTACTTGTTACGGTTCTTGAGATACAGCCCGCTGACAGACAGATGGATGGACGGACGGACGGACGGACGGACGGACGGACAGCGGAGGCTTAGTAATAGGGTTCCGTTGGTTACCCTTTGCGTGCGGAACCCTAAAAAAGCTATGGGCAATGAACTACACTCAATCCTCTTGCCTCAAGAAAAGACCATGACTCATATTTCGGAATTTCTTATTCGATACTAGTCTTATTGGCAATCGCTACATTTAAAATACTGCTGCACATCTTGAGTCATAATTTATCATCTCAAGGGCTGACGATGAACTGATAAATGATGTAGGTACAATATGGGTTGACAACTTACCAACGACGCGGAATCTTGACCCTGAGTCTGTAATATTGGCAAATGTTACGCTTAAGTCACGTTTGGTGATATGAATCAAAAAGTATTTAAGGGTGCATGAATCCGGGGTGCGGAATCCGTTCGAAAGAGACGCCGCTGCCCTGGAGCGCAAAGGGCACTGGGAGGAACACGGATGGGTTTTAGTCAGTAAGAGTCTGACACTCCCTTCCGCTCCGCCCAAAGCGGAAGGAGTCATTTGATGATTTACCATCGTTAAAAAAAACAAGAGGTGTATGAATCCTTCCACCTGGCGTTAATCCCGGCTATTGCCAGGGTCCGCCTAAATCAATTAGTATTTGGGGTATTTAAAAAACGTACCTAATCATGAAAGAGAGAAGAAGAAACAATCTGGAGATGCGACGGGGTACCAGAACACGAAGGGCTTCTAACAATTTGTGCCGAAAAAAAAAAAAAAACCGATGACCTACATTACTATTCCGTAAAGAATAATACCATCCCATCACTTCCTATGGGTGTCGTAAGAGGCGACTAAGGGACTCACCAGATAATAAGCAGGAGCGTTCTCTGTCAAACGCAACGCTATACACTTCGATCGCCAACCCGCCTGCCAAGCGTGGAGATTATGGCTAACCAGCCCTTTTGGGGGAGGCCTATGTCCAGCAGGCGTCTTTCGGTTGTTATGATGATGATGGAACATCTCACCTTACTTGAACTTTGATTTAGAAGAAGTGAGCTTGTAGCGGGCTATCAGTTCACAGCTTCTGGGTGTTGTTGTCAATGACAGTTCACTTTCTTTTTCTTTTTCTCTTTCTCTTTCTCTTTCTCTTTCTCTTTCTCTTTCTCTTTCTCTTTCTCTTTCTCTTTCTCTTTCTCTTTCTCTTTCTCTTTCTCTTTCTCTTTCTCTTTCTCTTTCTCTTTCTCTTTCTCTTTCTCTTTCTCTTTCTCTTCCTTCTTCCTTTTTTATTTTTATTTTTTTTATTTCTTTTTCTTTTTCTTCTTTTTTCTTAATTTTTTTTTTAGTTTTCACTGTGAAGTTTTAACAGAATCGACTGGCTGGTGAGAGTCACGAGAGTTGGGGGTGGGATAATCCTAATATATAAAATTCTTCCGTTACTGATAAGTGACTGGCTGAGTGAGTGTCTGACAGACAACACACAGCCGGAACTACTGGTCGTTGAAAAAAATGGTATGTAGGTTCCTTGGGGAGTGTAGCGGAGAACTAAGAGACGATGTCCTGAAATTGCTACGCGAACGGAAAATAACGGGTTGTGAGCGTACGAAGTCGCAGGCGGTGACTGGATAGAATAAGGACCCGAGGATGATGAAGACGTCTACGATACTACGAGTACTATGGAATTTTACATACCAACGCTCTGCATCTTGGTGCGCTGCACTGGAAATAGTTTGTATTATTATTATTATTAATTTAATCTTTTGTGCCGTGTGGTGTCGGTTCGTGCCGTATGGTAAAGAATAATACCATCACATCACTTCCCGCGGGTGTCGTAAGAGGCGACTAAGGGACTCACCAGAGAATGGGAGAACGTTGCTGCCCATTCTCTGGTGAGTCCCTAGGGTTGGCGATCGCAGTGTATTGTGTTGTATTTTATAGAGATGAAACACAACACTATACACTGTCTGCAGCCCGCCTGCCAAGCGTGGCGATTATGGAAACCCCTCCCCCCTTTGGGGGAGGCCTATGTCCAGCAGTGGACGTCTTTCGGCTTATATGGTCATGATGACAGTGATTTTTTTATCTAATATTAAGTTAAATGTAGGTAAAAATAAGGGCACCTATGTTCTTGACGATGTAAGAAGTTGGATTTGACAGCTGAGTAGAGAGGGATGGAAGATCGCTTTACCGCTAAGCGTGAAAGAGATTTATTTTATGTCTCTTTCATACTTATTAGTAATGCAATGTTGTATCCTGCTGTCTAATCCAACCCAACTTTTTAGATTGTAACGAATGTAGAGCGTTAGATAAAAAGACGCCGCTGAGGTCTTAGACCTAGGCTTAGGCCAATGTCCATCAATGGACGTCTTTCGGCTAAAAAGATAATGATCATAATTATAAGAAAGTAGGATATGAAATTTAACTTACCGCTGCTGATGCTTGCTCCCCTTTACACTAAAATATCAAAAGATTAATAAGTTTTGGAAATTAAGTTATTGGGCTTTTTTGTCAAACCACCTGTACCACACACAGATGGGCAACGGTCTCCCCAAAATTCTTCGACTCTTCCCGTTGTTGGTGGGCGTTCTTAGTTATACAATAGGGTAGGAGTCAAAAAGAAGAGAACTGAAGATGAAACACTGGCTGGACGAGTCCGTTTGGAACAGTGTCAATTGTCAAGCAACGTTATCATTCGCATGACAGACGCGATCTGTCAAAAACGTATAGAAATTGAGGCTTTTTTGATGGATTACGACTGAAACGCGAATGCGAAGGTTGCTTAAAAATTGGCTCCCAGATTTGTCGGAGAAAGTACTCGGATATTAATGAGGGCTACCGTTTTTACACTCACCAGTTGGCGCCACTGTCGAGTAAGGTTCTTAATCGTAGCATTAAGATGAATGTATATTAATGATCTGCTTAAACCCGGTACCTTTGGGTATGCAGACGACAGCACTGTTGCTGAGAGATACGTGTCCGACGCACGAGCTGGTGGGTCGCAGATCCGGTCTCTCCGGGAGGCAATGGTTGAGCGCTTGAACGTGTCCTTACAGGCTGTCTCTGAATGGGGCGATGCCAATCCGGTCAAGTTCAATGCTGCTAAGACCCAAGCGTGTCTTTTTTCCGCCAAAAGAAGCCAATTCCGCCCAGCTTCATCTTTCCGCGGTGAAACCGTGCCGATAACCGACCATCTTGAGCTTCTTGGGGTTACATTAACATCTACTCTCAATTTTGGCCCTTACATAGAGGCAAAAGCTCAAGTGGCTGCAAAGAAGTTGGGGATTCTGGCTAAGGTGAGACGGTACTTCACGCCGGAACAGCTGCTCAAACTCTATCAAGCGCAAGTTCGAACGTGTATGGAATACTGCTCTCATCTTTGGGACGGATCTGCCAGATACCAGCTTGATGCCCTTGAGTCAATTGAGAAACGAGCCAAGAGGATCATTAGATAAATACGCGTTACAGTCGCGGATCGCATTTGGTCCACACACACAGCTACACACATACAGCTTCACACTGACCGGCAAATTGCAAAAAACATAAAAATATTTGAATTTCGCGGGCTACCCTGGAGCATCCACCTTAAAGATTAAAGTTGTTATTACGCACATGTGAACAAATTAGAAGGAAAATAAAAATAAAATAATGAAATCAAAACAAGTAAGTAACTAAACACGCGTCAATAGACAACCAACTGTGACATTTGACATTTAAAATGTCATGCTACACTAGCGCATCTAGCAGCGAATTCAAACGCGATAGCCCTCATTTTAAAGTAAAATAACGCCTTATGTTTTGGCTTCGAGTATAGGGAGCGTGCAAAATCTATACGTGGCAGCACAGAAATGACACTGTCAAGTGTGTTTCAAGTATATAATTCGAAATAGCTACGCTAGATGGCACAGTCTTCTTCGCGCACGTTCCCCTAAACTGAGCGTGCAGGAACCACAGGTGGCAACACAGAAGCGTCAATCTCAAGTATTCTGACCCTTAAAACTTCAAATATGCGACACTCCCCTATGGGTACCAGATTCATCTCGCATAAGATATTCAAGGTTGAAAAAAAAACAAAAAAAATTTGGTTGGACACGAAGAATTAAAATTGCAAAACTAACGAAATAGAGACCTTACCTCGACCTTGCATTTAGGGGTAAAACACTGAAAAATAGAAATATTTCATTAGGCGCTGGTTTCGAAATAAAAAAAAAATCGTCAATGGAGAATTATCGAGTTAACAGTATAAGCATAATTAATCAACCTGCAACATTGCTGTATGATGTGGGCCGGTGCCGTATGGTGCCGTAAAAGAATAATACCATCCCGTGGGCGTCGCAAGAGGCGACTAAGGGACTCGCCAGAGAATGGGTAGCACCGTTCTCTGTAAAACGCAACACCTATACTGCGATCGCCAACCCGCCTGCTAAGCGAGACCTATGTCCAGCAGTGGGCGTATTTCGGTTGATAAGGAATTAGAATATTATTACTTTTTGGTTACAGCTTTGTTTCTCTTCGGTTTTATTTTGTTCATGATGCTTCCCCTCCTCAGATTTTTCCGAATGTCGGGAGTGTCGGCTTTTTTTTTTACTTTTTTTCGCTTCAACTTTCTGACTTGTTGTCGAATCGTTATCCTTAAATAAATACAAAAATTAGGACTAAAAACTAGTTTGGTTGGAAACCATAATATTCAGTTATCGCTGGTCTATGTCATGGCGATATTATTTTGACCATTTATTTTTTGGCTCCATTCGACTCAAAGCCATGACTGTGATAAGAAAAAAACCGCACCCCTTCTAAAACGTCCTTATACGATCATGATTCACAGGAATATTCGTATACAAGACGAATAGCACTATCCTTTCATCTTAACGGTTTCACGATGACAACGGCACGTCTTACCAGAAAGGTTAGATTCGTTGAGAACATTTCCGAAGGGGTTTAGAGGTAGACACAGAGCGATTTTAAGTTTTCTAAAGAAAGTAAAATAAACCATTGGAGTGCAAGTCGGACTCGCGATTAGTAGGGTAACACTAAGGGTTCCGTACCACAAACCTTAATTTTTATTATTTGTTGTTATAGCAGAAATAGAAATACACAATCTGAAAATTTCAACTGTCCACCTATTACTGCCTGCTGACAGACAGACGGACGGACGGACGGACGGTTAGCGGAGACTTAGTAATAGGGTTCCGTTGGTTACCCTTTGCGTGCGGAACCAAAAAAAATCACAATTTTTCCCCGGAACTCGTTGTTGGCAATGTTCTCAACTAACTATTTAGATATCTAGCGTTTGCAAACCAAGTTTTATTAAAATTAGTTCATTCATTTCCAAGAATAAGCACCTCAAAGTTTGTATGAAACACCGTCAGGATGGATCAAACGAGATAAGTACTTGAGACTATGTGCACTATTTAAAACCTATTTTTTTGTACTGTTGATAGGCACGCGTCTGACCACCATCTCACCTGTTGTCCCTATTTAATCTTGACTTAAAGACACCCAGGTTGTGGCTATCAGGAAACACCGACTCCGTTAGGGAATTCCACTCCTTAGCTGTACACTACGAATGAGGAGCTCGTGGCTAAATAAAAACAGCCGCATGGGTCGATCTTTAAGGTTAAGCAACGCTTGCCAAGGTTGGTCTGTGGATTGGTGACCATCTTAACATACCGAGTTTCCTCCGTGCTTCGGAAAGCACGTTAAGCCGTTGGTCCCGGCTGTCATTTGTAGTTCTTTGGCAGTCGTTATGGATTGTCAGAAGCCAGTAAATCTGACTCCAGTCTTGCCAAGAAGTACCGTGTTACCCAGTTAATGGGTTGTGGAGGTCTGGTAGGCAGCCGCTCCACGTAAAACACTGGTATTCAGCTGAATCCAGTTTGACTGGAAGACCTCAATTTAGTTGGGAAAAGGCTAGGCAGATGATGTGCTGTACACTACGAATGTGTTCCCAAAACGTTTTGTGCATGTGGATGGGATGTCCACCATGTACCGGTGGCGGGAACCGATCACTTATCCGAATTTTTTTGTTCGAATTTCATTTTACCGAAAACTATTGACCGACGTTTTATTTGCTATATGAAAGAAAGAAAGAAAGAAAGAAAGAAAGAAAAATGTTTATTTGGGACTCGCACAAGACACATAAAATAAAGTAAACAAACTGTCATAAAAAAATATGTTTACACATAATTAATATGTGCGAGGCCAAAAAGGTCCCTGTCTCAGCATAAATGCTGCGATATTTAAAAATAAATATCACAGCGCTGGTCTTATGACAGGGCCCGATGTGATGCCACGGATACACAAACGAAACACACCAGTAATATATAAAAACAAATAAAATAATGAGTATGAAAGTTTCATAAATACAATAAAATGTGGAATACGTAATACAATAAATAATCAAAAATTTAACCGAACCCCAAAGGCCCAGTGCTCCAGTATCATTTGTCAGTGACAAATGACGGAACGCGCGGGCGCACTGTGGGAGGCTATGGTTGGTTGTCAAAATAATGTCAGAAACACAATATAACAGTGTAACTTATGACTACAATAATGCAACTAAATAAAAGAAAACAAAAGCCTTATAGAGTGTAGCATCTAGAATAGGGAAATTATAGTAAATATTAATGAATAGTTGAGGACTGTGTGTAGGATTATGTCATAAAAAAGTGTTATACTGAAAACATGGGACAAAATCACCAATACTAGCTGCGTGCATACCCTGGGTAAGTTCATGTAATTTCTTTTTGAATGCGCAGTAGGTGTTGCTTGAATTTTGCGCTAAAAGTACCAACTGTTTTTATAGCACGAAACGGTGGTGGCAGGTCGTTCCAACAACGAGAAGCCGCGAATTTAAAACTTCCCCGGAATGCAGCAGTCCTATGGGGCAATGTCAATAGGAGGTAAGCAGATGCTCTTGTTTTGACCTTGTTCACATCTCGCGACCAGGTTAACTTACTATACAGATAGCCTGGTTTTTTTGTGAGAATTATGCCAAATAACAGGGTAGCCAGATGAAGCTTTCTCCGCTCTGACATTCTCATCAAATTACCCTTGTTTAAAAATGGAGTTATGTGAGATCTAGGAGGGACATTAAAACAAAATCTCGCACAAGCATTCTGTACCCGCTGGATCAACCTTTCGCTCCTCCCAAGAATGCACGCCCCATACACAGTGTCAGCATAGTTCAGCTTGGATAAAATAAGTGACTCACAGAGCATGACACGCATATCCACACTTATGTAGGGACGAACACGGTATAAGAGTTTGAGGCGGTAGAAACAGTTGCGCACAGCCTCCATAACGTGAGTCTCAAAATGCAATTGCTCATCAAATACCACCCCGAGATTACGGGCTTCCTGCACCCTTTCAATGGAACATCCGTCAATCTTCAAGTCTATGCTGACATTATTCATTTTAGTTAAAAAATCTCTAGTTCCCAAAAGCATAAACTTAGATTTAATTGGGTTCAAAACCAGAGAATTTCTCCTTGACCAGACTGAGACCCTATTCAAATCCTCGTTCATTTTATTTACAGTGGCAACAGCCTGCTGAGGTTGAATTGGCAAGTACATCTGCAAATCATCAGCGTACAGGTGGAACTTTGCATTGAGCAGACAGTTCGTAATGTCAGCACTGTACAGGATGAAAAGCAGCGGACCTAGGATTGATCCCTGTGGCACACCCCTGTTCACACATTTAGGATCAGAGGACTTTATGACTCCGTCAACATCACCTAAAACCCGAATAATTGAGATCGGTGAGTTAAGTAACTTTTAAACCATTTTACTGTCTCAGAGAGGAGAAGTGAAGTATTGATTGAGTCAAAGGCACGTGAAAAATCAAGTAGGATAAGCATGGTACCCATGCCCTTGTCTCTGGCTTCAAGAGTATTTCCGACCACGTCAAGAAGGGCTGTGGCTGTGCTGTGACCCTTACGAAAACCTGACTGAACAAGCGGCAGTATATTGTGCTCCTCAAGGTATGCTCGAAGCTGGTTGGAGACAACCTTCTCCAGGACCTTGGAGAGGCATGGCAAAAGACTAATAGGGCGAAGATCTTTTACACTGGTAGGATTAAGTACCTTAGGAATAGGTCTAACTATTGCCAATTTCCACAGATCAGGGAACGAGGAGGTGGTGATGGAACGATTGATGATGGCTGTTATGGCTGCAAGAGAACAGGGAAGAGTCATCATCAGCATCTCAAGCGAGATAGAGTCAGACCCCTGAGCATTGGACTTCAGGCCATACAGCAGCCGCAGCACCACATCCTCCTGGACGGGCTCAAGTTGAAAATGACAATTGCTAAATCTTTGGTGTTCAAAATATGATAAATCGGCTGTAGCAACCTTTCCACTACCAGGCACATCCAAAAAGTGTTCATTAATTTGTTCCGGATCACTACAAAAGTGCGGCAAGGTGGGCTCTGGCTTTTTAGAGATAGCTATGGAGGATTTCAAGTGACTCCATAACTTCTTAGGCTGTTTAAGGTTTTGGGTTATTTTGGTCTTAAAATATGCACGTTTCTCACTTTCGACAGCAGCCTTAACAAGGCATTTAAGCTCTCTATATGATTCGACATGTCTTAATGCTTTTGTAGCTTTTGCCTTATTATGACTCCTGTCTCGCAGCTTCATCATTTCCCTAATAGTGTCTGTTATCCATGGCAAAGACTTATCTTTAATTAGAACTCTTTTAAGGGGCGCATGTAAATCGAATAAATTCAAAATATAATCATTGAAAGTTTCTACCATAGTATTAACATCCTCCAGGCTTTCAATATGCTTCCAATCCATCCTTTTCAAATCCTTATTAAATTGGTCTAGCAGTATATCTTTAAGGGGCCTGTAGGTGACCCAGTGCGGGGAAGGCTTCTCAATCTTAAAATTAAATTCAATAGATATAACTGCATGTTGGCCGAGCTCTGGTATATGAGATACAGAAACTTCACGTACACGGGCATCAGTGCATACAACATCAATTAGTGTCTCACTGTGATCTGTAAAATGCGTTGGCTCAGTAACAATTTGATTTAATTTGCAGGAGACTAAGAAGTTGTTGAGTAGCTTGGTTTTGTTTTCTGATTGGCTTAACATGTTAATATTGAAGTCACCCAACAAAATAACTTTATCTGCTGTGAAAGAGAAAAGAGAGTCGGTAACCGCATCTAGGAAAACATTGACATCTAACCACGGTGGCCTGTACGCAGTGCCAACGATAACCGAGTGCGAGTTGACGTTCAGTCGGAGCCACATCTGCTCGACCTGCGGCGCGGGCGGGTGCGGCACGGTGCGCGCGCGCACTCCGCGCCGCACGTAGAAGCCCACGCCGCCCCCGCGGCCGCCGCGCACGGAGCGCGCGCGCGGCACGTGCCGCAGCCGGTAGTGCGGCACGGTGCGCGCGCGCACTCCGCGCCGCACGTAGAAGCCCACGCCGCCCCCGCGGCCGCCGCGCACGGAGCGCGCGCGCGGCACGTGCCGCAGCCGGTAGTGCGGCACGGTGCGCGCGCGCACTCCGCGCCGCACGTAGAAGCCCACGCCGCCCCCGCGGCCGCCGCGCACGGAGCGCGCGCGCGGCACGTGCCGCAGCCGGTAGTGCGGCACGGTGCGCGCGCGCACTCCGCGCCGCACGTAGAAGCCCACGCCGCCCCCGCGGCCGCCGCGCACGGAGCGCGCGCGCGGCACGTGCCGCAGCCGGTAGTGCGGCACGGTGCGCGCGCGCACTCCGCGCCGCACGTAGAAGCCCACGCCGCCCCCGCGGCCGCCGCGCACGGAGCGCGCGCGCGGCACGTGCCGCAGCCGGTAGTGCGGCACGGTGCGCGCGCGCACTCCGCGCCGCACGTAGAAGCCCACGCCGCCCCCGCGGCCGCCGCGCACGGAGCGCGCGCGCGGCACGTGCCGCAGCCGGTAGTGCGGCACGGTGCGCGCGCGCACTCCGCGCCGCACGTAGAAGCCCACGCCGCCCCCGCGGCCGCCGCGCACGGAGCGCGCGCGCGGCACGTGCCGCAGCCGGTAGTGCGGCACGGTGCGCGCGCGCACTCCGCGCCGCACGTAGAAGCCCACGCCGCCCCCGCGGCCGCCGCGCACGGAGCGCGCGCGCGGCACGTGCCGCAGCCGGTAGTGCGGCACGGTGCGCGCGCGCACTCCGCGCCGCACGTAGAAGCCCACGCCGCCCCCGCGGCCGCCGCGCACGGAGCGCGCGCGCGGCACGTGCCGCAGCCGGTAGTGCGGCACGGTGCGCGCGCGCACTCCGCGCCGCACGTAGAAGCCCACGCCGCCCCCGCGGCCGCCGCGCACGGAGCGCGCGCGCGGCACGTGCCGCAGCCGGTAGCCCGGCACAGTGGGCGCGCGGCCCTCCTCTCCCGAACGGAGCCAGGTCTCGTTTATCGCCATAATATCCACCGCAATGTTTTCCATGGCCACAATAAACTCGTCATGGCGAGAACCTAGCGACCCCGCATTAAACAAACCAACTTTAAGGTATTTGGTCTTAGCCATTTACATGGTGGGTAAAGTATATAATGTATAAAATGTAAATAGTCTGTGATGGTGATGAAATATGTAATTTAGTTAGTAAAGTATAGTGTAGCTGTATAGTAGTCATAATTATAATAATAGAGTAGCATAAGCATAATAGTTTTACAAATAAATAATATGTGTATGTGTATTTAGTCAATGCTCGGGCAGCCGGTCTAAAGAATGAAATAATTAAGTACTGAGACAGGAAAACTGCTGACCTCGCACAGAGCACACTAAAAAATTTAAAAAAACATAAAACATATTCAAAAACAGTAGAACTTAAAATTAAACCCACATGAAACATACAGTTCACTATAAACCTAGACAGCCTTCTCTGCAGATACATCCTGGCCAAAAACACGATTCAGATCCTCCATCGTGCGGATGCAGTGAGTCGGCCTGCCGTCACCTTGCTTGGCAAGGATACGACCATTCTTCGTCCAAGTGTATCGCCACCCAAGACGACTGCCAGCCTCACGCACACGGTAAAATAGGTGCTTGTTAGTTCGCGTGAGCCTCTCGTTCAAAAAGAACCGACGCGGGGGCGCCGAGAAACCAAAGTCCGCCGTAGTAGCTCCGCGGCGTACACGCGCGCCCTGCAAGAGCTCGTCGCGCACAGCGCGGCGCGTCAGACGCACCACGATGCGCCGCCCGCGCGCCGCCGCCCCCGCCGCCCCCGCTGCCCCCGCTGGACTCGCTGCGCCCGCCGCCGGCTCGCGCTCCACTCGCAGACCCACGCGCTGAGCAAACACAATGTCTCGATCTTCCAGGCTCACCCCAAGTTTTGCCGCCACCAGGCCGACTGTGTGCACCACATTTTCGCCAGGTATGTCCGGGATATTTGATATCTCCAAGTCGGCGCCAAGCAAATCTTGTTCTCGATCATTGAGCTCCAGTTGCAGCTGCCCAACGATATGCTCAAGTTGGCTGATTTTGCTGTCAGGCAATGCCACACTTTGCTTGCTCTCCAGAGCCTCAATTCTGGCCTCCAGGCTATCAACTCGTTGGGTACAGGCTCCCATCGCCGAGTGCAGGCCAGCCATCTCCCGACGAAACTCCCGCATTTCATCTCGTACCTCCCGCAACTCAGACCTGAATAATCTAATTTCCTCGCGAAGGGTGAGTTGCGTGTCAGGCGAAGGCTCCCCATCAGTGCCCTGCTCGCTCCCAACCCGGGATATTCCCTTAGGTACTGCAACGGGGGGCTTGGCTAAGGAGTTCTGACCTTGGGCTCCTTTTGATGGCGACCTGTCTGCAGCGCCCTGGTCTGGTGCAGCAATCACGGCCGCCGACGCTACTGAGCCCACTGTAACCGCTCGCATTGCAGGAGTACCACTTCCTAGGCTCCTGACAGGTGTGTCGCTGTTATCACCCTTTGGCACTTTACTTTTGCACTCAGGGCACAACCAGTCACTGCTTATCTGTGATGCATCAGGTAGACAAGCTACATGGAATCTGTTATGACAGGCTGTGTTGCCGCACGTAGCGCCCCCTTTTGCTGAGAGGAACTTTCCGCACGCTGCACACTTGGCCATGGCTACACGTGGTACGGCTATTAGCTACTAGATGGCGCACACGTCCAGCGCAGTTATCACCTTGGTGACAATAGATGGCGCCTACTCCGCAAAAAAATTGATCGAAAAGAAAAATCTGGTTCAATACTAGCAACACTTTTTTTCTTTTAAGTTGTAAAGTTACACTTTTTGGAGGTACCAGTCACAACACAAAATGTACAAGTAGCTTGTTTTGGAAAAAAAAACTAAAATGTTAAATAGTTTTTAAGGATTTACACTGCCGAATCACTATTGTTTATCTTGCAAACGAACTAGCACGTAAGTCCCACTATTACGCAGTTTAAAATATAAGCTTTACACAATTTATCTTCTGTTTGCTATTTTATTTGTGTATAAACACGAACATCTGATGTGCACCGTAAGGCGTCCGTGACGTCACGTGATGCATTATTTGACATATTTTTATATCATTGAAGTACCTATCATGTGTCAAAGGTATTTTTTTACCGAACTATATTTCGCCGATTTACATAATAACTTTTTACCATTGGCCGAATCCTATTTTGAATTTTTTTCATTTGCCAAATGATTTATTTGCCATATTTTCGCGACACCGAAACATCATTTTACGGAATATTTATCACATTATATAGCGGGTTAAAAGTAACCAACCAAAGTAGCATTTTCAATTTCAAATTTAAATAGTCATAAAAAGTCACTATGATATGCTACAAAATTTAGTGACAGAAACGAATCGTTGCAAAATCGACTTTACCCAGACTTGTCTGCCCTACCCCTAGAGTGTAATTAGGAGGTGTATTAGGTGTAGGCACGGAGGGGTGGGGCAGCCCGCGAGCTAAGGAGCAGGTGAGCGTTAAAACTATCTGCGACAACAAGCTCGCGTGGAGCCGTGACAGAAGCAATGCTTGCTGTATGTTGCATGCCTGCTTGCATGTTGCATACTTGTTTGCACGCTGTTTGCTTGTTTGTATGCAGCATGCTTGTTGGCACGCTGCATGTCTGCTTGCATGCTGCATGCCTGCTTGCATGCTCCATGCTTGAAGCAAGTATCCTTGTTTGCATGCTTGTTACTGGGACCACTTAAAACCACTTGTTCAAAATATGGTTATTAAAACAGTATTATAATGAATTTTCAGAAACATAATACTTCGAAAAAATGTTATTTCAGCTAATTGTAACTTCAATAAAAAGTTTTTAGACCAAATGAGGGAGGGACGAAAAAAATCGAATTGATAATAGGTCAATTGATAACCAAAAAAAAAACAAAACGATAATAGTTGAAAAATTTTTTCGAGCGAAGAAAATGCCTAACACAAACCACATCATCCGGGGAGACGACTTCGTTATGTAGGACTTGCTCCCACTAAAAACTTCATCTGTGCACCTACTTTCTCTCTGTGCGGGTGGGCCGCAAGAACTACTACGCATGGCTCCCTCTTCCTTCAGCGATGTCCGGGTACACTGGGACATCACCACGACTCCAGGGACCTTACAGCGTGGTCGGTAGAGTCCCCGATCTAACGTCAGCAGGCCCCTCTTATGGCGGCATCAAGTCGGCATTTCGCCGCCTGCGCCGTCCTTCTGCGGCGAATCGGGTCAGCGAGGGAGTCTTCCTCCCTGACCCGCTCCGCCGCTTCCTTTTGCGAGATTATGTCCTTGTAAAAAGACGCAGCCGCCTCCCATGCCGTTTCACTGCCGATCATACCCCTAACAACGACCGGCAGTGACAGATCTTCCCCAATTTCTGCCACCAGAACGCGGCGCTGTACTTCCCAGGCAGAGCACTGCTCGAGAGTGTGCAGAGCCGTGTCTTGGCTGCACCCGCACTGGTGACACACGGGAGGCGACTCCCGTCTTGCCACTGTTGTCATTCAATACCTACCTCAACCTCTTCTGACTCCTCCTTTTTATTCCAACCTGTTCTTCCTATTTTCTTCGGCTCATCCTCTATTTGCTTTCGTGCTACTCTCTTGTTATTCAGATGTGTATCTACTGCTGCTTGCCATCGATGAGGCATCTTATATTCTTGAACTTTCTTGTCCGAATGGCCATCCAACAGATCCTCAAGTCCTTTTAAAAACTCACTTGTGTAAAATTCTGTAAAATCTGAAGCTTTCCGTTGTATTTGTAGTCTCCCTGACCCTAATTCCCTTGGTCTGTATTGGTGTACTGGGTCTAAATGAACTTGGCAAAATGTAAAGCTGAAATGGAGCGTTACAAGAAGTAAGGTGATCTCTAAAACTTTAGCCATTTTTACGTTATCATCACTATGACATGTTCAATACAATAGATTTATTTCGCTGTCCGTCTATTTCATGGTATGTAATTGATTTTTTCTGGTCACGAATTCGTGAAATTACATCTATCCGTGCACCTATCATCATCGGCCTAGGCTTTTCCCAACTATATTGGGGTCGGCTTCCAGTCAAACCGGATTTAGCTGAATACCAGTATTTTAAGTGGATCGGCTGCCTACCAGACCTCCACAACCCATTATCTGGGTAGCACGGTACTTCAGGGCAAGACTGGAGTCAGATTTACTGGCTTCTGACTATCCGTAACGACTACCAAAGATCTTCAAATGATAGCCGGGACCAACGACTTAACGTGCTTTCCGAGGCACGGCGGAAACTCGTTATGTTTAGATAGTCACCCATCCACAGATCAACCTTGGCAAGCAACTCAAGATCAACCTGTTCGGCTGTTATTATCTAACTACGAGCTCTTCAGCATCTATCCGTGCACCTATGACAAGGCCAAATTCCTAACTCCGAGCTGTCACTGAAAGGGTCGCGGGTAGCCGAAGGATGCGAGGTCACAGGTTCGGTTGTTGTGGCGACACTTGGGGGAGGCCTTTGTCCAGCAAAGGACGTCTTTTGGCTGATATGATGACGATGATGTGGCTTCTAACCACTGTTAAGTCTGGAAAGGTAGATCACCACAAACAAAAAAAAACGTTGTTTTTTTTTTTTATTGATAAAATACAGTCGTCTTCACATTTGACAAATTCCTTAACTGAAAGTTTAAAAATCTAAAGGTCCTAAGTGCTAAAATTTTAAATATTTTGTGGAAATATTTATTAAATGAAATAAAAGAAAGAAATTAGCGTTGTTCAAAAGTGATTATTCCCTTGGCATTTATATTCAGAGAGAAATGCTGACTAAATGAATATACGCATATTCGTTTAATCAGTATTTCTGTAGACTCCAATAGAGTATTTTTCTAGGTACGAAAACAAATAATTTTCTTTAGCCCGTCGCGCGTCGTGTCAAAAATATTAGACACGTATTTTTTGCCGTTTCAAATCGATAACAATTCAAAGTTCAAGAGTGAGGGCTGGTGACGTCATGTTATCGTAAAAAGTTAAACATCGCGTGAGTTTTCAACGAACTGTATCGTGTTAATTTAATTTACGTGAAAAAAAATATGTGAGAAATACTTTTTGGAAATCTATGTGATACGATTTTTTTTGATCTGGAAATAATAAAATTGGCACTTAGACAGTTTTAATTTTCTACACCTCAATTTCTGTTTCAATTATCATAGGTATATTTTTTATTGCCTCAACTTTCAGTTATGCTCACTTTTACATTTTTTAAAAACTGCATACAATGTTTGGATCACAATCAAAAATAAGAATTACATTTTTTTTTCACCCCTAACCATCCCTAATAGTCATCTCCACCATAGTCACCAGTTTGACCAAAGTCATTCAGTCCAGCGTGTCCATAGTCACCACCGGTATTTCCATAGTCAGGTCCTTGACGTTGAATGGGTCGCTGGACGTCTGGGTTTGAATTCCTCTGACCATACTGCGGGTATACTTCGTCCCAGGTGACGTTACTTGTGTGTGTGCGACCTCCGTTCTCGGAATAAGAACAGGATAATAGGGAACACTGTAAGAATAAAACAGTTGTAAGCGTCCTTGAATAATAGGGAAATAGAATAAAAATAACTCTACGAATATATTGTACACCGTTACTTCCATATTGATTTGATCCCACCAATTGCATCAGAGACTGCTTGAATGGACAGACAGGGGAGACTTAGTAATAGGGTTCCTAGTTAGGAACCTTAAAAAGACTCTGTTTTAAAAAATCGACCAGAAAAACGTCTAAAAGGGTCCGAAAAAATGACTTTTCAAGCAATTTGTTAGATATAGTTTTTTGGCGCTTACATTTAGTTCAATCACAGACTCGATGTCACCGAATGCATCAGGCAGCTTGAAAAGTCATTCCCTTCGAAGGTGTTGGTAAATTTTTAGGGTTAATTTTTTTATCAATTTCAGGTGGTAAGAGGTACACAGGGTGATCTGATACGCAAGAAAACACGTTTATTTTCATTTTGAACCAGGAAAATCAAATCATATCAATGTAAATTTCCTATTTTCTTGAAGATGTGGTAGATAAAACAAAGTTTCGAATCATATGATCAATATGGGTTCCTTCTATTTGGCAGAATCTTGATACTCCGATTTTTATTTGGCATAACTCACATGGCATAATCTTATTTAATCGAATATTTTTAAGGCATAAAAATTATTTAGCATAACTTTTGTTTGGCAGAATATTTACGTGTCCGAATTTACAATGGCATACTTTTATCTTGGCAGAATTTTGTTTCGCATAATTACCTTTGCCATAATCAATATTATGCATAATTTTGTTTAGCATAACATTTATTTAGAGATACGATTATTTGGTATGGGTGCATATATGAACATCAAAAATTAAAATAGATGTATCTTCTTGTAAAAATTAGTGTTCAAAACATCAAAAACTTATAATAATATATGGAATAAAACTGATAATTTAAATAAAGTAAATTTATGCTGTCGAATGGTTAGATAACCTACGTGCAATGTATTTAAAATCGAATGGTCTGCAAAAGTGACACAGAATGTTCTAAATATAGCATGTATTGGTAGCATTTTCAATATTAAATTAAATTTGTGTCATAAAAAGTCAATACGTTGTGCTGCAAAATTTTGTGACAGAAACGAATCGCTGCGAAACCGACTTTACGCAGTCTTGTCTGCCCTACCCCTAGAGTGTAATTTAAACCCGCGTAGGCGCGGAGGGGTAGGGCGGCCCGCGAGCTGAGGAGCAGGTGGTTTGAAGGCCCGCCACCGCGGCTGAGGCTGGCAGCCTCAGCCGCGGAGCCGCGGAGCCAAGCCGAAGCTGCGGTGGTGAGCGTTAAAACCATCTGTGACGATAAGCTCGCGTGGCGCCGCCCAAACCCCGCAGCGCCGGAGCCGTGACAGAAACAATGCTTGCTGCATGTTGCATGCCTGCTTGCATGCTGCATGCATGCTGCATGTTGCATGCCTGCTTGCATGCTACATGCATGCTGCATGCATGCTGCATGTTGCATGCCTGCTTGCATGCTGCATGCCTGCTGCATGTTGCATGCCTGCTTGCATGCTGCATGCATGCTGCATGTTGCATGCCTGCTTGCATGCTGCATGCATGCTGCATGTTGCATGCCTGCTTGCATGTTGTATGCCTGTTTGCATGCTACATGCATCCAAGCCGACAATATTTTTGTAATTAGCATTTAGGTTAGCGTTTTGATATTAGTAGTAATATCATGGTGTATGGCGAAAAAAAACGTTTCTGCCTTTTAATGACTATCGATATAAAATGTATGCCAAAAGACGATTCTGACTGTGAATTTTCTGCGATATGATGGTTCTGCTTTTTAATTATTATGGATATAAACATTATGCCTAAAGATGATTCTGACTAACAAAATAATGAGTTTTGAATGTATGACAAGTGAGTGTATTCGAAATGATTTTCTGCGAAATGAAGTTTATGCTATCCGTTGTTATGCAAAACAATATTATGACGTAAAAAGTTCTGCTATAAAAGGTAGACCCGATCAATATACTTCGATGCAATATTGTCACTGCTCTTTTACGATAGAAAACATTGCAAGTTTGCCGTTTCCTTGAGAAACAATATTCTTATTTGATTTTAAAATTGCTACGGCAGAAATAGGAATGAAATGGAAACTTTAGCAAACTGAAATATACAAATGATTTTGTGAGCAATCAACTCAAACGTTTTACTTGCAAATGAAATATAATAGAGACATTGAAAGCTTTTTATTTTTTTTTATTTGTAGTGAGTTTGATCTTGACTCTAGTCTATGTCAGAGGTGACAGAGACAAATTTAAATTGATTTTAATTTCATAATACAGCTGTACACTGGCGACAAATGTATACATTTGTCGCTAGTAATTTTTCAGTGTTTTTGAGTGGGTCGAATCTACTTGCCTCCAAATGAGTACCCGGAGTGATGCTGACAAATTTTAGATAGGGAAAACCAGTAACAGTATGCCCGACCCGAGAATCGAAACTAGGACTTCATGCGTAAAAAAAAAAAAGACCTCATGCGTATGAGATTTAATTTCTGTAGACGTTTCAGAGTTACTTACTAGTGGAGGCATTCTGAAATCTTAGATTAAAATTATACTTACAGATGCGCTGCAATGCTTGCCATAACACTAAAAACAAAATAAAGCCTTGATTATGTAAACAAAGAAACAACACTTGGCATTTTTAATTTATTAAAGCCAAGCGTAGCATTTAATCAGCCTATAAATTTTCCACTGCTGAGACTCAGGCCTCTTCCTGGAAGGTAACCAACACGCGCGCTAAGTGCCGGTTGATGGATGTCACGTTTCCATCGAATTGTTGGTCCGAGGACATGTCAGTATTCTGAAGAAAAAATCTGAAAAACTAGAAGTGACTATCAGAGTGTTACCTTGTACCCTTACAATAGGGTACTAAACAAAATTGCCAGGCGATTTTAAACAATATGCTTTGCAACTATTATTTTCACATTGGACCGTCCTGCTACGCTAAGACTGCCAAACTAAACAGTTATATACTCGATAGCAGACTGTGCCTTAAGCCACAGAGCACGGAATCGCGTAAAGCGCACAGCTTCTAACACGGTCCGTCTTTAAAGCAGTGGTGACATCTATATACCGCAAAGTACCGCCAACAAAATTAGCTCTGACGTCACATAAAACTTACATCGCGCAAAGCGCCGGGAGGGGTGTGCAAGGGGCGCACTTGCACCCTCCTGGCTTTCAATCATTGAAATTTGAACATACGAAAATAAGAAACAAAAAAAATATATTTTGGTAGAAAAAAAAATCTAACAAATCCGAGGTAAGTACTTCGAGCTCCCTTCGCTTGGACCTGCACCCGTCTTCTTTAGTTCTATGTACATTCAGTCAAAAAAGTATCGGGAATGGATGATTTGTTTATGGTTCCAAATTCAAATTTTTGTTTTTTTGTAGTTGTTAGATTGGCACAACTGTTTTCCATTTTGGCGCGGAGTTTGAGTTGCATCTGTTATTTATATTAAATACAGTGCTGGTTTTAGTAATATCATATATAGTGTGTATTGCGAATTTCATAATGGACAAAAATATCGAACAAAGAGTTTGTCTTAAATTTTGCATCGCCAATGGAATTTCGTGTTCGGAGTCACTGAAAATGTTACAGAAGGCTTACGGTGAATCGACTTTATCAAAAACTCGTGGTTATGAGTGGTTCAAAGCGTTCAAAAGCGGTCGAGATGTGATGGAAGATTTGCCTCGCTCTGGTAGGCCGTCAACGTCTGCAACTGAAGTTAACATCGCAAAAGTGAAGGAAATAGTGACTTAAAATCCCCATTCAACTCTGAGAGAGATAGCCGCCGAACTTTCTGTATCTCACGAGTCGATCCGTACCATTTTAACTAATCATTTGGGTATGAAACATGTTGCTGCTCGGCTAGTCCCAAAAGATCTGAATTTTCTCCAAAAACTCAATCGCATGAAAGTCGCTGAGGAGATGCTAGAACGAGTCAGTTCGGACCCAACATTCATGAAACGCATTGTTACTGGTGACGAGACGTGGGTTTACGAGTTTGACATGCAAACTAGTCAACAAGCTTCGGAGTGGCGCCTTCCAACTGAACCGAAACCGAAAAAACCACGCCAAAGTCGATCAAAAGTCAAAGTCATGTTGACTGTTTTCTTTGACTATCGCGGTGTTGTGCACTCTGAATTCTTACCGGAAGGTCTAACGGTAAATAAAGAATATTATTTGAGCGTTATGCGGCGTTTAAGAGAGCAAATTCGACGAAAAAGGCCAGATTTGTGGAAAGAAAATTCTTGGATTTTGCACCACGACAATGCGCCTTCGCACAAGGCTATCATTGTGAACGAATTTTTAACCAAACACTCAACAAATACCATCCAGCAACCACCATATTCACCAGATATGGCTCCTGCTGACTTTTTCTTTTTCCTAAACTCAAATTACCACTTCGTGGCACCCGTTTTCAATCGATAGAAGACATAAAGGAGAATTCGCGGCGAGAACTGAACTCATTTCCGGAAGCAGCGTTTAAAAAATGTTTTGATGAATGGATTATTCGTTGGCGCAAGTGTATCGTTTCTAAAGGAGCATACTTTGAAGGTGATAAAATAAATTTGGATGAATAACAGACATTTTGTGTATTATTGATCTTTTCCCGGTACTTTCTTGACAGAGTAGTATGAGTGAGTAGGCAAAGGAAACCCTATCTTGTATACTGAGGCGGGGATTTGAAGCTGCATCCCCCCTGAAAATAATCCTGCCCCTGGTTTTTGTCGATTGCTGCGCATGATTGCAACAACCGACAACAACCATGGAGCAGTTGCACGAAGAACCCCACTCCGTCTTGCCAGAGAATAATGAACTTTCTTATATAGGAAGAGGAACTTTTCACCTATCCCTCAAACTTTTAAACATCCGTCAGTATCTTTGTATTACTTGTGTGGTAAGGCATAACGAGGACATGCTAGGATTGTATGGATCGTGGCATACGCTGGCCGAGTGTGCCGCTTGGGACGAGCCGCGCCGTGCCGTCATCTCTGTGGTAGGCAGTGATCTCTCACTTCCGGCCGTAGTTCGTGCTTTGATCTACGGCGAGGAGTCCTGGGACGCGATGGTCTCCTTCTGCGAAATAGTTATCGCGCAGAAGAAGGCTGTGGAAAGGGAGAGGCCCTGCCCACTGGGTCCAGGGGCGGCAGTCCTGGGGATGGCCGTCGCGCCCCATTCATCCGGACCCGAGGTGGCGACGCGTAGTGTTCCCGTGCGAATGCGTTATGACACGCAAATGACGCGTAATCTTTTCTTCATCTATCTTTTCTGTGACTTATATGGTGTACATAATAAAGAGTATTCTATTCTATTAATTTTTTTTTGACGTCGCAGAAGGAGTCAAACACCTCGCTCGCTGACCCGAGGTGGCCCGCAGAGGCGGGCCACCTCGGGAAAGCACGGAATATCACGGAAAGCCAAATAAGTTCTCTCACCTACGCCGGGGATCGCAATCCCCGGCGTAGGTGAGAGATGGAACACCGGGGTGGTTTTAGTCAGTAATAATCTGACAGACCGGAGGGAACTCCTCATGGATGTCCTCCACCCTGGGGCGAGCGGAGGACATTTTTTATTTTATTTTGTTGTAACAGGCAAACAAACAGTATTAACAACTACAAATTTAACAACAAATTATGCAACTAAAAACCAATCACAAGTTTTCGCATTTAAACAGCTAAATATGAAGAGCATGCTTGATGGAGAGAAAAAAAAAAAAAAACAATAAAAAAAGTAAATTACAATGACGCTGTACGTAAACAATATTATACAGTTAAAAATGATACGTAGTTAAGTGCTAAAGAAAAACAGTTAGTGAACCAATTCGAACCAATGTTTAGTAAGTATTCGATTGAATACATTCGGCTTAGTAGTAAATAAGTCAAGTTCAGAAAATTCAACCAAATTGTTGTAAGACTTTGCGCATCTTACAAAAAATGAATTCTGTCTGTAATTTGTATAGCAGCGGGGGACGTTAAGAAGAAGAAAGGATATTCTAGCAGATCTAGGTAGTCGTAAGTAGGGGCGCGTAAATTAATTTTGGAGAGAAGTTGACATCCATGAGGATTTCCCTCCGTTAAATAAAAAAAAGGATTGTATGGATTGTGAAAACGACGCCTCTAGAAGCGGCCGCCCGCCTTCTGTTCTAAGCTCTATGTACCAAACAAAATAAACGCTAAAACAATTGAATCCACATACCTTGGCCTCGCAGTTCATACCCTCGCACTGCAATCCAATAAGAATGACCAACATGTAGTGTATGTGCAACGTTCCAACACTTGTACAATACACTTCAACACACAATGCAATACACACAGTGGATTCTGCGGCATGCATGGATATCTGTTTGATATTTCTTTGTGGCCAGTTTTGATGTAGAATAACTGGCTGTTTTTATGTGTGTTTTCTATTTCGATTTTAATTAAAAGTCGTCGAAATTTTATATACTTTACTTTTTTCTAAAGTATCTTTAAAAATGGTTTTGTTATCGTTCCAATTCTAGGCAAAGGCATTCTTTCTGGTCATCATTCAGTGGAAAAGCATCCACAGCCGGACATAACTCTCTCCCAAGAGTCGCAGTCACAGCGACTGGTCCTTCAATTCTTGCATCCAGTTGACTCCCGCGGCCCTCACTAGGTCATCTGGTCTTTGAAATCTATTAATGCGATATTTTGCGTGGTTTTAAATGAATATAAATGGTTTAGTTGACATTCTTCTTCTTATCGTGTAGGTTTAGAACAGGTGACATCATCGTCAGAGTTTCTAAACTATCTCAAGGGCCTCTGACATGGTTGACATTTACAACTAGCCATTATAGACAAAATAGTATATTACATTTAAAAAAGGGAGTAAATAAAACTTATAAAATAAAGCAAAGATATATGCCGCCAAAATTTTAACTTCTCCGTAAGTAAGCAAAGCTGGGGAAAGGAATTGAAAATGAAACCTACCTTGGCAGTACACTGCTCGCCGATGCACTGAAATTAAAAGCAAACAGGTTTATGTACTTGTAAGAAACTTATTACTTGCCTTATGTTACGTTGAATAGTAATGCTCTGCAGACTGCTGCTCAATTTTATTATGGCTTGCTTTCACTGAAGAGGAAATGCGGACGGAGAGGCTTTTGACTAAACAGTCATAATTCGATGTTTGTCTCTCGCCTGTTTTCTCCTCCAATCATCGTCATCATTTGCCTAGCCGTTTCCCAACTACATTGGGCTCGGCTCGTTTTCTACCGGTTGCATTTTGGGGAATGTGCGACGGAATTGCATAATTTAATTCTGCCAAGCCCGTTCCATCATCGGACCACAAGAAGAACGGTGATGCGCCACCGGTACACGGTGGACATCCCACTCACGCGCACAAAACGTTTTGGGATCACATTCATAATGCGTACAGCTAAGTCTGTGTTTCCCGATAGCTACAACCTGGGAGTCTTTAAGTCAAGAGTGAATAGGTTACTTCTAGGCAAGCGTGCTACATCTTCGACCACATCATCGCTTACCATCAGGTGAGATGGTGGTCAAGCGCGTGCCTATCAAGAGTAAAAAAAAAAAATTCGAGGAGGAAATAGGCAAGAGCCAACCTTCAAATTACGACATTTTAGTCAAAAGCCTCTCCCCCTGCATTTTCTTTTAATGCGGCCTCATTATTAGGCTGCGTATAATAGATAGAGATGCGATATGCCTCATCGCTTGCAATTTATTGAAAATACCGCATTTACGAAAGTACTTTTTTTTAAAGATGCGATATTAGAAAATAAAAATTATCAGGTTCTGCATTATGATACATTACTTTGACTATAATTCGTTATTTTTATTAAGATTCTATATTTTATATTACTTTAACCTCACTAGCCAATGCGGTAAGATCAAAGTGAGAGACTATTCTGGTAATAATTTGCATCGAGTTTTTTTTCTCTTAAATTAGTCTCTGGAACAAAGCGCAAAAAATATAGTCAAGATTAACATACATTTTTTCGCAACCCTCAAACAAAACAAATAGAAAAAATAAAATCTGACTGGAAACAAGTTTGTTGAAATCAATAGTGGATTTTACTTCTGCATATTTTTTCAGGGTGTACTGTCATGATGTTATTTAATTCCAAACCGCGACTTCGTTCGCGCATATCCCGTTTTTTCCCATCCTCGTAGGAATCTCGGGAAATCCTCTTAGTGCTCGCTTACATATCCCATGGAACCTACATACCAAATTTCAGCTTTCTATGACCAGTAGTTGCGGCTGTGCGTTGTCTGTCAGTCACTCAATCAGTCACTTATGGAAGAATCTTATAAAAATTGATGATAATCTTTCTTCTATTTAGATCTGTCGTAGCTAGGATTTGGCAACACAATGTTAATTATTGTACCTTACAATATCACGCATTCGCTACGCCCCGTAGCGTCGTAGCTAGGATGTAGCAACACATTGACAATAGACCTTACAATATCCCGCATTCGCTACGCCCCGTAGCGTCGTAGCTAGGATGTAGCAACACATTGACAATGGACCCTACAATATCACGCATTTGCTACGCCCCGTAGCGTCGTAGCTAGGATGTAGCAACACATTGACAATGGACCTTACAATATCCCGCATTCGCTACGCCCCGTAGCGTCGTAGCTAGTATGTAGCAATACATTGACAATGGACCTTACACGGCCCCGTAGCAAACCCGTAGCTATGCCATCTACGCCGTAGCAACAATCACTAATGTGTGATTAACGCACACACTAGTGTGCGCTGTTTGTTTAACTATTGTATCTGCTGTGCGGACAGTGAATCTATTAACTATGGAAAAATGCTTTGCAAATAGATCTCTTGTAAAATTTGCAAGCGTACTCATCCTTTTGGCGATATTCTCCTAATTTTTTTAAGGAGAATTTTGCATAAAACATACCATAGCGTTACATCCTGGTCCCTTGCACTGAAAATGATAAATGTAATGATTAAACAAAAAATAAAATTAATCTCAGAAAGATAGAAAAAACTTTAAGACATTTAAAAAGAAATTGTGAACACGAACCACAGCATTACAGCTTACTCCCACACACTGAGAAAATTAAAGTTATAAATTACTATTTTAAAATCTATATCTATACCTATTTAATGCTATAAAGATACAGTGCTATTTATGTTTGAGTTTTTTTAAGAACGGGATATCATGAAATGACTTCTTGCGCTGGGCGGAGCGGAAGGGAGTGTCAGACTCTTATTGACTAAAACCCATCTATGTTCTTCAAATAGCCCTTTGCGTTCCAGAGTTGCGATGACACTTTCGAACAAATTCCGCAAAATTGTGGAACGTCTAGGATAATCTCATGAACCAGTGCATCAATTTCAATAATCTTTCACCATTTCAAAGTGGAGTAGGATATAATTATAAAAAAATCAGCGGTGCAGTACATTTCTCAAAAAATCTTCTCTCGATTTTTTTTTGCGATTTCAGAGTTGGTCCCATACTAAAAATTGTCCATAATTATGAGTACAATGCGTCTGCGCTAATAGAAAGGCACTTTGTCTAAACTTTTTAAAGGAAAAAAAAATAAAGCTACATACTCCAGAAGCACAGGAATCGCCTTTACACTGAAAAGGAAAAGTATATGTTGATGGTTTATAGATGAGAGCAAAAGAAAAGGTGGCAGACTATCAATCAATCAATTCATTTATTTATCAAGAAACTATGACTCATTTGTTAGTAAAAAACTATAAGTACTATGTTAGTAATACTACTACGTTACTTATACTATGTGAATAATTTTGTTTAATAGAAGAAAAAGGCACAAATGACTGCGTGATAAGGGGGGAAAGGAAGAAGAACTCGTGTTTCGTCGACCCCAAGTAAGAGCCCGTTCCCACTATGACGGACCGTTTATTTACCCCGTCCGTCTGAAGAGACGGATGTGCCAGAGGCACTACAATTTATATGACACTGTTCACATTTAGACGGATCCGAGAAAAAGAACGGAGATTTTGCCACAGTGAAGAGCCGTAAAGACGCCCGGATCGGATGTGGTGTGAAAAAATCTGCCGATAGTCGGCCGTCATCTTCCGTTTAAACAGACGGTTCGTCTAATTATGAACGCGCACGTTCAGCCGCCATCTTCCGTTTAGACGGACGGAGGAAGATCTAAAAGAATAGGCATCCTGTCGGCTTACCGTGCAGTCGCAGCTAGCTTTATGGCACTGTAACAAATCACAAAAACGTAATTTACAATTTATCATCATCATCAACATCATTTCTTCAGCCTTCTTCTTCTTTCCGAGTCGATGGTTAGGTTAGATCTCCTCAGATTTTATGGGCCTGGTAGGTGTCCGCGTCAATTGCAGCGCATCCATTATATCCCCCAAAGTACAGACTTATGCGAATTTAGGGCGCTCCAACGTTTGGCTCATGTTCTGAACAGGAGCACCACACTCACATTGAGAATCTGCCGGGTGTATGAAATCCCATTTCGCCAGCTTGTGTCTGCAGCGGCCTACCTGGGTGCAACCGAGTCATTTCCATAATGCCACTCAAGATCACGTCCAGGTGGCATATGTTCCTGGGGTTGCCAGTAGTTGGGTGGTGGTGGATAATGTTTTCCCCACAGCTTGGTTCTCACATTAGCTGGACGGTCTTGGATGGCCTCTGTACAAGAAGAAACTCTTGTATGTATGTAAATCCAGCCCGTATTTTGCGTGAAAAGAAACTCTTCCGGCTCTTAAGGCTACCCCGGACTGTTATGGGATCCCTTCATATAATTTTTATGACTAAGAAAAACTGTGAAATTAATTTTAAGAAGAAAATTTCTTACTCTTGTCTGGCACCCCTCGTTAGCACACTGAAAAAAAACAAATCAGTTTCCATTAAATTAACTAAACTATAAAGCCGCGAACCACCGCGGTGGGTTCGCATGTGCACGCTATCCACGGCCACGCGGCACATTTTAGCAGAGTGGGCTTATTTGTTTAACAAGGTGGGTCTACGTTTCCACTGAAGTACACGCTACACGCCCACGAATACGTACAACTGTAGCGTGGCCCACCGCGGTACATGGAGAGGCTACGCACTTTTTTTTGCAAGAATATGGTTTTGACATAATCGAGCTACGTGGGCGCCATATTCGAGCAAGCTAAGCGTGCCAATGACGTCACTTGATGCGTAGCGTGTCCGTGAGTTGCAGTGGAAACAATTTCAAAAAATTTCATGCAAAGCGAAGCCTCACAGACGTGCGTAGCGATGGGTTCGCGGCTTGAAACAACAACAAAAATCATAGTTTATATAACAGCTTTAAAATGTTTTATGTCATATATTTAATCACCATTTATCCGCTCTTATTTTTAACCGACTTCCGAAAAGAAGGAGGTTCTCAATTCGGTAGGAATCGCACACAATGGGTAACCAATGAAACCCTATTACTAAGCTTCCGCTGTCCATCCGTATGTCTGTCAGCGGGCTGTCTCAAGAACCGAAATAGGAAAGTAGATAGAAGGAGATAATTTAAATTTCCATAGAGTGACGTATTTCTCTTACCACTAATAGGTAATTTAAAAAATCTATTTTAAATTAAAGTCTCACATACTTTTCCCACTTTTTTTTTTAATTTATTGGACGAAACCCTTCGTGTGGGAGTCCAACTTGGAAGTCCAAGTCAGACTCTCACGCGAAGGGTTTCGCCGGCCGGCTGGTTTTTTTATAATAAAAAATCGTAGAAATTAAATTCAGTTTGGCTCAATAGCTTTTTATGAGCACATTGCTTACTTGGATGATGCAATTTACTTACTTACGCCTTATTAGTAAGCAAATACTGTGGTAAGGTACCTTACCACAATATTTGCCTACGAATAAGTTTTTGGGAGATATCAGCAGTAAAAAGTGAGACCTAAAAAATCCTTTTATCTTTAATTTTGGAAGTTGGTGTCAAAAAACGAAAAAACCGCACTAGAAATACAGACTTCTAAAATTAATTAATTATTTTGTAATTTGCAGTGGTTTTTTGGAAGTCGGTTCTATTTTCTATTTTTTTCCAAAACCAGTTTTTTAACCATTTTCAGTCGTTATGGATCATCAAAAGAAGCTAAATATTTTACCTCCATTTCGTAGTTATACTTGGCTCCAAGCACCGTCTCGAACGCCAGCCAATCTTTGTCAGTAGTGTAGTTTAGGTTCATGGATCTCATCACCACCTTGATGGCATGCTCCTCGAAATGTGGTCTGTTTATAGGTTCTACGACAGCGCCGTCGTAGTTTTCAGTCTATAAAAATACAAAATCCTTTATTTAAAAAAGACCAGTAACAGGCACTTCTGAATATTCAAGGTCTGTCAGTCACATAGATAAAGCAAATTCTGCCGAGCTGGCGATAAGAGCAGCAAGTTGCTCTGCAGCAAAACGCACTCACCGACTCACTATCTCCAGCGCGGCAGTTGCACGTTCCAAAGGGTAGATCCTATGGAGAAGAACGTGCAAGAAACTCCATGCACACTCCTTTTAATCAGTGTTTACAAAATCATGGTTACGATCGTTATGAAATAATTATTAAAGACTAAAATAATACAATGCAAAAGAGATTGAGTCTATACAATGCAAAGATAATCTAACAATCCTCAGCAGGTTCAACAATGCTTTCACATCTTAAGGCTTGTATTCATGCCAATGACCTTGTTCATGTAAACAGAGCTAACTGCCCCTGAACGCGCCACTCCGCTACCCGCATTTTTATTTTTAATAATAAAAATAATACATATTTTAAATAGTAACAAAACCTTTGTCTGTGAGTCGCTCAATCAGTCAGTAACGGAAGAATCTATATCTATCTATACTCTATAATAAAAAAAAACCTGAAAGGTTTGTTTGTTTGTTTACTTGAACGCGAAAATCTCAGGATTTACTGGTCCGATTTGAAAATTTCAGTGTTAGATAGCCCATTTATCAAGGAAGGCTATAGGCTATATAACATCACGCTAAGATCAATAGGAGCGGAGCAGACGAAGTTGCGTGGGTCAACTAGTTTTATATATATTGATTGATTGTTTGATGATTATTATCATCATAAAAGTAAAATTAATGTAACCAGGATTTTTAATTTTTTATTAACTTGATTAATAAAAAAAGAACAGGTCGACGTTCTTGTCCATTGATTTACTTTATAAATAGCTTCGACAAACTCTTTGACAATTCAACAGTGCCTGCAAATGGTTTAGTTGAAATACATGGTGTGAGTTTGAGCTTATTGTTTATGGTGATACTTACTGTCCACCCCAGTCTGGCCATACTCTCATCTACAATCGGTACGTAGAGTTCTCCCTGTAAAAATAAACAAAAGATAACACCACGCCAATATTCACGTAAGGCTTAGGCAGAAAGCAGCTAACCATAGATAACTTGCAACGAATTCCAGCTACCAGATTAAACTCACAGCAAATTCTTAGATATTTCGAACATGTCGCTCGTAGAACCCCTGACAGCCTCGAGAAGCTTATGGTAGTTGGCCAAGTAGACGGGAAAAGACCACGCGGGCGCTCGCGCATACCCGTTGGGCAAACCTAGTAAAGATGCTCACTGGCCTATCAATAGCCGAAGCTTTTAAGACCACCGAAGACAGAGAAACGTGGAAGAGCATAGTGATCAATACCTCAGACTAGACACAACCTTCAACAATGAATATAACGACTAAGAAGAAGATAGGGAACCTGCACGTCGTTGACTATGCCATCTAGTGTTGCGTGTTCGAAACTTTAATTTATTCATTATTTATTTATTTATTAAGCTATTGCATAGCTTCTATCGCGGGCCTTGAGCGTGGAGACCGAATCCAGAAATTCCGTAACGAAAAAAACCTAACACCCCCCACTCCGACCGGCACAGCGGTGATACTTATTAGTTTTACTTTTTACTTTTTTTTAGCTCAAAATGTAACTTGAATTAATATCAAAGAAAAAAAAACAAAGAAAAAAAAAATACTGCGTAAATAAAATAAATATATAATTATAATTGCATAAGTTGATAAAAATGCTATGCAATAGCTTTACCGCGGCAGTCTCCGAGTGCCACACGTCTTTTTTTTTTTTTTAAGTACACAGTAAAACAGTAGTAATTTACATTATGAATACGAGTACAAAGGAACTGCTTATTTCGAACGAAATTTCTTCCAGCAGACCTGCGACAGGAGAAATGAAAAAGAAATTTACACTATAGTGTGTAGAACAAGAGAAGAGTATGTGAAGCCTTAAAACTAAAGTACGAATTAAAAATACAAATATATATATATATATATATATATATATCCGAATACTAAAATTATATCTACGTGATGAATATATTTAGGTTTATTTGTGCGCAACTCAAGACCGAATTCAGCAGTGGGATATTTTATACTAAACATAATTAAAATTCCTCATACCTCTATCACATATTGTTGATTTGAATGAGTTTTTCTGTCCTGAAAGAAACAAACAATATTAGTTGCTATACAGCGTATCTCTATTCTGTGAACATACTCGTATCAACGTGATTACTGATGTGAAGTGAGCTTGAAGTAAACCGTCACTTCACCTTGTTTTAATGTACTGACAGCTCATGTCATGTTCAAGTTTTCGTTTTCTTCTTTCTTTTCTTTAGACATGTCGAAATGAAGACTGGTGAAGTGATAACAAGCGAGCTGTCATTCCGTCTTAATTATTTGGATTGACAGCCCACTTTGTGATCATTTCACCAAAGCCTTCACTTCTATATGTTTACAGAATCGGACTGCTGTTACTATCTCATCGTATAAGTTTAGGTGAAGTGAACACGATCATGGAAACTGAATAGTCTGGCTCACTATAACCATTTCGGTTCTGCGGTTGTTATTTTATTAGCTTTATTGCTTACTTGCATGATGTAATATATAGTATCTTACCTTAGTATTAATTTATTATAAAGTTTTAACTTTTAGAGAGTAACAGCACTAAAAAATAAAACCGACTTCCAAAAAAAGCACCAGAAAGTCCTAAATAACTTTAATTTTGGAAGTCTGTGTCAAAAAACGAAGAAGCCACACAAACATTGACTTCCAAAATTAAAGTCCTTTTGTACTCTAACTGTTTTTTTTTACGGTTGTATTTTTGTAAAAATTGTCCACTTAGAGAGGGCCCAGTGCTTTTCACAGAAAATTACAAAAATAAAATCTAGTAATTTTAGTGTAATTTTTTGTAGAAAAATGACTAAGATACAACGGAAAATAATTTTTATACTATACCGTGACTCGAGCTAAACCATCTTTTGTATCTGGCTGCAATTAGAAATAAATAATTACTTTTTTTCATGCAAACTGTCAACGAGGGCCAGTTTCCGAATAGTTTTGGAGTTGGAACGTGTCAAACTTTACTTTTAGGCGATGGAGTGGCCCGGCCGACAACGGAGCGGAGAAACGGGTAAATATTAACAACTAATGGAATTGCATAAAATGTCAGTCAATGACAAACAATACAATTCTATTGGTTAATATTTTTCAGTTTCTCCGCTCGGCTTCCCCGCTCTGCGTCAATGAAAAAATATTTACAACGGAGAAATATTAACCAATGGAATTGCACAAAATGACAGTCACTGGCAAATAATGCAATTCCATTGGTTAATGTTTCTCTGTTTCTCCGCTCCGCTGCCTTGCTCCGCGTCTTGGACAGGCAGCCTTATGCCCATTTTTTACAGATTTTCAGGCTAAAGTAGGATTTTACAAATTTTCATACTCAACTTCTTATTCTTAATTTAAGAATCGAGTGTAGATTATGGTAAATCTCTCATTTTAGTTTAGTATGTAAATATAGTAATCATCACCATAACAAATGTTCGCGCCACACAACGTAGGAGCTAGGCAGCGCCAAAGTACCCTCAATTGTATTTTGTTAAAACTATTTCTATCTCTTTCCCGCTGCACTCTACTGTTTGCCGCTGGAACAGTTGCTGGGCCCACACGCTTGCCAAACCTCAATATACCATCACCAATCCAACGTATAGGGAGCTTGACTTGGTTTGCGTAGGTTTGCAATTACTTGTAGCCGATCCCGACTTTCGGCTTTTTGCTCAAATTAAGAGCAAACGCGGGCGGAGAGACTTTATATGTAAAAAGCCATAATTCGAGGTTTGGCTCTCGCCTGTTAGTATATACTTATCCTTCTTATTTAGTTTATAGAATATCTTTTAAATCGGTCCAATATTGGAAGAGGAAACAGGCGAGAGCCAAACCACGAATTATGACTTTTACATACAAATTCTCTCTGCCCGCATTGGCCGCAAGCGCTTGCGACGCCTCCACACGTTTTTTTTTTTTTTCTAAATCGAGTTTGAATTTTGCAGCTAGTGCCAAGCATGTGGCTCCGGCTCCATATTACTGGATTTCGTGCCCACTGTGTAATCTGTTTATATTGCTTGAATTTGCCTGTTTGCATTAAAATAATGTGCGTACACGTTGACACGACGTAAAGAAAAAATAATAAAGAAAGAATAATATTTATTTTTTCCTTATTGATAGAATAAATGGTAACATAGAAATAAAAAAAAGCGGTAGTTTTGAAAAAAATTAAGTGTGTGTCTCACAGCTGCACTAAAACAGTGAGACAGACAGACTGTTTGATGCTGGTTTTTGTAACATTAAAAAAATAAGTAGAAGCTCCCTTAATATAAATATATATATAGCATATCATGACCTTACCGAGTTTAATTTAACCCAGCGGATGGGCGCTTTGAAATCATCCTGGAATAATGACAAGCTCATAAATATCAAAATGGAGTGATTTTAGATAGCTATACTTACCGATTATATTTTTAATTATTAATGGTATAATTATTATAAGTATAATCGATATAATGATTAAAAATAAATAAACCTAAACATACACCAACACACACACTATATTATTCAGGTTTATTTATTTTTAAATCCGTTATTGGATATTGTTTGACTTGCAATTGTATTCAGTAACATGAAAGTACAAGGGTTCAGATATAGGCGAAAAATAGCTTGTCTTGAAAACACTATTAAAATTGTCTATGAACTGTCAAGTTCGAAAGAATGAATATTTCAGAAATAATCATTCTTTCGAACTACATGAACTTAGAGTGCTATATTGATGATTAAAATGGTTATAATTCTTTAGATAAATACGCGTCACGGTCGCAGATCGCATTTGGTCCACATACAGCTTCACACTGACCGGCAAATTGCAAAAAACATAAAAATATTTGAATTTCGCGGGCTACCCTGGAGCTTCCACCTTAAAAGTCGAACTGTAGTCCAATCGACGTCATCCAGTCAACACCAGTTGTCATCTGCAAGTCAACCAGGGCCGAAGACAACAATAGTAAGTATACTGGCTAACCAAAGCTGTAGCTGACTTGCACTTGTGTCCCGGCATTATGCTGAACGATGGCCATTTTGCGCAGATGTGAAGCATAATAATATTTTCTCATCCTGTTTAAGTAACTATATTTTTTCCGTTTTTGGGATACGTCATAATCTTTCATTAAATTATCAATTGAACTCACGAGTTCTGGCAAATTCTTCAACCTGTCTTGAACCGAAAGACTCTGTAAAATGTCAGAAATGAATCAATTCAAAATTTATAGGTGGCTTGGATTTATAGTTGGGATTTCTTTTTTACGGACGGGGAATTATCAAATGACTCCTCCTGCTTTGGGTGGCGAGGAATGGAGTGTGTGTGCTACTGACTAAAATCTACCCGTGCATCTCCAAATACCCTTTGCGTTCCAGGGCTGCGGTGACTCTTTCGAACAAATTTCACAACCCTGGAACTTATAGTTGAGTTAGTGGCGGTATTTGCACACAGGGTATATTTCTTAAATATCTTTCAAACAAAAACCTTAAAAGCTTTGGAGCTGGCAGTATTCGAGTAAGGGTCAGTTCAAGAAAAAGGACGTAGAGCAGTTGTTTCCAATCTTTATTTAGCCTGAAATCATTTTCTTGCTAGCAGGGACCAGAAATCAAGAAGAGAATTAAACTGCGTAAATCTAAAAATAAATATAAATCCAATACTAAGATATTCAAAAAATGGAGCATAATTTTTATATGAAATCAAACATAATGGTCATTTCCATGGAAAACACAATATTTCTGATCGAAACTTAGAATTAGTTTGCATCAATGAAATTAATATGTTGAAATAATTATTAAAGGGACTTTTTAAAAAGTGGCCTATGAAAATGTTATTGTTATAAATAGATATTATTGTTTTATATGTCCATGGCATAGGAACTTTTAAGATGGCAGAATTTTATTTGGAATAATTTTACTAGGCATATTGCTCTTGACTCTAGTCTATGTCAGAGATGACAGAGACAAAGTCTACGATGGAGCGAGCCTACCCATTTCTATAAAAAAGCATTTTGACTTTAAATAAAAATATTATTTTTAAAAATCAACAAGCATGCGATTGTTACATGCTCGCTGCATGCTTGCTGCATGTTTGCATAGTTTTGTATTTTATTCCCTTCGCCATTTGCCGCCATCGCCGCTACGCGGCGTTCTAGCGACCAGATGAAAAGTTTTGCTTGACTACAATTTAACTGTATTGTTTTTGTGAACGCAGAGTTGTAATTTTAAACATTTTGTCAAACGTTAGAAACTCACTCGTTATAAACCTTTTGTCTTGGTAATAAGTTTTATATTAACAATATGAGGATATGGAAAATTTGATTTGATATTCGATGCTTATGAATTTCGAAACATTTTAATAGTAACAAAAATGTATGATTTAAATTTATTCAAAGTAAGTCTTCTGCGTATTGATTATTTTATGAAATGATAATACTAGAAAAAAATTATGTGAAACAAAGTATGAAACTGTTTTCTATAAAACGTGTTTATTCATATGCCATTTTTATCGAATTTTTTATAATTATGATAGTGGACATTCATGGGGAAGGTTTTAGGCTATACGGGAATGAAAAAAACGTGACATGCGCGCACGAAGTCGCGGGATGCTATAAAAGCTATAATTATATAATAAACTTACGTGTTGTGTTATTGTTCCCTAAAAATAAAAATAATTTTAGTAAATGTATCATAGTACATATTTATTGGTATCACTGTGTGACACCATCAATGTGTTGATCCAATAACTGCTCTGTTGGCACACAAGCGCGACTGCCGAATGTGGGTTCGATTCCCAGGTCAGGCAAAAGTGCCTTTTCCTAAGCACGTCGAAGTCGGCTTTCACTCGAACAAGATGTAGCTGAATACCAGTATTTTACATGGTGCAGTGACGGAATAATACGAAACTCCTTGAAAAAAGCCGTTTTTTTTTTACTATTGATAGGCACGCGTTTGACCACTATCTCACCTGATGGTAAGCGATGATGTAGTCGAAGATGTAGCACGCTTGCCTAGAAGTAACCTATTCACTCTTGACTTAAAGACTCCCAGGTTGTAGCTATCAGGAAACACAGACTCTTTGCATGCTTGTCGATCTTCAATAGATTTTACCTCGGTGAGTACGCTCAAGAACTTCACGACCTCATCCCACCATTTGCACTAATAATAATGATAATGCGCACAACAAAGGAGTGGAAATATGTGCCTGCGTCTGTGTTTCCGAACACATTGAACCCTAATCTCTTCAGTTACAATAAACAGGTTTCTTCTGGGTAAATTAACTCCATGGTAGACGTTGTCTCTAGACTAGACTCAAGACCAAACCCAACTCAAATAATATAAAAAGAGCACAAATTCAAATATTCTCAATTTCTTTTCTTCGAAGTCTCTTGTTTGTTGGATTTTTTGGCATTTTACTATGCATCCATATCGACTGTCAAAGATCTACAAATAGCAGATCGGACTAAGGCTTAACGTGCTTTCTAAGGTACTGGGGTGTCTCAGAAATAAATGATGAAAAAATGTGGAAATTCATGATTAATTTATTACAAAACCAAGTAACCGAATCAAAGTTCCGTTAATCTGTTGAAGCTTAATTAACGAATAAATTAATTAATTTACCAATCTGACAACATTCCATTGCGAATGTTATTTCAGTTACAAGAGACGATTACCAAGCGTTCCACTCACTTAAAACTCGAATATTTAAAAATATAGGAAAATGCATTTTATGTTATGCCAATACGTCGAAACGAAAAGAAATACTTTAAAAAGTAAAATACGTTAATAACTATAATCCCCGTCATGAGAAGCTAATTAAAGAATAATTTTGTAAAATTAAATAAAATAATTTTGATAAAGGTGTGGTGTAGTGTGGGTGTGTGTGTGTGGTGTAGTTTATTGTGGTGTGTTGTAAACAAAGAACTGCTATTAAGTTACGTAGCAGTACCAAATAATCCCAAATTAAATAAACTTAAAGTGACACGTGGAGTGGCACATTGCTCGAATGCACGTAGAACGGACGGTCGATGGAGCCGAACAGTTCCGGAGTGGCGACCGCGTACCGGACGACGCAACGTTAGATTGGAAGGCTCCCACAAGGTGGACCGATAACCTGATGAGGGTTGCGAATAGCCGATGGATGCGAGACACACAGGACCGGTTGTTGTGGCGACACATGGGAGGCCTATGTCCAGCAGTGCATCTTTTGGCTGATATGATGATGATGATGATGAACATACGTGTATTACGAAACAAATATCGATAGAAAGCGCTCTCATCTAATGTTTTGTGGTATTGGAACGCGTCCGACTCATGGTGCAAACATTTGAAACAATTTAATGTGTTTAAATAGCTTTTCTTGGTGGGGATATTGGCTACTAAATTCGCGAAATAATGCACAAACGCGTTTCAAAAACAAAAGAAATTATTGGGTATCAAAAAAATCATCCACATCGCTGTCTGTAAATAATGTACTTACGTGTGACGTCACACGAGTTTTCTATCCACTGTACTGTATCGTCTTAATTTTTTGTTTACGTAAAAAAATAAAAAAATAACCCTTTGTACGCTACGCTTTCGGCTGATGATGGATATGATACAAATGGCATTATAGTCGTGGCAAAATACTGGTATTCAGCTAAATCCGGCTCGACGGGAAGCCGACCCAAATATAGGTAAGAAAAGGCTAGACAGATGATAATGATGATGGCATTATAGTCACGTCACACAGAAATAGATTAGGAACTCGAAAAGTCGCAATAAACAAAATCCTTCAATATTTCGAGTTCCAAAAGTAAAATTTACTCACATTATTTGGATTCCTGACTTTATCCAATTTGTCTTGAAACTGTAAATTATAAACAAACGAATAAATTCAGAGAATAAGTTCAGTTAATTTATAATAATACTCAGGCACTTATAGTTAAATCCGTTGTGTTTCGCATAGATAAGAGTCAAACCAATTGTTTTGTTAAGAATTTTAGATTAATAAATTAAAAAATCTGGCGTTGCTTACAATGACTGTGTTTTCGAATGTATAAACTATACTAAAAAGGGTTTAGATACTTAAATAAAGGTAAACAATATTGATGTGACTTTTTACACAAACAAACAAACGCTTAAACGAACGGTTCAGTTTATATAGTAATCGTTATTGTTGTATTTACATTGGTTTTGAGTTACTTTTTATTTTTAATCTGAGTTTTTCAGTAAAAAAGATTTAAAAAACATATCAAGAGTGTTTACCTTTAATACCTATACCTTACTAATACTGTGGCCAAGAGCAACATTATTTTTAATAATCAGTATGGTTTCCATCGCGCCATATCTACCGAGGATGCCGTACTAGATTTAACACAGTTCGTTGCAAAACAAATTGATAGAAAAATAAATGTTTTGGTATCTTCCTGGATATGGCGAAGACATTTGACATGATCTCTGTCCCCATCAAGCTGGGCAAAATGAACAATAAGGAATCAAGGGTATACCTCTTTCGATGTTCAAGGGTTACCAAACTAATACGACACAACAGGTCATAATTAATTCTCTTTTCAGTGACGTACAAACTGTCACCTTCGGTGTGCCACAAGGGAGTGTTTTAGGCTCTACGTTGTTCAAATTAAAATTAATGTCACTTTCGAATGCAAACATATATTTGTACAGCTGAAAATTCCTAAAAGTTAAGGCCGAAGGCTGTCTTTGTAGAATAATGAAATGGCTAATTTTTCATTTGGGACTAAATTAAAAAATAAACAATTATGTAAACTTCGCTTTAAGGAATAAAGCAAACCATCAGAAGAGTTTAACATAATTGCACATAGATGTTGGGATAACACATAGTCCTGTCAATGTCAGTCTTATACTACAGCCTGCGTTTTTTATACCTAGGAGTCTGAATTGATGAATAAATACGGTAGAATAAACAACTAAACAAAGTTATTCCTAGATGAGAACTATGATTTATCTGTTCAGAACACTTAGTAAATCAGTTTCACAAGAGCTTTTTAAAGATATTCACTGCGCTGTGTCAATCTGTGATAAGCTTTTGTATCCCAGTGTGGAGTGGGGCAGTAAAGATGACATTTCTTGCCCTGAAGAGACCCCAAAGAGCTCAAGGTCATTTTAAAAAAGCCATATCTATACCCTACTGGACAACTGTACATGAACTATAAGGTGTTTATGCTCTTTGTACTCCAAAATGCTGACAGACGAAGGAATTCACAATACATTGCACACACAACACTTCTCATCGTACACCTCACGTCGCATGCCTATTTTTTCACACACCACATCCTGAGCAGTGCTATTCTGTATATAGCTATTTCGATATCGAGCTTTATCTGAGTGACTCACTATGTGAGCTTTATCACACGAAATATGAATTAATACGAATTTCATACCTCTCCTCGGATTCCGTTGTCGAGACACGAAAATGTCATTCATTCTTAGTTCGGGTTCGGAACTAAACTTAAGGTGATACGGTGTAGAATACGCCCGCAACTAAGCCCAAAACTACGGGTATCTCTAGTCCATAGGGGGTGATCTAGACACTAAATGAATAGGCCACAAAAGTATGCAAGGTTCGTAGCGAGTGGTGTTCCTAAGTTTATACGAAGATGTGATTATGTATACGTATATTATGTTATGCGTACCTCAATCTTCTTTTGCGCTATTTGCATCAATTGATATCCAGTTGGCTGAAAAATAATAAAAATATTAGCCAGAAGGTCTAGTGCGAGTTTTTATACTTATTCCCTTACTCGATTGAGTTAATGCTATCGTATTTTAATGTATCTACTTTTACTACTGGTAACATAACCGTAATAATGATATTAAAAAAAAAAACGAAAGTCGGTGAAAGACCCGACGCAAGTTTAAGTTAACGCACTTAAAAGTACTGTTTATTTGAAAGTCGGTAATATTTTTTGTGTAATAAAGTTTTTTTGACAGACTTCAAAAAAAGGAGTTCCCAATATTCTTTTTTGTATTTTTGTAAAGCTATAATTTTTTAAACAACTTGAAGGATTATTTTATTTTGGAATAGTATTTTCTCTGATGGATTCATATTTATTTTTACTTTTATAGGCACGTGTTGCACCTGATGGTAAGGAAATGGATGCGGCCGTCTTAATTTATTTTATTTCAGTATTATCTACAGAACTTGGCGCTCATTTGATGTCAGTTCTATTTTCAACGAGTCGACAATCACAGGTATTCTCTTTTAATCCCATCTAAAACATAAATGAGAAAATAGGAGCCAAGTTCAAAAAATTGAACTTGGCTCCTATTTAGTACTATCCAGTGCAGCATTTTTTATGCTGTTTTATATTTTTTGGCCACAAAACCTTCTTTCCAAATTGAACCTCATTTATTTGAACCCACAATTTTTCTTTTTTGAATATATTTTAAATTTCGATCAATGGAAAATAAATTGTCAGTGTTTTGTGAATTGTTGGATTGAATGATTATTTTTGCAAAATTAAAGAAAATAAAATTAAAGAACATTGAAGTGATTCGAGTAACGACGTTCGAATAGTACATTTATTTACATGCAATACTGTGACAGTACGTATTTCTCGTTTTTGTTTTATATAAACCGTTACTCCACACTAAAAAATTCTCCTGTATCGTGGGTGCGTTTACAAACACACAAAGTCACATACACAAACAGCCAGACCCGGAGCAACTATCTGTAAGCCATACAAATATTTGTTCCGTGCGGGAATCGAATACGCGGCGCAGCAGCCGATCGCTCCACCACTGCGCTAACCGTGCCGACTACTTTTAAGGAAGTCTTTCGAAAGAATGGTTTTTTGGGGGTATTATTATATTTAATTTAAAATATCGGTACGTAAATATTTTCACTTTCTTTATTAGAAATTGTGTTTGAGAATTATCTAATTTTTCTTCTTATCGTGTGGGCAGTAAGGTCAGAGTTTCTAAACCGCCTCAAGGTCCTCCATTTATTATTTATTATCTTTACTAATATTTCGCATCGCATCCGAGGGTCACAAGTTGTTCCAGTGACCTGTCGCCATTTCATCCATCCTGAGTTGTTCCGGTGCGTTACGTCTCGGTCTATATCGCCATCTCCCTGGACAAGCGACCCGAGGTACCGAAAGTCGGAACAAATCGGTATAGGCGTTCCGGTGAGAGCTATGGGTATCGGACTGGAGAGTCCGCCGAAATCGCAGAACAGGTAGTCTGTTTTGATTCTGCTCAATTTCTGGCCAACACTCTCCAGTCTTTACCACCACGTCTCCAATTTGCTCTGGACCTCTAGGCTACTTTCGGCAACCAGCACAATGTCATCAGCAAACAGCATACACCATAAAATGAAAAATACTACTTGTACATAATTGTATACTGAACCACCTACTGTTACATTTGTAATTTTAAGAAGTACCTATGAAATAAGTAGATCACACAGAGCTTTGTCATTAAAAAGTCGATGTTGGGTCTAATCAAGTTGGCCACCCCTGGAAGAAGGAGTTGCAAAAATTACTTAGTGCTAGTGCTGCATCATTTAAGCAATTTTGTAATTGCGAGACACTCCGTGGTTATTTTTCTGGTTACAACCTTTATTTGAGGTCCTGAAGCACGTTTATTCTCCAAAGGTATCGTTAATAAATTTAAAACCGTGTGTAAGTTACTTTTTGCGTTTTACTTTATTTATTTGGGAAAATAAACGGTTACACATTGTATATAACAAACAATATCAGTAAAAGCGAAACAAATGCAAAACCAGCAACATTTTCCACATAATATAAACTTATTTTAAAAACGACGGCCGTTCTCAATAATTACAATTATAAATCATAAAAAAATACATTAAGTGTTGAAGGCAAAACTAATAATGCAAAAAGAAAAAAAAGGAGATTATATAAAAACAAGCAAAAAGACAACTAATTGAGATTATCGGCAGTGTCAATAATGTCACAAACTAGGCGTCTAAATTATCCCGATGAAGCAGCAAATATGTCAATATTAATTAAAATGCTTTTTATATTGCTCATAAAGACGGCGTAAGGGTGCTCGTAAATCTGCGTTTGTTCGAATAAAAGATACGGCAAACAAGGGTCGTGCGCGCACTCCGCAGCCTATGATGATTCTAGGTACTACGTACCTAATCTTATCAAAAATTTCAGTACAATAGAAAGTGTTATTACAGAGGTGGAATAAAAACATTGTCTCCAAAAAAAACGTCGGTTTTTGAGATTTTGTAGCTTGTACCTGTTCAAAAGATCACTGTAAAAATACGTGCATAAGGGCGAAAACAACGATAATGCATGACTTTTAAAAACTTCCTTTGAACTTTTTCAATTGTTTTTGAATATTTACTGTAAAAGGGATTCCACACCGCAACGGCATACTCCAACTGAGACCTAATTAACGATTTGTAGAGATGTAAATATATATTTGGACGAACGAATTCTATGGCTGACCTCATCACAAAACCATACATATGGAAGGCATTATTTACAATTTTACTGATATGAGCGTCAAAATGTAACTTATCATCTAATAGAACTCCAAGATCGCGAACCAGTGTTTCCGTGGTTAACATAATGTTATTTAAAGTGTAATAATATTTTATAACGTTCTTATTTTTTGTAAAGCTTATAAAGCAACATTTAGAAATTCTAAGTTGGAGTTTATTTACTGAGCAGTATGTAGAGCACCTGTCTGGGTCTTCTTGTAAGAGAAGGCAATGTTTGCATATAGAAATAGTTTAGAATTTATCAAAACATGTGGAAATGTTATTAATGAAAATAATGAATAAAAGTGGCCCTAAAATAGAGCCCTGAGGCACTCCAGAAGTAACACTTAATGTGCTGGAAGACAATCCGTTTATCACCACTCTCTGAGTTCTATTTGAGACCTAGGAAGAGAACCATCTCAAAAGATCGCCACGTATACATTGAATGCAATCTATTTAAGAGAATTTTAACATAACTTACCGTCAGTTCTACGATTCACCAACACGATGTAGTTTTCTTTTTAAAGCTTTTTTTATACTATTTTTATATTTAACTTTCGATTATTTTTTTCTTTTTTAAATCATAAAACATATTATACCTACGTGTGAAATTGGCGAAGACATCTTTTTATTTCGCTACAATAAGTACTCAAAAAAATTAACTTATTAAAATTTTGATTTTGGTAGTTTAGGTACCTATCAATAATAAAATTAAGACCAAAATGGGGAACAATTTTTTGTTTGTTGTAAGTTTTTGTATTTTCAAATATTTGTTAATTTGTTATTAAAATAATCTGAATAAAGTTATTGAATCTAATTTAAAAAAAAAAACAGGAAATCCTGGTGGTACTTACTACATTATTATTCTGTGGAGAACCTTGTGAACCGTCTCGCAAGTTTTTGTCACCCCCACCATGGCCATCGTTATCCGAAGGCCCTGGTCGTTTGTCCATTCCTCCATCTGTATCCGATGGAAAGCCAGATATTGCAGGGGGACCTTTATGTCTTTTTAAGAGTCCATCTTCAATATCCGCGGGAGGACTTTTCTTCATGTATCCTGGAGGAAGCCCTCCTTCCATTCCTGGGGGTGGCCCTCCACCCATGTATCCCGGGGGAGGCCCTCCTCCCATTCCTAGGGATGACCCTTCACCCATGTATTCCGGGGGAGGCCCTCCTCCCATTCCAGGGGGAAGCCCTCCTCCCATTCCAGGGGGAAGCCCTCCTCCCATTCCTGGGGGTGGCCCTCCTCCCATTCCAGGGGGAAGCCCTCCTCCCATTCCAGGGGGAAGCCCTCCTCCCATTCCAGGGGGAAGCCCTCCTCCAATTCCTGGGGGTGGCCCTCCTCCCATTCCAGGGGGAAGCCCTCCTCCCATTCCAGGGGGAAGCCCTCCTCCCATTCCTGGGGGTGGCCCTCCACCCATATATCCACTTGATGGTCCTCCTCCCATTCCTGGGGGTGACTCTCCACCCATGTATCCCGGGGGAGGCCCTCCTCCTATTCCTGGAGGTGATCGTCCACCCATGTATCCCGGTGGTGACCCTCCTCCCATTCCTGGAGATGGTCGTCCGCCCATGTATCCTGGGGGAGGCGCTCCTCCCATTCCTGGGGGTGACTCTCCACCCATGTATCCCGGGGGAGGCCCTCCTCCTATTCCTGGAGGTGATCGTCCACCCATGTATCCCGGTGGTGACCCTCCTCCCATTCCTGGAGATGGTCGTCCGCCCATGTATCCTGGGGGAGGCGCTCCTCCCATTCCTGGGGGTGTCCCTCCACCCATGAATCCCGGTGGTGGCCCTCCTCTCATTCCTGAAGATGGTCGTCCACCCATGTATCCCGGGGGAGGCTCTCCTCCCATTCCTGGGGATGACCCTCCACCCATGTATCCCGTTGGTGGCCCTCCTCCTATTCCTGGAGATTGTCCTCCACCCATGTATTCCGGGGGAGGCCCTCTTCCAATTCCTGAAGATTGTCCACCCTCCATATAGTCCAGGGGTGGCTCTACCATTCTTGGTGATGGTCCTCCACCCATGTATCCTTGAGGAGGCCCTCCTCCCATTCCTGCGAATGACCCACCCTCCATGTAACCCGGTTTTGACCCTCCTCCCATTCCTGGGAATGGTCCTCCCTCCATGTTTCTTGGGGGAGGTCCTCCTCCCATTCCTGACGATGGGACTCCACCCATGTATCCTAGGGATCGCTCTTTTCTCATACGTGGGAGATGCCTTTCCTGCATGTATCCCGTTGGTGGTCCTCCTCCCATTGCTGGTGGGTGACCTCCCTGCATGTATCCCGGGAGAGGCTTCTCTCCTCGCTCAGCCAATATCTCGTTCACACGAAGGGTATTTTTAGCTACGTCGTCGTAATCCGATGGTCCTATTTTATCATCCATTGATGCGAGGCTGTCAGTTGATCTTCCTGAGACGGATACAGGCTTTGGGTTTCTTCTCCCGTCAACTTTACTCTGAAAAACAAAGGTGAAAATCTTAAATTACAGTAACCAAGAACTAGCAAAGGGGTTCGAACTTTTTACTATGGGAGCTGGCATAGCCTACATTTTGATATTTATCCAAAATCGCGGCGCACGATCTAATGTGCATATATGGGTAGAGGATAAAGCTACAAACCGCGTTTCCCGAGATTTATAGTGATTGTAGGGCTGTTTACAAAATAAAATAATAATATGAGCTTACTTTTAAATAGACCAATTTTTTTTTTATGCATTATAACAATACCTCCTTAATTATTAAATATTTTTTATTTGAATTTGGATTATACTTTCAGAGATAAAAAATATAGTTTCGTACGGAAAATTGTCAATAATTCTCATTTTTACAGAATTATTTTTGGTGTATTAATGCATGAATCGGAACAAATAGATTTGATCATTCCAAAGTAGAAGGTACAGTTGTATCATGGACATTTTTAAAATTGATTAAATTATTATATCTTCGGTGTACCAAAGCATCAAAAGATTCCCAAAAGCGTAATTTTATGAAACACCCTTTGCGGAGACAAGAAATTTACTGATGTACGTGAACAAATTGATATATTTATTTAGAACACTCCCAAGATCAACTATCAAACTTTGTTAGGCGTATTTTTGTTTTTTTTTTGGGCTATATCTAAAGCATGATCAGACATCAAAACTCGAATCAAACGCTCAAATTCAAGAAAAATTGTGACAGCGCTCTTAAACAAGTAAAAAAATGTTGACAACATGGTGCCCTAAAGTGACACGTTGCCGAGATATTTGAAGGTAAAGAGAACAATGAAAATCATTAAAAAACTGGCCCAATGCGAATCGGACTCGCGTGCAAAGGGTTCCGAAACAATTACATTTTTAAACAACTTCTTGAAAAACGAAAGAAGTTCTATGTTCGGCTGAATGTTTGTTTCTTTTAATTTATGTTCACCGTTTTCTCCGCCAATAGGGAATATGCATGCGATTTTTTTATTTGCAAAATGAAATACTTATTAGCTCTAGTAAACAATTATGAAATTATTTTTTAAATACCTTCATCAGCGATGAAGTTATAAAGCTTCAAAGATTACAATTAGAGAGAGAAATCCGATGTAAACTTTGACGTCATCGTCTATGACGCCTATACAGCTGCCATAGAAAACAGCGTTTTCGCGAGAGGGACAGATATATTTGATTAAAATAATTATATCTCCTTTGTTTTTTGACTAATTTTGATTCTATTTTCACTGTTAGTTTTATATTTATGTATATTTTTAGATAAACTGTATAGATGATAAATATCTTTTTCATGCATATATTCCCTATTGTGGAACGATTTTAAAAAATATTTTTTCGTTCGATAGCCTCCACTCCTGAGGTGGTCTCATTGAGTCAGAATCTGATGATGGAACCCCATTTTATAGCCACATACAATATTTTTCATATTTTATTTTTCAGATATTTGTGAAAATGTGTGTCTGGTAATCATCATCTTATGTTGCTGAGCTGATGATAGGAAGGTATAAGTTAGGATCTGATGATGGGATCCCATGAAAAATGTTTTTTCAGCGTTATGCGCGAATATGACGCATATCGTCCCAAATTTTATAATTTTGTTTGATTTAATTTTATTTTTTTTTCGGTATGAGTCATTATTGGCGCATTCTTTGCGCCTTTCCATGTTTGCCATTCCTACGCTTTTTTTTTCGTTCTTCTTTCAATTGTCAATCAATTTATTTATTTATATAATTTCAATTACCCTCTGCACTTACAGTAAGTACCTACTAACACGCACGGAGAGTCAACAATCTAAGTATTCATTAAAAATGAATTGCTGTTCATTAGTCTCGCTAAAACTCGAGAACGGCGAGGCCGATTTAAATAATTATTTTTTGTTAGTTTCGCCAGAATACAGGAAAGGTTTAGAAATAAAAAAAGTGTAGGTAGGGTAAGTAGGGTAGGTGCGGTAGGTGGGGTAGGTAGGGTAGGTGGGGTAGGTAGGGTAAGTAGGATTAGATAGCCATAGATTATACTTTATAATGTCACCAACTACCCACATAAACTACAGGTGAAGATCTGATAAAGAACTTCGGAGGTAGGCAACGGGACTCTTCAATAAATGATAGCAAATGGATCGGGATTGCTGAAATCGTATGCCTGTTTATTGCTTATACCAGTTTATAACATAATATCACGCCGGTACGCTGTGAATGGGTATGCAGGTACCACTAAAAAGTGAAAAATAAAAACTTTTTAACAAAAAAATACAACTGACTTCCAGAAACAAAACACTACAAAGTATTAAATGACTTTAATTTCAGAAGTCGATGTCAAAAAACTGGCTAAGTGCGAGTCGGACTTGCGTGCAAAGGGCTCCGAACGAATGTAATTATTTTTAACATGTTATTTTAACATCATAGACTTTCTTTAGGTTTTCCTGTGATCTATAAATCCCATTTTTTTTTAAAATGTTAGGGTCCGTTGTTTCTGAGATATGGTAATTTCTTGAATAACTTAAAAACCAGTAAGTTTAAAATTATGAAAAAATATAAATAAAACTCTTACAGTAAGCCCTTTCATTTAATATATCACTCAATGTTGTTCAAAAAACATTTTTTTAATATTTAGTTTAACCCCAAAAGTGAACCCCATACTAAAAATTTAATTATTTATACGTTTATACTTAACACGTCCGTCATAAAAGTCCATATGTCTATCGAATTTCAACAGAATCGGTCCAGTGGATCCGGAGAAAACTGACTGTGATAGACGGACAGACAGACCGACAACCAAGTGATCCTATAAGGGTTCCGTTTTTTGTACGGAACATTATAAAAAGAAAAAAAAGCTTAATTAAAAAAAACTTTTATTTAAATGCTCTAATTATTAGAAGAAGAATTAATCGCGACAAACTTTTATGATCAATTTTAAAGGAAAATTTTATTTTGATCTTTTGAGAGCATTTAAATAAAAGCTGGCTAGGTTTGTTAGTCCCGCCATCTTGGATGTTTCACCATATTGGATTTAGAATGACGTCATATTATTTTTCGAGTTACTCGCAACAAGCCCTTTCATTTGATACCCATATTGTGCAAAGGCATTAAAAATAACTATTCCGCCATCTTGGATGGTCCGCCATATTAGATTTAGAATGACGTCACACAGTTTATCGTGTATTGTCATCCAAACTAAACGTGTATACAAAATTTCAGCTCAATCGGTTGAAAATATCTGCTTCAAAATTGAGTAGCAATATTCCACCCGAACAAACACATACATTTTCTTTTTAAAGATGGGAAATCATCATATGACTCTTCCCGCTCTGGGTGAAGCAGAAGGGAGTGTCAGACTTTTACTGACTAAAACCCATCCGTGTTCCTCCTAGAGCCTTTTGCGTTCCAGGGCTACAGTACCTCTTTCGAAAAATGTCCGCAGCCCCAACAGACACTGTAACGGGCCCCGTCTTTTTTGCTGACAGCTCTTTGAGGCGCGTGTGGAACACAGCGCGCCGTCGACCCGGGCCTAGGCCCTGTTTAATTAACGTTACAAATTGTAATTGTAGTTTACAAGTTACAAGTCTACAAGTTTCTGTTTAATAAAGAATGCAACTTACAAATTTACCATGGTGGAAAACTTACAAAATTGTAAAATCGTAGCTACAATTTTACATTTTTCTGTTTAATAAACATTCTCTCTTTACAGGTGACAATTTACATATTTGTAAGGAAAACTGTTTTATTGAACACATAATTGTAATAACAAGTTTACATATTTTGTAAATTGTACAACAGTTCTGACAGGTGGACTCACCTTGTGTCAGAACTTTACAATTTTGTACCTCATTTTAATATGTGAAGAAATTTAATTAAAAATGGTTCTAACAACTAGTGGAAGTGTGTAGTGATAGTAGTGATGATGAATATTAGACAGAATTGTGATTATGCTACCTACTGTGCGCAACATTTACCCGGCTGATGAGTTAGCAGAATTTCCGTTTGTCCAGGACAATTGTCCTATTCACCGAGCGAGTACTGTGCGTGAGTGGTTTCACAATAATCCCAAAGTAATTGTTATTCCATGGCCAGCGCGATCACCCGACCTCAACCCCATAGATAATCTATGGGGTTTGATGGTGCAAAAGTGGGACTCGCGGAACGAGAGGTCTACGGAACAATTAAAATCCCATTTCATGGAGGTGCGGGAAAGTTTTAGAGGGAGCGAATTATGCGGTAATATTGTTGGCTCCATGCGCAAACGTCTACTTGACTGTATCGAAAATAATGGGGGTTATACAAAATATTAAGTTTTAGTAAAATCAGTCGGTGTAACTAAATGTTTAGTAGGCCATTTTATTTTGACATATCCGTGATTATTCGTTAACAAACACTGTATTATATTGTGTTTACTTTAGTTTAAAACAGCTATATCTTTTAACTTGTGCCGTCGCCTTATCTTAAGAATGCAGTGAACTCGCTATCAATTTTGTTGACAATAATCATGATTCTATTTTGTTTTTTATTCTTCTACCCGCACTGTTCTAACATAATAGTTCAATTTATTTTTCTCATCTAATTGACGATTATCCTGTGAGAACTAAAGTTCTTTTAACAGAAATTGAGGTTTAGTTTCAATCTTCTTTTCATCAAGAAAATGAACAATTAAGCTATGACCTCAATACATTCATTGTGGCGTTACATAAAAATAAAATGTTTACAAAGTCTAAATCATATATCTTTTCAATAAATAACTGGATATAAACAATTATATTTAATTTTATTAAAATTTTAATATCCTTTCATTGTTACGTTATTCATATTATGAATGGTCTAAGTGGGTATACTTCCAACAAACAATCTTACACGTAACAAAGATAACGGTTAAAAGATAACTTTTTTGCCTAATTCGACGCACAATTCTCATAAATGTTTAATTTGTAAATATAAAGAATTAAACATTTTATTAAACACGTCTTTTTATTTCCACCTTACAACATCGAAAAGATGTAACAACTTAATAATTGCAAATTACGAATGTGATTCTTCTTGTGGTTAATAGATCATATTCGTAAATTGCAACCGTGGCTAATCATAATTTAGTTCAATTATATTAGTCTGTTATGGAAACGAATGAAATGATAAGTAGTTTATTTGTTTATTTTTTTGGCGTGTCTTCGAACACGTTTGCTCTGTCTCAGAAACCGTGCATTTTTCGGAGATAGTTTTTAATCAGTGAAAAAAAAATGTTTGCTATTGACATATTTTAACTCTTTATCATATAACGTCAGTTAAATACTTAGTTAATCAATACCCAAGAACCTTAATCTGATCAACGACCTTTTCAGTAAAATTCCGATGGAGTTTTACATGAGCGCCGCTGCTATTATATGCGGCACACCGCCGTTGTTATATGCGTAATGTCCTTAGTGACCGACAATACGAATTCCGCCAAAATCGGTCAACTGGGGATATTCTAGCGTATTCACATTTGGAGTGAGGGAAAAAGTGAGACGGTACTTCACGCCGAAATAGCTGCTCAAACTCTATCATTCGATCGTGTATGGAGTACTGCTCTCTTCTTTGGGACCAGACATGCAACTGGATCATCGGCAATGATAGGCTCATGGAGTCGAAGCTCCAAAGTCGTCTGCATCTTGGAGAGTTTGCGACTGAATTGCGTAATTTAATTGCGCCAAGCCCGTTCCATCATCGGACCACAAGACGAACGGCGATGCGCCACCGGTACATGGTGGACATCTCACCCACACGAGCAAAACGATTTGGGAACACAATCATAGTGCGTACAGCTAAGTAGTGGAATCCCCTGCCAGAGGCTGTTTCCTGATAACTACAACCTGAGAGTCTTTTAGTCAAGAGTGAATAAGTTACTTCTAAGCAAGCGTGCTCCATCTTCGACCGCATCATCACTTACCCTCAGGTGAAATAGTGGTCAAACGTATGCCTATCAATAGAAAAAATAATTTAGGTATATTTTCTTCGCCGACGTTATGAAAAGACTATCAAAACTTGATAAGTTGGAAATGCGACAAAGCGAACTTAAGGCTTTCAAATGACAGCATTGCCAATTATTTTATTATTTTATTTTTATAAAAATGTCTGGTACGTGATAAAGTAAGGCTGGAACAGGGTTGGGCAGTATTTGAATTACTTGTAATTCAAATACGTAATTGTATTTAAAATACTTGCTTAAAATGTAATTTGTAATTCGTATTTAAAATACCTGACGCCGACGTATTTTGTAGTTAGTATTTCAAATACTTATGGCTTCAAAATACTTTCTACTTATTAATGAATGCGTTCTGAAGAAAATAGCGCTCGATAGCTTTCGTAAGCAAAATGGCGACCGCCAAATATGTCAAACACTGAACCTGTTACTGTACGTCAAATTGTCAATGTCAAGTAAAAATCTAGTATTAATGAAAGGTAACTCTAGTTTTAGTGATTAACTAATATATTTTTGATTTGCTTTTTAGCCCATGATGGTGGTCTTAATAGTATTTTGTAATTTGTATTAAAAATAAAAATAGCTGAAAGACTGTATTTTTTATTATACATTTTAAATACATTACTTAAAAATATTTTATATTTTGCATTTTAAGTACTTGCGAGATAGTATTTTGTAATTTGTATTTCAATTAAAGCAAAGTATGCATTTTTCCCAGCCCTGGACTGGAATAAGGAGGGGTAATGACTTACAAATATGAGGAGCTCGTGGCTAGATAATAATAGCCTCACGGGTCGATCTTCAAAGTTAAGCAACGCTTGCCAAGGTTGGTCTGTGGATGGATGACCATCTTAACATACCGAGTTTCCTCCGTGCCTCGGAAAGCCCGTTAAGCCGTTGGTCCCGGCTGTCATTTGTAGATCTTTGGCAGTCGTTACGGATAGTCAGAAGCCAGTAAATCTGACTCCAGTCTTGCCATGAAGTACCGTGTTACCCAGTTAATGGGTTATGGAGGTCTGGTAGGCAGCCGCTCCTCGTAAAATACTGGTATTCAACTGAATCCGGTTTGACTGGAAACCGACCCCAACATAGTTGGAAAAAGGCTAGGCAGATGATGATGATGAATGACTTACCAAATATCAGGTTTGAATCATGATGAAGTAAAATTGGGGCACATAATATTGCTTTAGATTCATAATATTGGTAGGATTATTCATTTATTTCTGAAACTTCAGAAACTGTAGCTATTAATTTCCTGGAAAACGCGTCCATTGTCGCCTTCAGGTAAGAACTACTAACGTCGTTGTACTATATTTTGTTTTGTTTTTTTTATTTCATACCAATTTTATACATAATTCAAAACATAGAAATAGATAGCGCGGATAGAAAAATATTACGTTGTAAGTTGTTCAAGGTCATAAAAATATACGTTCACATTGTTTAGACAGTTTTTAACTCTAAATTTAATTGAAACTGCTAAACCACTAGCATTCACTGTTGAAAAAACTATTTAAATTACAAAATTCTGTCAGCTCCGTTTTGCAAAAAAGTGACGCAGGTCCTGCCTGCAAGAGCTCAACGGAGCATCTGAAGAACTGAACAAACGAGAGAGAGACAAATACTTTTGCTAGGCAAAAGATGAAATGACGATAGTAAGAGACTAGCTCGGAATAAAAAACGTATGTGCCAAAATAAATTTTCGGATTTGATAACATAAAAGTATTATTAAATTAAAATCTGTTCAGTTCAAACCTCGACAAGGTTCTTTAATCTATTTTAAAGTAGTTTTCATAGGACCAATCTAAAGCGTTGCATCTTGTAGTTAAAAAAGTAAAATGATACTTCGAACTTTGTATTTTTTTTCTATCGAGAAAATGTATTCATATCGTGTATCCCTTCAGTTGAATACTAGATCATGTAGTCAAAAAACACATACCACAATTTCACATTCCTGTTTTAGGAACCTAACAAGATACGCTAAAATGAAAAACGGCCTTATTCTGATTGAATCACCTTAATAAAAGAGTTCCGTTGGTTACCCCTTGGGTACGGAACCCTAACAATAGAAAAAAATGCTGTAAATCAAATGCTAAAACTTATTTCTAAATATTTTAAATTCTAAGATTTTAAATCTACTATCGATTTAAGAATCTTACTAAAAACTTACATTTTATGTAATTTGTAACTTACAATTACAAATTTGTAAGTACAATATTATCATCTAAATCTACAGGCGTTTTCTGCACATGTAAACGTTTATAACCAGCACTTGTAATGATAATATTTGTAAGGTTTTTACTTGTAAAATTCTAACATAATTGTAAGGTTTACAGCACTTGTCATACAATTTAACAAATATGTCAATTATTTACAAAACTATCGGATTGTAATGTTTATTAAACAGGGCCCTGGTTCTGACGGCGAGCCGCCCAATGTTCGCCGTCCGCAGTTCCGACATACGTACATTGCAAACCAAAAAAACCGACTTCCGAAATTAAAGTTACTTCACACTCTTTTTTTTATACTTTTTAAATTGTACACTAGTTTTTAAAAGCGTTTTTCCTGTGCTTGTAATGAAGTGTACAGTAATGTTTATAATAAACTAGCACTTCTCCCGCGACTTCGTTAGCGCGGGTTTAGTTATTACTCCACGAACTTCATCTCCCCGTGTGAATTACTTATTAATAATAATAATTTAAAAAAAATAGTTCAGAAATCAACGATAGGATGTTAGAATTAGGACTTGCAAACTACTGTTAGTCTCCAACAAATTATTTTTAATACACTCTTCTCTTCCACCTGGCGTTAATCCCGGCTATTGCCAGGGTCCGCCTTCCTACTTAGCTTCCTCCACTTTGCCCGGTCTTCAACATCCTTCTCAGTCAGGCCATTGGCTCTCATGTCAGACTTGACGACGTCCAGCCAGCGCTTGCGAGGGCGACCACGGGGCCTAGCCCCAAGAACAGCCATATTCATGCATCTCCGACCAACGTACTCCATAGGGCGGCGCATGATGTGGCCATACCATCGCAGACGACACTCTTGCAGTTTTTCCCCCACGTCACGGACACCAAGACTACCTCGGATGTAAGAGTTGCGCATGCGATCGGATCGCGTTACGCCACTCATCCACCTCAGCATCTTCATCTCCGTGACGCGAAGCTCCTGGGTGTGTCTGCTTAGTGCTGGCCAACACTCGCCCCCGTACAGTAGGACAGGCCGAATGATGCATTTATATATCTGCCCCTTGAGCTTCGGAGGCATTTTGCGGTCGCATACAACGCCCGTCACCTCGCGCCACTTCGCCCAAGCCGCGCCAATACGTGCTTGGACATCGTCGTCCACGTTGCCAGACTCGTGCAGCACGGATCCAAGGTACCTGAACGTATCGGACTTTCTGATCAGGTCCGAACCTATTCGGATGGTGTTTGTATCCGTGCTGCCACAGGACATGTACTCAGTCTTCGCCACATTTAGTCTCAGACCACCGTTTTCAAGCGTGTCCTTCCAAATGTTGACTTTGCGCTCAAGATGGGCTTTGTTCTGATTAACGAGGGCGATGTCATCGGCATACATCATTAGCCATGGAGGCTGATCTTGGATGTTTGCCGTAACTACATCGAGCACTACGTTAAACAAGAACGGGCTAAGAGCCGAGCCTTGGTGAACGCCAACAGATATTGGGAAGCCATTCGATTCGCCAACAGCGGTCTGGACAGAGGACACGGAATCGCGGTACATATCTCTGATAATGTCAATATAGGCCTCGGGAACGCCCTTGAAGCGCAGTGCCCACCAGATGGACTGCCGAGGTATACAGTCGAAGGCCTTCTGCAGGTCTAAAAAGGCCATATGCAAAGCTCTCCTTCTCTCTCTGTAAGCCTCAGCCAGATTCCGTAAGGCGAACACTGCGTCCATGGTGCTGTTACCCGCCCGGAAGCCATATTGACACTCAGAGACAGCACACTCGCTACGGAGCCGTGTGTCAATGATGCGCTCGAAGAGCTTCATGGTGTGGCACATGATCTTGATACCGCGGTAGCTACCACAATCCTGTACGCTACCTTTGCCTTTGTAAACAGGGATAATCAGGCTAAATCGCCACTGGTTCGGCATTTCCTTGGTGATCAGGATGCGGTTAAAAAGATCCGTCAGAAGGTCCACACCATGTGGGCCCATCGCCTTCCACACTTCAATTGGCACATTGTCAGGCCCGACCGCTTTCCGGTTCTTCATGTGGCGAAGAGCAATGCGGGTTTCGTCGGGGGAAATAGGGGAAATAAGCCCAAGGTTAGGAGGCGGTTCCGGAGGAAGGTTATGGGGATGCTGTTTGTTAGACAGCTCCGCGAAGTATGTACACCATCTCTCCTTAACAGAGGGGGCATCGTAGAGCAGCTTACCCTGGGCGTCCCTTACACAAAGACATTTGCTAATGTCCCGTGTAGCTTTCTCCCGGCCACGCGCCAGCTTAAAAATAAGCTTTTGCCCCTCCGCAGTTTCCAGTTTGTCGTATAAGGGCGCCAGACTTTTGCTGCGGGCTCTGGCTACAGCTTTTTTAGAAGCGCGCTTAGCCGCTCCATATGCCTCCCTGTCATCCGGAGAGTTGGACCCTTGCCACTGTTTAAATAAAACCTTCTTCTTCCGAGTCGCCTCCTGCACCCCGTCATCCCACCACCACGTCTCCTTTCCTATGGTGCGGCCACCACGAGAAGTGCCAAGGACGCGCTTACCCGCACCGGTGATTGCTGAATGGATCCTACTCCAGATCTCTTGAGCGGACTCATGCGGAGCACTGATCTTGAGATGCTCGACCTCCGCGATGAAGTCCGACTGCCTAGGACCATCAAGCAACCACCACTTAGTGCGGGGTTTGCGTTTCTCGGTCACTCTCTTCTTCGGTACAACCGCAAAGTCCAGGACAAGGAGGCGGTGTTGAGCCGTTAGGCTTTCGCCTGGGATGACTTTGCAGTTGGTAACCTTGCCAATGTGGCACCGTCGCACCAGCAGGTAATCTATTTGGGTTGAGTAGGCACCACTACGGTACGTAATAAGATGCTGGGGCTTCTTCTGAAAGAATGTGTTCGCGATGGCTAGGTCAGACACAGCGCATGTGCTAAGTATATTGACTCCCTCTGCGTTTAGCTGGCCATAACCAAAACCACCGTGAACACGTCCATACTCTCCAGCAAACTGACCTACGTGACCGTTGAGATCCCCCCCAACCAAAACACCTTCGGAATTCGGGATAGCGCGTAATACGTCCTCGAACTCATCCCAGAAGGCCTCCTTTTCAGACTCACAGCAACCAGTCTGAGGAGCATAGGCGCTGATTAGGTTCGTTACCGACCCTTCGAACAGCACCCTAACTCGCATCAACCGGTCGCTGCATCGGTCTACTTCAAGGAGTCCATCCTGAAGGTCCTTAGACAGCACCACGGCCACTCCGCTCCTACCCGTTGGTGATCCGGTGTACACTAGCCGGTACCCCTGCCCGATGTCACGTGACTTATTTCCCTTCCAGCGCGTCTCCTGAAGGAAGGCGCACTGGACCCGACGCTTCGCAAGTACGTCTGCGAGTTCTTGGCAACGTCCGGTTAGGGAGCCAATGTTCCAGGTGGCAAAGCGGAACTTCTTCTTGGGTACTATCCTCTTTAGCCGTGCCCGTACTTGACACGGTAGCCCTAGCCCACTTATCGCAGGTTTAGGGCGATGTGCCTGCGCGTCGTTATGCGGCGACGCCCTAGACCGAGTACCCTTACCTAACTTGTTTCTCTCCATACATATATGACTGAAGTTGGTTTTACGTGGGGCGACCAGCCGTCTGACCCCCACAACCCTACAAGAGGGAAACCAGGTTCGCCAGAGCCTCGTCCGTTGGACAGCAGGGTGCACCGCTAGCAGGTGAGGTTGGCTTGGGTCTTTAAGATGGCAACGGACCCCATACACCCCAATTATTTTTAATACACTAATTTAAATATTTTTCCTCAGCACCGGGCCCGCAGCTATGTCTACGGGACCAGTGCATCAGAAATGGTCATTCTGGCTGGTTCTGGGTTTGAAAATGGCAGTTCGCGCAAACTACAACATTTTTCTTACTTACAGTATTTATATAACCATCACAACTTTTAAACTTAAACGAAAGGTTCAATTTGAAAAATTTAAAGTGTAAATTACTAGCACATAACCGACCTTAATTATTAAACAATTTAAATAGATAAGGATTAATATCATGATACTAAAATCACCACTATTCCATTTCACCCGGGTTTTGATTGAATAAATTGAACAAAAAGCGGTCATTGTGACTTAACCATAATCGTTAGATATAAACGGTGTATAAAATTTACACTGTACACGATATAAGTTACAGAAAAGATTGACTAAGAAAACATTACATAAATATAATTGTATTTTTTTTATTAAATCAGAACTATTTATTTTAAAATTATAAAAAAAAATTCAATTAAAACCCTCACAGTAAGCCATTTCATTAAATTTGTCACGCGATACAGTTTGAAAAACTTTTTTTTTATTTTTCTAGTTTGGCCTCCAAAAGTCCTCCTCCATGCTCAAAATTTAATAATTTACGTACCATGTTCATTTTTTGGTCACAGACCATCCACATTTATGCCTAATTTCAATAGAATCAAGCTGGGAACCATTATTTGAATTTAATCTAATGCAGATAAGCACATAATTAGGTAATTTTTAATGATAGTCATAATGTCACATGGTGACTTTACCTCGAAATATCTCGGCAACGTGACACTTTAGACCACCATGTCCCTAACATTTTTTGTTTTTTGAAGTTTCCTCTACCCATATATGCATGTTAGATCGTGCGCCGCAACTTTGAAAAAATAAATAAAATGGTTGCGGGAGGGCTATGCCACAATAGTTCTATGTCTTTACGGGTTTATATTGTTTTGTGTCTGTAAATTAAAAGAATATAGTTACGTCGTCTATTGATCGTCGTCCTCTCTTAATCTTCAGCTTCGCCTTTACTTTTTTAATACGTTTCATTATATTCTTTTTTGTTTTTGAAATATGTTTCTTTATTTTCCCTTTCGCTTTTAAAATACCTTTCTTGACTGCGAATTTTGCGTTCAAATATTTTTTCCTCAGCCACTCTTTTGCTGTTTTTTTGTAACCTTTCTTACGTATCCTCTGAATTTTTTTTCCATATTTTTTTAAACGCTTCATCGTGGCATTTTTTCTTTTTTTGTAACATTTCTTTATGAGCTCTTTATATTTATCCCTTGTTTGCTTTATCCTTTTTCCATATTTTTTCCAAGCTTCTTTAAGTTTATCTTTTACATCTTTAAAAGTAACTTTATCTTCATCTTCATCTTCATCGTCATCTTCTTCTTTACCGGCTATGAATGGTAATAAATTCTCATCGACATAATCTACGGGTAAGTTTCCTTCAATTATTGTAACGTCTCGATCTGCCTTCCCTCCTCCAAGTCTAGGTAGTGTGCTATAATCTACATAACCTTCCGGTATTTGTCCTCCACTTATTCTAGGTTCTCGACCTGCCTTCCATCCTGATGGAATCACTCCTCCAATTGCGGATATGGGTCGTCCTCCGTCGTAGTAACCCGGTGGCACTACTCCTTCTGCCATTTGCGGTATTTTTCCACGATTTAGCCACCCAGCTGGCAGTTCTCCTCTTATTAACCCAACAGGAGCCCCGGTGTTTTTACCAAATGGCATACCTTCTGTTATTTCTGCATACCGTCCTGCATCGAAAGATAGTAGTTTGTTGATTTTAGGAAAAAGTCCTTTTGGTGGGCTTCGTCCCGTGATGAAACTCTGTGCTCTACGACCTAATAGCATTTCTATAAGGTTCTTTTCAATTTCTTTTCCATAGTTTATAGCAATTTTCTTTACCTTTCCTCTAAACGATTTTCCTTTAGAGTTTTTTTTATGCAAACTTTTTTTATTGAAAGAACTCATTATTAGCATTTCTTTCGGAGGTATTGGAGGAGTATTACTCATGGCAGGTTGTAATCCTCCCTGCATGGACGCCGGTTCGCTCATATTTCCTACAACCAAAATAGACTGAGCAGCAGCTTGGGTATCCGGTCCAGGTAACCCCTCTACTGATAGAAAGGTGTTCTCAATAGTATATTTTGACTTTGAGTTATCTCCTCCTTCAACGACACTCTGAAAATAAAAAAACAGGCAAGATTGAGTCGGAATCGTGCACTGAGGGTTCTGTATCATAATTTAAAAAAAACGTGTGATATTTTTAAATTTGTTTCGGCGAGGCCGTCAGAGAATTTTAACACTGCGGTGTATATTGCTGTTTTAGATCAGTGCCATCTCTTGACCGCTAATAGAACTAATCTAAAAAGTGTGCTATTTAAAGAAACGATTTCATTATTTTTTTGGCTTAAAAAAAGTTTGAGAATGTAAAAAACCGGTTCATATGACACCCCCTAGTAGCTCCACATCGAATTTTAAGAACCCTTTTTTTTCCTTTCAGTCGCTGTTGCAAAAAAAAATATAAGCATTTTTATTTCTTCCTCATTTACAAAAAAATTAAACAAACGTCATCTAAAATTATTCCAAATTTCAAGTTGATAGCATTAGTGGTTCTTGAGATATCCAGCTGTGACAGATGGAAGAACTTCGCCTTTTTTTTATTGTAATGGGTTTGCTCTTGACTCTAGTCTACGTCAGAGATGACAGAGACAAAGTCTACGATGGAGCAAGCCTACCCAGAAGGAGCCTGTTCACTCTAACTTTGAAGAGATTAGAGTTGTAAGCTTATGGAAACACAGACGCAGGCAGAGAGTTCCACTCCTTTGCTGTGCGCATTATAAAAGACATTTGAAAACGCTTAGTGCGAATTGGTGGAATAGCCACAAGGTAGGGATGGTAAGTCACATCATAAGGGTTCCTTTTACCATTTTATAACGAAACCCTAAAAAGATGAAAATAGTATATTTATTAGCTTTTTCCGGATGTGATGGAGGAACTCTCATGACAGACAGGAACTTCTCTGCATGATTCTTGCTCACCATATTCTCTGTAGCCAAAGCTTGGGTATTCGGTCTACGTGACCGCTCTACTGATCGAGGATCTTTCGGCTTTGGGTTATCTACTCCGTCAACGGTACTCTGAAAAACCGGCCAAATGCGAGTCGGACTCTCATACGAAGGGTCCCGTACCATAAACCTTACTTTTTGTTGTTATAGCAGTAATAGAAATATACAATCTGTGAAAATCTCAACTTTCTACCTGTTACGGTTGTTGAGAAACAGCCCGCTGACAGACAGACGGACGGGCGGACGGACGGACACCGGAGGCTTAGTAATAGGGTTCCGTTGGTAACCCTTCGGATACGGAACCCTAAAAACAAAGATGAAGATGTAATTTCTTAGCATTATTTCCTCCCATGCCAGGTGCTAATTCTCCCAGCATGGACGCTCACCATATTTCCTGCTACTGAACCTGGCTGAGGCGTGAGGGTACTCGTATCTGGTCTAGGTGACCACTCTACTGATTGAAAAGCATTTTCAATAACTTCTTTCAGCTTTGGATTATCCCCTCCATCAGCGGTACTCTGAGAAACAAAGATGGTGAAGTCAAGGAGACAATTCACGGTTGATAGAAATTGAAATCAGCTCCGACGCAAACGTTTTATCCTTACTAATATTATAAATGCGAAAGTAACTCTGTCTGTCTATCTGTCGCGCTTTCACGCCAAATCGACTGAACCGATTTAAATTAAATTTGGTACAGAGATAGTCTAGAGCCTGAGAAAGGACATAGGCTACTTTTTATCCCGCGAATATGTTTCCTAGGGACCACGCGGGCGAAGCCGCTGGCAGAAGCTAGTGTCTCATATATTCGAAGCAGAGTCAGGCAGCTCAGAGTTTTTATTTACTATTGATAGGCACGCGTATGACCACCATCTCACCTGATGGTAAGCGATGGTCGAAGATGGAGCACGCTTGCCAAGAAGTTACCTATTCACTCTTGACTTTCTCTTTGTTCTGACATTTCAACTGAATTGAACCTATTCAGCGTCAGACGCGTGGCACACAATGTTATTGTTATAAAATTAAATTTCTGTTTGTACATTGTGTGTATTTCTGTGTGCCAAAATGAAATAGTTTTCTTTCTTTCTTTCTTATTGGAGTAAAAAAAGTTAATAACATACCATCACTCTACCTAATGCCTGACGTGTATATTTTGCATATAGAAGTTTGTAGGTTGAGTTTCAGTTGTATTGTTGTGTTGAGTAGAGTTAGTAGAGAATTTGAGATAAATACTCATACGTTTTCTTCTAATAGACAAATAAATATAATGATCGTAACATTACTGTCAATCACAGATACCATGATGTTCATTCTAGCTCAACACCAAATAAGGCAGTAATAGTCCGATACAAGAGTGAGGAACTCGTGGCAAAAGAATAACAGCCGCACAGGCCGATCATCAAAGTTAAGCAACGCTTGCCAAAGTTGGTCTGTGGATGAGTGACCATCTTAACATACCGAGTTTCCTCCGTGCCTCGGAAAGCACGTTAAGCCGTTGGTCCCGGCCGTCATTTGTGGAGCTTTGGCAGTCGTTACGGATTGTCAGAAGCCAGTAAATCTGACTCCAGTCTTGCCAACAAATACCGTGTTACCCAATTTAATGGGTTGTGGAGGTCTGGTAGGCAGCCGCTTCATGTAAAATACTGGTATTCAGCTAAATCCGGTTTGACTGGAAGCCGACCCCAATATAGTTGTGATAAGGCTAAGCAAATGATGTAGGTTGAGTTTCATTGCCAAGCGCTGCAGTTTAAACGACTTGATGGATTCAAACAAATGAGAAATTAATAGTTTTGCCATGACACACTGAGTGACAATGAAATAAGTTTAAAGTGTTGTATTTTTTTAAACTTGGTCATGTGAGGTAAATAAAAGGCACGACAACAATATTTAAAAGTGTAAGGCTCAAATTACACCTAGATGGCAGCGATACGGCGAGCAGTTTCAGTGTCATATTATTATAATAAGAAACGAGAAAACGTCGCGCTGCCGCCTGCGTCACCGTGACAACTCACACGATTATATGTATTACAGTAATGATGATAAAGTTTAAAATTATATGACACTGAAACTGCTCGCCGCTTCGCTACCATCTCAGTGTGATTTGAGCCTAACGCATAAAACTGGTACCAAAAGCTGACACGCGCTCCGAGGGCTCCGTTATAACTCTTAAGTACTCGTAGATCTATCAAGGTAATCGAGTCTCGATTTTTCGAGTATATTATTACTGACTCCAGTCTTGCCATGAAGTACCGTGTTTAACTGGGTAACACGGTACTTCATAGCAAGACTGGACTCAGTATGGGTTGTGGAGGTCTGGTAGGCAGCCGCCCTACGTAAAATACTGGCATTCATTAATAGGTTAAGATTTTACTAACACTATATGGATCAATGGTCTGAATTAAAGAAATTATTATTATTATTATTATTAAATCCAGCTTGACTAGAAGCCGACCCCAATATAGTTGGGACAAGGCTAGGCAGATATTGTTACGCGCCAGCGTTAATGCCGTATACACAACAACATTGGCTACTACTAGCGTCATCTAGTATCGAGTAGCAGAACTAGTAGAATCAAGATCTTTCTAGATTTTTAACGCTAGAACATTCCAAGGTTTCGACATGTGGTCTGAATGAAATTGGCGACACAAATTATTACTTTGAGGGCAATCTCCAACAGCGAAGTGTAAAGTGTTCAGTAGTGTAATTGTGTTTTAAGTCTTTATTTGTGCTGTTCATTAAAGTGTCATTTTTGGTTATTAAATTGGCTGATTTTATTGGCACGAACCCCGAGCACAGTATAAATATGGACAGTACGAAAACTAAACGTAGTTGAAGACATAATAGGGAATATGCATGTATTTTTTTATATTTTTAAATGATAGTTTAAATCATTATATAAACGTAAAAAACCAGTACTAAATAAGCAAAATTTTGTTTCGAAAAAAAAGTTTTAAAATAGTAGCCTGATAACAGCTTTTTTAAACGACCGCCATTTTGGCGCGCTTGTATTTACGTCACAGTCTGTAAAAACAAACAAGGAATGAATAGTTGCAGAAGTCTTTTGGGTTATAATCTATTCATAGTTTGTGTTTTACTTCAATTAAATACAATCCAAGAGCATTGTATGACTCTTCGCCCACGATTTCGATACCATAGAATAGTTCATAAAAGTCCTTTGATTGCTATCAGCTCGACAGAGTGTCAAGTTCATATTAGAAAACAGTATAAGCTTTAGTAAATGTTTTATTCCTTGAAATAATCATAAACTTATAATTCTTTTTCACATTTTAAGGTTAAGTATGCTATTTTAATGACTTATAAGTAAAATTTATCCAAAAGCGTGGAAGATCGAATAAACATAATACTTATTGTGTAGTTTAAATTAACATCAAATACGTTAGTTTCAGATTGATTCCTTCACGCGTTCCTGAGAAAAAGGGTCTTGACAGACGGAAAACCAAGTGATCCTATAAGGGTTTCGTTTTTGCCGACTGAGGTACGGAATCCTTAAAATTTTGTTAACCACCAGAAAGAGTCACAGTGGTGGTTTATTGAAATACTACTTCTTATTCTTCTTCCTATTCAACAATCCTTACTAAAATGCGAAAGTGGCTCTGTCTGTCCGTCGCGCTTTCACGCAAAAACTACTGAACCGATTTAAATGAAATTACACAGATAGAAAGAAGGAAGGAGTAAAGTACGAAGGAAGAAGGTACACAGACAGTCTAGAGGCTGAGAAAGGACATAGGCTACTTTTTATCCCGGGAGCATGTTCCCTAGGGATCACGCGGGCGAAGCCGTTAGCAAAAGCTAGTCTGAAATATAAATCATTAGCGCCGGAGCTGTGTTAATTTTCTACCTTCTCCTTTTTTAGCATATTTTTTGGAGGTGATCCGTCACCTCTCCAGGAGGTCCTCTCACGCCTGGGTTTAATTTTCCCAGGATGGACCATATTTCCTGCAACTGAATCTAACTGAGGCGCTTCTTGGGTATCTGGACTAGGTGACCTCTCTACTGATAGAAGAACATTCTCCGTAACAGCTATCGGCTTTGGGTTGTCTCCTCCGTCAACGGTTCTCTGAAAAGACAAAGATGAAGAGGTACATTACAGAATCATATCAAATTAACCATCGAAACTTAACCAGGATCGTTTTCTAATGGATGCAACAAACATAACGTACGAATATTTTTCGCGCGTCCATCGTACCTCCGAAATTAAACAGCCAAAGAAAAAAATGGTATATTTTTTTAAATGAATTTAAACAGGGTTAGTAAAACACAAACAATCTCTTAGGCAGTGAAAGTACAAAACTTGAAAAAAATTTCGGCTGTTTCATACAAAATGCAATATTCAACCAATGAGAATGTATGAAAAGTTTGATATTTTCTTCGAGTTTTCAGGGTTCAAACAAACAAACAAACAGACCATCCAAACAGGCTCATCGTTCCCCTGAATCGGTCGACATGCTGGATAGCGAAAGACTGTTTTCCATTGCCTCATACATGACTCAAGGAAGGTGCGTAGAGTTGCATCTATTTTGTAAAACTCCAACATCTTCATGAGCCATGTGTGTATATTATTATTAGCCTGTACTGTCTCACAGCAGGGCAAAGGTTTCTCCTCCCTCCATCCACTTATCTACACTTAATACCTTAATAATAAAATTTTAAGGGTTCCGTTTTTGCCAACTGAGGTACGGAACCCTTAAAATTTTGTTAACCACCAGATAGTGGTGGTTTATTCAAATACTACTTCTTATTCTTCTTTCTATTCTGCAATCCTTACTAATATTATAAATGCGAAAGTGACTCTGTCTGTCTGTCCGTCGCGTTTTCACGCAAAAACTACTGAACCGATTTAAATGTAATTACACACATAGTAAGAAGGAAGAAGGTACACAGATAGTCTAGAGCCTGAGAAAGGACATAGGCTACTTTTTATTCCGGGAGCATGGTCCCTAGGGATCACGCAGGCGAAGCCGCTGGCAGAAACTAGTAATAAAACAAAATTCTATAATAGAGAATATGCATGCGATTTTTATTTGCAGAATGAAATACTTATTGGCTCTAGTAAACAATCATGAAATTATTTTTTAAATACCTTCATCAGCGATGAAGTTATAAAGCTTCAAAGATTACAATTAGAAAGCGATGTCCGATGTAAACTTTGACGTCATCGTCTATGACGCCTATACAGCTGTCATAGTGTCTAGAGTGGAGAGCCGCCGAATCCCAAAATACGAGCTCGTCTCAGTTTGGGAATCAGTGTGCTATATTATGTAGTTCATCATCAGTGTGCTATACACTGTACAATGATTTAACCATATGCCCACATTTTGTTACATGTTTAATTTTTGTACTTATTGAATAAAAAAAATAAAAAAAAATGACATGATAGTAAACAACGTCTTCGCTAGAGGGAAGATATATTTGTTTTAAATAATTATTTCTCTTTCGTTTTGCGAGTAATTTTGATTCAATTTTCACTGTTAGTGTTATATTTTTGTATATTTTTGGATAAATTGTATAGATGATAAAAAGGTTCTTCATGCATATTCCCTATTATACAAGCTGAATCGGCAAACGTTCGTTACGTTTTTCTAGGCAAGCGTGCTCCATCTTCGACCACATCCTCGCTTACCATCAAGTGAGATAGTGGTCAAACGCGTGCCTATCAATAGTAAAAAAAAAAACGTTGTTTTGAAAAAAATAGCCTACGATATAGGTCTAGCTAGCTTCAGATCAACCAAATACACACAAAAAAAAACATGAAAATCGATCAAGCCGTTTCAGAGGAGTTCGATACCAAACACAGTAAACGATTTTTATATATCAGAAAATTAGGCTAGCTGATCCAGAAAACGATGTATTGCCATATAAAAAAGTAGCCTATGACCCTTTCTCAGACTTACCCAATATACACGAAAGAAAAACTACGAAAATCGGTCAAGCCGTTTCGGAGGAGTTCGCTTACAAACACCGTGACGCGAGATTTTTATACATTAGAGATTAGATATATCTTTTGGGTTGGTATATAATTATATTTTAATTAGATCTCTATAATTTCTGAAGATGCGATTCGAAGACAGACCTAGATTAGCAGGAAAGTATTTATTTTCATGTGTGAATTACATATATAATTGCATACATTGTCTAATGATCTTCGATATCCTCCATATTCCATCATTGAAGGTTGTTCTCCAAGCATTTTTCCTGAGGGCAGCCCACCTCTCTGGATGTATCCTGGGGGACGCCCTCCTCCAAAGGGTGTTCCGAATTGCGCGTTTCCTGGGGGAATACCTCCTCCCATTCCTCGGAATCGTTCTTCTTGTTCGTATGCGGGATGCATTCCTAATCCTCGTCCCATTCCAGAAGGTCCTCCTTGCCTTAGCATATGTTTTGCGGGAGGTGGAGGAGCACCTCTCATGCCAGGTGGTAGTCTACCCTCATATAATCCCGGGCCCCTCGACATGTCAACCGAACCTGACTGGTATCCTCCTGCGGCATTTGGTCCTTCTGGGCTCTGACCCATTCGAACAGCATTCTGATAATCATCTGGATCATCACCTAGGCCTGCCGCATAATCATTTATTGATGGGAATCCCTGACCTTGTCTAAGAGCTGGGTTAGTCAGAAGTTTGTAATGCTGAGACATTGGAGAGGGATGACCACTGCCTTTCTGTTGATGCTTTCCAAAATTTCCTCCAGGAGATCCCATCCTAGGTTTAACTGGGTTTTCGTAATTCGGGCGGTAACCGTTTGGATATTCGCCTTCAGAGCCCGGCCCAGGAATTTTACCGTTCCTGGGCCCATATGGTATTTGGTCATCTGACATATGCAGGTCGAATTTATTGGAAGGCAGGTTTGGCTTTGGCGTTAAAGATTTCAATAATTCAGCAGGTATATCAGGTTCGGCAGTATTATCTTCAAGGTGTGTCCCAGGGACGAGGTAGCGATCGTCCACTTGCGGTGCCGGTGCATTTGGGTTTCGAGTCGGCCGATTGATGAATTCGAACTCCATTACTCCATTTTTGCCTTTTTTAGCCTGAAAAAAAAACTGCAACTGAATCAAAGCTTTTATTTTTCTATAAATAGACTTGCGTTTGACCACTATCTCACCTGATGGTAAGCGATGATGTGGTCAAAAATGGAGCACGTTTCTCTAGAAGTAACCTATATACTCTTGACTTAAAGACGAGAATGAATAGCTGTAGTAATCGTATCGTAAGATACGAGTACTAGTACATTGTATGTACACGGCTGCCAGCTGCAGCAAATAGGCTAAGCAAAATGCCAGATAACTAGTAGTTGCCTGACGCTAGTATTTTATGGAGGCGATAAGAAAAATACTGAAAAACAAGCATAACAAATCCAATAAAAATCAATCTATTGAGCATATTCCAGACCAATAGAAGCCAGTTTCAAAACCGGTTGGTTCCTACAAATCCCAACTCACTGTCGTCAATCCGTGCATGTTACATGAAAAATCTTTTATTAAAATACAATTACTTTTCAAAATCAATGACGAACAACGAACAGCAATAATTATTTATCTCGCGTTGACAACTCACATTTATTCAGCTCCATTCGCGTTTCGCTGAACGATTCTGGTCACACAGCTCTGCTTCTATCAGCCGCGTACAGCGTCGTAAGAAAGAGAAAGGCGCTGAATACGCGGCGAAGACGGTAAAATGTGCGTGACTACAGCGGGACCACCGACACAATTGGTAAATATTAGTACTCAATTGGTACTAATTATTAGTCCTCGAAAAGAAATTGGTACCTTGGTAGTTTTCTAGAAAATCAACTTTGAAGGTGGTCTGGTGGTAGTCACGCTCTTTACTCATTTAGTATTGTGCTCTTGAAATGGACATTTCTATGTGCGATATTTTTATCGTTTGACTTCTTGCAGAAGAAATAGATAAAAATAAAACGTACAAAATTAAAACGAAACCTTTACTGGGTCGATCCACATCGACCCAGTAAAGGTACAGTTCAAGAGATAGATCGAAGGATTGAGAATTTATCTTTGTCTGATAATTCTACGGACTTTAGACAGATGGTACTGTAAGTATTATTCACATATTAATTGTTTTTTTTTTCTTGGCAATTTGTTCGAAGAGATTACTCTTCGATCTAGCTCTTGAACTATACCTATCTTAAAAATTCAACTCATTATATCTTCTAAACTATGACCCGACTAAATCTGTGACTTTGCGAAAACTTGCGAATAATTAGCGGCTGCTTAATAATTAGCAGCCGAATGTTTGAAAGAGGAAACAGATCTTCGTTAGGTGCTCTAGCTTTTGAGTTTCAAATGGACCAAACTGAGGTAGGCGCACCCCAGATTGGCCACCTATAAGCCCTTATAACTTTTCAACCACTGATTAATTCTGATATTTAGGGATTAATAAGCGACTTTTTTATATTATTTTCAAAATGAAATTCCCTCATAGTGGACATGCCAGTGTCAGTCACACAAGGAATCAAGAACCATCCGTGTACAGCTGCGTACGACGCTGAATCCGGTGGAACAGCGCTGACGCGGCGGAACAGCGCTAAACTCTACATAAAGCACTCGCATAATAATAATGTTACGAGCTTGGGGTTCGTTATAATAAAAACAACCGATTCAACCACTAAAAATAACATATTAATTTACAACAGTATTTAACACTTTAAACCCACTAATTAAAACACAATTGCACTACTGAATACTTCACTTCACTTAATTCGCAGTTGAAGATCACTTCCGAAGTTATCGCTTGTATCGCCAATTCAATACTGACTCCAGTCGCCGGATGTCCGCCCTTTATGCCCGGTTTACATTATTCCAGTCCAGCGATAGAATCCAGCGCTGGATTGCAACTGGAAAAATGTAAAACCACATTGGAATGCTGTGGATCCAGTAAGCAATCCAGTGAAGAAACTGGATTGGCGGTCTACTTTTGAATCCAGCATGACTATTCCAGTGCAACTGGAATCATTTAGACGGCCAATCCAGTACTATTCCAGTGCTGACAGAACAATTGTACAGAAAACACGTGTTGCTTGTTTTCACGGATTTTTTACCTGAACTGCAAAGAATGGTTTTACAATGAAAAATTTAACTGAAGACCAAACGTTACAGTTTATTAGTTTATACAGAAGACATTCGTGTTTATGGGAATATCATCAGAACATTATAAAAATAAAACAATGCGCCAATCAGCTTTGGAAAAAATCTCAACTGCTTTCTCGAACTCATTGCTACTGTAGTCTTGACGGTTCGACAGCTTTTAAAATGACTGGAATCATGTAGACGATATCGCCAGTCCGGTCCATTTCAGTCCAGCGCTACTGGTTTACTGGAGTGGAATAATGTAAATCGGACATTATATACCGGCGACAGTTATTTCTATAGCCTTCTAGTATAGAAACTTCTGGAAAGTTCGGGCAAATACCGGTCCCGACTGACCTGGTGTTGAAAAATCGAGAATGTTCTAGCATAGAAAATTCTAGAAACATCTTCACCTCAGTAATTCCGCTATTCGATATTAGATGGCGCCACATGTACGTAAATGTCGTAATGTGCCTAGCATTAATTATGGCGCGTAACACTGCCCCCTCCTAAGACACGCTCGTCCCGAGCATTATCAGCCCAATAATAACGCGCCAGTCGATCCACGTGGACGATCTTAGGAGCACTTCTTGTCCCTTTTTTTATACGGTAGGTCACGTCATTGATTTTTGTCACAATCCGAAAGCCTGAAGCTTAGGAGATTTCCCTTTACTGCAAAGTGGATTGTGCAACCACACTAGTGAACCTTCGTCGAAACCTTTATTGTTCATTTTGCGGTCATAACAGGTTTTCATCTTTTCAGACATTTGCTGGCCCGATTCTCTGACGTGCTCATAAATGTCATTCATTTTGTTTCGCAAGTCATTCGCATAATCAGTGATACTGCGTGGGGTGTCAGGCGGTATTCCGGTGATCAAGTCTGCAGGCAGCCGTAATTCTCTACCAAAGTTTGCGAAAACTGGTGTCGCTGATGTGTTTTCGTGAACAGCACTTCGGTATGACAACAAAAATGGTTGTATATGCTTGTCCCAATCGCGTTGCCGATTTTCCACAACTTTTGCCAGGTACCTCTTCAATGTCTGGTTAAATCGTTCCACCATTCCATCCGATTGTGGATGGTAAGAAATTGTTCTCGTTTTATGAGTACCCGGCAAGTTTGCTTGAATATTTGTGACTCAAAATTCCTTCCTTGATCGCTGTGAATCTCCAAGGTTACTCTAAAACGACAGAAGACTTCATGAACCAGTTTATCTACAACTGTTGAAGCTTCTTGATTTGGAATGGCAAAGACTTCCGGCCACTTAGTGAAGTAATCCATTACAACCATGAAATACTTGTTACCACTTTCACTTTCCGGAAACGGTCCCGCAACATCCAGGGCTATCCTTTCCCATGGTGCACCACATTGTACAATTTCAATGCACCTTTGCTACGAGTCTGAGATCCTTTTACAGCTTCACAACTAGTACATTTGCCACACCAGTCTTCAACATCATCACGACAATGAACCCAGTTAAAACCGTTCCCGTATCTTCAGTAGAGTCCGTTTAACACCCATATGACCTCCTGAACAACCATCGTGGTACAGCTGTAGAACATCCGGTACTTTAGTTCTAGGGACGACCATATGCAAATGACAGCTGTCTCCTCGAGCATTTTCCCATTTACGGCACCGGACTCCACTCTGAATCACTAAGCTGTCCCATTGGGCCCAATAGTTTTTCGTGATCGAACTCATCGCTGAGACGTCGCTCCACGTGGGCTTAGGAGCACTGGCCTTTATCCACTCCAGAATCGGCTGGATGTTCGAATTTTCCTGCTGTGCACGTTGTAGGATTTCCTTCCACTCGTTGCTGAGGTCTATCTTGAGCATCCTCACATGTACAACTTCTTTACCCTCTTGCCTAGTACAATGCTTGCAGACCTCAAGGCAAGCTCTGCTTGACAATACATCTGCGTTGCCTTGAGATCTCCCGCTGCAATTTTCGACCACCAAGTCGTACTCCTGCAGCCGCTGGGCGCTGTTGTCAGCCACCCTACCTTCTAGAGATCGGCTATCTTGCCTTCCTGCAGTTTGCTTAGGGCAACTGGATCGAAGGTGGCCCCTTTCACTACAGCCATAGCACCTAGGGCTGTACCCTTTCAAACAGTCACGAACTGCCGCTGTGTGAGAACGATAATCCTGCCGCAAAGCTGTACATACCGGTCCCGACTGACCTGGTGTTGAAACATCGAGAATGTTCTAGCATAGAAAATTCTAGAAACATCTTGACCTCAGTAATTCCGCTATTCGATACTAGATGGCGCCACATGTACGTAAATGTCGTAATTTACCTAGCATTAATTCTGGCGCGTAACAATAAACATTTAATTCAGAATCTCTTCCATAATTTGTTAGTAACAATTTAAACTTATACTTGTGTTAGTAATGTTTAATACTGATTTATTGTAGGTAGCCTGCATGAGGCACGCCGAACAAAACACACACAAACAACACAACACAACACATTTGACCTCATTTTAGACATGTTTGCCGCGAAAGCTGAAAAGACGCGGAAAGTTGAATGGATGCGTACGCGTATCCATATGGATACGCGTGGATTTTGTATAAAATCGTTGTTTATAAGCTGAATAGAGCTGAAAAAGTGTGAGTACTCCCTAAGTGCTATTTTGTTTTTTTTAACTAACTTCTTTCTATTTGCAAGCCAGCTCGTTTAAATAAAAGCTTTGATAAGTTACCTCCTTGTTTGCCATGTTTCGGAGTAAAAGATCGTTCTATCTTTAAATTACACGACAAATTAATATGTAATTTATTTGGCCGCTAAACCACGACCAATATGGATTTTCATACGTCTTTTGCCGGCCGCTACTCGCATGTATTAAGCGAGTACAGCAATTTCGATTTGTTGTCAAAATAATGCTCAAATGTCAAAGCATGTGTGAGAAAAAACTATGCTAAACACACTATACTATAAAATAAACAAAATGTTGTTTTACCTGTTCTAGTGACCGTCTATGATTAGCTGGAACTGGTGCTGCGTTTGAGCCTGGTGGTTGGCTTGAGTCTGGTGGTTTACCAGTATCTGGTGGGTCGGTTTTGGCCGATGTGGTTGATGCTGTGTTTGATGTTCCGCTTGAGACAGGTGGCCCGTTCGAGCTCGGTGGTTCGCTTGGTACTGGTTGATCGCTTGGATTTGGTCGTTCGCTTGGATCTGGTTGACCGCTTGGCTTTGGTAGCTCGCTTAGATGTGGTGGTTCGCTTGGGCTTGGTTGTTCACTTGGATCTGATGGTCTGTCCGAGCCTGATTGTTCACCTGGACTTGGTGGTTGGCCTTGTCGGCCGGCTGGGCCTTGCTTGCTGGGGAATGGTGATCCGCCTGGACCTTTTGGTACACCCATACCTGGGCCCCAATCACCACTATGACTTAGTTCCCCACCGGGTACTGGATTCATTGTTGGGTTCCAATTTTGAGCTTGACCTGGTAGTCCATTGGGTCCAGAACCCATTCCTGGGTACCACTCTCCAATTAGATTTGCTGCACCACTGGGTCCTGAACCCATTCCTGAGTCCAGATCTCGACCTGTTGTTCCTCCAGAAACAGGACCCATTCCACCTCCTGGTCCCGATCCAACGGCACCAGGACTCATATCTGAGTAATAATCCTGATCCATTTCTGGACCTCGTCCCCCCAGTGGGCCTCCAGCAGGAGCACGTCCTATTCCGGGACCAGGACCCATTCCAGGCCCACGACCCGTTCCTGAGCCAGGACCCATTCCAGGCCCACGACCCATTCCCTGGCCAGGAACCATCTCACGCCCACTTCCCATTCCTGGCCCAGGACCCATACCTGGCCCAGGACCCATTCCAGGCCCTCGACCCATTCCAGGCCCAGAACCCATTCCAGGCCCACGACCCATTCCAGACCCACGACCCATTCCAGGCCCACGATCTATACCCGGCCCACGACCCATTCCATGCCCACGACCCATTCCAGGCGCACGACCCATTCCGGGCCCACGACCCATACCAGGCCCAGGACCCATTCCAGGTCCCATTTCAGAACCAAGCCCCATTTCAGGCCCAGGTCCCATTCCAAGACCCATTCCAGGACCCATTGCAGTACCCATTTCTGGGCCCATACCAGGACCCATTCCAGGACCCATTCCAGTACCCATACCATGCCCCATACCAGGGCCCATTTCAGGTTCCATTCCAAGACCCATACCAGCACCCATTCCAGAACCCATTCCAACACCCATTTCAGAACCCATTCCAGGACCCATTCCAGAACGCATTCCAGGGCCCATTCCAGAACCCATTCCAGAACCCATTCCAGGAACCATACCAGAACCCATACCAGGATCCATTCCTGACATCATTTCAGGACCAGTCCCACGCCCCATACCAAAACCCATTCCAGGACCCATTCCAGAACCCATTCCAGGACCCATTCCAGGACCCATTCCCTGACCCATTCCCGGACCCATTCCAGAACCCATTCCAGGAACCATGCCAGGACCCATGCCAGGACCCATGCCAGGACCCATGCCAGGACCCATGCCAGGACCCATGCCAGGACCCATGCCAGGACCCATGCCAGGACCCATGCCAGGACCCATGCCAGGACCCATGCCAGGACCCATTCCAGGCCCACGACTCTTTCCAGGCCTTTTCCCACCAGGCACCCAACCACCAGCTGGTCCCGGGGGCCCAACAGGGCTGTAGCCATTGTTTAAGTTCTGATTACCGACGCCCCTTGCCCCAGAGCCTTGGCCCAAACTTGATGGCAAAGCTCCACCCGGGCCATAACCCCCAGCTTCCTCGTTGGCCCACGGAAATGTTTCATCTGGTTCGCCAGTTTCCTCAGGCTCCTCCATGTCTCCAATCCCCGCCGCTGGACCTGGGCCCTTTTCCCATGGAACCTGCGTAACAAAAGAGCATCAAGTAGAATTCTGAACCTGTACTAGAAACTAAAGGTAACTAAAGGTACTAATGGTACTAAAAGTACTAAAGGTACTAAAGGTACTAAAGGTACTAAAGGTACTAAAGGTACTAAAGGTACTAATGGTACTAAAAGTACTAAAGGTACTAAAGGTACTAAAGGTACTAAAGGTACTAAAGGTACTAAAGGTACTAAAGGTACTAATGGTACTAAAAGTACTAAAGGTACTAAAGGTACTAAAGGTACTAAAGGTACTAAAGGTACTAAAGGTACTAAAGGTAAAAAAACTAGATTTTCAGTTACATTGGTTTTTAGAGCACCCTATGACTAAGCCTCCGCTGTCCGTTCGTCCGTCGGGTCAGTCCATCCGTCCGTCCGTCCGTCCGTCTGTCTGTCAACGGGCTGTATCTCAAAGACCGTAAGTACCTAGACAGTTGAAATTTTCACAGATTGTGTATTTCTATAGGTTTGTGGTTCGGAAACCTTCGTGTGCGAGTCCGACTCGCACTTGGCCGGTTTTTAAAAGAGGTGAAAACAAATCAAATTTTGTAAATATCTTTATTAAAAATACACATCAAGATTGTTTACGTTTATTACCCGACTGCGAAAGAAGGAGGGTTATGTTTTTCGAGTGTGTGTATAATGTATATTTCTTTGGCACGCCCTAGAGCCTAAACGGCTTCTCGTATTTTTATGTGAGTGGTGTCAATAGATTTGTCTTAGTCGTGAGAGTGACACTGGGTACATCAAAATAAAATAAAAAACAAAATGGCCGATTTTTGGCGCCATATTGTCCTTCAAAATTTTTTTTTATTTTTTAAACCTATCGAGTTCGACGAATGAGTAACATTTTTGACGATTTCAAAAATGTTACTCACTTAAATGTAGGAAATAAAAAAAATTACTTTGTCAAAAACACCCGACCTCTATAAACGACTGATAAATTTCGAAACACGTCACTTTTCAAGCAGTCTGATGCAGATCAATCACTGATCTTATGCCACCAACTTTTTAGGCGTTTTTAGTTTTATGAACCTTTCTGGAATAAATGACCCCATTTGTATTGCAGACAGAAGTAGATATGTCGGGAATTTTGCAACACCGTAAGTTTGTATAGTATGTAAACAATTGCGTGAGACTGTAGAGTCTTCAATAAAAAAACCAGCCATGTGCGTGTTGGGCCACGACCACTGTAGAGTTCCATAGTTGCATGTCAGAAATGTATTTATATATTTTACTAGTTGACGCGCGGGTCAACTTCGTCTGCGCCGCTGCTATTGTCAGTCTTAGCGTGATGATATAGCCTTACTCGACAAATGGGCTGTCTAAAACTGAAATAATTTTTCGAATCGGACCAGTTGTTCCTGAGATTAGCGCGTTCAAGCAAACAAACGAACTCTTCAGCTTTGTATATTAATATAGAAAAATATAGATATAGATATAGAAGTAAATATAGAAGAGATATAGATATATATCATCACGCTAAGACTAAAAGGAGCAGGACAGTGATGAAAATTGTGACGCAGACGAAGTTGCGCGGGTCAACTAGCAACTAATAAAAATAATAATAATAGTTTGTTTGTTAACTTGAACGCGCTAATCTCAGGAACTGCTGATCAGATTTGAAAAATTATTTCAGTGTTAGATAGCCCATTTATCGAGAAAGGCTATAAGCTATCCTCCTATCATCACGCTAAGACCAATAGGAGCGGAGCAGTAATGAAAATTGTGACGCAGACGAAGTTGCGTGGGTCAACTAGTAAATAATATTTCGTAAACGGATCCTTGGATGGGAAAATGGTTTTTGAACACCAGCAATATTTTTAAACGAACTGTAGAACGACAATCCAAATTCTTCGCCACGTTTACACTTTATCACAGTTTAACAGCTAATTGTCAAACTGTCCATCTTTATGTTAAGGTGAATGCTCCAGGGTAGCCCGCGAAATTCAAATATTTTTATGTTTTTTGCAATTTGCCGGTCAGTGTGAAGCTGTATGTGGACCAAATGCGATCCGCGACCGTAACGCGTATTTATCTAAAGAATAATAACCATTTTAATGATCTATATAGCCCTCTAAGTTCATGTAGTTCGAAAGAATGATTATTTCTGAAATATTAATTCTTTCGAACTACATGAACTTAGAGGGCTATATTGATGATTAAAATGGTTATAATTCTTTAGATAAATACGCGTTACGGTCGCGGATCGCATTTGGTCCACATACAGGTTCACACTGACCGGCAAATTGCAAAAAACATAAAAATATTTGAATTTCGCGGGCTACCCTGGAGCATCCACCTTAAACAAACATAAGCGTTTGGGGCATTTTTGGGTTCCGAACATCCGTTTGGAAAACCGCAACTTTTATTTAAAACAATCACTCATATTTAGTATTATAAGAAGGGCCCTTTTCAGCTATTGCGTCTGTAAGACCTTGGAAAAGTAATCATGTTTTCTTACATTCAGTCAAAAAAGTATCGGGAATGGATGATTTGTTTGTGGTTCCAAATTCAAATTTTTGTTTTTTTGTAGTTGTTAGATTGGCACAACTGTTTTCCATTTTGGCGCGAAGTTTGAGTTGCATCTGTTATTTATATTAAATACAGTGCTGGTTTTAGTAATATCATATATAGTGTGTATTGCGAATTTCATAATTTGTCATAATGACAAAAATATCGAACAAAGAGTTTGTCTTGAATTTTGCATCGCCAATGGAATTTCGTGTTCGGAGTCACTGAAAATGTTACAGAAGGCTTACGGTGAATCGACTTTATCAAAAACTCGTGCTTATGAGTGGTTCAAAGCGTTCAAAAGCGGTCGAGATGTGATGGAAAATAAAGAAGAAAGGAAATTATAAAGAAGATGGAAGATTTGCCTCGCTCTGGTAGGCCGTCAACGTCTGCAACTGAAGTTAACATCGCAAAAGTGAAGGAAATAGTGACTGAAAATCCCCATTCAACTCTGAGAGAGATAGCCGCCGAACTTTCTGTATCTCACGAGTCGATCCGTACCATTTTAACTAATCATTTGGGTATGAAACATGTTGCTGCTCGGCTAGTCCCAAAAGATCTGAATTTTCTCCAAAAACTCAATCGCATGAAAGTCGCTGAGGACATGCTAGAACGAGTCAGTTCGGACCCAACATTCATGAAACGCATTGTTACTGGTGACGATACGTGGGTTTACGAGTTTGACATGCAAACTAGTCAACAAGCTTCGGAGTGGCGCCTTCCAACTGAACCGAAACCGAAAAAACCACGCCAAAGTCGATCAAAAGTCAAAGTCATGTTGACTGTTTTCTTTGACTATCGCGGTGTTGTGCACTCTGAATTCTTACCGGAAGGTCTAACGGTAAATAAAGAATATTATTTGAGCGTTATGCGGCGTTTAAGAGAGCAAATTCGACGAAAAAGGTCAGATTTGTGGAAAGAAAATTCTTGGATTTTGCACCACGACAATGCGCCTTCGCACAAGGCTATCATTGTGAACGAATTTTTAACCAAACACTCAACAAATACCATCCAGCAACCACCATATTCACCAGATATGGCTCCTGCTGACTTTTTTCTTTTTCCTAAACTCAAATTACCACTTCGTGGCACCCGTTTTCAATCGATAGAAGACATAAAGGAGAATTCGCGGCGAGAACTGAACTCAATTCCGGAAGCAGCGTTTAAAAAATGTTTTTATGAATGGATTATTCGTTGGCGCAAGTGTATCGTTTCTAAAGGAGCATACTTTGAAGGTGATAAAATAAATTTGGATGAATAACAGACATTTTGTGTATTATTGATCTTTTCCCGGTACTTTCTTGACAAAGTAGTTTATTCCTTCTTTTTTCTTACATACCTTTTAGCAAACTTACCTTTGGATCACTTTGAACAGGCTTCGGCTGCTACAGTAAAATAATTAATGATAAATATAACCATAACCAAATTAGGTATAATAAAAATACGTAAATCATAAGAGAAGAGCGTATCATAAGAGTATTCTATTCTATTCTATCATCATAACAGCGAAAGACGTCCACTGCTGGTCATAGGGTTTGCCATAATCGCCACGCTTGGCAGACGGGTTGGCGATCACAGTGTATGGTGTTGCGTTTTACAGAGAACACTGCTGCCCATTCTCTGGTGAGTGCCCTTAGTCGCTTTTTACGACACCCACGAGAAGTGATGGGACAACTACCCCAAGTGTTGCCACAGCAACCGGTCCTGTGCGTCTCGCATCCAGCGTCTACCCGCGACTCTCACCAGTACTGTTATTCTGTAACAACATTTTTGTGTCTCGACAGCGGAATTCGAGGTGAGTATCAAATTCGTATAAACATAAGACCTTATTGCTGTGGGTAATAAAGTTTACTTTGTAAGCTTTGTCACTCAGGTGAAGCTCGATATCGAAATAGTTATTTACAGAATAAACTAGCTGGTCATCGGTCCACCTTGTGGGATTCCTTCCAACGCTGCGTCTTCCGGTTTGCGGTCGCCACTCCAAAACTTTTCTGCCCCATCGACCATGATTTCTGCGAGCAATGTCCCCTAACTCACTGCCACTTTAGTTTGACGATCCTTCAGGCTATGTCGGTAACCTTAGTTCTCATGCGGATTTCATCATTCCTAATTCTATCGCGCAAGGAAACTCCAAGCATGGCCCTCTCCGTTGCCCTTTGAGTGACTATAATATTATACAGTTAACGATAAATAACCTTCCGATTTCAGCAGTGAAAATGCACCTATCGCGTGAAATGGTTATTATGATTAATTTAAAATTTGGTCACTAATACCTGTTCATCGCCTCCTCCAGACCAGTATGGTGACAACTGAAAACAAAAACAAACAATAATCGAGTGATTAATTCTGTAAAGGCATAAATCGCATTTCAAAGGGCTTCGCCTAAAATGTATGAGCAACTGGTGCCTTTTATAGGACACCATCACCACCTTGTTTGATATACAGAGTCCACACAGACAATAGCTACTACAGTTGCTTTTTTTATGTATGGGAAATCATCAAATGACTCCTCCGACTCTGGGCGAAGTAGAAGGGAGTGTCAGACTCTTACTGACTAAAACCCATCCGTGTTTCTCCTAATGCCCTTTGCATTCCAGGGCAGCGGTGACTTTTTCGAACAAACTCCGTAACCCAGGCAGGCACTGGCCCTAGCGGGCCCCGTCTACGCGCGGGCGTATGTACGTATACACATACGCCCGCGCGTGGTCTGAAGTGGTGCTCAAATGTCAGCATAGTTTACGCCCGGTACAATATCTGCTATCGGCGTCTCCGCAATCTTGAAGACTCTAGGTTCTCAACGCTATGGGTTCTCGTGGACACTGGCCTGGATAAAATTACCAACTCCTGTGTCTACCGCTCGAACAGCGCTGATTTGGAGACAACTAGGCTCACACATCACCTTAGTGAGGATTTATAAATTAGGATTGAGTGTACTTTGGAGCTGAGCTGCCATAGTAACTGTCTGTCCATCCGTCCGTCTGTCTGTCAGAGGGCTGTATCTCAAAAACAGTAATAAAAGATGGACAGTTCAAATTTTCACAGATAGGGTATATCCATTGCCGCTTTAACAACAAATAGTAAAAATAAAGGTTTATGGTACGGAACCCTTCGTGTACGAGTCCGACTTGCACTTGGCAAATTTTTTTATGTTTATTTATTTTTATTTAAAAAAGGAACAACAAACAGCTACAATATAAAACAAAGAAAACAAATTTACACAAAACATTTCACAATATTGTAGCCCACAACGCTGTTCACGGATAAGCGGTAGGATACATAAGAAAAAAGAAAATGTTTTTGGGTATAGTCCTTTAGGATATGGTGGGACGTATGACGATCCTTAAGAATTGGAAGGAAGAGCCCAGTAACATGGGCAAAATGTATCACTGAAAAGATTGAAATGTATCTTTCGATCACTGGGATAAGCATCAATAACTCACGCTGTTCAACGTGACTCGCTTAGTCGCTTCGCTCAACTCAATCCTTTGACTGACATGATTTTGAACATTTTGGCTGACATAATTTTGAACATTTTGGCTGACATGATTGGTTAATATTTCTCCGTTTTGCACAAAACAGCTGGATAATCTTCAGAGCATAACACAGCACTGCAAAAGTGAAAGCGGTAGTAACCCATAGGGAGCGTGCAGAAACTATAGGTAGCAGCACAGAAATGTCACTATCAAGTATAAAATTCGAAATAGCTACGCTAGATGGCACAGTCTACTTCGCGCACGTTCCCCTGAACTGAGCGTGCAGGAACCACAGGTGGCAGCACAGAAGCGACAATGTCAGGTATTCTGACCCTTCAAACTTCGAATATGCGACACTAGATGGCTTAATCAACGCCGTGCATGGTCCCTATATCAGTGAGAGTAATAGACAATGGCAAAGCTCGACAGAACATTTCAAATACGGAAGTGCGAAAGAGACGCTTGAATTAGACCTTGTTAGTCTAACACCCGTATTCACAAACAATTCTTTTCTCAGTAAAGTAGCAACGCTATGCGAAGTAAGGCATTTATCACTGCGTTACAGACGGCAAGCCTTTCAATTCATAAACAATACTCAAACAACCCTTGACTAAGCAAACGCACAGCGTTTAATAGAGCTTGTGATTGATTAGTTTGTGTTGCGTAATTCACTTCGCTGCTTGACGTTTATTTCTAGCTCTTAATTTATCAGTGGCAAGAGTATAAAAAGCAGAACATCTTTGCAAAACCTATAGCGTCGTCTAAATTTATTCGAACTGTAATAATCTAAAGGATTTTGGAAGTCCTGTATCACTTTTCTGGTATTGATTGTGCTTCTCTCATTGATATAATTATCAAATTCTTCTTCACTACTATAATCCATTGTAAAAAAAAACGCTATTAAAATGGAAAATTATTACAAACAGTAAAATCCAATCTCGAAAAATATTTCTCGTAACACATAGAAGACCACAGAGAATCGAGAAACACTAGCTATGCGTTGCTTAAACAGCTAGCAGGCTACCTTAGCTGTGCGTTTATTCTAAAGGACGCATAGTACTAGTTGAAACTCAAGTATTGTCTATGAATAAGTTTTAGGGGCCCTGTGCGCTCGCGCGCACTGTGAGACCACATAGCACCGTTTGTGAATACGGATGTATAAATAAATGTGCGCTAGCTATCCGGTTACGAGACAGATAGAAAAAGACGTCGTGAGTAAATGAGTTGTAAAATAAAACTACACTGATACATTCGAATGTGAATCCCAGCAGTGGGACAGAACGGGCTTAACAGAACGGGTTAGTAATACTAAAAATAGGATTTAGGAGAGCTAGATTTCTGGAGACAAGATATTTTGTACATTAAGAAATTCTTTTTGTTTTGGTTTATCAAAATACAAGGCACAGCACTAACTGTCAAGTGATTTAGGCGTTTGCCTTGTGACCCGGTGGCCGGTGGGTGCGATACCCACGGGAAGAGCATTGCAGGCTTGATTCACCTTATTGTCACATAAAAAGATGATTCCGTGCTTCGGAAGGCAAGTATAAGCCGGTGGGCCCGGCCGCCAAATGGCAGTCTTAAATAAACCATGTCAGAGGCCCTTGAGGTGGTTTAAAAACTCTGACAACAGGGTATGTGAGGTCGTTAGACCTTACTGCCCAAGCGATAAAAAGAAGAAGCACTAACTGTCAAACGTAAACGGAGTCATAATATGGGCTTACGGAAACCAAAACGGTATGGCAGACGATTTAAATCAATTTAAATTTTTACCAAAGGATATTCTAACTTATCTAATAGGAATACGACAAAAATGCCAATGTTTTAAATTGATTCCGTGGCATCTAAAGGGATTTCTTGACACGGTATTGGAGAGAGTTCTAAGAGGAATCGCACGGCGGGATGCCGCGGCACGACGCTGGATGTCTTGGCCAGAATTAAAAAAACCTCAACTGCTGCTGGTAATTTGCCGAAGAGACTATGCCATGTCGAATTTTTTTTTTTTTAGTTTTGATAGGCACGTGCTTGACCACCATCTCACCTGAGGGTAAGCGATGATGTGGCCATGATGAAGCACGCTTACCTAAAAGTAACCTATTCACTCTTGACTTAAAGACTCCCAGGTTGTAGCTATCAGGAAACACAGACTCCGACAGGAAATTCCACTCCTTAGCTGTACGTTCAGAAACGTTTTCAGAAACTCAGAGAAGCTCGCTCATGTAGTTCTAAAGCCACATGCGTATCTACTAACTGGCAAAAAGAAGTCTTTTAGTATTGAATTAAAAAGAAATGAGAACTTACTCCTTGGCTTGGGTCAATCTTCGCCTGCTCCCCCTCTGAACGCTGTTAAAAAAACTCACTTTATTCCTCGTCTCCACAAAGTACCATTCACTTTATTTCTTCTCCCATAAAATTCACTTCGTTCCTTATTCCCCACAAGAGGTTTGAATCCTAATATACAGGGTTATTTGTAAAACACCAACAATCTCTTAGGCAGTGAAAGTACACATGATTATAAACAACTTTTACTTTGAGAGCAACCCCGAAAACTCTAAAGAAATATCAGCTGTTTCATACATTTTCATTCTATTCTATTTCTATTCTATTTTATTTAAAAAAAAAACGTTGCCCCATACTAGGAATTTTTCCTGTATCGTGGGTGCGTTTACAGACATATAATCACACATACACAAACAGCCAGACCCGGAACAACTATCTGTAGGCCATACAAATATTTGTTCCGCGCGGGAATCGAACCCGCGACACGCAGCGCAGCAGTCAATTGCTCAACCACTGCGCCAATCGTGTCGTCGCATTGGCTAAATATTACATTTTGTATGAAACAGCTGATATTTTTTTGAGTTAGGTTTTTAACAAATACCTCTGTATAAAATTCTTCCTGAGTGAGTGACTGATAGACAATTCACAGCCGAAACTACTGGCCGTGGAAAGATGATATTTGGATGCAGGTTTCCAGAGGAGTGCAAGAGAGCACTAAGAGAGGATTACCCGGAATTCCTACGGGAACGGGATAAAAACGAGATATGCGCGTACGAAGTTGCGGGTAAAAGCTAGTGTATGTTTAACTTACAAATTTTTAATTTAATTCAAAAAAGTATTAACAAATCAGACAAATCTAATTAACTAGCTAATTATGGAGTGTTTGTTCAAAAGTAGCTAATTACATCGGATCTAATTTTACAGAAAATGACAAAAAATAATTATTAAAAACGCCCTATTTATGGAATAATTTTATGTGGTACTAGTTGAGCCGCGCAACTTCGTCTGCGTCACAATTTTTTATTACTGCTCCTCCTTTTGGTCTTAGCGTGATGATATATTATAGCCTATATATAGCCTTTCTCGATAAATGGGCTATCAAACACTGAAAGAATTTTTCAAATCGGACCAGTAGTTCCTGAGATTAGCGCGTTCAAGCAAACAAACAAACAAACTCTTCAGCTTTATATATTAGTATAGAGTATAGATGTTTTACAAGATATAGTTGTCTAGAAATCTTTAAAAAAATAAATATACTTTGTCTGTGATATTTTTTTAAATTAAGAAATTTGTAAATAGACACTTGATGCAGATGGTAACAAATAGTGTCGTAAATAGACACTTTAGTTTTGGATCATGTATTGTGATTAGCAAGTTTTGAGCAAATTCTTTTACGAAATTCAAAAAAACATGTCTACGAGCCCGAATCGGAAAAAAAACGAATAGAGCTCAAAATGTAAATAGCTAGTTTTGAACAAATACTCCTCAATTGTTGTTTCTTGCAAAAGACATGCATCATATAATGAACAGAATGCATTTAAAGGATGCTTAAAATTACTGAAAAAAAATATATTTGTTAATCTAAGTCTAGCTGACCCGCGCAACTTCATCTGCGTCACAATTTTCATTATTGCTCCACTCTTTTTGGACTTAGCGTGATTACATATAGCCTATATCCTTCCTCAATAAATGGGCTATCTAACACTGAAAGAATTGTTCAAATCGGACCAGCAGTTCCTGAGATTAGCGCGTTCAAGCAAACAAACAAACTCTTCAGCTTTATATATTAGTATTAGTATAGATAGAAAATACTTACAGGGACCGGTTTCTGTTTTTTATAAAAATAAAGTATTTTAGTATCCTCATACGAACAAACAAATAGCCTTAGGTAGACGAAGGCACGACGAAGATATTCACCGTGATATTTTAATAGTTATTTCCCTCGGGAGAACGATTAGCCATCAGTAGTACTATCGAAACATAACGTTAAACTTACAAAATAATAATAATATTGTTTTAAAATAATTTAAAAAAAAAAACATTCATAAACTAGAAAGCGTGAGAAACAATAGTAGCGCCATAGGTAGGTGACTACTCAAAACCCAAAATGTTCAGAGCAAAATAAGCTCGCATGCGTAGGAATAGATACGGCATAACAGTACGCATGCATCTTCAATTTTTTTGTTTTTTTTATAAACAAAAAATTGGAAGATGCGTGCATACTGAATAAATGAATTTTTCTTGGTAATACCAAGTATTACCAATAATAGTTTATTACCAAGTAAAAATGTCCTTTTTTTTTCTTGGTAGTAAAACTATTTATTACCAAAAAAAATTAATTTCGCTGCGGAAAAGCAACCATTAAAATTTCACGGTGCATTTTTCGATGCGCCTCCAAGTCGCATCAATGGTCAATCACGTCAAAAATTATGTTTGGAATTGAGTATTTTCTCGTAAAAAACTAATTAGTCCGTCGGGTAGATTTCCGAAACATATATTTCTATTTTCACTTAAACAAAAAAAAAATAGACGATACTGTGCATTGAACATTCGTGTGACGTCACATTTTTGTACACTTGTAAGTAACACGTGACGTCACCAGCCCCCACTCTTGAACTTTGTTGCACTTTATCTTTACCAATTTTCATTTATTTCAATTAGCAATCAATACATGTCTAATTTTTTTTTTTAATCTAACAGGCGGACTTACTACGAGTATGATTATTATTAGAAAAATAATAATAATCTAGAAATACTTATACCCAATTTACTGATAAAAACTTATTGGATAGTATATTAAACAAGCTGATAGGAAATATGTATAATTGTACAAGCGGAGTAAAAAGGTAGAGGGGGAAGAACGCATAGTGCATATGAAAATTCGCCTACATCGCTGTCATCGGAAGAAGTGCCCAGCGGCAGCGGGTCTAAAAACGCCACTCCAGCAGAATCAGATAGCACATCACACTACCCCTCACTGTCAAATTTTTCCAATCAACATTGAACCTAATGCGTTAGCGATAAAGATGAAAATTAAATTTGACAGATTGTTGTGTGATTAATATTATGATTCTCCTAAATTGGCCATTTTAGCCCACAGAACACTGGCTGCATTGCCATGTTCAATGGCCACTGTGGTAGAATAATTTATATATTTATTAAGTAAGGCACACCAACGACATAATATTTACAATTAAGAATAACAGTAACAGGCAATCACAAATCTTCAATTCTGTGTAAATACATCACGTGTATATGCACCGCTTTCTCAATGAAAGATTTACAATTCAAATTGATTAAAAGAAATATTTAAATTATTAAATTAAATTAAATCATTCCGTTATCAAACAATTAATAAAAATATTCATTATTATTACATAAAAGTTAGAAAAAAATAAAAAAATACAATAGATATGAATTATAAACTAAATAATATTCGATTAATTAAAATAAAAAGATATCACAAAATACAGATCAGATGTCATAGATACGAATGTAAAAACAAAACAGCAAAAAATACAAAAAAAAAATAAGTGAAATGAATACTTATTAACTTAACAAGATTAATCATATTAGAATCATAATATTGATCACACAAAAATCTGTCAAATTTCATTTTCATCTTTATTGCCTAAGCAATAGGTTCAAGATTGATTGCAAAAACTTAAAAATTTTGGGTAGCTTGATATGCTTACTGATTCAACTTAACTGGCCTTTTTAGACGATTCACAGCCCTCTGGTGACGTTGAGACTCGACTAACTGTTTGCTGATTTCACGAAAAACTCGATGAGCACTCGTATCAAAATTTATTTTCGTTTTTCATTAACAGTTGCCAAATTTGTACAGTAGGGCTCTGTTGACAGCGGTCATTTTTGAAGGTCGAAAAAAATATATATATCATCAAAAAGCAAAACAGGGGCACAGTATATATCCTTCTTATTCATTTTATGAAATGTCTTTTAAATCGGACCAATATTGAAGGAGAAAACAGGCCAGAGCCACCTATGACTTTTAACATAAAAGTCTCTCCGCCCGCATTTCGGAGCGCCAATGTTGCAACCGTCAATTGTTAAAAACTTACTTCTTTTTTCTTCTTATATGGCCTCTCTAGAAGATGTCTGGAATAAGCCTACAAACATAGATTTTAAATCATTTAACAAAAATTCCACAATGGCGGACGTCACGTCACACGAAATAATTATATCAATTTGAATTTACACGGTTTTTGACTTCCGGTTTTGTCTACGATACAATAAGGTACAAAAGCTTGACATTTCTTTATTGTCATTAAAATATAAATATACTTACTGCCCACATGTGTGCATCGTCATGCCACTGAAAACAAAAAAAAATCATAACACTAGCTTTTTTCGCGACTTCGTATGCACATAAACGGTTTCTCCCCGTTCCCGTAAGAATTTCGGGAATTCCTCTTCATCTGCCTAGCCTTTTCCCAACTATATTGGGGTCGGCTTCCAGTCAAACCAGATTCAGCTGAATACCAATATTTGACGTGAAGCGGCCGCCTACCAGACATTCACAACCCATTAAATGGGTAACAACACGGTATTTCTTGGCAAGACTGGAGTCAGCTTTACTGGCTTCTGACAATCCGTAACGACTGCCAAAGTTCTACAAATGACAGCCGGGACCAACGGTTTAACGTGCTTTCCGAGATACGGAGGAAACTCGGTATGTTAAGATGGTCACCCATCCACAGACCAACCTTGGCAAGCGTTGCTTAACCTTGAAGATCGACCTGTGCTGTTATTCTTTAGCCCTACGCTTGCCAAGGCTGATCTGTGGATACCCATCCACAGACCAACCTTGGCAAGCGGGGCTCCAACCATCTTAACATACCGAGTTTCCTTCGTGCCATGGAAAGCACGTTAAGCCATTGGTCCCGGCTGTAATTTTTAGATCTTTGGCAGTCGTTACTGATCGTCAAAATCCAGTAAATCTGACTCCAGTCAAGCTAAGAACTACCGTGCTACCCAGTTAAAGGGTCGTGGAGGTCTGTTAGGCAGCCGCTCCACGTAAAATACTGGTATTCATCTGAATCCAGTTTGACTGGAAGCCGACACCAATATATTTGAGAAAAGTCTAGGCAGGTGATAAAAATTAAAGAAATAATAATATTAAAATAGGTACAGTTAGTTCAGAAATCAGCTTCCAAATATACTCAAACTCCACAAAAATACAATACGGTTGAGAAACTCATCATCATCATCATCATCTGCCTAGCCTTTTCCCAAGTATATTGGGGTCGGCTTCCAGTCAAACCAAATTTAGCTGAATACCAGTATTTTCCCAGGAACGGCTGCCTAATACGGTTGAGAGACTAAAGAAGAATAATCCGATAAAAGCAATGAATTGTAAAACTTACATCTTTCATAACTTTGCCTTTTAATTCTCCCTGAAAAAGATTCTCGCTAATTTATTAATTATTTTGGCAATTTACAAATATTTATTTCGTTTACAATATTTACATTTTCTGCAGCGATTAATTCTTGAAACTCAGGCCACTGAAAAAATAATTTACTCAGTTACATAATAAACAGCCTTATCCCGATTTTTGAATTGAGAATTTGTTGTTCACACACTCAAACTCTACTTTTTATTTCTTAGCTTAATTAAGTTTTTAGCTACAAACAATCTGTTTAGAAACCGATTTATTCAAAACTGTATAGCTCTTGTTTGGAAATTGCATAATTACTTATCTTTTAGTATAAAGGTGGTTGCACCAGGGTAGCCCGCAAATTCAAATATTTTTGTGTTTTTTGCAATTTGCCGGTAAGTGTGAAGCTGTATGTTGAACAAAATACGATTCGCGGCCGTAACGCGTATTTATGTAAAAAATTATAACCATTTTAATCATCAATATAGCCCTCTAAGTTCATGAAGCCCTATAGAATTACTTTTTCAGGAAATAACCGGGCTACCCTGGCGCAACCACCTTAACTTCTAAACATATTATAGACATTTACAGAATATCAAAGAAGTTACCCTTTCCGTCAAAGTCAATCTGGCTGGCTAAAACAGAAACAATTAAATTAACGAAAATGCGAGTCTAAAAAGGCCACTTTAGTAAATCATATTAGAATCACAATATTAATCACACAACAATCTGTCAAATTTCATTTTCATCTTTATTGCTAACGCTTTAGGTTCAAGGTTGATTGGAACCGTGATGTACTTTCTGATTCTGCTAATGTGGCTACTAATTTAGTCTGCATTTCCACCAAAGATGTGTTGGTTAAGAACCAATACAACCGCTAGCGCTGAGCGAGGCTAGGTTAATGGAGCGATTCTCGCGATCTCCTGCTCCTCCTCCTCTCTTTGCTGATCTAAAAAACCTAATTTTTCATACATGTAGGGGACTGTAGGGGGATGTGATAGACCTAAACAAAAGCTTAACTCAATTCTTGTAGTCTTCGTTTATTTTAAAACTTCTTAACTTTAAGCAAAATACAATGTTTACCTTATTATTATTATTTATTATACACTTTATTGTACACCAAAAGTATGAACAAAAAAGAACAAGGGCGGTTTTATCGCACTTTTCTCTCTCACACACATACTCTCTCGTTCACTTATCGCTGCGTTCATACTACTACTTATCAATCGTTTAAATCGTTTTGTTTGCCCCCTGCACCACTGGTTATGGAGATATCCATGGTTAAAGTTTTGAGGTTAGAATAGAATTTGAGTTAGAAAAATAGGTAAATTAGAGAATCGTTTGGTAGGAGAAGGGAGTGGGGAGGTGCCCCCTGTGCCCTAGCACCACTCCCATGTAAAGGCGACGCACTGTTCTTGAGAAAAAATAATTACAGTAACCTAACCTCAAAACGTGTTATAGCCGCTCAACCTTGCAGTCACGGGAGGCCCAGTCGACGGAGCCCAGCTTCGCGAGGCTCCTACCTCTGAGTGGTTTATAAAAAATAACCACGAAGGGGATGGCGGGGTCTATTCGCTCGCTTCGCTTTAATACAACAACAACTATTGTGCACATTTATTACACACCAAAAGTATGTGAATATGTAAAAATAAAATTATATAGTATTTATGAAAAAAACATGACATAAAATTTAATAAAAATACTTCTAACGTCAACAGAACGTAAATGGTCAACTTTGACGTCTACCACACACAATTTATCTAACCTAAAAATTTGCTAATAGCGCACTATTTTCCAATTTTTATTGGAAGTTTAATGAATTTTATCTCGTAAATTGTGACTCCCCGTATCTTAAAACTTTGTAAAAAGCTTCCTATTTGTGAGTACTATCTACAAAAAAAAATACGAACTTCCAAAGTAGCGGGCTATAATGGAAATTTTATCCGCCTCCCAAAAGGTGGACCGATGACCTGGTGAGGGTCGCGCGTAGCCGATGGATGCGAGACGCACAGGACCGGTTGTCGTGGCGACACGCCTGCAGTGGACGACTTTCGGCTGATATGATGTTGATGGTGACGGGAAAGTGATGGATGCGACGCACACGGGACACAAGATCAGTTTTCAGCTTTGCAATTTAATTTTTTCTTCATTGATAATTTCGTATCTCATTGTGATTTTATTTAAATTTTGAGTATTAAGAAAAGCCGCTAACATAATCAGAAATATATTTGATTCATATAAATTTATCTCTCTTTCTCTTTCGCTCGGCGCAAACGGGCCACCCGTAGCTGTCACGCACTACCGCTACGTTTTTAAGGGTTTCGTATAGTTTTCATACATTTCATATGAACTCGCCGCACACGGTTTGCGCCGGTGGCTGCCACACGCTACAAATCGTCGCTGCGCGCTTCTTGTGAGCCGCACCGGCCACTAAACGCCGACACAAAACGCGGCCACATGCCACTTGCGCGATTCCCCACCCCTCTCTCCCTTACCTCAGTCCATTAAGATACTGCATGCATGGGTAACAAAAAGTAGCAGCCACCGACCGCAAGTGTCGAGCACCGACCGCAAGTGTCGAGCACCGGCCACAAGTGACTGTCGCACGCTTCATCTACCTTTGTAGCCGCTTCTAGCTTCTCGTGGCGGCGTTTGTGGCTGTGGCGTGAAGCCTGTGTGGTGCGACCCGTCGTCAGGCGGTAGACGTCTTTCGTTTGAAATGATAATGGTGTGATGATAATGATTAAATTAACTCACTAATTGATCTAAATCATAATCATCTTCATCATTATAAGGTCGGCCGTCCGGCTTGGGGAAAACCGAATCTTTGTCTTGAATGTCCTAAAAAATTAATAAAAATTTCACACCTGTATTCTTTAAATAAAGTCTCGCAGAATATACCTCCATACACCCCGTATATAATTGTATTCTGCGAGACTTCATTCATTGTATAAATATATGAATAATAGTTTTGAATATCAGAATGTAAAGATATAAGAGCAATTAAAAATGTTAATAATTATATTTACAAAATATTTGAATTAGGTTTTCGGGTGAATTAATCTAATCTGCCTAGCCCTTTTCCAACTACTAGAGTCGGCTGTCAGGCTAACTGGTTGCACCTGAATACCTACCAGAAGTTTGCATAGTGACTGCATATCTGACCTCCAGAACCCACTTTCTGGATAACACGAATTTTTCTTTATCTATACTTTAGCTATAATATTATTAACACTTTACCATTTGCTCGATTATATTCTGGTCGCTGGGATCTCCTCTGCCCTGTTATTAAATAAAAACTTTTACAAAGAGCAACCAAAAGTAAATTCCAAAAATATTGTCTCAGTAATCATTGCCCCGCTGCAACAGTTGCTAGTCCAGTGGTGCAGCTAGCATGGGTGACAACCTATGCGGATATTGTCAACCCTAAACGGGTGTCACGCGGGGCGGGATGCCCCCCTCCTAGCTACGCAACTGTTGCTAGAGGTAGTGAAGCAATCAAATTTAGGGCCTCTTTTACCCTAAGTCATTTTAAGGTGGATGCTCCAGGGTGGCCCGCGAAATTCAAATATTTTTATGTTTATGATTATTTCTGAAACGCTTAAAAACGGTGGTCTGAGACTAAATGTGGCGAAGACTGAGTACATGTCCTGTGGCAGCACGGATACAAACACCATCCGAATAGGTTCGGACCTGATCAGAAAGTCCGATACGTTCAGGTACCTTGGATCCGTGCTGCACGAGTCTGGCATCGTGGACGACGATGTCCAAGCACGTATTGGCGCGGCTTGGGCGAAGTGGCGCGAGGTGACGGGCGTTGTATGCGACCGCAAAATGCCTCCGAAGCTCAAGGGGCAGATATATAAATGCATCATTCGGCCTGTCCTACTGTACGGGGGCGAGTGTTGGCCAGCACTAAGCAGACATACCCAGGAGCTTCGCGTCACGGAGATGAAGATGCTGAGGTGGATGAGTGGCGTAACGCGATCCGATCGCATGCGCAACTCTTACATCCGAGGTAGTCTTGGTGTCCGTGACGTGGGGGAAAAACTGCAAGAGTGTCGTCTGCGATGGTATGGCCACATCATGCGCCGCCCTATGGAGTACGTTGGTCGGAGATGCATGAATATGGCTGTTCTTGGGGCTAGGCCCCGTGGTCGCCCTCGCAAGCGCTGGCTGGACGTCGTCAAGTCTGACATGAGAGCCAATGGCCTGACTGAGAAGGATGTTGAAGATCGGGCAAAGTGGAGGAAGCTAAGTAGGAAGGCGGACCCTGGCAATAGCCGGGATTAACGCCAGGTGGAAGAAGAAGAAGAAGAAGATTATTTCTGAAATATTCATTCTTTCGAACTACATGAACTTAGAGGGCTATATTGATGATTAAAATGGTTATAATTCTTTAGATAAATACGCGTTACGGTCGCAGATCGCATTTGGTCCACATACAGCTTCACACTGACCGGCAAATTGCAAAAAACATAACAATATTTGAATTTCGCGGGCTACCCTGGAGCATCCACCTTAAACGAATCTGATAGAAACTGATTCAAAATGACTCAGACGCCACGACAACAAAAAAAACTGAAATTAAGGGGGTCTGTCACTATGCGTTTTTTTTTTTGTAGTAGTTTTATTGATAGTGTTTCGATAAATTTTTAAAATATAAGAGTAAGTACATGGTAAGTGAACATGAATAAAAGTTAAAGTTTCCTTACAATTGTTTTGAAATCAAAATTTTGACCCTGAAATAAAAAAGAACTTTATTTATTATTTTGTTAATTTTAGAAGAACTTACAGCTAATACATTGCAATACAATATTAAAATATATAGAAATGGCTTGCAATGTGGTATTAATTGAAAACGAATACACAGACGTCACTTCCGATGTCACAAAAAAGCCCGACAAAGACCCGACCAGACCGAAGCAAACTAGCAGCGGGCAGCTATCATCTAGAGCGGTCGTACGCGAGACATTAAAAATGCCATGTTTCTTGTATGGTAAACGCCTATAAGCAAACGTACAAACATTCCTACCATTACTTTTTATATCTATGACTGACATTCAATAAAACTGCTATATTTATTGTTTAATAATAAAAGGGGATTGGACTATTATGAAAAATATACATGAATGAATCCTTATTTGATAGATGTTTGCAGTCCAGTACGAATGCAAAAAAATAATTGGTGGAAAAATAGAGAAGTTACACGTTTTTGAAGTTATTCTTATATCCTTGTCACTCAAAATGTCGTAATGAATGGCTTCAATTCAATATGGTGGGACTTGTGAGTGACGTCACTCGCCGTAAGTGCTGTATCTGTTTATCACCGACTTCAAAACGCTGACAACACCATTATTTGTGAGATGTTAAAGATTTTTTTAACGTTTTACGTCTTTTCTGCTCTTTAGGTTTTGAGAAATGTAATAAAATTAATCCAGTCAAACTCCCTATTGAAGGGTATGTTTTTCCGATGCAAATGATCGCAGAAATATTTTAAATAACTTTCTAAAATTATGTTAGTAAATGGTAAGTGAACATGAATAAAAAGTTAATGTTTCCTTACAAGTTTTGACAAATCTACATTCTGACCCTGAAATAAAAAACAACATACTCGTATTATTTAAGTAATGTATTTAAAACGACGTTGTGGTTTAACTAGTAACGGCCAGGTTGAGCGCACGTTTTTTTTTGAAGCCGCAAAAAGGCCCGACAAAGGCCCAACCAGACTGAAGCAAACTCGCATCGCGGTCTGCTATCATCAAGAGCGGTTGTGTGCGCTTAGTGTACGCGAGAAATTAAAAATCAATATTTTTTGTATGGTGAACGCCTAACCTATACTATTTAAATTATATGACTGACATTAAAAAACTCTGCTATAATTGCCGTTTAATAATAAAAGGGTATTGGACTACTATGAAAAATATACATGAACGAATTCTTATTTGATAGATGTATTCAACAGTACAATTGCTAAAAAAAATAAGATTGGTGGAAAAATAGAGAGGTTATACGCCTTTGAAGTTTTGAAGTTATTGTTTTATCTTGGGCACACATAATGTCGTAATAGATCGCTTTATTGGAATATGGTGGAACTTTTGAGTGACGTCACACGCCAATAGGGCTGTTTATGTTTATCATCATCATCATCTGCCTAGCCTTTTCCCAACTACGTTGGGGTCGGCTTCCAGTCAAACCAGATTCAGCTGAATACCAGTGTTTTACGTGGAGCGGCTGCCTACCAGACCTCCACAACCTATTAAGTGGGTAACACGGTACTTCTTGGCAAGACTGGAGTCAGATTTACTAGCTTCTGACTACCCATAACGACTGCCAAAGATCTACAAATGACAGCAGGGACCAACGGCTTAACGTGCTTTCCGAGGCACGGAGAAAACTCGTTATGTTAAGATGGTCACCCATCCACAGACCAACCTTGGCAAGCGTTGCTTAACCTTAAAGATCGACCCGTGCGGCTGTTATTCTTTAGCCACGAGCTCCTCTGGGGCTGGCAGGCTGTTTATGTTTATCACCGATTTAAAAACGCTGACATCCCCGCTGTTTTTGAGATTTTTTTTAACTACGTCTTGTCTGCTCCTTAGATTTTGAGAAACGTAATAAAATAAATTCTGTCAAACTCCCTATTGAAGGGTTTGTTTTTTCGATGCAAATTATCACAGAAGAGTCTATTGTCGACGTGGAGACCATGTAAAAATGTCTTGCACTCATCAGTATTCTTTTAAATTATATAAGTAAATGGTAAGTGAACATGCATAAAAAGTAAATGTTTCCTTACAAGTTTCGACAAATCTACATTCTGGCCCTGAAATAAAAAAGAACATACTCGTATTATTTAAATGCGCAGACGTCAGTGGTTTAATTAGTAACGGCCGGGCTAAGCTCAGGCTTTTCTGACGCCACAAAAAGCCCGACAAAGGCCCGACCAGACCGAAGCAAACTCGCATCGCGGGCTGTTATCATCGAGAGCGGTCGTGTGCGCTTGGTGAGCGCGGGACATTAAAAATGCCATATTTATTGTATGGTGAACGCCTGTAAGCAAACGATGGAACACTCCCTACCTTTACTATTTAAATTCTATGACTGGCATTAAAAAAATATGCTTTATTTATTGTTTAATACAGCTATATTTATACATGAACGAATTCTTATTTGATAGATGTTATCAACACAGTACTATTAAAAAAAAAATTGTGGAATAAAGAGAAGTTATACGCCTTTGTAGTTATTTTTCTATCCTTTTCACACAAAATGTATTGGATGGCTTATTCAATATGGCGGGACTTGTGAGTGACGTCACACGCCATTAATACTAACTCTGTTTATCACCGATTTTGAAATGCTGACAAAACCGTAATTTTTGAGATTTTTAAACTGCATCTTGTCTGTTCTTTAAGTTTTGAGAAATGTAGTGAAATAAATCCAGTCAAACTCATCTATTGAAGGGTATGTTTCTCTGACGCAAATAATCACAGAAGACTCTATTTTCGACTTCGACGTGGGGACCATGTAAACATGTCTTGCACTCATCAGTATTCTTTTATATATATTTTATATAACTTTCTAAATTATATGAGTAAATGGTAAGTGTACATGAATAAAAAGTTAATGTTTCCTTACAAGTTTTGACGAATCTACATTCTGACCCTGAAATAAAAAAGAATATACTCGTATTATTAACGTAATGTATTTAAAACGAATGCACAGATGTCAGTGGTTTAACTAGTAACGGATGGGGTGAGCGCGCGTTTTTTTAACGTCGCAAAAAGGCCCGACAAAGGCCCGACCAGACCGAAGCAAATTCGCATCGCGGTCTGTTATCATCGAGAGCGGTTGTGTGCGCGAGACATTAAAAATGCCATGTTTCTTGTAAGGTGAACGCCTGTAAGCACACGTTCGAACACTTCTTCCTTTACTATTTAAATCTATGACTGACATACTAAAAATCTGCTACATTTAGACCCGATTTTTGAATACAGATAAAACTTATTCGTCTAATATCGCATTAAACAACTATTTCAAAAATGTGTTCTAATTGCCCTTTTTTTGTTAATTTACAGATAATATTTTCATATTATTGTGTAATACTTTATTAGACGGATAAATTTTATCCAAGGATTGAAAACTCAGCCCTTATTGTTATTAATAATAAAAGGATATTGGACTACTATGAAAAATAAACATGAATGAATTCTTATTTGATAGATGTTTGCAAAACAGTACGATAGCTAAAAAAGAAATTATGGAAAAATAGAGAAGTTACACACTTTTGAAGTTATTCTTCTATCCCTGTCACACAAAATGTCATTGTGGATGATTTCAACTAAACATGACGGGACTTGTAAGTGACGTGACACGCCATTAGTGCTGTCTCTGTTTATCACCGATTTTAAAACGCTGACAACACCGTAATTTTTGAGTTGTTTAAATTGCGTCTTGTCTGCTTTTTAGGTTTTGAGAAATGTAATAAAATAAGTCCAGTCAAATACCCTATGAAGGGTATGTATTTCTGAAGCAGATGGTCACAGAAGACTTTATTGTCGACGTGGGGACCATGTAAAAATGTCTTGCAATCATCAGTAATCTTTTTAATAACTTTCAAAATTATGTTAGTAAATGGTAAGTGAACATGAATAAAAATTTAATATTTCCTTACAAGTTTTGACCAATCTACATTCGGACCCTGAAATAAAAAATGAACATGCTCGTATTATTTATATTTTTTTATTTATATATTATGCATTACGTATTTAAAACAAATCCACAGACGTCAGTGACGTAATTAGTAACAGCCGGGCTGAGCGCATGTTTTTTCTGCCGCCGCAAAAAGGCCCGGCAAAAGCCCGACCAGACCCAACCAAACTCGCATCGCGGTCTATTATCATCGAGAGCGGTTGTGTTAGCATCTGTAAGCAAACGTTCGAACACTTCTTTCGTTACAATTTAAACTATGACTGACATACAAAAAATCTGTTACATTTAGACCCATTTTTCAATACTGAAATAAAACTTATTTGTCTAATATCGTATTAAACAAACATTTCAAAAATGTGTTCTAATTAATTGCCTTTCTTTTGTTAATTTACAGGTGAAATTTTCATATTATTGTGTAATACTTTATTAGACGGATAAATTATATCCAAGGATTGAAAACTAAGCCCTTATTGTTATTAATAATAAAAGGATATTGGACTACTATGTACGACTACGTATGACTACTAAAATATACATGAATGAATTCTTATTTGATAGATGTTTGCAAGACAGCACGACTATTAAAAACAAATGGTGAAAAAATAGAGAAGTAACACGCTTTTGACGTTATTATTCTATACTTGTCACACAAAATATCATTGTGGATGACTTCAATTAAATATGACGGGACTTGTGAGTGACGTCACACGCCGTAAGTGCTGTCTCTATAATCAATTCCAAAACCGCTATTTTGAAGATTTTAAGCAAAAATTTTTAATTGCGTCTCTACTGTTTAGGTTTTGATGTTATAAAATGAAACTTGTCAAATACCCTATCGAAGGGTGGGTTTTCCATGCAGGATCGCTGAAGACTCTATTGTCGACGTGAGGACCATGTAAACATGTCTAGCACTCATCAGTAATCGTTTAATAACTTATTAAATTATTTGATTAAATGGTAAGTGAACATGAATAAAAAGTTAATGTTTCCTTACAAGTTTTGACCAATCTACTTTTGGACCCTGAAATAAAAAGTTAACATACTTGTATTATTTAGATAATGTATTGAAAACAAATGTAGACATCAGTGACGCAAGCTCACGCTTTTCTGACGCCACAAAAAGTCCGACAAAGGCCCGACCAGACCGAAGCAAACTCGTATCGCGGGCTGTTCTCATCGAGAGCGGTCGTGTGCGCTTGGTCAGCGCGAGACATTAAAAATGTCATATTTCTTGTATGGTGAACGCCTGTAACCTTTACTATTTAAATTCTATGACTGGCATTAAAAAAATCTGCTATATTTATTGTTTAATAATAAAAGGATTAGAATAAAAGGATTATATAAAAAATAATGTAAATATGTTATGAATTAAACACTAATAACTAAGACCCTATTGAACGGTATGTTTTTCCGATGCAGTTGATCGTAGAAGACTCTATTGTCGAAGTGGGTACCACATGAACATGTCTTGCACTTATCAGTAATCGTTTAAAAACTTTATAAAAAGTTAATGTTTCCTTACAAGTTTTGACAAATCTACATTCTGACCCTGAAATAAAAAAGAATTTTCTCGTATTATTTAAGTAATATACTTAAAACGAATGCACAGACGTCAGTGGTTTAACTAGTAACGGCCAGGTTGAGCGCACGTTTTTTTTTTTTGACGCCGCAAAAAGGCCCGACAAAGGCCCGACTAGACCGAAGAGAACTCGCATCGCGGTCTGTTATCATCAAGAGCGTTTGTAAGCACTTGGTGTATGCGAGACATTAACAATGCAATATTTCTTGTATGATGAACGCCTGTAACTTTTACTATTTAAATTCTATGACTGACATTAAAAAAATCTGCTATATTTATTGTTTTCAATAATAAAAGGATATTAGACTACTAAGAAAAATATACATAAATGAATTCTTATTTGATAGATGTTTGCAAGACAGTACGACTGCTAAAAAACATTGGTGAAAAATAGAGAAGTCACACGCTTTTGAAGTTATTCTTCTATACTTATCACACGAAATATCATTGTAATGGCTTCAATTAAATATGACGGTACTTGTGAGTATCGTCACATGCCATAAGTGCTGTCTCTATAATTAAGTTCAAAACGCTGACAAAACCACTATTTTGAAGATTTTAATCAAAAATTTTTAACTGCGTCCCCTCTTCTCTTTAGGTTTTGATGTTATTAAAAAACCTGTCAAATACCCTATTGAAGGGTGGGTTTTTCGATGCAGACGATTACTGAAGACTACTGTCGACGTGGGGACCATGTGAACATGTCTTGCACTCATCAGTAATCTTTTAATAACTTATTAAATTATATGAGTAAATGGTAAATTAACATGAATAAAATGCTAATGTTTCCTTACAAGTTTTGACCAATCTACATTTGGACCCTGAAATAAAAAATGAACATACTTGTATTATTTAGGTAATGTATTGAAAACAAATGCACAGACGTCAGTGAGGTAATTAGTAACGGCCAGGCTGTTCTGACGCCACAAAATGCCTGACATAGGCCCGACTGGACCGAAGCCAACTTGCATCGCGGTCTATTATCATCGAGAGCGGTCATGTGCGCTTGGTGAGCGCGAGACATTAAAAATGCCATATTTCTTATCTGGTGAACGCCTGTAACCTTAACTATTTAAATTCTATGACGGACATTAACAAAATCTGCAATATTTATTGTTTAATAATAAAAAGGATTAGAATAAAAGGATTATATAGAAAATAATGTACATATGTTATGAATTAAACACTAATAACTAAGACCCTATTGAAGGGTATGTTTTTCCGATGCAGATAATCGCAGAAGACTCTATTGTCGAAGTGGGGACCACGTGAACATGTCTTGCACTCATCAGTTATCGATTAAAAATCTTTAAAAAAAGTTAATATTTCCTTACAAGTTTTGACAAATCTACATTCTGACCCTGAAATAAAAAAGAACATTCTCGTATTATTTAGGTAATGTATTCAAAACGAATGCACAGACGTCAGTGGTTTAACTAGTAACGGCCAGGCTGAGCGCGCGTTTTTTTTTGACGTCGCAAAAAGGCCCGACAAATGCCCGACCAGACCGAAGAAAACTCGCATCGCGGTCTGTTTTCATGGAGAGCGGTTGCGCGAGACATTAAAAATGCCATATTTCTTGTGTGGTGAACGCCTGTAACCTTAACTATTTAAATCTTTGACTGACATTCAAAAAATCTGCTATATCTATTGTTTAATAATAAAAGGGTATTGGACTACTATGAAAAATATACATGAACGAATTCTTATTTGATAGATGTTTTCAACAGTACGATTGCTAAAAAAAATAAGATTTGTGGAAAAATAGAGAGGTTATACTCCTTTGAAGTTATTGTTCTATTTTAGTCACACAAAATGTCGTAATAGATTGCTTCATTTGGATACGGTGAAACTTGTGAGTGACGTCACACGCCATTAGTGCTGTCTCTGTTTATCACCGATTTTAAAACGCTGACAACCCTGCTGTTTTTGAAAATTTTTTTAACTACGTCTTGTCTGCTCCTTAGATTTTGAGAAATGTAATAAAATAAATCCAGTCAAATACTCAATTGAAGGGTGTTTTTCCAATGCAGATGATCGCAGAACACTATCGTCGACGAGAGGACCATGTAAATATGTCTTACACTCATCAGTAATCTTTTTCATAACTTTCAAAATTATATGAGTAAATGGTAAGTGAACATGAATAAAAAGTTAATGTTTCCTTACAAGTTTTGACAAATCTACATTCTGACCCTGAAATAAAAAAGAACATACTCGTATTATTAAGGTAATGTATTTAAAACGAATGCACAGACGTCAGTGGTTTAACTAGGAACGGCCAGGCTGAGCGCACATTTTTTTTACCGCCGCAAAAAGGCCCAACTAGACCGAAGCAAACTCGCATCGCGGTCTGTTATCAACGAGAGCGATTGTGTGCGCGAGACATTAAAAATGCCATATTTCATGTGTGATGAACGCCTGTAACCTTTACTATTTAAATTCTATGACTGACATTAAAAAAATCTGCTATATTTATTGTTGAATAATAAAAGGGTATTGGACTACTATAAAAAATATACATGAACGAGTTCTTATTTCACAGATGTTTTCAACAGTACGATTGCAAAAAAAAATTAAGATTGGTGGAAAAGTAGAGAGGTTATACATACGCCTTTGAAGTTATTATTCTATCTTGGTCACACAAAATGTCGTAATCGATTGCTTTATTTGGATATGGTGAAACTCGTAAGTAACGTCACACGCCATTAGTGCTGTCTCTGTTTATCACCGATTTTAAAACGCTGACAACACTGTAATTTTTGTGATGTTTAAAGTGCGTCTTTTCTGCTCTTTAGGTTTTGAGAAATGTAATAAAATAAGGCCAGTCAAAAACCCAATGAAGGGTATGTATTTCCGAAGCAGATGGTCGCAGAAGACTCTATTGCCGACGTGGGGACCATGTAAAAATGTCTTGTACTCATCAGTATTCTTTTATATACTTTTCTAAATTATATGAGTAAATGGTAAGTAAACATGAATAAAAAGTTAATGTTTCCTTACAAGTTTTGACGAATCTACATTCTGACCCTGAAATAAAAAAGAACATACTCGTATTATTAAGGTAATGTATTTAAAACGAATGCACAGATGTCAGTGGATTAACTAGTAACGGATGGGGTGAGCCCACGTATTTTTGACGCCGCAAAAAGGCCCGACCAGACCGAAGCAAACTCGCATCGCGGTCTGTTATCATCGAGAGCGCTTGTGTGCGCGAGACATTAAAAATGCCATGTTTCTTGTACGGTGAACGCCTGTAAGCAAACGTTCGAACACTTATTCTCTCTTATTTATTATTTCTGTTTAAATCTATTATAATAATTTAACTAACATACAAAAATTATCAATAAAAGGGTCTTTGAAAAATATAAATGAATTAATTCTTATTTGATAGATGTTATCAAAACAGTATGTTAGTGTTGGTAGAGTTTGGGGTGTATGGGGTCCGTTGCCATCTTAAAGACCCAAGCCAACCTCACCTGCTAGCGGTGCACCCTGCTGTCTAACGGACGAGGCTCTGGCGAACCTGGTTTTCCTCTCGTAGGGTTGTGGGGGTCAGACGGCTGGTCGCCCCACGTAAAACCAACTTCAGTCATATATGTATGAACAGAAACAAGTTAGGTAAGGGTACTCGATCTAGGGCGTCGCCGCATAACGACGCGCAGGCACATCGCCCTAAACCTGCGATAAGTGGGCTAGAGCTACCGTGTCAAGTACGGGCACGGCTAAAGAGGATAGTACCCAAGAAGAAGTTCCGCTTTGCCACCTGGAACGTTGGCTCCCTAACCGCACGTTGCCAGGAACTCGCAAACGTACTTGCGAAGCGTCGGGTCCAGTGCGCCTTCCTTCAGGAGACGCGCTGGAAGGGAAATAAGTCACGTGACATCGGGCAGGGGTACCGGCTAGTGTACACCGGATCACCAACGGGTAGGGGCGGAGTGGCCGTGGTGCTGTCTAAGGACCTTCAGGATGGACTCCTTGAAGTAGACCGATGCAGCGACCGGTTGATGCGAGTTAGGGTGCTGTTCGAAGGGTCGGTAACGAACCTAATCAGCGCCTATGCTCCTCAGACTAGTTGCTGTGAGTCTGAAAAGGAGGCCTTCTGGGATGAGTTCGAGGACGTATTACGCGCTATTCCGAATTTCGAAGGTGTTTTGGTTGGGGGGGATCTCAACGGTCACGTAGGTCAGTTTGCTGGAGAGTATGGACGTGTTCATGGTGGTTTTGGTTATGGCCAGCTAAACGCAGAGGGAGTCAATATACTTAGCACCTGCGCTGTGTCTGACCTAGCCATCGCGAACACATTCTTTCAGAAGAAGCCCCAGCATCTTATTACGTACCGTAGTGGTGCCTACTCAACCCAAATAGATTACCTGCTGGTGCGACGGTGCCACATTGGCAAGGTTACCAACTGCAAAGTCATCCCAGGTGAAAGCCTAACGGCTCAACACCGCCTCCTTGTCATGGACTTTGCGGTTGTACCGAAGAAGAGAGTGATCGAGAAACGCAAACCCCGCACTAAGTGGTGGTTGCTTGATGGTCCTAGGTAGTCGGACTTCATCGCGGAGGTCGATTATCTCGAGATCAGTGCTCTGCATGAGTCCGCTCAAGAGATCTGGAGTAGGATCCATTCAGCAATCACCGATGCGGGTAAGCGCGTCCTTGGCACTTCTCGTGGTGGCCGCACCATAGAAAAGGAGACGTGGTGGTGGGATGACGGGGTGCAGGAGGCGACTCGGAAGAAGAAGGTTTTATTTAAACAGTGGCAAGGGTCCAACTCTCCGGATGACAGGGAGGCATATGGAGCGGCTAAGCGCGCTTGCAAAAAAGCTGTAGCCAGAGCCCGCAGCAAAAGTCTGGCGCCCTTTTACGACAAGCTGGAAACTGCGGAGGGGCAAAAGCTTATTTTCAAGCTGGCGCGTGCCCGGGAGAAAGCTACACGGGACATTAGCAAATGTCTCTGTGTAAGGGACGCCCAGGATAAGCTGCTCTACGATGCCCCCTCTGTTAAGGAGAGATGGTGTACATACTTCGCGGAGCTGTCTAACAAACAGCATCCCCATAACCTTCCTCCCGAACCACCTCCTAACCTTGGACTTATTTCCCCCATTTCCCCCGACGAAACCCGCATTGCTCTTCGCCACATGAAGAACCGGAAAGCGGTCGGGCCTGACAATGTGCCAATTGAAGTGTGGAAGGCGATGGGCCCACATGGTGTGGACCTTCTGATGGATCTTTTTTTAACCGCATCCTGATCACCAAAGAAATGCCGAACCAGTGGCGATTTAGCCTGATTATCCCTGTTTACAAAGGCAAAGGTGGCGTACAGGATTGTAGTAGCTCTACCGCGGTATCAAGATCATGTGCCACACCATGAAGCTCTTCGAGCGCATCATTGACACACGGCTCCGTAGCGAGTGTACTGTCTCTGAGTATCAATATGGCTTCCGGGCGGGTAACAGCACCATGGACGCAGTGTTCGCCTTAGGGAATCTGGCTGAGGCTTACAGAGAGTGAAGGAGAGCTTTGCATATGGCCTTTTTAGACCTGCAGAAGGCCTTCGACTGTATACCGCGGCAGTCCATCTGGTGGGCACGGCGCTTCAGGGGCGTTCCCGAGGCCTATATTGACATTATCAGAGACATGTACCGCGATTCCGTTTCCTCTGTCCAGACCGCTGTTGGCGAATCGAATGGCTTCCCAATATCTGTTGGCGTTCACCAAGGCTCGGCTCTTAGCCCGTTCTTGTTTATCGTAGTGCTCGATGTAGTTACGGCAAACATTCAAGATCAGCCTCCATGGCTAATGATAAATGCCGATGACATCGCCCTCGTTAATCAGAACAAAGCCCATCTTGAGCGCAAAGTCAACATTTGGAAGGACACGCTTGAAAACGGTGGTTTGAGACTAAATGTGGCGAAGACTGAGTACATGTCCTGTGGCAGCACGGATTCAAACACCATCCGAATAGGTTCGGACCTGATCAGAAAGTCCGATACGTTCAGGTACCTTGGATTCGTGCTGCACGAGTCTGGCATCGTGGACGACGATGTCCAAGCACGTATTGGCGTGGCTTGGGCGAAGTGGCGCAAGATAACGGGCGTTGTATGCGACCGCAAAATGCCTCCGAAGCTCAAGGGGCAGATATATAAATGCATCATTCGGCCTGTCCTACTGTACGGGGGCAAATGTTGGCCAGCACTAAGCAGACACACCCAGGAGCTTCGCGTCACGGAGATGAAGATGCTGAGGTGGATGAGTGGCGTAACGCGATCCGATCGCATACGCAACTCTTACATCCGAGGTAGTCTTGGTGTCCGTAACGTGGGGAAAAACTGCAAGAGTATCGTCTGCGATGGTATGGCCACATCATGCGCCGCCCTATGGAGTACGTTGGTCGGAGATGCATGAATATGGCTGTTCTTGGGGCTAGGCCCCGTGGTCGCCCCCGCAAGCGCTGGCTGGACGTCGTCAAGTCCGACATGAGAGCCAATGGCTTGACTGAGAAGGATGTTCAAGATCGGGCAAAGTGGAGGAAGCTAAGTAGGAAGGCGGACCCTGGCAATAGCCGGGATTAAGGCCAAGTGGAAGAAGGTGGAAGAAGTGTTGGTAGAGTTTAGGTAAGAAACAACATAATTGTAAGTTAATTTGTTAAACTGGAAATATAAGGCTTTTTTTATTTTTTATTTTATTATCAAAACAGTATGATCACTAAAAAAAATATAAAATATATAAAATTGGTGGAAATACACAGAAGTTGTTTATTTTATTTCGCTTTTGAAGTTATTCTTCTTCACACAAAATGTCGTTAGTACTAGATGGCTTCAATAAAATTCAATATGGCGGGACTTGTAAGTGACGTCACACGCCATTACTGCTGTGTCTGTTGATCACCGATTTTAAAACGCTGGCAACACCGTAATTTTTTGAGATTTTTAGACTGCGTCTTTTCCGCTCTTTAGGTTTTGAGAAATGTAATAAAATAATTGTTTTTCCGATGCAAATGGTCGCCGAAGACTCTATCTATTGTCGACGTGGGGACCATAGCACTCATCAGTCGACGTCGACGACCGAATAATCATTAAAATAACTAATGTAGATGATGATGAGCGAAAATAAATAATAAGTTAATGGCGCCTTACAAGTTTTTTTAAATCGAATTTTGTATTCTGAAAGAAAGAAGAACACACTTTTATTATAGAGCTAAAGTATTCTAAACTGACAGCCTTTTTCTGACGCTGCAAATAGGCCCGACATGGCCAGATCAAGCCGAAGCAAACTCTGTACGTGGTCGGCAGTCTTCGGGAGGGGATTTTCATACGTTCGAAGAATCAAATGCTCGATGAGTTTTCGGTCCGAGAAACGACATTCTGATTTTCGAGATTCGATTAAACTGTTTTCTTATTTGACCAGATTAATCACTTTCTGCTGAACGCAACAAATACGGAAGTCTTTTATTTGAAAGATATCTCGTTATTTTTAACAAGTTTTAAATAATAATGAAGCAAGTTCACGTACATAAAATGGACGAGGTTTTTCATGCTGAAATGGAAAAAAAAAACAATTTAAATACAAAAAATAAAAATGACAAAATTAAGCTACAGTGCTCTAGTTTTAAATTTTCTGCGTCGACAAGAATATGCGACATCCGGTTTTCATATTTTTTGTCTATGTATAGCACAAAATGTAAACATTATAAAAAGGGTGTCTGCGTAAGCCTTTACCATTACCCTTTGCTTAAAAGGCCACGTTAGTAGAATCATATCAAGATCATAATGTTAAACACACAACAATCTGTCAAATTTCAGTTTCATCTTTATCGCATAAAGCATTAGTTTCAAGATTGATTGGGAAAATTTTACAGTTACGGGTAGCTTAATGTGCTGGCTGATTCTAGCAAAGTTGTTTTATAACCCGCTGGATGGACCCCGCAGATTTGTTTGTTTGTGGAAGTTTTGAGCTATGTGAGAAACGTCTTTCGCTGAAACCTTGATTCATTGAATTTTACAAATCCACACACATTGCTCGCAGAACAGATGGTCGATGGGGCCAAAAAGTTTTGGAGATGCGACCGTGTACTGGAAGACGCAACTTTGGAAATCCACAAGGTGGACCGATGACCAGGGCCCCAAGTCTGCTATTTTTCATAAATTCGTCATTCCAACACGATCCCATTGTCACTTTGCTAAAAGTTAAGTTAGTAATCTGCTAATTCATAATGGCCGATCACTGGTCCGTCAATGGTCTCGTAATAGAATCGTGGTAGAATGACATTTTCGTATTGCCATTATTATAAAACCCGTTAATAGACATGATTTTCAAAAACTACAACTTAATTTGAACAGTTATGCCAGATTTCTTTTATATATATTTTTACATACGAGTATTATATAATATATTAATTTGTCATTATGTACGAGATTAACTTTCTATGCCATTTCTTTCAATGGAGTGTCAGTGGTTGACCATTGGAAAGTCATAATGACGCTTTTGTATTAGTAGATTACCAAACTTGTCAGATCAACAATTATGAAATCAATGATTTACTATTTCTGTGGCACCGTAGCTCTTAAACGGGTGAACCGATTTGGATGCACTTTGTTTTATTTGAAAGCAGGTTTTCTAGCGGTGGTTTTTAAATGTTTTATCAAAATCGGTTGAGCCATTTGAAGATCATCAGCTCTTTTCTAGTTAATGAAGGCATTTAACCAGCTTTTACGGCTCTGATCGATGCGAAATTTGGTTCCTTCAATGACATTGCAAAAACATGGTTATCTGTCGAACACCCAACTCCTCACTAAATTACAGCAGAGGTATCATGTTTGAACTCACTAGAATGGTTTCAATGAACAGATTATATTTAGACCTTAACCTGATGTTGAAGCATGTCCTGAAATCTGCAGGATACCCAACTCCTCACTTACTTACAGCAGACCTTCCGTTTTCGTATTCATTTAAATGATCGCAATGAAGTTATAAATTAATTATGATCAGGGTCTGATGATGAAGCAGAAAAGAGAAATGAGTAAATACATTCGTAGATGTAATGTCGTTAAGGTGAGTGTAGATCATATGTGGATGGTTGGAGAGGGATAGGAAGGCCAAAAAAATATATTATTGACCTTCCTATCCTACCCTCTCCATCCCTCCAGCCCAGGATCAAAATGAAAGAAAAGGGAGTTGTGATAGCGTGACGGCTGATAGGAGAGAAACTGAAAGTAAAAAACGTATTGCACCGACCCCAAGTAACATGAGATAAGGGCAGGAAGATGATGAGGTCGTAGTTTTCTAATAGTACACATTAGGTAAATTAAGTTTAAAAAGCGTGAAATAAAAATTAAATTTAAAATTTTAAAAACCCTCGCCAAAAAAATAATTTTAAAAGTGAAAAAAAATAATACGTAGTTATTGATCTTTTTACTTTAATATAGGTACGATTCTTTGGGCCAAGCGTCATCGCGTCGGGGGACCGCTAATAGTATAGAGTTACTTAACAAATAGATAATAACAGCCGCACGGGTCGATCTTCAAGGTTAAGCAACGTTTGCCAAGGTTGATCTGTGGATGGGTGACCATCTTAACATAACGAGTTTCCTCCGTGCCTCGGAAAGCACGTTAAGCCGTTGGTCCCGGCTGTCATGTGTAGATCTTTGGCAGTCGTTACGGATAGTCAGATGCCAGTAAATCTGATTCCAGTCTTGCCATGAAGCACCGTGTTACCCAGTGAATGGGTTGTGGAGGTCTGATAGGCAGCCACTCCTCGTAAAATACTGGTATTCAGCTAAATCTGGCTTGACTGGAAGCCGACCCCAATATAGTTGGGAAAAGGCTAGGCAGATGATGATGGACTTAGCAAATACAAAAATTTGCGGTCTCCCGAAGCGTAAATAATCGTACCTACGTAATATATCACATTTTAAAGTTATTTTTTGGCGAAGGGTTTTTAAATTTTTAATTTACTTTTTTAAATTTGAACTAGATAAGGCTTATAAGTAAGAAGACAAAGCGTTGGAAGGCCTATGAATTGCCTACAAGGCCTACAAGGTGGACCTATGAATTGTATGGAAAGGTCTCAGGAAACCGGTGGATGCAAGACGCTCAGAGAAGATCGATGGTGCGACTCTTGGGGGAGACCTATGTTCAGCAGTAGACGTCTTTCGGCTGAAACAATAATTATGAGACCTATACGCAACTTCAACTAGGCTAATACTTACTATAGGTAATCCGTTTGGAGGCCTTTTCGCGGTATACATCTCCGCAATCTTAGGATTGTACTTATTTATTGGACCTTCAGTTTCGAACTGAAAATAATATAATTTTTTATTTAAAAACAAAACAACACATCACGAGTACATACGAGAACAGTGGTTTCCAACCTGCAGTCCGAGTAGGCGAAAGATTGAAAATTTTAATATTTTTTTCGTAGATTTTATTGGTAAATATTTTGACATCAAAAATAACATTGATGCAAAAAGATTCTAAGTTTACAATATTTAATTTAATTTTTTTTATTTAAAATTAAAAACAAATTATGTATTCTTTATTTTATAGTTTTGAATTTTTGACTAATTTTAACGACTGTTTTATTTTAATTATTGGGTTATTTGTAAATTTAGTTTATAAATTGATGAACTAACTTAACTGTTACATAATATTATATTCCAAAGAACTCATTTTTGTTTACGCATCAAGACTAAATTTTATTATAGCATTAATGTAATCTCATGGTATTATTAAATATTAAGAAATATTTGCACGACTGATAAATCGAACATTTTATAAATTTTATAAATTATGTTAACACATTATATAAATTTATGTTATTATTTACCTATATTCTGGCAAATAAATATAATTTCATTTCATTTCACCATTTTCGTACAAAAGAGAGTAACAAAAATAAGGCCAAATAAAAGTTTTCATCTTTATAACATAAGTTTTTTCTTAATTAACACAAGTTAACTTTGTTATTAACAACACAGCACAAGTCATTTTGACTAACTATTCAGTTCGGCAAAAAAACTGTATAGTTTTGTTGTAACGAATGTACTGGGGCGCCATTGACAGTTTATTTATTTGAATATGCGTCTTCTTTGGCTATTTATTTCATTTATTTATTAAGTACGGCACAACAACGACATATTTACAATTAAAGATAACAATAACAGGCAATCACAAATCTTCAAATCTGTGTAAAGACATCACTGGTATGCACAACATTCTTAATGAAAGATTTGCAATTTATAATTAACTAGTTGACCCGCGCAACTTCGTCTGCGTCATTCATTACTGCTCCGCTCCTATTAGTCTTAGCGTGATGATATAAATAGCCTATAGCTCCTCGATATATGGGCTATCTAACACTGAAAGGGAAAAAATCGGACCAGTAGTTTAGTATATATTAGTATAGATTTAAAGAATTAGTATTCCAGTGCGCGGTGAGTCTTTCGAATAAATTCTGCAACTGAATATTGGTCTAGGAATAGTTAGCGCCGGGAAACTGCGATCGAACACCGATTCTCATTTTTAATACGTTTTTTTTTTAATTTGAGATGGGTAGGCTTTTGGCTATAGTGGTCAGAGATAGTATTATGACAATTTAGACAAGGCTACCTTACAAATGGTAAAAATAAGGTGCTCGTGGCTAAAAAATAACAGCCGCACGGGTCGATCTTCAAGGTTAAGCAACGCTTGCCAAGGTTGGTCTGTGGATGGGTGACCATCTTAACATACCGAGTTTCCTCCGTGCCTCGGAAAGCACGTTAAGCCGTTGGTCCCGGCTGTCATTTGTAGAACTTTGGCAGTCGTTACGGATCGTCAGAAGCCAGTAAATCTGACTCCAGTCTTGCCAAGAAATACCGTGTTACCCAGTTAATGGGTTGTGGAGGTCTGGTAGGCAGCCGCTCCGTGTAAAATACTGGTATTCAGCTGAATCCGGTTTGACTGGAAGCCGACCCCAATATAGTTGGGAAAAGGCTAGGCAGATGATGATGATGAGTAAAAAAAATAAAAATAAACGCGTGAGTCGGCTTGGCCCCAATAGGGCCTTACGGATTATGGCGGTTGGGGCGATTTGGCCCCAATCGGTCCTTACGGATCCGGACAGGTAAAATACATTAATATTCTTACCCAATCTTTTTGCTTTTTGTGTTTAGGTTTGTGTCTGTATTTTTTAAATCCATAACTCTGAAACAGAAGAGAGTATTTTTCTTTTATTTCACTTAAACAAAAGTCCATTTCTTTGATGAGGACATAATCCTTAAAAAATGCGGAAGTTTGGATGGATCAATGAATGTTTGTTACTCTATCACACCGGAACGGCTGATCGGATCTGGATAAATTTTGGCACATGGAATAGATTTAGTCTGGAATAGTACATAGCCGCTGGCAGAAACTAGTGACACATATTATAAGGAACACTGCAGATTTATCGAGTTTCCAAAACCCATTAAAATTCTGTGCTGCCACCTATAGTTTCTGCACGCTCCCTATAATGTTGCCACTGCTGGGAAACGGGCCTGGGAACCTATTATGACATCTTAAAACCATCATGATAACATGGGAGGGAGACGGAGTTATACAAGACGCATAACACTATCCTCTTTTCACAGCTTAATCACGATAGCATCAGCTGCAGAGAACGGGCGGGCTTTTATGAAAAAGCCCGCCCGTTCTCTGCAAACCACCACGCAGGCCTAGTGCGAGTTGGTGGATAACACAAATTTCTAAAAGAAACCAGTCTCGGTACAGTTTTGATACAAATAAAAAGTGTAGCGGCATTAAGTAAAACCATCGTGATAAAATCTATATCGCAACAAAATTAACCGCAACGCCATCTATCCAACCAGCAGCGAACTACTACCGAAATCATGTATCGCGGTATCAGAGTTTACTGTAGGATTTCAACATAAATATATACAACAGTCCGAATACCAACTATCAGGCAGTTGCCGACCGGATACAACAACCGTCTGATCGAAGGATCCGCCCTTTTCAATGAAAGTTTGCGGGACTTTACTCTGTATCGCATACCTCTATAAAAACATTGACCAACAGCTTATTGGAGTATTGAGAAATTAGTTTAAACCCAGTTTCAAGTGAAAATTAAATACGTAGGTAGGTATTAGCTGTTGACTTGTATTTAACAAAAAAAAGAAAAATGTTAAAAAATGCCTAAGCCAGGCATCAAATCAACCTTTGAATATGTATAAAGTATTGTATTTCCTGAAACTGAGTAACTTTAAAAAAAAAAAACCAGTTAAGTGCGGTATGTGTGGACTCGCATACCAAGGGTTCCGTACTATAAACCATAATTTTTATTATTTGTTGTTATAGCGGATAGAAATATGCAATCTGTGAAAATTTTAACTTTCTACCTATTACGGTTCCTGAGAGACAGCCCTCTGACAGACAGATAGACGGACGGACAGACGGACGGACGGACGGAGGGATGGACGGATGGAAAAACAGCGGAGGCTTAGTAATAGGGTCCGTTGGTTCTATTGGGGCAGCGGAATCTGTTCGAAAGAGGTACCGTAGCCCTGGAACACAAAGGGCACTAGGAGGAACACGGATGGGTTTTAGTCAGTAAGAACCTGACACTCCCTCTTGCTTCACCCACAGCGGGAGGAGTCATTTGACGATTTTAAATACTTAAAAAAAAAAATGGTCCGTTGGTTAGGTACCCTTGTACGGAACCCTAAAAAGGTATCATTAATCCGCTGACAAAAAAAATACCATACCTCGGGATCATCATCATAAAAGAAATCTGGTAATTTACCAGAAGGTTGAACCACGGTGCAAAAATTAGCAAATATATACAATAAAAGAAACCATCTTCTTTTGCCCATGTCGTGAACCAACTGAATTAAAAACCCATTATAACTAACTGGAACTGATTTTAGGGAAATTGGATGGAAATGAAGAATAGATAAAACACTGATTGGTTTTGAATTACCTTTGGTTGGCGCCAGATAAATATGCAATAACGGTCATTAACCCATTGTTTTGACTTTCTTAATATAAAAAAACCGGCCAGGTGCGAGTCGGACTCACCCACCGAGGGTTCCGTACAAATTTGTAGGTATTTTTTTATAATATAATTACAAATGTGTAGTTTGCAGACTTTTGCCTATACTTGTATAAGACGGTATTAATTGCCAAAAGAAGATCTTAAATAAGAACGTTTGTTACGATACGATAAGGTATAAATATGTTTACTTTTACTTTGGTACGTATTAAAAGTTTAACAAATAACTCAACAATTTGATACGGTGTTATTTTCATGATTTTTATTATTTTTATGATGGCGTTCTGACTGACAAGAACACATTAGGAAATTTCTTCCTAAACTTAAAAATTCAATATCTTTTGATTTTGTGGGTCGAGTTTGATGAAATAAACACTAAATGTTACTCGGGATAACATTTGATATTTTTAGTACCTAGATTTTGAATCCAATCAGTGGTTTATTACGCTCGGTGATTGATTACGTAATGTATACTTTTTAGACTTTTCCCTATACCTGTAGTATAAGACGGTATTACTTGCCAAATTTCATAGTTCTAGGTCAACGGGAAATACCCTATACATTTTGATTCCCTTGAGAGTGTCGAAATATTTGTTTTTTTGCGGCATAAACGGCTGTAACTTTTTTTTACGTTAACTTAGTATATGATTTAATTCAACTCGATACCTGCACACGTTCTCGAGATAAACGGTCTTGACAGACGGGCGGACAGCAAAGTGATCCTATAAGGGTTCCGTTTTTTTCTTTTGAGGTACGGAACCCTGAATCGACTTTTATTGTGACCCTTTTACGTTCTCTAGTAATGAAAAACGGTTCAAAATTTATTGTTTGGGTATCTACGAAAGGATATTAGTAAAAGGTAAATATACTTTATTGCAGGTTTATCTGGTGCCTACCATAGGTATAGCTTCAATGAGCGCATCGATGTTCAGATCTTCATTTCTCTGGTTCGATATCATAGTGTCCGATCTGAATTAGAGAAATGAAGATTACTTGCAGGAGGGTGACGCACTCCGGTGTTGCGAAATTTGTTTGAAAGAGTCCAAGCACGTATTGGCGCGGCTTGGGCGAAGTGGCGCGAGGTAACGGGCGTTGTATGCGACCGCAAAATGCCTCCGAAGCTCAAGGGGCAGATATATAAATGCATCATTCGACCTGTCCTACTGTACGGGGGCGAGTGTTGGCCAGCACTAAGCAAACACACCCAGGAGCTTCGCGTCACGGAGATGAAGATGCTGAGGTGGATGAGTGGCGTAACGCGATCCGATCGCATACGCAACTCTTACATCCGAGGTAGTCTTGGTGTCCGTGACGTGGGGGAAAAACTGCAAGAGTGTCGTCTGCGATGGTATGGCCACATCATGCGCCGCCCTATGGAGTACGTTGTTCGGAGATGCATGAATATGGCTGTTCTTGGGGCTAGGCCCCGTGGTCGCCCCCGCAAGCGCTGGCTGGACGTCGTCAAGTCCAACATGAGAGCCAATGGCCTGACTGAGAAGGATGTTCAAGATCGGGCAAAGTGGAGGAAGCTAAGTAGGAAGGCGGACCCTGGCAATAGCCGGGATTATCGCCAGGTGGAAGAAGAAGTCACCGCGGCCCTGTAACGCAAAGGGCATTAGGGATGCCACACACGGATGGGTTTTAGTCAGTAAAAGTCTAACACTTCCTTCTGCTTCACCCAGAGCGGGAGGAGTCATTTGATGATTTCCCTTAAAAACATTTTTATTTTACTTAAAAAAAAGAGGGTGACGCACTAGATCCGAACCCCGTCCGTCAGAATTCAGAATATTTCAAAGTTAATTCGAATTGGATATAAACTCGGAAGCCTTCGTTTCTCACAAACTTGGTACTCTGTGCTTTAAGTAAAGACTATATTTTTATAACAAATGCATAGTTTTTAGACTTTTTTATACCTGTAGTATAGGACGGTATTACTTGCCAAATTTCAGAGTTCTAGGACAACGGGAAATACCCTATGAATTTTGATTCCCTTGAGAGTGTCGAAAAATTCGTTTTTTGTGTTCAATCGCTTTTAATTTTTCATATTGCACCCACCACTATTCTCTGCATCACCCAAAAGTTGACTGGTAGAGAATGCCTATGGCATTAAGTCCGCCTCTGTACATTCGTGTGCTGAACGTGTTAAATAAATAAATTAACGGCCGTATCTTTTTTTAATGTTAACTGATTTGTTCACAGCTTCGAGGAACCTGGAGGACTTGAGTAAATGGTTTAAATTTCACCTCGATACCTCCATTCGTTCCCGAGATAAATGTCTTGACAGACAGACGGACCTATAAGGGTTCCGTTTTTTTCTTTTTAGGTACGGAACCCTAAAAAAAGTCACTGACATTTTGACTGACATGATTGGTTAACATTTCTTCGTTTCTCCGCTCTGCTGCCCTCGCTCCGCTCAAAAGAACTGACGTCCTTAAAAAAGTTTATTTGTTTGTAAAGGTTTTTAGCTGATTACTATTCAAACATAAGTTAAAATATATAGCAAAATAATAAGAGTATATTCTGTAATTCAGCTCTTCTAATATGATGTCCCACAAGATATTTCCAATAACAAAATCTCAACCCAGCCCCATTTTGGATTCAATATCAATGAAGATTATATTATTTTTTAACTGGCGAGGATAATCTAAAAATGGCGCCCTTTCATATCTCTTTAACAGTCGATCAGCTAGGAAATTAGGGTAAATCCCTGAATGAAGTCCATTCTACTCGATGGCCATGGAAAGAGTTGAAAAAAATAGAAATGACCGAACGCTGACGGTAACGAAGGAAATAGGGGCAAAATGCGCCTCAATCAGTACACTGAACAGATGAGACCAGAAATACCAGTCAGCATCTTTCGTTTATGAAGTTGAAGCATCACAGCAGTTGGATTTTTAACAATCAAATACGGTTTCTTTATCTTTTTTTAAGGATGGAAAAACATCACATGACTCCTCTTACTGACTTAAACCCATCCGTGTCCCTCTTAGTGCCCTTTGCGTTCCAGGGGGGCTACTCTCTAAGCCCGAAGTCTGTAGTTTCGGGCTTAGTTATCACCGTATCACCTACAGACTTACGATTACTCCCGAACCTGAACTAAGAATGAATGACAATACGATTTCACAGTCAACTATCAAATCGTGTTGTCATTAATTCTTGTGGTTACGTGATACGGAGTAGAATACGCCCGCAACTAAGCCCGAAACTACGGACTTCGGGCTTAGAGAGTAGCCCCCCAGGGCCGCGGTAACTTTTGAACAAATTCCGTAACAAGGTTTCCTTATCTAGCAAACAACTCGCTCAAAAATCAGCTGTTCAGTACATTTGATTAAAGGGCAGTATTTTTTTTCGCGATTTTGTTATTGGTCCCTTTGTAAAATTTGTTCATAATGATGAGCAAAATAACCCCTTTTCAGGTATTGCCTTTATTTTTAACCGACTTCAAAAAAGGAGGAAGTTCTCAAATCGATATTTTTTTATGTTTGTTACATCATAACTCCGTCATTTATGAACCGATTTGAAAAATTCTTGTTTTATCTGAAAGAGTATACTTTCCGATTGGTCTCATAGACATTTTATCAAAATCTATTTGGAAGTTTGGCTTTTAAATAAAATAAGCTGGAATTCGTTTACTTAGATGACGGTTTTTGGTCATCCAAATAAATGAAATTGAAAGAAAAGAAAGAAAGAAAAAGCGTTTATTTGCACCAAGCATGACGCATACCAAAAAAAATAAAATAGAACTAAATTATAAAAATTGGGAAGATATATGCGTCATTCGCGCAAAACGGCCATCGCTCAGCATAATGCTGGGACTCGTGTGCGAGACAGCCACAGCGCTGGTTTTCAGCGACAGCCGGCGTTAAGGCCGCGTTTCCACCTGCAAGCAACTTGCATGCAAGTTTAATTAGATTGCGGCCTACCAAGGGATCATGTGACCAAGCGCTCCATCGTGCTCCGCAGTGTAATTAAATTTGCATGCAAGTTGCTTGCAGGTGGAAACGCGGCCGATCGGAGCGGCATAAAAGTAATAAATAAATAAAAAAGAAAAAAGAAAATTGCGTGTTTTCCTTTCCTGTGAATTTCCAGTGGTGTTGTCAGGTGTGGGGTACCACTAAAAAGTAAAAAAAAAAAATAAAAACAAAAAAATACAACCGACTTCCAAATAAAAAAAGACTACAAAGAAAAAAATAACTTCAATTTCGGAAGTCGATGTCAAAATACGATGAAACTACCAAAAACACCGACTTCCGAAAACAAAGTTTTATTTTGTTACACGTTCTATGAAAGTAATGAGTGATGCTGATGACGTGTGGTTCGTTTAGCAAGACTTGATATTTCGGGATTTTTAAAAACTTATTTTGATAGTTAGTAAAATACTTAATATTTATGTTTAAATGGAGCCCAACGTCACAATAGGGTATTGGACTAAAAAATCTAATTAGTCCGACGATAGTGTGAAGAAAACTCGTGTGACGTCACTTGTCGTTAAAAAGTATACTGAAATCAAATATTGTGACGTCACATGAGATTCAATACTCTGTATATCTTAATTTTTTGTTTACGTGAAAAATAAAAAAGAGTGTGTCGGATATTTTTTTTAAATCCATCTGACGCTAGCCGATGGATGCGAGACGCGCAGTACCGGTCATTGTGGCGACGCTTGGGGGAGGCCTATGTCCAGCAGTGGACGTCTTTCGGCTGATATGATGATGGTGGTGATCTGACGGACTAAATTGATTTTTTTAAGTCCACTACCTACCCTATTGACCTTCTGCGTCGTTTTTAAAGCAGATTTCACCTTTGAAACGATGGCAAACGACAAATTAGCCTGCAAGTTAGAATTAGTGTCGTTGATGTGAAGTGGAGACTCTTTCAGAACACCTAATAGCCGGAAAAATTGGACGAAACTTTTCGAAAATCAACATTAACCTGTTACATCATCATCATCATCTGCCTAGCCTTTTTCCCAACAACATTGGGGTCGGCTTTCAGTCAAACCGGATTCAGCTGAATTCCAGTGTTTTACGTGGACCGGCTGCCTACCAGACCTCCACAACCCATTAACTGGGTAACATGGTACTTCATGGCAAGACTGGAGTCAGATTTACTGGCTTCTGACTATCCGTATCGACTGCCAAAGATCTACAAATGACAGCCGGGACCAACGGCTTAACGTGCTTTCCGAGGCACGGAGGTAACTCGTTATGTTAAGATGGTCACCCATCCACAGACCAGCCTTGGCAAGCGTTGCTTAACCTTCAAGATCGACCCATGCGGCTGTTATTATTTAGCCACGAGCTCCTCTCCATATAACCTGTTACAGAGTAAACGCAATATCTCTTAAAAGATCATTGTACTCATAATTATGAACTATTATCGTTTTGGACTAACTACTACTACTTATCGTGTAGACAGTAAGGTCTAACGACCCTACACAACCTAGTGTCAGAGTTTCTAAACCGCCTAAAGGCCTCTGACATGGTTTATTTGACGACCGCCATTTGGCGGCGGGACCACCGGCTTATGAAGCACGGTATCATCTTTTTCTCAGACAATCAGATGATTCAAGCCTGCAATGTCCTAGCCAAACTGGAAAACAACTTTACAAAGTATGTATGTACCAACTAAAAAAAATATTTTATTTTTCACTTTTTACTGGTACCTGCGTACCCATTCACAGCGTACCGGCGTGATGTTACGTTATGAACTGGTGTAAATCATAAACAGACATGCGATTTCAGCAATTCCGATCCATGTGCTATCATTTATTGAAGAGTTCCGTTGCCTTCTTCCGAAGTTCTTCATCAGATCTTAACCAAATTGAAATGGGACCAGTCCGGGAAAAGAATCATCCAATTCGGTTGATAATTTGCGAAAATATCGCTGTACAAACATTTTTCATGGGATCCATCATCAGATCCTAACTTATACCTTCCATTATCAGCTCTACAGCATGAGATGATGATTACCAGGCACAAATATCTGAATTGTGTGTTGAAAGTTTATGAAAAACATTCTATTTGCCTATAAAATTAAGAAACAAAGGAAGAAGCGTTTACTTGCGCCAAGCAAAAAAAAATACATACAGCCGAACATAGAACCTCCTCCTTTTTTAAGAATTCGGTTAAAAATGTACAGAACAGCGATTTTTTTGCGATTTCGGGTTTGGTCTCATAGTAAAGTTTGTTTATATGATGAGTACAATTATCCTTTAAGAGCTATAGCGTTGTTTTTTTTTTGTATAGGAGTTGTCAACTAAGAGAGCCATTATGATTTCCGTCATCAGACCCTTGTGAATGGTACCTAACAGTACAGTACGATTCACAAGCATACTTGTAACAGTGGATAAAGAAATACTTTTGTATACTTTGTCTAAAGAAATACTCAAGCTCACATAATAATATCTATGTGTTAGCCATCAAAATCGAAAAAAAAAAACATATTCTTGCTCTATTTCAAATGACGAAATAATACGATTGGTCTCAATTCTGTCGGACCCTGGGTAAGAAATGGCGACGAACACGTTTGACCGCTTTCCACGTTTCTGCTCTTCATCATCAGACCCTTGTTATCAACTATGCATAATACCCATCGGAACAATTCTAATGAGCTCAAACACGACCGGCATACTTGTAAGAATGGATATAAAATAACTTTTCGAGATTTCGTCAGCTGAAGACATATTCAAGGTTATATATTTATGCGTTAGCCATCGAAATCGAAAAAAAATAGGCTCCCCCCCACCGCCGGCTCACCTCCTACCCTCGGGAACTTTTAGCATGTTCATCTAGATAACTCAAAGAACAACTGTACCAATTTTCAAAACTACACGAATTTTTCGCTCTGATCGACGTTAATTGAGCTAATTTTCCTGCACTCATCATCATCTGCCTAGCCTTTTCCCAACTATATTGGGGTCAGCTTCCAGTCAAACCGGATTCAGCTGAATACCAGTGTTTTACGTGGAGCGGCTGCGTAGGTACCAGACCTCCACAACCCATCAACTGGGTAATACGCTATTTCTTGGCAAGACTGGAGTCAGATTTACTGGCTTCTGACAATCCGTAACGACTGCCAAAGATCTACAAATGACAGCCGGGAACAACAGCTTAACGTGCTTTCCGAGGCACGGAGGAAACTCGGTATGTTAAGATGGTCACCCATCCACAACTTGGCAAGCGTTGCTTAAGATCGACCCGTGCGGCTGTAGAGATAATTTTCCTGCACTAAATAGGCTAAATACAATAGTTAGGCTGTATTAACCCGCTGACTGCAACAGGCTACTTTTTATCCCGGAATATGCACGATTATTTTAGCAACAGCGCGGGTTAAAACTAGCGGAACATAAAATTACTGAAATATATCATGTCGGGTCTTTTATTACACTTACAAGATTTTCTTAGCTAACTTTTAATTTTGACGTAGAGGCGCTAAACTTTTTACGACTTTTTGCAAACTTTTCGTTATGAAACAAGCGGGGTAGTTTTATGTTTCTTGTGAATGACTTTTATATAGGTACTGTGAGACACTCGCTTTTAATTGGCTGCAAGAGGGGTTCTTCAATAATTTAAAAGCAGAGTGTCTCACAAGTGGCGGAGGTGCCCGGTAATGTACGCGTGTGCACTGCGTAAAATATAAAAGTGCATGAAGAAACTCCCAATTTTATAGATTCATCTCGAAAAGGACGAGATGCGAACGATTTTCAGGCGCTAGATGGATGGACGCCTGGAAATAAGAGCTAAGTGGTTTTTATATTTGAAAGAAAGATTTCATATGTGTAAAAGATGTCTATGTTATATACCGGTATAGACCGAGTATGCTTTGAAGAGTTCGTAGCCGAATTCAGGCGAGTCGCTATCGAAAGCGAGCGGCGAGAAGCCGATTATTCGTTAATTTTGGGCGCATTTCTGCAGAGCGCTGCTAGATATTTTTATAATACGATATACCATGACGGTATAGATTTTTCGCTGCTATGCGACAAGATAAGGAATGAATTACCGTGTAAATGCATTTCGTGTAAACGACGACGGCCATTGAAATGCTCTATATATGTCGAAAAGACAATTACTGAAGTGTCCGATGGATGCGGACAGCAGGAATATGTAAATGTCGATAATAATACACCATTATATTCTAGTTTGAAAATTGACGACCCACAAATCGAAAACAATGATGACCATGATGACCATGATGACAATGATGACGAAGTAAAGCAGAGCTGTGGAGAGAGCAGCCTATTCGAGGACGAGATGGAAGCGGACATGACGGATGAAGAGAAAGAGCCCGGTGTGTCCATTCCATTATTTATTCCAGATTCTATTCCGGAATGTCAAGCGACTTTGTCTGAACCTGTATGTGATCTCCATGACGAATCAGTCATCGGTAGTAGCATATTGGATCACATGTTGGATGATGCCCAAGTTGAGGAGGCCACCACTCAGGAAAACGAACCGAAGGAGATGTTCCCTGAGGAGGCGCAACTTCCTTTGTCCTCCAATGATCTTTCTAATAATAATATATCTGTTTCATTTGGTAGGAAAATTTTAAACACAAACACACAGACACAACTAACACAGGCTATTAGTAAGTACTTGAATGGGGCCTACAAAATTTATCTTCGTGCCCAAACTGAAAAGAAAACAAGGGTTGGAAGAAGAACAAATAAAAATTATAAACACATTTATATATATAAAAAAAAATCGTACACATCAAAACATCTAAAACATTATAATACTGGTTTGATAGTACGGCAACTTTTATTTTGTAAATGGAAATATTTTAGAAAGAAATATGAATCTATTATACGCAATTATAAGGTCAGGAAACGTTTTATTTTGAAGATTTTATAGTTGTTCTAAATTCCACTTTATTATACTCGCTAGATTTATATAATGTTAGTTATTTTCAAGTTTTCTGCTAATCTCATAACATATAATTTATTTACTTTAATGGCAGCGAAAGCCGGAGGATTAACTTGTACTATTTCAATCATAGGATGACATGACAATATAAAAAACAATTTGTCATATTGTGTCAAACTAATCAAAAAGTTTATTGTTTTATGGAGAACCTGTAAAGATTAAATTTAATAAGGTTCTATTGTTAATGTTCATGTAAATAGGTTAAAACCATTTTATTATAAAGAATATTTATGGTAGTAGAAAAAGTAGGATGTCAAAGCAGATGTCAAATAATTTTATGTAAACAAACATTATTTTCGTTGGTAAGTTGAATAAGATATTGAATGAAGTCTTCCGTTCCATGTACATTCGAAGAAGGACGTGCACGTGATCGACGACTTCGAGGGCGCTCCCAGATTTGTGAAGAGCGCGTTTAAATAATATTAGCTAGGGTGAACTCATTCCAGTGGTGTTGAAGGTAGAGTTTTCGCGATTAATTTTACGCCAGTAAAGAACTCCATGGGCGGTTAAACTAACTTTGCATACGAGGGTGGCTAGTTGTCACCATTGGTTGAACTGATTATGGAGGCAATTGATTTCAATTCTTATTATTATAATCACTGGAGTAAGTTCCAAGTTAAAATTTAAAAACTTTAGCAGAGTAGACATAATAGGTTCATCCGACGAGCAACCACATAGATTAGTTAGGGTAAATCTAATCAATTCAATCCCTTCTGGATAGATGTGAATTGTCGCATCGATTTTGTTTACGTCCGACGATGTGTTGCAGGTTTTTGTGGCGTTTTGCTGCAGCAGGGTTTCAGCATAACTGCTTTAAGATATTGCGCAAATGGCGCATAATAATATAAAGAATATTGCCCAGCGCAGGGTATGACTGAAACTGCTTCTATAGAAGCATATGTCCAACTGTCTACGAAGAGTCGCCACTTAGGCAGGGACTTCGGGTTAGGAGTAGGTAGGTGCTTGACTCTTCCAAGGCTGGGAATGTATGATTGCAAGAAAATCATTCTTACTATCCTCCATTCTTCGGGGGGTAGCTCATGCAGAGATCCTCTTTGGAAGGTGCAACCTCAATGACATGAGCCTTGAAAGAGTTAAGAATAAAAAAAAGTTAGGTTTCGAATGTGATGACATAAGGAAGTGTTGGTTTTTCTTCGAAGGAATTCGATTGTTTGCCCTGACGTTGAAAACACATATATAATTATTCTCTAAAATACTCTGATTTTAAATTATTGAAGAATCCCTCTCGTATAAGCTAAAAGCGAGTGCTCACAGTACCTAATCCTCCTTATTTTCGTTAACTTTATTATACACCCGGTTACAGTCATAAACATGCTGATAATTTGGTCGATAACATAATAAGCAAACTTCAAAATAAACGGTGTTACTCGTATTACTGAGCAAATACCTGGCCGTAAATAAAAAAAAAACAGACCCAAAAAATACTACTCTATTCTATATTTTTAGCTCAAACAAAGCCGATGTCGACTATTCTGCAATGTCTAAAGTGGATTGGAAAAGCAAGTGTGTATATTATTAGTAAAAAAGGAACAATAAACTGTAGGCTGCATAACCAAAGTCTTCGATTGATCGCTTGAATACTTGTTGGGTTTGTATAGGACTGAAACAAACAAAAATTATACATTAAAAATTTATTAAATACCACATCCACACAGACAGTGATTTGGAGTACCCAAAAAATACACAGACATTGACGTTTCTATCTGTCAATTCCCACATGACACATTCTCGATCCTTATTTTTATCAGAACTTTTAAATGACGTCTTTTGGCCACCGCTACAGCACCAAAATCTTTTTTTTTCTGTTAAAACAACATTTTATCACACGTAAGTTCCTTTCTTACGGAAACATTTTCGCCAAAAACTTTTTTGCCGCCGTTTACTTTCAAGAAAAGCCTGCACATAAGATAAACTAAATTTCCCGCTACGCAAGCGTGTTTAAACGTTTTCCTATCAGCGATACGCACGCATTAAGTGATATTTATCTAGCCATTACGACGCCATATTGTGTCCTGTTACACGAACCCGTTTTAGGAGGTGGAGATTGAATTTCGTTCGTGTAACAGAGGGTTATTCCGGCTTATGTTGTTGTGACTATGTTGATGGTTCTACAAGTATATTTGTTTGGGAGTAATTCAATCTGGTAGTTGACTTACTAATAAATCCCGAATAATGAATATATTAGCGCTAAATCTTAAGCAGACCTCCACCAAGTTAGGCGTTCACCAGCAACTTTTCTTGTTTTCTTGGTTACGCGGTAGGTACAATCGCGGTAGGTACAATCGCGTTTACGCAGCGTCAAAGTGACGTCATCAAAAGTTTGATGCGATATCAACATCATTTACTGGTTTTGACAGTCCGCTTTTGAAATACTAAGTGCCTGTTTCACCACCTACGATTAAGTTCCCGTTAATTTACTTGGCAGATAATTCCATACAAATTATGTTCCATTTTCGAATTTATTCGGTAGTAGCGGTTAATCGGAGATCGTGAAACAGGCCCTTAGTGCCTTTTCACACGCCCGGGTTGCCGATATAGCCATTTAAGTTAGCTTTCACACGTACCGGCGTCATTTGTCCGGCATGGCTATTTACTTCTTCGCCAGGTAACCGGCACCGGCTATCCTGCAACCGGGGCGTATAAAAGGGCACTTGTACTAAAGACTGATGTATGAAATGAATAAGAAAGAAAGGAGAAGAAATAAAAAGAATTCATTAAAAATAATTAAATACCAATATCTACGTACCGAGACTCAACCCTGGCTCGGAAAGGACATTAAGCCTTTGGTCCCGGCTGTCATTTAAATATCTTTGCCAGCCATTAAGGATACTTAGAAGTAGGGATGTTACGGAGGTGGTTTTATCGGAACTGAAGTCGGAGTCGGAGTTTTTAAATTTGGCTTTTCGAAGTCGAAGTCGGAGGCGGAGTCGGAGATGGTGACATAAGAAAGATGTGTAAAGAGCAGGCAATAAAATGAAACAGTACTAAATATTAATCAGTCAGCCTCTTTAATTTCAATGAATAAATAATAAACCTATATATATAATAAAGGTGTCACAAACAAAAACAACCACATTTTTATAACAGTTAGAAAATTAAATCAAATTAATTGACTCCATAAGTAGCTAATCATATTTATTCAACCTCCGATTTAAAAGTATCAGAACCGAAGTCGGAACCGGAGGTGTAAGATCAATCGGAAGTTCCGACATATCGGAGTCGAAGCTCCGTAACATCCTAGCTTAGAAGTCAAAAATTCTCACACCAATATTGCCAAAGGGTATCGTGTATACCCAGTTACTGGGTGAAGTTTGGAGACGCCAGTCTCTCCATGTAAATTCTGGTACTCGGCTGCTGTAACACTGGCAAGGCGACCCGAGTATAATTAGGCTACAAAAAATATTTTTGGATTCCGTACCTCAAAATAAAAAAACGGAACCCTTATAGGATCACTTTGTTGTCCGTCCGTCTGTCTTTCTTCTTCTTCTTATCGTGTGGGCAGTATGGTCTAACGACCCAACACACCCTAGTGTCAGAGTTGGAGCGAGTAGTGTCTGTCTGTCAAGACCGTTTATCTCGGGAGCGCGAGGAGGTATCGAGTTGATATTAAAACCATATACTCTAGTCTGTGGCTCCTTGCAGCTGTGAAAAAAATTAATCTATATCTATACTTCTATACTAATATATAAAGCTAAAGAGTTTGTTTGTTTACTTGAACGCGCTAATCTCACGAACTCCTGGTCCGATTTGAAAAATTATTTCAGTGTTGGATAGCTATAGGCTATATATCATCACGTTAAGACTAATAGGAGCGAATCAGTAATGAAAATTGTGACGCAAAAGAAGTTGCGCGGGTCAACTAGTTAGGTATATAATATTTTAAGTTAACGTAAAACAAGATACGGTCGTTTATGCCGCAAAAAAACGTATATTTCGACACTCTCAAGGGAATCAAAATGTATACGGACCCGTTGACCTAGACCTATGAAGTTTTTCAAGTATTACCATCTTATACTACAAGTACCTATAGGAAAAAGTCTGAAAACTTTTTCAAAGACAAAATGCAGCTCAACATCACTTCGAAATTCGAACATCGCGTCGCTGTCTCGTTGGGAATCCGGAATGTTTTACTTTTAAAAACAAATGAGTTCGATTTCGAATCGTGTGCGCTCACATGAGTGACATCCCATTTCAAGTGCACTCTACCATTCTATAGGTACCTGTCTACACAACCCAATAGCTGAATAAAATCGATAATTCTAAGGCATCCATTACACGATAGGTTTTGCTCTCAGTTTAACCATAGTCAAGGCCGAGGATTGACGGATAACCTAGTTAGAGTTGTTTTCCAGTTTTTTTTTTAACTATTACCTACTAGGTATACATTTAACCACTATCTCCCCTGATGGTAAGCGATGATGTGGTCGAAGATGGAGCACGTTGGCGAGGACATTGCAGGCTTGAATCACCTGAGATTATCTGATAAAAAGATGAGTCCGTGCTTCGGAAGGCACGTATAAGCCGGGTGGTCCCGGCCGCCAAATAGCGGTCGTCAAATAAACCATGTCAGAGTCCCTTGAGGCGGTTTAGAAACATTCGCGGCGAGAACTGAACTCAATTCCGGAAGCAGCGTTTAAAAATGTTTTGATGAATGGATTATTCGTTGGCGCAAGTGTATCGTTTCTAAAGGAGCATACTTTGAAGGTGATAAAATAAATTTGGATGGATAACAGACATTTTGTGTATTATTGATCTTTTCCCGGTACTTTCTTGACAGAGTAGTATACGGAATTCCATCACTCACAATCAGTCATTCGTCATTCCTGACTTTTGGAATTGAGTGACGCTTGCATGAACATGTAATGGGCGCCTAAGATCCGTTTCCTGACAATCAAGACTGGGATGGCTAACGACCCGTTACGAGTATCAGAGGTATTCGACTGACTACTAAATTCCAAGTAGCTTCGCTGTGTTTTAGCTAAATTAATCATGGTAGGTACGCTCCAGATAAACTTGCAATAAAGTACATTGGCCTTTCTCTAATATCACTTCGTTCGTAGATACCCGAACAACAAATTATGAACCGTTTTTCATTACTAGAGAACGTAGAAGTCGTGAATAGACTTCACAGGACAGCTTTATAAGTCTTTATTTCTGTTTTTGATAAAAGTCAATAAATGTATGTGGGTCAATGACCGTTATTGCACATTTATCTGCCGCCTACCATAGTCTATTTATTCTAGCTTTTTCCACTACTTCACTCGCGTAAATATAGATTTTCGCAAAAGCGTAATAAGATAATAGCTCCAGTGAATGAACACTAAAGCACTTTGCGAATTTCAAAAAATATTACTGTAAGTGGCCTTTGATTCAAACAGCCCTTATCTATTTTTTTGTATAAAAAATACATTCAAAAATCATTATTAGGTGCTTTTTATTATATAAGATACGTAGTTTTTGAGAAATTTAGCAATCAATCGAAAAATACCCCAAAACCCCAGTAAATGAACGGTTTTTATGAACACAATTATTTGTTAATTAATTACACGAATCTAATACCTTTTTTCAGGTGTCCTAAATCCTGATGGATACCCTCCATCTGGGAAGAATGCCAGTGACTAAAACATCACAGTTCCTACCACTAACATGAGCCAGGGGTCCGAGATACAAGTATATTCGCGTGCAGCTCTGACTGGTACTACAGCACGCCATGCTCCATCATTCAGTGCGGCCAATTCCGCGACCGCCCAAGCACATAAGACTATTAGGGCCCGCATGGAACACCTGTGCGCCTCCCCTTTGGGCCTGACTGGTCGAATGAAAAGCCAGACTTTAGTCATTTCATATTCAGTCTTGTATCTGACGGTGAACCGTTTTTCGTGCCTCCAACACCCAAGTCCAAAGTCATTCCTGCCCCATCAGTTGTTCAAGATGAGTTCCACATAACTAATCATCGATTTGACGCCGATGCGGACGCCTCCTACCTTAATTTGTGAATCCCGAAGTGGCTTGCTACGAGGTGGACCTCGGGTTGCTTACAGGGGTGTAAGCAATCCTTAGACTTGTGCAAAGCCACTTTGTGATCTAGACTCTGGATCCTCCCAACGACCTGTGCAACCCCTGCCGTGGCCAGTAGCGCTGCCTGCTGATCAATACTAGATTTATATTGGCATAACAGAATACAACAATGTTTTGTGTTGCCAAAACCGAGCCCCGTAGATTATCGCACGACATTTCTCGCGGACTCCACCTTTTCCAAACCAGGTAGCTCTTTCAGTCAAATGGTCACCTATAATGCGATGAAGGTAGATTGTACACGAAGACAGGCGAGAGCCTTCTTAATGCAAATTCAGGGCAAGGTGTTGAAGGCGTTGACGTTGGTATCCAGGGAAACCTCTACGACTACTTCACCCGGGTCCACTGCCTCCTCCTCTAAAGTCTTTCCACGTTTGATCGCGTCAGCAGCGCCCCCGTCGAAAACCAAACTCTAGTCCATCAGATCTAGTCCTACGCGCGGAAAAGTGCTGCGATTAGCAATAATTCTCTGTAGAAACTTACTCGCCTTGTCCAATAGAAACACAATAGGCCGCTGTGCTAAGAGAAAGTGCAAAGCGTCTCAAATTTTTTAGCAGGGCCAGATTTCCAACTGTACCGCTATGGAAAGAGCTCGGATACGGGATAAAAAGGACGGCAAAGAACCCACAGTGACAGGGCAAAACAATGTCTGGTATGCCATCCGGCACCGTAGGCAATGTTTTTGGTTTGTAGCCACTATAGCCCCTGCTCTCAATTCTAGCTCGGTTGCCTTAGACAAGTCGTTGACTACTCAACTCTATCAACTTCTACGACATCCCTGCCGTGCGCTGCAGAAGGAGGAGTCATTGGCGGAGGTGTGTTTTCCGCCTTTGAAGGAAACAGAGCATATACCACTTGATAGAGGAGTTGCGGGCATTGTGGCTGAAGACTGGGAAGTGGGAAAACCACGGACTAGGTCCAGATAAATTTGTCACCTTACGGGAACGTTAGAGTCTGAAATCTGGCTTAAAATATGATGCCATCAAATTCAAATTCAAAGCATTTTATTTCAAATAAACCATTCACAGGCACTTTTGAAACGTCAAGGACGGTCAGTCAAAAACATGGAAGCTATTTGCACGTTCCAAAGCGTAGATCTCTATGGAGAAGAACGTGCAAGAAACTCCACGGACACTCTTTTAAATCATGTTCTGTTTTACAAAATTCCAAGTTACATATACTTGTTGCTTCTGCATGTGAGGACAATGCAAAGGAAAAAGAAAAGGGCTTATTATAAGAATTTAAAATATAAATATTAAAATAAGCCAATGGCAGTTAGGAGATGACCAGTCTCAACCGACGGCGCCTGTTCACGAACATGACGCGTGTATCGGCACCTTTCAGCTCAACCATTTCGAAGGGAAACGAATGATCAAACCCACGCGCCGCCATCAGTGAGACATTTGAGTGAGCATGACATGCTCTCAACCACCATGCTCGTTCATGTCCAACAAGTAAAACTATAACTACTCACATAAAATGTAAATGGTTTCATGGTACTCACATTTACAAAATTTGAAAAATATGCTTCTACTTTACACAAAACTCATCATCATGACGAAACCTTTATTGTATTCATTTAGAAATGAGGGTTCATTCACTGGATTTTGTAAACCAGTAAATGAACATACCTGTCCCAATACTAGCCAAAATAATTGAAAAATCCATTTATAAAATAACTCCCAAAACTTGAACCTCATAGGAATAATATAAATTGTGTTTTTCAACAAACAAATTATAATGACAATTACCCAATGAATGAATGACCGTTCATTCACTGGATAACAACCTTTAGTTCCAATACTGGAACACCCAATAATTTAATGTTACTAATTAAAATTCCAAGTAAATTGTTTTGAGACTCATTAATGAACTATCCTATTTTTATAATAAACAGAAAAGTTAGTGAAAATACTGTTGTCTAGATTACAATGATGTATCAAAACTGATTCCTCATACCTAAACCCTAAACTCTGGCTCGAACCATTTATAGTTTCACTTTAACCGATTACTTTAGACGCTCGCAATTTTATAATGAACAGTGACATAAGAGATAGCCTTTGTAATTAAAATGGGATAAATTGTTGTAATTATAAAAAAATACTACTTCTGGTAGAAACGTCCCAATTCCTTATTTTTTGGATAAAATTGCGTTTTGTTCATTTACTGGAGCCATTACCCTAGCCTATAACCGTCTAGAGGGTTCCATCTATTTATGTAACAATATTCTTCAAAACCAGTTCAGCCATTTAGGCTTGAAAGTGTAAAAAACAATATAATGTTATATTAAAAACATAAAAAAAATGAAGTAAGTATCTATGATTAAGATGACTAAAGGCTGATTTTTCAATAGTTAGATAACTACTAAATGAGGGTTTCCCTCGATTTTCATGGGATCCCATCATCAAATTCTGACTCAGGACTATAGCAAGCTCAGCTAAGGTGTGGAACTCTCTGCCTCTGTCTGTGTTCCCGTCCACATATAACCCGTCTGCCTTCAAAGGAAGAGTGAACAGGCGTCTTCTGGGCACGCTCGGTCCATCATAGACCTCATCGATCGCTTTTCAACAGGCGTGATTGTGGTCAAGCACAAGCCCATTATAAAATAAAAATATAATAAAAAAACAAAAAATAGGCTTTCGAATTAAAAAAGAATTTTTAAAATCGGCGGAGAAATCGGTGAACGTACATAAAAAGAAAGAAACAAAAATACATACAGCCAAACATAGTACCTCCTCCTTTTTGAAAAAGTCGGTTAAAAATGGTCAGCCTTACAATGCCATACTATTAAATAACCTCTGTAACATTGAAACTATCGATTCAAGTCTAAAAATACAACTGTGTCCCTTAGGGAAATATACACAAATGTGTGTACAATACGAGCACATTTTTCTAAACACACTAATGCATTGCTCCCGAACAAACAATTTGTCTACTACCCACACCGCCATTTGTCACGCTGGCCAGTGACGTCGTTATGAAGCGTCACGTCAATTTGACGGATTCTAAGCGTGACGCCACGTGACAGGGGAAAGCAGAAGGTTCACTATTAGGGACTACTCACACTTATTCAGCTTATCCGGTAAATTATCCACGTTTATTTTTAACTAGTCGACCCGCGCAACTTCGTCTGCTCCGCTCCTATTAGTCTTAGCGGGATGATGTATCCTACAGCCTTCCCCGACAAATGGGCAAGCAACGCTTGCCAAGGTTGGTCTGTGGATGGGTGACCATCTTAACATACCGAGTTTCCTCCGTGCCTTGGAAAGCATGTTAAGCTGTTGGTCCCGGCTGTTATTTTTAGATCTTTGGCAGTCGTTAGGGATAGTCAGAAGCCAGTAAATCTGACTCCCAGTCTTGCCATGAAGTACCGTGTTTCCCAGTTAATGGGTTGTGGAGGTCTGGTAGGGTTCCTGGTAAAATACTGGTATTTAGCTAAATCCGGCTTGACTGGAAGCCGACCCCAATATAGTAGGGAAAAGGCTAGGCAGATGATGATGATGGACCAATACCAATGGTTGTCGCGGGCACACACAGGTGTGCCATTGGGCGTCAACTGAAATTGACGTATAATGGCATCCCACATGCCATACCAAATCACGCAGTTTAAACTTGTTGTGTGTTATGTTTTTTAACAAACGCAGTGTTTAATATCCCATGGGCCAAAAAACATGGCAGCTGCCAATTTTTTTACAATAAAACTATTCAATTGTTGTTGCGTCGCGACCACAGGTGAAAGTTCTCTTTCTTCTGTAAGGTTGAAAGTTACTCTGACTGTCTGTCTTTATATGCCTCTACTCTTTCTGTGTCCATTTGTTAAGGTTTCACGCCAAAACTGCTTTACAAATGTCGATGAATTTTAATATCTATACTCTATATTATATAAAGCTGAAGAGTTTGTTTGCTTGAACGCGCTAATCTCAGGAACTACTGGTCCGATTTGAAAAATTCTTTCAGTGTTAATAGCCCATTTATCGAAGAAGGCTAATAGGCTATATATAATCACGCTAATACCAATAGGAGCGGAGCAGTAATGAAAATTGTGACGCAGATGAAGTTGCGCGGGTCAACTAGTAAAATATATGTTGAGTCAGATTGTACCTTGAAGAAGTTTAAACTCGCGAGATAACAAGTATGTTATCTCGCGAGGTTGTTCAGTTGGGATAACTTCGAAGCCACTGGCAGAATCTTGTTATATTTAAATGTAGTGTGACTCCATGATTTGCAGCCATCTGAGATATGAGAGAATTGCAGACATATGAGAGATTAAATCCTTTTATAATAATTTGACCTTCTGGTAGTAACTACTCTATAAATATGTTTTGTGGTGACATCAGCACTACATTATTCATCGTTATAATGTCAAAATTTCAAAGTCGTTTAAAGATTTTTATTAGATATAGTTATTTTGTTTTGTCTGAGGCAAAGGATTTGGCTTGGAATATTGTGATGGTATAAGATATTCTTTTTATTCGTTGTACGATCAAACAAATGGACCTCATCAGAAGGCTTAAAGTCAATCAAAGGGCAATGGAGAGGGCAATGGAGTTTCCTTGCGTGATCGAATCAGGAATGATGATATCCGCAAGAGAACCAAGGTTACCGACATAGCCCGAAGGATCACCAAACTAAAGTGGACAGATTGACATAAATACCATAATTCTTGACTGAAAAAAATACTATGGTAGACGTCAGATACCCGTGCAATAACGGTCACTTACCTAGATACTGTACATTTATCAACTTTCCTAATATCAAAAACAGAAATAATGACAAAGCTGTCCTGAATCGAATTCTACCGTGATCGTTAACGTTCTCTAGTAAAAACAGTTCATAATTTATTGTTCGAATATCTACGAAGGGATATTAGAGAAAGGATAATGTACTTTGTTTTACGTTTATCTGGCGCCCACCATAGGTACCTACCTATTATTATATCACCAGTAGTGCTATTCTGTAACAACATTTTCGTGTCTCGACAGCTGAATCCGAGGTGAGTATAAACGTAAAACCTTTATGTTGTTTGTAATAAAGTTCACTTTGTGAGCTATCTCACTCAGGTGAAGCTCGATATCGAAATGGTTACTTACAGAATAGACTAGCTGATCTAGAGCAGAAATTAATTATCAACGTACATTCATGAGTCTACTAATTAAAATTTAAAATAATTTACAGCCAGCCCGTTTTACATGCATTTGCATTTAATAAGCTGGCATGTGGTATCTGAGGTTCAATTAATTAAAAATAATAGGTTGACTGAGCTTTTGCGAGTAAAAGAGACGCTATTTTGTAATTTGACTTTTTGTAAGCATTTTCTAAAACTTGAGATTAGCAGCAATTCTTTGATCACCTTGCTGAATGGGTCCGGCTTGAGCTACAGCTAACAAAAGGGGCTCTAAACGGTATGAGGTCCCCTCGTCATCATCATCATATCAGCCGAAAGACTTCCACTGCTGGACATAGACTCCCCAGAGTCGCCACAACCGGTCCTGTGCGTCTCGCATCCATCGGCTACCCGCGACCCTCACCAGGTCATCGGTCCACCTTGTGGAGTCCTTCCAACGCTGCGTCTTCCGGTACGCGGTCGCCACTCCAGAACTTCTCGTACCTACCACCCTATCTATGGAAAATCTATATTTGGAATCCTTCCATAACCGACTGATTGAGTGACTGACAGACAACGCACAGCCGAAACTACTGGTTGTAGAAAGCTGAAAGGTGATGTTACAAAATGGGCCAGGTCTATGTAATTAGCTCATAAAAAAGAAAAAATCCACAGAATTCGGGAAAAATACATTTAATTCATTTAAATGTTAACTGTTGTGGTAGTTAATTGATGTTTGTAAATTACTTTTATCGATTTCCAACATGGCGTCGCACCGATTTAGTTACAGATCATAGAAAGATAACTGTCAGTTATCATAACAATGTCTATTCTATTCTATTCTATATATTTATATGGCAAGTAGGCTTTACTTGCCATATAAAAATACGTAAAGTCGACTATTCTGCCAATGTCTAAAGTGCATTGACATAACAATGTCACTTCAGTCACTTTCGTCTCGTTGCCGGAAAATAAATATGTCAGAAATAAATGTCAAACGTCATTAATCAATCAAAATGACAGCTTACCGCCATGATGGGATTTTGTTGTGTGTGTTGCAATTTCAAGTGTAATTTCTTTTGTTTTACCAGCAAACAAAGGCATTTGAAAGAAATTGGACAGTTGAAAACTGTTTTAAATGTATTTTTCTATTTCTAAGTATAGTGTACAAGGTCCTGGCCCAGGCTCCATACATTTTGGAACATCTCAGCATGTAGCTTCCATATACTCCGTAGAAGAGCACCAAGAGAGGATTTTCCGAAATTCCTACGGAAACGGGAAAAAACGGGATATGCGCGAACGAAGTCACGGACAAAAGACAGTTGGTCCACGATATGATACTTTGAAGTGTTCCAACTCTTCTTGTAGTTCGAAACGGATTATGCTTCAGCTACAGCATAAAGGTTGAGTCGCTAAGTCTTTTATATGCAAAAGTGAACACATGTATGATAAGAGTGCAAATTGTATGGGAAACATACGGTTGTGAGAGCTGGAGCGGCCACGTTGGTAGTCCTATCGAAATCAGAACCTACTATGACGTCTTAAAAACGTCATGATTCTGGTGTGAGAGAGAGACGGGGCTATACAAGACAAATAGCACTATCCCTTCTTCATACTTGCTACTCTTCTTCTTCTGGCTAGACCGTATCCCATTTATTTGGGGTCGGCCCTCCTTGTCTTTGTTTTCCATTGTGCACGGTTTTGTGCCATGTCGGTGTCGAGATGAGCTTCTTTAAGAGGAAATGCTGGCGGCGAGATTTTGTATATAAAAAGTCATAATTCGAGGTTTGGCTCTCGAATGTTTTCTCCTCCAATATTGGACCGTTTTAAGAGATATTTCACAAACTGAATAAGAAGGATATATGTAGGTATACTGTGTCCCTATGTTTTCTGTTTTGATGATTTATTAAACTTATAAGCACTAGAACTAATGCTCAAGATTGTCCGATGAATCATCAACAGAGCCCTAGTGTATAAATTTGGCAACTATAAATCAAAAAAGGAAAACAATATGGCATTCAATATGGCCGCCATTTAGCGGAGGCAGATACAATTACTGCCAGTGACATCCCTTTTCTTTTTTTTTTAAGGATGCGAATTCATCAAATGACTCCTCCCGCTCTGGGTGAAGCAAGAGGGAGTGTCAGACTCTTACTTACTAAAACCCATCCGTGCATCCTTTGCGTTCTAAGGCTACGGCACCTCTTTCGAACAGATTCCGCAGCGCATTCCGCATCATTTGACATCCCTAGAATCGACGAAGCGCTCACGTTCAAACCTCTCGGCCGTATATTCTAACGAACATGTAGAACAACTTAACACGCGTGCCCTGCGCTTAGTACGCCGGATTATCACGAGAACAGCAGCTCAGTCGATCCTTGTCTTACGAACTAAAGCTTGCAAGTGACTTTGCAAGAGATGAAGTACACGATCAATGTAGTAAGCCATGAGAAATATGATAATATGTGATAGATATCAATACCTACAAATATTAGAAAGAATTTGAGTACATTAGAGGTAGATTAAAAGTGGCACCAGTGACGGAAAAGTTAAAAGGGAATCGCTTAACAGTTAAAAGGGAGTCTTGGTACGGGCATGTGAAGAAGAGGGATGAAACGTATGTAGGTCTATCTACATTTATATTCATAACTCTTCTAGTTGAAGAGTTATGAATATAAATGTAGATGGATGGAGAAGGAGAGGAAGGCCAAAGAAAAGTTGGATGGTGTGAGGAGCGATATGAAAGAAATGTGAGTTAGTGATAGCGTGACTGCTGATAGGATAGAATGAAAAAAAAAACGTTGCTCTGACCCCAAGTAACATGGAATAAGGGTAGCAAAATGATGATGACGATTAGAAAAATTTCAAAAACCGGCCAAGTGCGAGTCGGACTTAAACCACCTCTCTTGTATGGGACACCTCTTTTAAATTTATTTTTTATTATTTGTTGTTATAGCGACAAAAGAAACACACACTTTGAGAAAATTTCAACTGTCTACCTATTACGGTTCTTGAGATACGGCCCGCTGACAGACAGACGGTCGGACGGACAGAAGTACGGACACCGCAGGACCGTTGGTACGGAACCGTAAAAATATAAAAAGAGCAACTTATCCATCGGATGTCGAACTTGTGTAAAAAATCGTTTACCATGTGCAATTCCAGCACATAAACAGCTCGACCAACCAGTCAAACAATATGAAAATTATTATTAGTTACCTAATTTCCTGAAAAAAAAAAAACGATGAAGCTTTTCGAAAAAAGGTAGGTAGGTAAGGCGCATTTGGTCCGTCAATTAAAATACAAAATAAAGATTATGATACATACCTACTTTTACAGTCAAACAAATTATTATATATTTATTTATTAGACAACAAAAGGTCCACACTGACAAAACTTATAATGTAAAAGGATTTTGTTTTGTCTCTCTGTTTCTGTTTCTGTGGATTTTGTTGTGTTCTGTTGTGTGTTGAAACGGCTGGACCGGTTTGGAAGCTGATGCTGTAAGTAGCAACTTAGACTACTTTAGACTACTCTTAATGTATTTTTACACGTATTTAAATGCATTGAAAACTGTAAAATGACGGAGATTCTGAGTTTTTTAAAATTTAAACCCCTGAAAATACTTTTCACGCGGAAGACGTTACGGGCACGAGCTAGTAAGTACTCGTATAACAATATTTATTCAACGTTTTGGGAACTCATAATGCGTACAGCTCATCGGCCTAGCTTTTTCCCAACTATATTGGGATCGGCTTCCAGTCAAGCCGGATTTAGCTGAATACCAGTATTTTACGAGGAGCGGCTGCCTACCAGACCTCCACAACCCATTAACTGGGTAACACGGTACTTCATGGCAAGACTGGAGTCAGATTTACTGGCTTCTGATTATCCGTAGCGATGCCAAAGATCGACAAATGACAGCCGGGACCAACGGCTTAACGTGCTTTCCGAGGCACGGAGGAAACGCGCTATGTTAAGATGGTCACCCATCCACAGACCAACCTTGGCAAGCGTTGCTTAACCTTGAAAATCGACCCGTGCGGCTGTTATTATCTAGCCACGAGCTCCTCATAATGCGTACAGCTAAGGAGTGGAATTCCCTGCTGGAGTCTGTGTTTCCTGATAGCTACAACCTGGTCAAGAGTGAATAAGTTACTTCTAGGCAAGCGTGCTCCATCTTCGACCACATCATCACTTATTATCAGGTGAGGTGGTGGTCAAGCGCGTGCCTATAAATAGTAAAAAAAAAACAACCAAGTAAACCCGCCTAGAATTAGCCACTATCTCCATTACTTTGAAAACCATTCTTCATTTACAAAAGGAAACAAAGCGGAGTATCTCATTTGCAATATTATAGACACCTACAAACTAAACAGTAGCTAATATTAAAACTCAGGATCTCCGTCATTGTACAGTTTCCAATGCATTTAAATTGACTTATTTATTCTAGCTGCCTTGTTTATTCAACTTTTCTACTTATTAGTACTCCCTCTGGTATAAAAATGTCTGCTTTGTTGTTTAAATCTTTTTCGTTTCTTTTGAGCTTGTTTTTAAGATTCAATGTGTAGAATTGTAGATATTATGATGTCGTAACCTACTCAGAAATCGGACTACTGATTGAGAATAGTGAAAAAAAGGTGAGACTCTCCGATCTTGGGGCGGTGGATACGACTGCATGCAGTCAAGTAGAAATTCCCCGGGATCGGTGTGCCTCATGCAGGCTATAAACCTATATTAAATATTGCTACAATAGTTCATAAGTTTACATTGTTACTAACAAATTATGGAAGAGATTCTGAAGTAAATGTTTATTATTATTATTATAGAGTTAAGCAATTCATCATCATGGTCATTGTCACATGGGATGGGCCTCCCCCAAGTGTTGCCACATCGACCAGGGTCCCAAGTCTGCTATTTTTTATAAATTCGTCATTCCAACACGATCCCATTGTCATTTTGCTAAAAGTTCGTAATCTGCTAATTCATAATGGTCGATCACTGGTCGGTCAATGGTCTCATAATAGACTCGTGGTAGAAAGACATTTTCGTTTTGCCATTATTATAAAACCCGTTAGTAGAAATTATTTTCGAAAAACTACTACTAAATTTGAACATTCAGTTGTGCCAGATTTCTTTTATATATATGTTGACATATTATTTTTATTCATTTTCCATTACGTACGAGATTACTATTCTATGCTACGATCAATAATATTATTAATCGAAGTGATTAATTTTACTGTTTCTTTTTTAATCTTAATGTTTCAACGATAATTTTGATTTTTGATTTTGTTTTTTACTTAATGTTTTGTTCTTTGTTTCTAATTTAGTGTTTCTATTTTCACGAGTAAAGATTCTTGTTAAACTTATGTGTACGCCTGTAGGTAAGTGATTAATCACTTACTTCACCATAAGTCAATGCATATGTTATTTTTATTATGTTAATGTCTCTAGTGAATAGGTCGTTGGTGTAGGTCTACCTATCAAATAAATAAAGTCAAAACTTCATTGAAAATTATACAAAACATACTCTACATCCATCCATTTAGTAGGTAGCTATCCCAATCCAATCGAGAAAGATACCTCAAAGTTCGTAAAACCAAAAGTCCTTTTTTCTAAACATGGAACAGCAGGATTTCTTTTAAAAACAAAAGACAATCCTGCTGTTCCAAAATCATAAAAAAAACCACAAAGACCACTTGTTTCGCCCTAGAAAAGAACGTAACTAAAAATTCATTTTACTAGGTACAAAGAAATACATGAAACTAAACCAAAGGCCTTAACACAGACATATGTCTGTGGGCCTTAACAACGTACGCCTCTCACTGCTACATAACAGACAAACGAAACGTTTTCAAAATGGCGCCTTTGAGCGTTTCCCGCGCTTTGTAACGTCACTATTCCACAAAGGTACGACTACGAATACTGTCTGTAATAATTGCAGAACGTTCTTTGCAACTTTGAAATACAAATTGAAAAACCGAATTTTCGTTTCAGAATGTTATTTTTCTTTTGAGGATTTAATATTTCAATCGTTTATAATGAGCGTTTGGACTCTTATTATCATTATTCGGTGCAATTAAAAAAGTTTATTTGAATATTGGATGTAGATTACACTAATTTAATAATAATGAGAATATAAATTTTCCCCGGGCCAGTGGCTTCCCTCCCGTTGGTTGTGACACAGACACTGTATTTTTTGGGACTGTAAATATTCAGTATCGGTAGGTAAGTAGGTACCTACTTCTAGAAAATCATTCCTAAAAAACATAGAAAGAAAGAAAGAAATCATTTATGAATTATTTTCATTTTATTTTGTTTTTAAAACGTCTCGGAAAATGTTTGACAATGACCATCTGCAAGCAAGTTTTTTTTTTAGATGGGTAATTTTATCGACAAGATAGATACGAATTTTATCGACTCAATAAAGCGTTGTGCGCGCGAATATAATTTCTGTAATGCTGCGGACACGAACTCAGCGGCGCGGCGGGCGGCGCAGCACGGGCAGTTACATTATAAGTACATCTCTGCATTTGAGGCGACCAGCGCTGCAGCGGCGCGTCCAAATGCCTTAGTTGTGAGTAACTAAGGTTCCTGTCTTTCGGTCTAAGTCTCAACCATCTTTGTAACAGGGTAGGATAGGTACACCTTTACAAAAGTGTTTTAGCAGCGCAGCGAGCGATGCCAGTATGGTTTTGGTAAATGGTGACGGGCTGACGGTTCCTTTCACAACGATTTTTACGGGTGCCTCAGCCTGTCCATTACAGCGGAGCGAGGCAGCGGAGCGGAGAAACGGAGTAATTTTAACCAATGGAATTGCATAAAATCTCCGCACCACTTGACTGACATGATTGATTAATATTTCTCTGTTTTGCTTTAACAGCTGGATAATCTTCAGAGAAAAACAGAGCACTGCAAAAGTGAAAGCAGTAGTAACCCATAGGGAGCGTGCAGAAACTATAGGTGGCAGCACAGAAATGTCACTGTCAAGTATTTTTCAAGTATAAAATTCGAAATAGCTACGCTAGATGGCAGTCTTCTCCGCGCACGTTCCTCTAAACTGAGCGTGCAGGAACCACCTGTGGCAATTTTAAATATGCGACACTAGATGGCATAGTCAACGCCGTGCACGGTCCCTATACCTATCACAATTAATGACGATTGGCGATTTGATCTCACAGTAAAAGTAGATATAATAAAAATAGTATATAATAATTCAAATCATTTATTGAAATCTGTAAAACAACGCAGCTAATTTTGTAAAAGGACGCACCGCCATCTGTTAATTACATTAGGAATTCAGGAGCTCATAAGAATGCGCCATCTCTTGTCGAACCAATGAAACTAAAACTTCTTTCGCAGACGACATTAATACATACGAAATAAGATAGATGTCGCTTGAAACAAAATTTCATAATCTACATGTTTAAAGTTTTCATCTAACAGGAAATCTGATTATTAATGAAAATTACTCTTCATAATGGTCATAGGATACCACAATAGCTTTATTATAACGTTTTAATATGTACTACATATCAACTAGAACTAGTTATTTATATACAAATTGGAACTAAAGATGAAATCACAGCATTGTACTGAACATTACAAAACAAAATAAAAACTTAATTATTTTGTTTTTATGGAAACTTAATTATTATTTTGTTTAGAAAACCTTAATTATTTTGTTTGAAGAACTTAATATTCAGTATATTTTTATAACAACAAAATAACTGCAGTATTTTGTTTTAAAGATTATATACAAAACTAAAATAGTATATTTTCTAAATAGTGCATAATATAGTTTGCTATTTTAGCGAGCAAAGAGTTTAAACATAGCCAAGTCTTATATTAAAAAAGAGGTTAAGGTTAAAATAGAGAGCTTCAGTTTATCATTGATTTTCTTGTTTATCTTCGCTAAACTGTGATGAAATCCATGTCAGAGCCCATTTTAAATTAGTCAACATGTACTTTAAAGCTTTAGTCCAATGTTCTTCCGAATTAAACTGTATTTTGATTGAATAAGCATGCGGTGGTGACGCAGTATCTTCAATCTTTCCTTTGTCTATTCGGTATGGCAGGCAGAAGCCCGTATTACCCTTTTCAACTTGCTCCTTAAATTGCTGGAGACAGTCCAAGAAAGCTACCATTGCAGCATCAAATTTTGTGTCCCAGAGAAAACGGAACCCTCCAGAACCATAAAGGGGTAAGATTTTCTGATCTTCCAGTACTTCAATGTATGAATGATTACCATATGGCACGAGACGATAGCGTTGGAAATTAAAGCTTATTTTTCTTGCTAATGAAGCTAAAAGAAGGACTGTTTGTCCCCAAGCAGCGTTGATTTCGGACCAGTCAACTGGGGCTGATGGTAACCGACCCAGTCTGAAGTTATTAATGATACCAAATTGACCAGAATCAGAAATATGAAAAGTTGCCTTAAATACATTAGTCTTCTTCAATTTTTCTAACTGTGACTGTGTATATGCAAGTTGACATTCATAAAACTTCATTTGATCTTCAATTGTCACCAAATCTTTCCGATATCTTGTGTACTCTCTCCAGTAAATATCTTGTTCCTTCTCTAATCTCTCTTTTTCACTTTCTTGCACATCAATCTCGTCTTTCATAGCTCTTTCTTCTTTTTGCAGTGCAGACAACTCCTGTAATAATCTACTTTGTTCATGTTTCCAATCTTCCAACTCCTTTTCAAGGCCTTCCAAGTTCAAATCTTCTTTGTCATCCTCTAGCTTTTTTAAATAGTCATTGTAATCCTTCCATTCAGCCTCTATCTGCCTCAACTGTTTATCCATAAGTTCTAATAACGTATCTGTGCACTCATCACAAAGAGGATGATCAACATCTGAATTATTTGATAATAAATCAAACAGAGTGGCTTTGACGTGCAGTTGGTGACCTAATGAGGTTGTTTCCCAGCCGTCAGAGATTACCATGAAACCATTTGCCCCGTTGCCTGATTCTGACATGCGGAACGGAGGAACGTAATGTTCCAAACTTGTGGACTGCATATCCAGGTCGACCTCATTGTTGCGACGAATCTGAAGGGTCAGATCAGCGATGGTATGCTCACCCAGGTTGTGCAGTGACTCGTCGAGCTTCAGAGGCTGTAAACATCGCTGACACGAGAAGTTTACGAAAGATTTCGTTTCGCTCATTGTATCTCCCCTTCCCTGTTACGTCATTGACGAAATGTAGACTTAAATAACTTTAGTTCTGGCACCAAAACATGGGATTAAACGTATTTAATAACTTTTCAAAGGGTGTTGTGGCTTGTTTTACTTAAATTTGAGAAAATTAAAATGAAAACAAAGAACTTCGATCTGACGCTTTGATTTATTCTGCAACTATGAATTTGACGTTGAGAACGGAAAGTTGAGAGACGATAGAAATCGACTATTCTCGATATTCGTAATTCGAATAATAATATTTTAGTTTTATCCTGGACTCTGGACCACACGCCACACTTACTTTAGTCTTATTCCTTGGTCAGCATACAGGGTTAACTGTAATTCGACGTATTATATCCGTCAGGTGCTAATAGGGGGGGCAAAATGCAACAAATTGAACCCCCTATATGATGGCCAAAATTCAATCAATGTCGAGATATTTGAATTTTAAGGTTTTTTCGATATTTCCTCAAAACTTTACATTTAACTCCAAATAAAAATAAACCTACATATTTAGTGGATACCATTAGAATATGATATTGTAGGTAGCACTTCAATTAAACTATGAGCATAATTAAGATTTCTTAATTCAACAAGATTATTAAAATGATAAGTATATTTATCCAATATTTTCATTACACTCTTCAAAAAATGTTGTCTCATTCAAAAAATTACTATGAACCATGCAGCCATGCCACGGATCGCGTACCTATCTTTAATTTAACTTTTATACCTTTTTGGAAAGCTAATAGAATAGGCAAGTTATTTGTATGATTAAGTTCATAGTAATTTTTTGAACGAGACAACACCTTTTGAAGAGTGTAATGAAAATATTGGTTAGATGTTATCACTCATCATTATAATGTTGTTAAATTAAGCACTTTTATTATGTTCATAGCTTAATTGAAGTGTCAACTACTACAAGATGTTGATTTGCATCCTAGTCAAATTCAAGGACGTAATTATGCTAATGATTCTCGACCCAAATAAACAATAAAATGGGTAGGTATATTTTTTTTTCTTATTTACGGAAATCCGTAAGTGTGAACCAGGCGTATTTAAAAGCGGCCCGTCTGTTACTAGCCCTATAACCGCGCTTTCACACACAAACAAACGCAAACAACACATACACAACGCATACGCAAACGATCATTCAATAAATTCGTAGGTAGGTCTTCGTAGGAGGGGGGGGTCTGTATGTATGCTTTTACGGTTGCACAACGACACGCTTTGCTTTGCTTTGCTTGGTAGTATAGATGCAGGCCTACCTTGCTGTCTCCTTCAGAGACGGGAAGGTGGCGTGGTCTTGAGGGGGAGCGCAACGGTCGTGTAGATCCTCAAGGCAAGTCCGGTGGATATACCTTCTCGAGGTTGCCACCCCGTTTTTGGTCTAATTCCTTACGAAATAGACGTAACTGAAACCACCGGGCGACCCGCAGAGTGGAGGGCTTTCCACTCAGTCCCATCCCATATCCCACTAAACCCCTTTTCCCCTCTATAACCCCTCCCAACTCCCCTCCTAACTGTGACCCTTCTGTGACGAAGTGGTTGCGGGCTCGGCCGTCACTAAACTCAGCTGACGGCGGGTAGGAGAATTTTGTCACCTGCGCTAGGACCTGCGCAGTCGAGCGCCATAAGCGGGGATGAAGGAGTCCTGGGGGTTGAGCCGATCGGCACTGGCGGTAATGTGTCCGTGAGGCAACACGCCCCCTTTGGTCTGGATTTCAAGCAAAACGGTGGCCCTATCTTCTAGCCAAGGGTACGCAGGCGGGGACGCAAAGCCCCCCAAAACAAGCAGGTTGCTGCCACCAGCTCGGTTAAACCGACCAAGCAAAGTAAGCTGAACTTCTCTGAGGGGAAGCGGTCGCAGGCTGAGGCCGGCACTAGCCGACCAACGCCTAGCACACAGCAATCTAAATCCGCAGGAGGTCCGGCCGAGGAGGCAACCACAACGCAGCGATCCGATGGAAGTGACCAGGCTGCGGCCAAGCGGGCTCTCAACGAGACGATTTCGCCCCGTGGAGAGCACAAGCGGCCGTGGCTTGTCCAATCCCAGAGGATTGCTAACAGAAGCTACGCCCAAGCTGCCAGTGCGTCCCTAAACGTCGCAATAACCTGCGACCGGAGGGGCATCATAAGCCAGGGAGTATCGGACCAGGTCTTGGCTGCTATCCACAAGCGGATCATCAGCGAGGCCTGCTCTGCTATGCAGGATACACCGGGACCAACCTTCAATGCGAAACCGCTGTTCACCGGTGGAGTCCTCAAGCTGTGGTGCGGTAACAACTTCACCTTAGCCTGGCTGAAGAAAACAGTCTCCAGCCTGGCTCTCCCGGCTGGCACCTCGCTAGTCATCAAGAGCCAGACGGAGATCCAGAGGCGGGTGCGCTGCGGCATCGCCATCCCCGACGACCAGGGAGTCTACGAGGACTCAACCTTTATTGGACGAGCCCTCTGGTACCAGAATCGCTGGATCGACGTAAGGAGGTGGGTAGTGCTGCACGCCGAGAAGCAGAAGGCTTGCTGGTTCGTGGTGCTGGGTATCCCCGAGGACCAAGTTCCGACCCTGATGAGCGCCGAGCGCCGTCTCTCAATTGGTTTGGGAGCGGTGTACGTCAAGTTCCAGGGTCCGAACGGCAGGTTCGTCGACGTCCCCCGGGGTTGGGACCCGATCACGAAACAGCTGCTGGAAGACGCAGAGGACACCGATTCTCCGCCAAACAACCCGGAAGCAACTGCGGCCGAACCTGCTGTAGCAGCAGACTCAGCCGCCCCTGCCGACACCGTGGGTGCCGTCCCTTCATCGGGGGGGGAGCCGGACGACGTAATGTTGTCCCCGGCTTCAGACCCGGGAGGGGACGGATTCGACGAGGGCGACCTGTTTGCCGGGCTGCGACTTGAGGGCGACGAGGAGGGTCTTGCCGGCGATGGCGTCCCTTTTGTCGGCCTGTAAAGTCGTGCAGGCTAACCTCCACCACAGCCAGACCGCGACGGCTCAACTCCGCAAGTGGCTGGAGGTTCAACACACGGCCATTGCCCTGATCCAAGAGCCGTGGATTAGGGGTGGCCACATACGAGGACTCTCCAATCTTGGTGGTAAGCTCCTTGTTACTGCGGACCATGATCACCCTAGATCGTGCATCTATGTCACAGGTAACCTTAAAGCACAGCTATTAAACGACTTCTGTTGCAGAGATGTCTCTTCTGTTGCAGAGATGTCTCTGCTGCTAGGCTGAACATACAGCGGGGAGCCACTAAGTTGGCTATCGTCTTCGCCTCGGTATATATGCCTGAGGCGGAGGAACCGCCCCCACACGACCTGGTCCGCCTCATCACGCACTGTGAAAACAGCAGGGATGAGATTGTCATTGGGACCGACGCAAACGCACACCATCCACTGTGGGGGATGGAGACGCAAAACGCAAGGGGTAAGACATTAGTTGATTATCTGTTCACTACTAACCTATCCCTACTAAACACGGGTTCGGAACCAACCTTCGTGACCAGACGCAGTCGTACAATCATAGACCTGACTCTGGCTACGGAGGGAGCAGCGGAACTAATCACTGGGTCATAGTATAAAGAGAACCCAGTAGGTTATCTTCATACAAACGCACCGCGCGCGGCTTGTATGTGTGCGCCATAGTATCTATGCATCGACGCACGCACACTTTAACAAAATCTCGACCCGTTTCTCAGTGCGCCAGTCGGGGCTAACACTGCACGAGGTTCGCGCGTCGCGGCTTTTCGGCACTGCTAAATAAAACCAAAATGTCTGATAATCGCAGGAGAACGTATTGCTGTGTGTTTGGGTGTCTTAATAATTCATCGATTCCAGAATTGTCTCTGTTCAGATTACCTATTGAACAGGAAAGGTAAGCTAGTTACTTATTCTAGTAGATATATAATTTTTACTTGATGATGAGATACCTACTTACTTATTTTTTGTTGTATTAGTTTTCTATCACACAGAGGAAGTAGGTAGGTAGGCCTAATTTCCTACTAGAATGTATTAGGTACTTTTGATCTGTCAATTGATTTGCCGCTATTGCTTTGTTTACGTTTAGTTATGCTGATTTCTCAGTATTGTAGGTATAGTAACTAAGTACCTACCTACAGTTATAAAATCGTAATTCAAAATAAGTAATTGACTAATTGTAAATCAGATATACATGTAAAGCAAAGTTCGAATCATAACAACAAATTCGATTATAGTCTAAGAGACAGTCGTTAGTTTTTTTAATGTTGTTTTGTATTTACAGTGATTCTTTTAATTATTCTTGATTATTAATGATTCTGTTTCTTTCATCGTTTAGATAAAATCGGCCTCACAAACTCTGTACCCGGACAATACAATAATATAAATTTAAATTTGTCTAAAAGTGACAACTCTAAGACAGTAGGCAATTGTATCGCGGATTGGGCCGGAGATAACCTACTTGGTTATCTTTATACTATGACTGGGTGGCAAGTCTCGAATGAGGCTTCCTGCTCAGACCACAGGTGGATCCGCCTCGACATCCAGGTCTGTATACCACCCAAACAACCTAGGCGTAATCCTCGCAACACGGATATATCGGTGTAACCACGCAACCTTACCTCAAGGCTTGTACCATCATGCGATTCGGAGTTGCTTGCGGACACGGCACAGATCGATGCGCAAGTAACACTACTCACCGAATCGCTGATAAACAGCTACCGAATCGCCTGCCCAGAAACGATTCCGCGCGACACACCGGGTAAACAACCCTGGTGGGGTGCAGACCTGGAGCGCAAACGCGGTAAGGTAAGAAAGGCTCTTAACAGAGCCATGAACACATGTAGTGATGAGGACTGGGACGCTTATTACGCGGCCAAATCGAGCTACAAGAGATGCATCAGATTCAGAAGAACTACAGGATGGCGTAAATTCTGTGGTAACATTGAATCATGCCAACAAGCAAACAGGGTAAGGAAAATAGTGGCGCAACAGAACACGCCTGAGATCGCCACACTCCGGAAACCCGATAACACGTTGACCACGACACCTGAAGAAGCGCAACGTCTCCTAGTAGAAACTCACTTCCCAGGCAGCGTATTCGCGCAGGTAAATGAATGGCTTGACGTTATCCAAACACCATCAGATGATGACTGGCTTTATGCAGAAAAGATGATTACGCTGGAAAAACTTCAGTGGGCCCATCAAAAGCTTCCAACCTTTCAAGGCACCAGGTCCCGACGGTGTGTTTCCTGCCTTACTACACTGGGGAGGTACCGCTGTTGCAACAAAACTGGTGCTCTTAATGCGAGCGTGCCTGGCCTTTAGATACGTTCCTAAAGTATGGAGGGAAGTGAAAGTCATATTCATTCCGAAGCCAGGTAAAAGTGACTACACAAACGCTAAATCCTATCGACCTATTAGTCTGACCTCGTTTTTACTAAAGACAATGGAAAGACTGTGTGAAAGGGAACTACGTGATGGCGTTTTAAAAACAATACCACTGCATGGTAACCAACACGCATACAGCTCGGGTAAGTCGACAGAGTCCGCTCTTCATCTGGTGGTGAACCAGATTGAGGAAGCGATTCACCAGAAAGGGTCCTGCCTGGGCACATTCATAGACAACGAAGGAGCCTTCGACAAGACAAACTTTTCCAGCATTAGTGCCGCTCTCTCCAAACACGGTGTGGAACAGGTACTAACTGACTGGATAACTAATATGTTAAGCAAACGAGTTGTTCGCCTTGAGGAAGAGCAGCAGTTGGCTCTGATAGCCAGAGGCTGCCCGCAGGGGGGTGTGCTCTCCCCTCTTCTGTGGAATCTGGTAATTGATGACCTGATCACTAAACTCAACGCACATCGTTACTACACAATAGATTATGCTGACGACCTCGCAATCCTAGTGTCAGGGAAAGTGACTGGAACGATCTGCAACCTCACTCAACAAGCACTACGCATCGTGGAAAGATGGTGCGACGAATATGATCTGTCGGTAAACCCAACGAAAACTGAATTAGTCATGTTCACTCAAAAGCGAGCACTAGGCCACTATCGGCTACCTATGCTCTTCAACACAGAGCTCCAGCTGTCTATCGAGGTAAAGTATCTAGGCGTCATCCTAGACAGTAAGTTAAGCTGGAGTAATCACCTAGACTACAAACTAAACAGGGCCTGCATTACCTTCTGGCAATGCAGGAAAATGATAGGGAAGAAGTGGGGCCTTGACTGGCCTGTTGGTCTAGTGGTTAGTGACCCTGACTGCTATGCCAGAGGTTGTGGGTTCGATTCCCACCCAGGACAAATGTTTGTGTGATGAGCATGATCATTTGTTCTGTGTCTGGGTGTAGTTTATCTATAATATGTATGTATTTAGAAATATATAAGTATGTTTATCAGTTGTCTAGTACCCATAACACAAGCTCTGCTTAACTTGGGACTAGATGGCGTTGTGTGATAGTTGTGTGGAATATTATATTATATTATATATATTATATTATATTATCTCCCAAAATAATACTATGGCTGTACAGCACAGTAATTCGGCCCATGCTAACCTACGGGGCCGTGGTGTGGTGGCCACGCTCAAAGCTAGCTACAGCCGTAAACAAGTTACAACACATGCAAAGGCTGGCCTGCATGGCAACGACGGGCTGCATGAGGACTACTCCAACTGCGGCGCTGGAAGCCATGCTGGGGCTCCCTCCGCTACACTTGTTTATACAACAGGAAGCGACGATGGCAGCAGTACGCCTTAAAACATTAGGTCTCTGGAGTAAGAGAGACATACGACACACCGCTCTGCTCGAGGAGCTCAACAATGAACTCCCCATAACAAAAGCAATCAATGACCGCGTACCCAAGCATTTTATCTTCGATAAAAAATACAAAATCCAATTGCATGAGGATCATCGGTGCGAGGGGCTCTGCCCCGCCGAGCTGCGGATCTTCACCGATGGATCAAAAACAGGTACAGGTACTGGTGCGGGAATCTTCTCAGAGGATCTCAATATCCACATAGCCACACCATTGGGGGTCCACAACACAGGGTTCCAGGCTGAATGCATGGGCATTTCTCTGGCGGCATCAGCCATCCTAACCAGGGAAGTTAAGGACCACTCAATACGCATACTCTCGGACAGCATGGCTGTCCTGCAAGCTCTGAACAGCCACACAGTGACCTCTGGGTTGATTCTCGAGTGTCACCAACGTCTCAACCAGGTTGGTAGACACAACAAAGTAACCATTCAATGGATCAAGGGACACAGTGAATCTCGAGGCAACGACGCTGCGGATGAACTCGCCCGAAGGGGGTCGAGTTTGTCAGCAATGGGACCTGAGCCCATCGTGCCGCTGCCTTTCGGGTACTTACGCAATCTGGTAAGGAAACGCACCGGAGATAAACATCACAAGCTATGGGTTGACCATAGTAGGCAGGCCAAAGAGGCACTTCCCTCTATAAATGGCCGTTTCACAAAACAAGCCCTAAGACTGACTAAACAACAGTTGCGTTCAGTCACAGCTGTAACAACTGGCCATGGGTCTTTTAATAAAAACCTCTATGCTATAGGAGTCACTGACAGCCCACTATGCAGAGCCTGCATGGAGGAGAATGAGACAGCAGCACACCTGCTTCTAAGCTGCCCGGTAGTTGCGGATTACAGGGCAAAGTACTTCGGAAACCCAGGTACCCTCTGCGAGATAGTTAGTAACACCAAGGCGTTGCTGGCCTTCCTTGGGGAGCTGGGGTGAATCGAATGACGCATTTGTCCCACCTACACGCAAAATACGCGCTTAGTCGTGGAGTTGCGGAAACCAGCCCGATTTACATACATACATACAAATTCGTAGGTAATCAATTCCACTCCAACCAATCACGGTGCGGGTAATCTCCTGCGCAAGCTCCTAGCCCCCCCGCCCCCGCGATGCCGCCGAAGCGCGCGTGCGCTTTGCAATTTCCGCTCTCGGACGTAGGTACAAAGTGCAAGATGACGGACAATTATTCAAATGTCGAGTTGGTAGAGACGGTCCGTCTGTATGCCATCAGTGGAGAGAGTCTACGTGGAGCCATCCAGATGTTCACGAAAATGTTTCCCGCTCGGGAACCCCATCACAGAGCGTCATAGTGGCTTTCGACACTTTTAAAACGAATGTGTCAGTGTTACGTAAGCTAAAGGAAAACCAGCTACGTTGTGCTCGATTATGCGATAAGTGTGATGTGATGGTGGCAACTTTGAACAATACCTCCGGGTAACTAAGACCCACTGACCAAGTAGGTAATTTATTTATTTGTACATTTATTAAAATAGCTGTTAGCTTAATCTATTTTATTAGTGTAAATAAGTTGGTTTCAATTTTTTTACTACGTCAAAAATACCTAAGAGTCGAAAGTATCACCACGTACTTTTTTTTTTTTTACTATTGATAGGCACGCGCTTGACCACCATCTCACCTGATGGTAAGCGATGATGTGGTCGAAGATGGAGCACGCTTGCCTAGAAGTAACCTATTCACTCTTGACTTAAATACTCCCAGGTTGTAGCTATCGGGAAACACAGACTTCGGCAGGGAATTCCACTCCTTAGCTGTACGCATTATGAATGTGTTCCCAAAACGTTTTGTGCTCGTAGGTGGGATGTCCACCATGTACCGGTGGCGCATCGCCGTTCGTCTTGTGTTCCGATGATGGAACGGGCTTGGCGGAATTAATGCAATTCCGTCGCACATTCCCCAAAATGCAACCGGTAGAAAACCGACAAGCCAGCAACTCGTCGTCGATGCTCAAGACTTTGGAGCTTCGTCGCGACGAGCCTCTCATTGCCAATGATCCTCTTGGCTCGTTTCTCAATTGACTCAAGGGCATCAAGCTGGTATCTGGCAGATCCGTCCCAAAGATGACAGCAGTATTCCATACACGATCGAACTTGTGCTTGATAGAGTTTGAGCAGCTGTTCCGGCGTGAAGTACCGTCTCACCTTTGCTAGGATCCCCAACTTCCTTGCAGCCACTTGAGCTTTTGCCTCTATGAAAGGGCCAAAATTGAGAGTAGATGTTAATGTAACCCCAAGAAGCTCAAGTTGGTCGGTTATCGGCACGGTTGCACCTCGGAAAGATGGAGCTGGGTGGAGTTGGCTCCTTTTGGCGGAAAATAGACACGCTTGGGTCTTAGCAGCATTGAACTTGACCAGATTGGCATCACCCCACTCAGAGACAGCCTGTAAGGACACATTCAAGCGCTCAACCATAGCCTCCCGGAGAGACCGGATCTGCGACCCACCAGCTCGTGCATCGGACACGTATCTCTCAGCAACAGTGCTGTCGTCTGCATACCCAAAGGTGCCAGGTTTAAGCAGATCATTAATATGCAGCAAGAACAGTGTTGCCGAAAGCACCGACCCCTGAGGAACCCCGGCATTAATATCCAGCAGTCCAGACGAGCAGCCATCTATGACCACTCGGATAGACCGATCCCTCAGGAAATCTGCGATCCAATCACACAAACCGGCGGACAGACCGAAGGAAGGAAGCTTACTAATAAGGCTATCGTGCCAGACTGGCTGTCGAAGGCGTTCGAGATGTCAAGGGAGACCGCCAGGTCCTCCCCGTGCTTCTCTATGGCTTCACTCCAGATGTGAATGGCATACGCTAGAAGATCCCCAGCTGACCGATTTCGGCGGAACCCGTATTGTCGGTCACTAAGGATATCATTCGCTTCTAGGTACGCTAGGAGCTTATGATTCAGCACGCGTTCCATAGTCTTACAGAGTATGGACGTTACCGAGATGGGTCTATAATTCGACGGGTCAGCTCGACTACCCTTCTTGGGCACGGGTTGCACGTTAGCTTGCTTCCAAGCCTTCGGCACTTTTCCAGTCTCAAACGAAAGGCGAAATAGGCGTGTCAAGATCGGAGTCAACTCAGGCGCACAAGTTTTTAGAACAATTGCCGGTATCCCGTCGGGGCCACTAGCCTTGCTCACGTCTAGGTTACGCAGTACCCTACGGACGTCCTTCTGATGAATGCGAATATTCGACATGCTCGACTCGCATCCACCAGGAGAAGCAGGGGGCCTCGCGCCACCAGGATCCAGACGCGAAGATTCCGCAAACAAGGAAGCAAACAAGTTTGCTTTCTCCTCAGCGGAGTGGGCAAGCGTCCCGTCGGGTCTCAGCAGTGGTGGTAGTGAGGGGCGGCAGAAGTTCGATTCGACCGACTTAGCCAGGGACCAAAAAGCTTTACTACCTGCTGGGTATGAAGCAAGTTTGTTCCCTATTCGGCTGATGTGGTCAAACCGTGCCCTCCGCAATACCTTCTTGCAGGACTTGGCAGCCCTATTGAAGGCTCTCTTCTTCCGAGTCACGTCATTTGTTTTGCGCGTACGAGCTTCGACCCATGCCAGGTAAGCCGCACGCTTAAGCGCATCTGCGCGATTGCACTCGGCACCAAACCTTGGACGAGCTCGCCAGACATTGTTATGTCAGAGAACGGAATGTAGTACTCCATTCCCCTCCGCAACACATCCGTCACGGCGTCCGCGCACGACGAAGCATCAGTCGAAGAAAAACAAGTAGGCTGCCAGGGATAACACGCGAAGAAAGATCGCATGCCATCCCAATCTGCTGACCTGTACCGCCATACCCGCCGTGTGCCTCTTGGGCTAGGATCGGGCGGGGAGTAAACGGACACAGACTTCACCAGACAGTGGTCGGAACTACCCAGTGGTGAAGAAATCGAGACCGAATAGCGGTCTGGATCTGTTGTCAGCAAAAGGTCCAAGCAATTGGCAGTGTGCGAATCAACATCCGGCACCCTCGTTGCCCCTGGACCAGCTGGGTAAGATTCAGCGCTAGGGCTAGCTTTCTCGTTTCTAGTCCAGCATGGTCTGTGCACTGGTATGGGAAGAGCCAATCCTGATGGTGGGCGCTGAAGTCCCCCAGTAACACCAATTGGGCAGAAGGGTACCGTTGCTGAACCGCATCCGCCGCCTCACTTAGATGCTGTGTGAGCCCAGTTGTCTCCAAATCACCGCTGTGCGAACGGTAGACACATGCGTAGACAATTTTATCCAGGCCTGTGTCCACTAAAACCCACATCGTTAAGAACCTGGAGTCCTCAAGATTACGGAGACGCCGATAACAGATGTCGTCACGGGCGTACATACATACGCCCGCACGTGGTTTGAAATGGTGCTCCAGGGTAAACCCTGGGTAGGAAAGGTAAGACACGTCTGACGGACATCTGATCTGCGTCTTGGAAAGGAACAGGAATGCTGGTTTCTCAGTCTCCAGGTGGTGATGGACTGCGGCGAGATTTGAGTGCAGACCTCGAATATTGCTGAGGTGCACTTTGTGGGGGAGGAAGTGCTGCCGCTGTACAGCTTTTCTTATTTTGTTCCTTTTCGTCATGTTAAGAGTGAAGGTTGTAGAGGAGAAGGAAGTGAAATTAGGTTCCATGCTGCTACCCTCAGGCATGCTCTGACAGGACGACATCATTGGGGTACTAGTCTGGAGACTGCGGGGACGCCCGAGCCCCCCGGGAATGTCCATCGGGTCCTCCCCCGTCTGGTCGCCAGCCAGCACCATGGCGCACCCCGGGATTTTTCGACAGTTGGCGGGGCAGCCTTTCATGTGTGGCTAGCACACTACTTGGGCCCCCAACTAACTGCGGTCGGCCAGCGGCGCACCGTACCTCGGATCCCGCTACCCTCCGCGACTAGTCTCCCGATACGCCCATATCAACGCGAGCCTGGTCGGTCTGCCTGCATTGGAACAACTATTTCGACCCAACTCCTCTGTATTGGCTACACTGGGCATCGTACCGGAACACGGCTAGTCCGCTTGGCGGTACGTCTTTGCCCAGTGGGTGGTCACAAGCCGTCGGCCGAAGCCTACCACCAGTTAGTGTCACCTGATTAGCACCACCCGGGGACCACGTGTAGGGTCTAGCATTGGGTATTCTCCTACGGACGCGGGTGACTCGGCCCCCAAAAAAACTTACACTTAACTAACACGTCTTCCCATTCCCTTCACAACGTAGAAAACATTTTTAGACTTAGTCCGAAGTCCGAAGCCCGTTAAGTAGTAAGGAACATTTCAAATCAACCAATTTAATCACCAAATACGATTCGCGACCGTAACGCGTATTTATCTAAAGAATTATAACCATTTTAATCATCAATATAGCCCTCTAAGTTCATGTAGCTCGACAGAATGATTATTTCATGAAATAATCATTCTGTCGAGAATACTGTTAAATTTCAACAACAAATAAAAGCAGCGCTTATTAGTTATTGCACGCTACCGTACTTTCAATTGATTATTTATGTCTTTTATGACAACCTCCTGAAATTTGACGAGGATGCAAAACAACACCTTGTATATTATTTTCTAATGGTACCAATTCCATATGTATTTTTCTTTTTATTTAGAGTTAAATCTAAAATTTACGGTAAATATCGAAACAAAAAATTCAAATATCTCGAAAACTAGTGAATTTCAGCCATACATATTATTATAGGGGTTTCAATTTATTTCATTTTGCCCAAATATAAGCACCTGACGTTTATAAATCAAATTACAAGTACAGTCCTACCAACTTATCTGTGAACTGAAAGAGGACAGCACAGTCGATTCAGTGTTGCTAATTAATAAAAGTTGCCCAAAATTGAGTATGTTTTCAAGAAGGAAACACATTAGACAAACCCACTATCCCTGAAGACTTTAATAAAATAATTTAATAAAATAATTGCTCTAAAAACTAAAACCAGTACCGGCTATGACGGCATTATGACACATATTGTTAAAGATGTAGCTCATATTATATCTGAACCACTAAGCTTATTTATGCTAATTTATGCATAGAAGAAGGCACCATCCCAGACAAACTAAAAATATATCAGAAACAAAACTAGTAAGAGCAACTATAGGCCTATAGTATTGATACCTATTTTTGGAAAAATTGTTGAAAAGGTGATCTTTAACTGCCTCTTTCTTTGAAACACACAACATTCTAACGCCCAGTCAATATGGTTTCAGGAAAAACGAATCTATAAATGTGGCGATATATAACTTTTTACGTAAAGTAATGACCAACTTAGACAAAGGGCTGCCAGCTGTCGCGTTATACATGGACATGTCGAAGACTTTTGACCGTGTGGACCACAAGATCCTCTTAAGAAAGATGTATGCGAGGAGAGATGGTGTGAGAGGTAATGTGTACAAACTTTAGAATCATACCTTAACAACAGAAAGCTTCTGGAGGACATTGGAATAGAAGGGCTATTCTCGAGTTTTGGTAATATGTAGAAACACCAGTGCATCCCGTTGCTAATAATTTAGATGCGACCGTGTAAAATAGGTTCCAACCCTCCCAGTATCTCTCAATAGCCCGATCGAAGTCGCCTTTTACGTCCTGGGAGTTATTGGAGATACCAAGTCCCAAAACGACCTTTGGCTTGAAAGGGACCACCTCATATGCGGAAGAAAAGACCGGAAGAGTAGGGTATTGACAAACGAGTGAAGAGAGCTGTATAAGCTCTCTGTACCTATTCATCAATGAAAAACGTTTATTGTTCCAATAGGAAGAGACATTTAGAGAGAGATAAATTTGTTCCAAGATGGGAAGTAAAGGATGGGACGAGAGGGAAAAGTCTTTTGACAAGAAACGATCTGCTAAGTATTGTCTACGAAGGGAAAGGGGAGGCTCTGCACATTCAACCCAGAGGGCATTTCTGGGAGAAGATTTCATGGCGCCAATCACGATTCTAAGGGTCACCGCACACGGGATTCATGCCACAGTCACAAACGCCGCCACAAGAAGCTGGAAGCGGCTACAAAGGTAGATGAAGCGCGCGACAGCCACTTGTAGCCGGTGCTCGACACTTGCGGTCGGTGGCTACTACCTTTTTAATCCATGCATGCAGTATCCTAATGGACTGAGGTAAGGGAGAGAGGGGTGGGGAATCGCGCAAGTGGCGTGTTTCCGCGTTTTGAGTGGCCGGTGCGGGTCACAAGAAGCGAGCAGCGACGATTTGTAGCGTGTGGCAGACACCGGCGTAAACCGTGTGCGGCGAGTTCATATAAAATGTATGAAATCTACAGGAAATATGCCGTTGGCGTCGTTTTGTGGTTGTGGCCGGTGGCCCGTATGCGGGGACCCTAAGACATTTGGCTTGGACCACATCTAGTCTACGTAGGGCTTCTTTGTTACATGGCTCAAGTAAGTAAACATATTTTATATAATTTCTAACATGTATTTTGTTGATTAAAACCGTTATCTAGTAAAGGTTTATCTCATTACAGAACCCGAATGTCTTAGACACTGACAATCGAATGACATTTCAACATGACGGCTGTAGTTCCAATTTTCGCCATTTCACAGATAGTTGGTAGGAGTGTAAACCTGTATATCAGCATACATATGTACTCTATGATTGCTCCATTTTTAGGGTTCCGTACATCAAAAAGAAAAAAGGATCACTTTACACTTCTTCACTCTACCCTTATAGGATCACTTTGTTGTCCGTCCGTCTGCCTGTCAAGACACTTTATCTCGGGAATGCGTGGAGGTATCGAGTTGGAATTTAAACCGTATACTCAGGTCTACTGTCCCTTGAAGCTGTGAAAACGTCATAGTTATAAGTTAACATAAAAAAGATACGGCCGTATAGGCCACAAAAAATGAATATTTCGACACTCTCAAGGGAATAGAAATTCATAGGGTATATCCTGTTGACCTAGAACTATGAAATTTTGCAAGTAATACCGTCTTATACTAGAGGTATAGGGAAAAGTCTAAAAACTATACATTTGCAATGAAATCATGAAAAATATATGTAATCAATCATCGAGCGTAATAAACCACCTGATTGGATTCAAAATCTAGGTACTTAAAAAATAAGTGTAATCCCGAAGTCCCGAGTAACATTCAAAGTTTACTTCATCAAAATCAACCCACAAAATCAAAAGATATTGAATTTTTATGTTTACGAAGAAATTTCCTAATGTATTTTGATCAGACAGAGCGCCATCTACTGAGAAAAAATAAAATGCATGAAAGCATGAAAATAACACCACAACAAATTGTTGAGTTATTTGTTAAACTTTTAATACGTACCAAAACAATAGTGATTAAGTAATAGTTATTAATCGTAACATAAGTTCTTTTAAAGTCTTCCGCTACCAAATGCTTTGTCAGATTACGAAATGGTCGATAGACGGCGTTGCACCGATGACGCGTTTTTCTGAATCGTGGTGTTAATATCCATTGGAGAACGACCCTCACACGATTTTTAAACAGCGCAGCGTTGTAGTTCGTTAGGAATATAGGTTCGGTTTCTAAAAGGTCTTGAAAAGTATTTGCTATGGTCCAAATTCGTTAAATTTCTGATTTGTTCTGATTCGTTAAACGTGCATTAATAAGCATTCATCGTAGAACTGTCTTGAACTAATTTGGTACTTGCGAAGTACGGATCAGGCCTGTAGCGTTCCGTACCAAAGGTGCTGACGGGACCCTAAGCCTCTGCGATAGATTTTTAGCTCGGAAAAGGTCGGAACAAACTGCAAGACCTGATTCCTGAACTATTTATAATACGTATCGTGTACCTACAATTTTGTACGGAACCATCGGTGCGCGAGTCCGACTCGCTCTTGACCGGTTTTTTAAAAAAAACAAGAGAATCAACATTATTCAGTCATCATCATAGACTAGTATAGTTGGTCATCATAGTGATGGTCGTCATGTCATGCCACTGTCACCAAAACGGAAATTCCGTGATTTTTTTCTCAAAAAAGGTAAAAACCCTCGTGGTTGGATCTTAGTGGCTCTTGTTATGTGGGAAGTCTTTCCATTTACCTGGCCTTATGTCTCTCGACTGTATGCAAGATGGTGTCAAGCTCATCCAGTAAAATAACAGTGAATGTACACACGTATCTTTGGAAAAACTGCCTCCACTTAGGCACAGACGAATCACACCATACCAGGCAGGTATAATGCTGTGAATTGATCCAGAGGACACGGTGACCCATCAGCTCTGAAGCCTTGCCCCCAATAAAGTAATGTTCAGTTTCTGATTTGTCCTTGTCCTGTTATGAAGTTCAGTGGGAATAAAACTATAAGCAAGTCATTACGAGTTTCATTCAAGGGACTATTCACGCTTATTCAGCTCTATTCATTTTATGCCCATAGAAAACAACGATTTTGTATGGAGACGCGCACACATCCGCTCAGCTTTCCGCATCTGTTTATGAGGACAAATGTGTTATTATCATAATAGTGCTATAGACAGAGTTCAGCACTGTTACCACTAGTTTACTTACGACGCTGTACGCGGCTGATAGATGTAGAACTGTATAAGTGTGACCAAAATCGTTAAGCGAAACGCGAATAGAGCTGAATAAGTGTGAGTAGTCCCTAAACTTATTGATTGCAGCATTTGTGTGGAGTATACTTGATTAGAAAGAAAGAAAGAAAAGAGTTTGTGTCTGCCAACTGCTGCTAATTAATTAATGTTGCATTACCAGCCTATGATGGATGGATATCAGATGTCTTCCAATAAATTTTTAGTTCTGGGACAAATGCCGGTTTCCTTACGATGTTTTCCTGCTCAGTTTTAAGAGTAGTGGTGATTAAATAAATCACACAAAATAAGTTATTGGGTCTGAGTCCGAATTCAGAACTCATAAATCGGAATCACAACCAAATAAAATGAAAATCAAAGTTGCAATGCCGGTCGGAGCGCCCTGCGACATTGCGTTTGTCTCTACTTCTCAACAGATGGTGCTGTACACAACATGGCACAATCTACTTCGTGCACGTTCCCCTAAACGGAGCGTGCAGGAACTGCAGACAGCACAGAAGCGTCAATGTCAAGTAGGTATTCTGAACCTCAAAGTTTTAAATATGCGACAATAGATGGCATAGCCAGCGCCGTGCACGATCCCTATACTTTCCTACTTTCTAGTACTAAGTTTGTACATAATCGAAATCGAATCCGTATCTAATACCTAATAGGGAAACGTGCACGAAGTTGACTATGCCATCTAGTGTCGTATATTCGAAATTATAAGGGTCAGAATACTTGACATCGACACTTCTCTGCTGCCACCCGCGGTTCTTGCACGCTCAAGTCACTTCTCGAGTTTAGGGGAACGAGTGCAATGTATAGGTACTGTGCCATCTAGCGTTGCCATTTAGAAATTTATAGGTGAAATATGCTTGACAGTGACATTTCCGTGCTGCCACCTATAGCTTCTGCACGTTCCCTATACGGTGGATTAACCAGCGCAGCCAAAAAAAAACGCTTGCATAGTTTAGCTACACTCGGCAAATTCTCTGCCTAACAACCTTAGTCAAAGTCAAAGTCAAAAACGTTTATTTCAATCAGGCCATTAAACGGCACTTTTGAACGTCATCACGACAATTTGACAATTAAGCAAGGATTTTTTAAAGAGAAAATCCCCTTCACTTAGTGCTCGTTCAGACACACGGGAACCGCGCGATTACGTCTGACTGAACGATCTAATAAATATCTACATAAATAAGAACAGCGCGGTCCCCATGCGATTCTAGAATCGCGCGGGTCCCACCGTGGCTGAACTAGCGCTTAGGGGCCGTCTCCACGAGCGAGAGAATTGCTTTCATAAAGTGACGTGAGTTCGTATATAAATCACCCCGCTAACTGATGTTGATGTTCTTTCGAAGGGCCAGTTAAATTTTGGTATGGAGATGGTTAAAAACGCGTCACACCCTATTTTGATGCCAAAGTTCGACAGGTTTCTTGAATAAACTGTGTAGAGTTTGAGAAATACTCAACTTCAAAATACTTAGGTAGGAGGTAGAAATTGGGGGAAAATTTATAATCACCCTTGCTCTTCTTTTCGAAACGATGGCTAATTCCATATATCTACCTACTTATTTGAGCCCAGTAGGTGGCTACGTTGATTGCAGCATCGGTGGCATTCATTATATCCTCGAAAATACAGATGTAATGGGCACAGTTGCGGATTTTGACCGAAAGAGTCACCGCGACCCTGGGGGGCTACTTTCTAAGCCTGAAGTCCGTAGTTTCGGGCTTAGTTGCGGGCGTATTCTACTCCGTATCACCTAACCACCAAGAATTAATGATAACACGTTTTGACAGTTACTGTTAAATCGTGTTGTCATTCATTCTCAGTTCAGGTTCGGAACTAATCGTAAGTCTGTAAATGATACGGAGTAGAATACGCCCGCAACTAAGCCCAAAACTACGGGCTTCGGGCTTAGAGAGTATATAGCCCTCCTGGAACGCAAAGGATATTGGGAGGAACACAGATGAGTTTTTGTCAGCAAGAGTCTGACACAGAGTACTTAAATAATGTTTGTGGTACAACAAATAAAACCAATATTAAATTCTCATAGAACTTTAATTCGCATCCGGACTAGAATACTTACAATGGTTTGAAACTTAAACAGCACCTTAGTATTACGAACAAATTAACGAATGTATGTAAACATTTCACTATTTTGAGCACAATTCACTAAATAAGTACATAGGACTCGTCCTAACTGGCTAACGATCGTACGATGCAATTTCGGCGCGCGATGAAAATTATTCCTGTGTTCGGGCGATGATTTGTCCTACGCTCAATAGGGTATACTAAAAATAAATCTAATTAATCCGTCTCGAAAAAAGAAAAAGTGCTTGTCCAATATTACAAATTTACAAGTATTTTTTTCTTTTTTCACTTAAGGTGAATGCTCCAGGGTAGCCCGCGAAATTCAAATATTTTTATGTTTTTTGCAATTTGCCGGTCAGTGTGAAGCTGTATGTGGACCAAATACGATCCGCGACCGTAACGCGTATTTATCTAAAGAATTATAACCATTTTAATCATCAATATAGCCCTCTAAGTTCATGAAGCTCGACAGAATGATTATTTCATGAAAAATTCTTTCTTAACTAAATTATATAAAACTTAATTTCTAAATTATAATTCTTTAGATAAATACGCGTTACGGTCGCGGATCGTATTTGGTCCACATACAGCTTCACACTGACCGGCAAATTGCAAAAAAACATAAAAATATTTGAATTTCGCGGGCTACCCTGGCGCATTCACCTTAAACAAAAAATGAAGAGCATAGGAGAGATTAAAATTGTATCATATTTACCAAGCCACATGACGTCACGCGTGTCTTCAACTCGCTGTATCCTCTTACTTTTTGTTTACGTGAAAAAAGAAAAAATACGTGTCCAATATTTTTTTAAAATCTATCAGACGGACTAATTAGATTTTTTAAAATACCCTATTAGAACACTATAAAGAAATGTGCGATCAGAAAATAAGCAGCGTTCTCTGTAAAATGCTACATTTACACTGCGATCTGAACGCCTGCCAAGCGTGGCAATTATGGCAACGACCGCCCCCCCCCCCCACTCCCCGCCTTTGGGGGAGGCCTATGTCCAGCAGTGGACGTCTTTTGGCTGTTATGATGATGATAATGAAAGAGGAGCTCGTGGCCAAATAATAACAGCCGCACGGGTCGATCTTGAAGGCTAAGCAACGCTTGCCAAGGTTGGTCTGTGGATGGGTGACCATCTTAACATATCGAGTTTCCTCCATGCCTCGGAAAGCACGTTAAGCCGTTGGTCCCGGCTGTCATTTGTAGATCTTTGGCAGTCGTTACGGATTGTCAGAAGCCAGTAAATCTGACCCCAGTCTTGCCAAGTTGTACCGTGTTACCCAGTTAATGGGTTGTGGAGGTCTGGTAGGCAGCTGCTCCGCGTAAAACACTGATATTCAGCTGAATCCGGTTTGACTGGAAGCCGACCAACATAGTTGGTAAAAGGCTAGGCAGATGATGATGTTGATAATGAAAAAAATGTATGTTTAACCTTGTCGTGCGACGAAATCGCATCGTCAGCTAGTACAATCGTTAGCCAAGTTAGTAACGACGCCAATGACTCAAATATATCAGGCCAAACAAAATTGACAAGCGAAATTCCACCTTAGTGATGGATACCTTGTCTACAAGGAGCGACTGCCTAACTTTGGTAGGCACCAGATAATGTGCAGTAGGTAACGGTCATTTACCTACATACATTGATTTTCCTAATATCAAAAGCAAAAACCCATAAGATGGACCGATGACCTGGTGAAGGTCGCAGTTAGCCGATGGATGCGAGACGCGTAAAGCGGTCGTTGTGGCGACGCTTGGGGGAGGCATGTCCAGCAGTGGACGTCTTTCGGCTGATATGATGATAATGATGATGAAAAGCAGAAAGACAAAGCTGACCTGAATCGACTTCCATCGTGATCCTTTACGTTCTCTAGTAATGAAAAACGGTTTATAATTTATTGTTTGGGGATATTTAGAAAAGGCAAGTTTATCGGGCTGACGCCTACCAAAGGTAATAAGATACTCCTTGGCCAGGCTAATGTCAGGTTGTCTAGCTTCTGACTATCCGTAACGACTGTCAAAGATCTACAAATTACAGTCAGGAGGGCTACTCTCTAAGCCCGAAGTCCGTAGTTTCAGGCTTAGTTGCGGGCGTATTCTACTCCGTATCACCTAACCACTAAGAAATTAATGACTACACAATTGGTCAGTTACTTTGAAATCGTGTTGTCATTAATTCTTATTTCGGGTTCGGAACTAATCGTAAGTCCGTAGGTGATACAGAGTAGAAAACGCCCGCAACTAAGCCCGAAATTACGTACTTCGGGCTTAGAAAGTAGCCTACCTGGACCAACAGCTTTAAGTACTTTGCAAAGCTTGAAGGAGTCCCAGTATGTAGGTAATGGATGTTACCTACCCATCCACGGGCTGACCTCGGCAAGTGTTGTTTTTCCATGATGAACGGATCGTGCGGATCCATGTTACCCATTTTTATGTAGGTATGTCTTGTTTCTTGCTTAATATATTTTTTTACTTGCTCAAGTTTTAACCATTTAAACTTATAAACTAAATCAATTGAACTAAAATTAAAGTGCATGGCATTTAGGAACTATTAAGTTTTTCATGATTATTCGCTACGTAGACACAAATATGAAATTAATAAAAATCAAAACAATAATATATTAAAAAGGCCGGTTTAGAAAAATAGAGAACTCGAGAATAAACATCATTTTCCAAAATGAAATCCGATAAATAATTATTGGTGTAGCTAAAAGCATTTAAATACCTACTGTTTTTCTTTTGCTCCTAAAACTTATCATTTGAACACTGTCACACCAGGGAGGCTACTCTCTAAGCCCGAAGTCCATAGTTTCGGGCTTAGTTGCGGGCGTATTCTAGTCCGTGTCACCTAACCACTAAGAAATAATGACAACACGATTTGACAGTTACTGTCAAATCGTGTTGTCTTTAATTTTCAGTTCGGGTTCGGGACTAATCGTAAGTCCGTAGGTGATACGGAGTAGAATACGCCCGCAACTAGGTAAGCATGAAACTACGGACTTCGGGCTTAGAGAGTAGCCCCTCTGGGCCTTAAATCTGCTATTACAATAGTGTCAGAATGGTCTATTTCATAATTCTTGATTTTGACAAGTTTGGTAATCTACTAATGTAAAAGCGTCTTCAATGGTCAACCACTGACACTCCATTGAAAGAAATGGCATAGAATTGTAATCTCGTACATAATGAAGAACAAATGAATAAATAATATGGAACAATATATGTATAGAATAAAGAAATCTGGCATAACTTTATGTTCAAATTTAGTAGTAGTTTTTCGAAAATCATTTCTACTAACGGGTTTTACAATAACGGCAATACGAAAATGTATTTTTACCTAACACGATTCTATTACGAGACCATTGACCGACCAGTGATCGACCATTATGAATTAGCAGATTACGAACTTCTACCAAAATGACAATGGGATCGTGTTGGAATGACGAATTTATTAAAAATAGCAGACTTGTGGCCCTGAACACACGACAGTGAGTTTTCAATAAAAAATCATCAAATAAGCAGAACGACTGTAAACATGTCGAAGTGAAGGCTTGGATGAAGTAATAACGAAGTGAGTTGTCATTACATCTTTTTTTTACTATTGATAGGCACGCGTTTGACCACTATCTCACCTGATGGTAAGCGATGATGATCTTGATTAAATGAATTGACAGCTCACTGCACCCAAGCATTCACTCGACAAGTTTGCAGAATCGACCTGCTGTATCCGCTGAATAATTTCTATGCCACAGACTGAATGAGCAAAAGATATGGCATCGTACAGACGCCAGGACATCAAGCTACAACAACTGTCAAATTGGTTTAGTAGATTTTCAACTTTATCGCTACAATATTAGGATCAAGGTTGATTGGGATAATTTTACAGTTTCAGGTAGCTTGATATGCTGGCGTCGGTAGGTAAGTACGTATTTTTTGTTCCTAATTACAATATTTATTTTACATAAATCTTTAAGTTCTAAATTAAAATAATTATTTACATTCTAATAGGTGCTTCAAACAACAAATCACTTAATTTAAATAACACTTCTTCACAGTCAATAATTTCTGTCATTTATATTTTTTTCACTATTTTTGTGTCATGGCAACATTCACGGTGCCCCGCCATGTAGATAGTGCGTTGGGTCTTGAAGTTGGTGGTAGTAGGCATTTGGAAGGAGTGCCTGTGCCAAACCTCCTTGGGGCCCCGCATATTGGGCTGGAACTAGCATTTCACTAGAACAAAAAAAAAAGCATGTTAGGTACCTACATCGAGCATAGTATAGCTGATAAATCTATACTAATATTATTATAAAGCTGAAGAGTTTGATTGTTAGTTTGGTTGAACGCGCTAATCTCAGGGCCTAGGTACTAGTTGGAATTAAAAAAATACTTTTAGTGATGGATAGCTTATTTATCGAGCAAGGCTATCGCTATGTTACATCAAGCTACGACCAGTAGGCGCGGAGTATATTGATACTTACTGCGCTCCTACAAAAAACCTTCCGCTCCTTAAGGTGAATGCTCCAGGGTAGCCCGCGAAATTCAAATATTTTTATGTTTTTTGCAATTTGCCGGTCAGTGTGAAGCTGTATGTGGACCAAATGCGATCTGCGACCGTAACGCGTATTTATCTAAAGAATGATAACCATTTTAATCATCAATATAGCCCTCTAAGTTCATGTAGTTCAAAAGAATGATTATTTCTGAAATATTCATTCTTTCGAACTACATGAACTTAGAGGGCTATATTGATGATTAAAATGGTTATAATTATTTAGATAAATACGCGTTACGGTCGCAGATCGCATTTGGTCCACATACAGCTTCACACTGACCGGCAAATTGCAAAAAACATAAAAATATTTGAATTTCGCGGGCTACCCTGGAGCATCCACCTTAAGACATCTTGATGCCCTAAGCAATCCATTCCTGTGGTGCCCCCTATCCATTAGGTACAGAAAACATAAAATTGCAGATAATAATTCTGAACCTACAGAATACGGCAAAATAAACTACAAGAAGTCTCAAGTGTTAATAAAAATCTTTTTTGTAACTTTTATCATTGTTTAGAGGAATGCGGAACAGAGAGTAAAGTCCCGCACACCACAATTGGAAAGGAGGATCCTCCAACCAGGCGGCTGTTATGCCTGGCCGGCTACTGCCCAAAAGTTGATATTCGGGCTGATGTATATGTTGAAATCGCACGGTAAACTCTCCTTGCGCGATGCAGGATTTCAACGTTGTAGTTCGCTACTAGTTAGATAGATGGCGTCGCGGTTCTTTTTGTTGCGACGTAGATTTCCTCCGTGGGTTTTTCTTGTGGCGGCCTTAATGCCGCTACAATTGGAAAAATGTTACAAAAAAGGGTTTTTTTTTGTTCTCTGTTATGTGACGCAGACGAAGTTAAGCTGGTATAAGTATTTAAGTACCTAACTGGTGAAATTTTCGGGTAAAATTGAAAAGAAAGAAAGAAGTTTATTTCATTATTAGGGATTAATTAAGTACTTAACTAAAAACTAAAAAAACTATTGTCACTAGAGGACTACGTCAGGACCGGGCAAAAAAAAATTCAATTTGATATTGTCCAGGTAGGTCAGTCAAAACATAACCCTAGTTGCACGTTCCTAAGCTTGTAGTCTGTTTTTTAATCTCAGAGACTATGACAAGTGAAAATGGCAAGCTGACATAGATTTCAGTAGCATTTAAGTCAGTTTTGACATTTGAAGTTGTCAATTTAGTCTCCGAGATTAAAAAAAACAGACATTAGTTGTCTATGGAGAAGACAGTGCAAGAAACTCCAGGGACGCTAATAATAATTCTAGTTCTGATTCGCAACTCAAAGGAATGTGTCAAAAAAGGATGGAAAATGAGGTTTTTTTTTTACTGATTGCGACAGACATGCGCATGCGAACGTTGCTTTAAAAATAAGTACAATGGTGGTGGTTGCATCCTTTTTTTATGGATGAAAAATCATCAAATGAAATGACTCCTCCCGCTCTGTACGAAGCAGAAGGGAATGTCAGACACTTACTGACTAAAACCCATCCGTGTTCCTCCTTATTTCCTTTGCGTTCCAGAGCCGCGATGACTCTTACGAACTAATTCCGTAACCCTGGCAGGAAGTAGAATGGCCCTACTCTCAGTAAATTGTAGGTAACAAAAGGTTTTGGCAAAAAGTTTTATGTGACAAATAGAAACCATCGAAATACAGTAACCATATAAAAATAGAGTTTTATTGACATTTATTCTTAAATAAATAATCACAGACCATTCTGATACCCGTAGCATCCCATAAAACTATTGTTTCTGGTAAATCTTTGTAACGTCATTATTGGCCGTCCATAGACCACGTGCACATGTGCATTGTTTTTTATAAACTCTGACCTTTGTTCCTTCAAATTGATTAATGACCCATAATGAGCGTTTATGACAATGCACAGTCCCTTGCGAGAAAAAATGTGTTTTAAATGTTCGAAAAACTTTTTGTTAAAGCAACGCCGGTCAAGATTCAAACACGTGGTGGCGGCTACTGTAATGATTTAAAAGTGGAAGTGACAAGACCACGATCAGAGTTTTTTTTTTAAATATATTTTCTGTATTCTCTACCTGTCTCGAGGCCACATGACACGCGTGATTGTCGCAGCCCAGCCCAGTCCAGGTTTGTTGGAAAAAAGTAATAAGTAAAAGGGTTTTCCAGATCTCTCTCCAGGCGTGTAGGATGGGCATCCCATCGGAAGTAGGAGAAGGAGAGAGAAGAGGAGAGTACACTATGCAATAGAGAGTGCAATATGGATAACATCTCTCGTACCGAAGCCTAGGCTCTGCTGAAATGGATCCCCAAGACCGAAATTCGGTCAGGAAGAAAACTATCGCGATTCTAGACTAATCTGTACAAGCGATCTGACAGATACCTACTAAGTTAGTGAATACTTTTTTTTTTAAGGATGGGAAATCATCAAATGACTCCTTCCGCTCTGGGCGGAGCGAAAGGGAGTGTCAGACTCTTACTGACTAAAACCCATCCGTGTTCCTCCCAGTGCCCTTTGCGTTCCAGGGCCGCGGTGACTCTTTCGAACGGATTCCGCACCCCGGCAGGCGCTGGCCCTAGCGGGCCCCGTCTCCCTTACTGACAGCTCCTTGAGGCGTGGGTGGAACACAGCGCGCCGCCAACCCGGGCCTGGTTCTGATCGGACGGCGAGTCACCCAGTTAGTGAATACCTACGTGTATCTGGTGGCTGGGCGCTAAAAAAGACAGAGATGAAAAGATGAACCCACTTTTCTGTTTCTTCCAAAGTTCCGATTGGGACAATCCTGATCAATAAATATAAAATTCACCATTACTGACTGATTGCGTGACTGACAGACAATGCAGAGTCGAAACTACTGGTCGTAGAACGCTGATATTTGGCACGTAGCTTCCCTACACTCCGGAGCACTTTGGAACCTTATAATAATTGTTTGTTTAACTAAAAATATAAAATAATATAATAATAATAATTAATAATAATAATAAATAATTAATTAATTTTTATAATGTAATATAGGCTATGCAATTTATTCAAGCAAGGGTTGTTTTGAACCCAAACACCTTTTACGGGTCCCTAAACCTTCAGTCCAGCCAGACGTACCTACGTCCCAACGCACGCCCGAGCTAATAAACGTTGAGTAAATAAACTTTAACAATTTATTGTTTCGACTCAGAGCCCCATTGTTTGGTGACGCGTCAATGTTTTTTCGTCTGAAGGTTACCATAGTACCCGGGGGTACAGTCACGAGCATTTAAAATATGTGCACATTTACACCTACTTAGGTATTCAACTTATGTATTATGGACGTTGATTTCAAGTCCCTTTGTAGGAAACCTCTTACACTTTACTCGAATGAGTTACCATGACAACGGAAAAAAACGCTCTATTAATGCCAGAAGAAAGCAAGCAAACCGTGTCCGTTTGGTATGTCAAATGGAGAGACTATCAAAGATCCATAAATGACATACAAACAACGTTCGCATTCACATTTCAGTCGCGATCTGTCAAAAATGTAGATTTTTTTTGACAGATTGCGACTCCGCCTCAAATAATGCATAATAATAACAATGTTTATTTTTTATATTTTATAGAAATATTTAAAAATATACAAATAAGTAAACGAGTAGGTAAAGTGGGATTCAATTCATTTCACTATTTTACATTTCAATTAGGTAGGTAGGTACTCTACGAGAACCTTTGCTTAAGAGCATAACATTTTTGTGCTTCACTGTACCTATACTTATAGGTACTACTCATTGTAAGAAATGATTATGTATACGGATTGACTGAAATCGATAAGTGTCGGTGTATTTGATTTCTGAGCTTTGGAATTGTGTCCTGCAAGTTTTAAACAATGAAGAATAGAATGGACTAAAATTCTTAGAATCAGAGGGCCATTTCAATTTAAGCAACGCTTTTCTCATTCGCAATCTGTCGAAAAAGCCTCAATTTCGAGATGCTTAGGTATGCGAAAGTTGTAAGATTGGCACTAAGATGACAAATTGCCGAAAAGCATGCGTCAAGCAATAAAACGAACGAAGTTACGAGCAATATAATAATAGTTTTGCTCGGAGCTTCGTTCGTTTTAAAGTAGCCAGTATCACTTCGACATGTTTACAGTGGCCTTAGTGCGAGTTTTTTAACGTTCTCGATCGCGTTAGCGTAAACGTCAATTTGTATTGATACTGGATAAGCGCCGCCTGGTGACGATTACGGTTAACCTTTTTTTCCTAAACAATTTGACATAAGCGAACGTTTACGTTGACCGATCGAGTGCGTTAAAAAACTTACACTAAGCCCTCAGAATTGACCGGATGTACTGTAACCGTTTCCAGTGTATCTCACCATAAAGTGAGTCGTCAAACAGAGAACAAAAAAAACATGAAAACCAATCCGCACTGGGCCCGAATAAACGAGTTTTCTTCCTTTCACTCATCATCTGCCTAGCGTTTTCCCAACTATATTGGGGTCGGCTTCCAGTCAAACCGGATTCAGCTGAATACCAGTATTTTACGTGAAGCAGCCGACTACCAGACCTCCACAACCCATTAGATGGGTAATAACACGGTATTTCTTGGCAAGACTGGAGTCAGATTGTAGGCTTCTGACAATCCGTAACGAATACCAAAGTTCTACAAATGACAGCCGGGACCAACAGCTTAACGTGCTTTCCGAGGCACGGAGGAAACTCGGTATGTTAAGATGGTCACCCATCCACAGACCAACCTTGGCAAGCGTTGCTTAACCTTGAAGATCGACCTGTGCGGCTGTTATTCTTTAGCCACGAGCTCCTCCATTGACAACATGATAACTAAATTAAAATGCACAAAACATAGATCATGTTTTATTATACTCATGTTTTCTTCCTTTCACCTTTAAAAAATTGTGAAATTTTATAATCCCTTTTTTAAGCATAGGAAATCATTAAGTGGCTCCTCCCGCTCTGGGTGAAGCAGAAGGGAGTGTCAGACTCTTACTGACTAAAACTCATCCGTGTTCCTCCTAGTGCCCTTTGCGTTACAGGGCCGCGGTGACTCTTTCGAACAAATTCTGCAACTCCTCATGATTCCTGCTAACGGGATAAAACCTAGGATTAAAAGGTGGAAACTTACGGCCTGTTAGGTTGTTGAGGAGTGCGATCCCTCTGTCTTCTATTCTTGAACCAGTTGGAGACCTGCGTCAGGGTCAGGCCCGTCTTCAGCGCGAGGGCTCGCTTTTCATCTGGAGTGGGGTATCTGTGGAGGCAAATGGTTTGATTGTGATCATGGCAAACGAAGTGATTTGATGAATTTTCATCGGTTTATATCTATTCTTGCAAGATTTATCACTTTTATAAATTGAAGATATGCCTAAATTCACTATTCGTTTTTTTTTAATGTGAATTCATCAAATGACTCCTCCCGCTCTGGGCGGAGCAGAAGGGAGTGGCAGAATATTACTGACTAAAAACTAACCGTTTTCTGTTGTGATACAGAGTAGAATACGCCCGCCACTAAGCCCGAAACTACGGACTTCGGGCTTAGAGAGTAGCCCCCCAGGGCAGTGTAACTCTTTCGAACAAATTCCGAAACCTTGGATACCTATCTACCTAAACTACCTTTCAATTGTGAAAATTATGCAACTAAATGAGTAACGAAATTGGGTGCTGGACTGCTGGTTCAACATAATATATTTTAAAAAGAATTGCCACATGGTTTCCAGCATAAAACTACTAGACCATCCTTTCGCAAACATCAATAACACCACTCAATATCCTGAAACTTCACTAATGAATGGGGGTGATCCATAGGCGCGTAAAACCGCGGTACCTACGCTAGCAAGCCATCAGTCGTCAGTAATCCATGTCATCAATATGGAATGACAGCTCATTTCGTGAACACTTTACCCAACCCTTCACTTCGAAATGTTAACAGAATCGACTGGCAGAACCCGGTTTGCCAATGGACCACTCCCCTTAATTCCTCGGTTCGCACTAGGCACTCTGAAAAATATTAATCCTTTACTGTCTTACCTATTTCTACAGTAGCAGTCTTTCAACGCGTGTGAATGACAGCTCATTTCGTGATCACTTCACCCAACCCTTCACTTCGACATGTTAACAGAATCGACTGTCAGAACCCGGTTCGCCAATGGACCACCCCCCTTAATTCCTCGGTCCGCACTAGGCACTATGAAAAATCTTAATCCTTTACTGAAACTCTCTTACCTATTTCTATAATAGCAGTCTTTCAACGCGTTCCTGCTCTTCTCCTTGAAGCAGTACACGGTCTCCTCTCCATCCCATATTGTCTTCGGTAGAGGGTACTTTTTCCTTAACCTATATTTGTCTACTGCGCCTAAAAATAAAACGTTTTTGTTATTAATCTGAAGTTTCTTACGAAGAAAATACTTACACTGGGAATTTTTGCAGTCGAAAAATGAAAAAAAAAAGACAAAATCTATACTAATATATTAAGCTGAAGAATTTGTTTGTTTGCTTGAACGCGAAATCTCAGGAACTACTGTATTGCTATTCTGTAACAATATTTTCGTGTCTCGACAGCGGAATCCGAGGTGAGTATAAACGTCACACCTTTATGTTGTGTGCAATAAAGTTTAATTTGTGAGCTATCTCACTCAGGTGAAGCTCGATATCGAAATGGTTACTTACAGAATAGACTAGCTGGTCCGATTTGAAAACTTCTTTCAATTTTAGATAGCCCATTTATCGAGGAAAGCTGTAGGCTATATATCATCACGCTAATATCAATAGGAGCGGATCTGACGGAGTTGCGCGGGTCAACTTATAATATTATAAAACTGAAGAGTTTGTTTGGTTGAACGTACTAAACTCAGGAAATACTGAATTCGAATACAAAAAACCTTTTGGTATTAGATAGCCTTTTTATTGAGGAAGGCTTATAAGCGATATAACATCACGCTATGAGCAATAGGAGCGGAGCATTAATGAAAATAGTGACGCAGACGAAGTTGCGCGGTTCAGCTCACAGAACAGATAAAGGAGGGTTCTTCATCTGTTCTGTGGTTCATCTAGTAATTAAAATATGTGCTGTAAGCGCTATCTATAAAGTTTTCTATACTTTAATCCTAAAAATAAAAACAATTTATGTTACTAGTTATTGACACAAAAAGACCAGGTCCTTGCGGCATTTCTAAAAATACAGGCTTACGTTCTAACAATGCGGAGGTCAAAATTTGAACGAAATACGTTTCATTTTTCCGATAGGGAATCGAAAGACGACGGGTCTTTCGATTTTCAGTTGATGAATCAAACACGAGAGTTACCAACGCTGAGGCATTCATCAAAAAAGTAAAACAACACGTTTTAATATAGTTTTATTGCCACAGCAACAGCGCGTTAGTTTTCCTTACAAAACAGAGATTCGTGCTGCCAAACAGTTTATTTCCTCTCCTGTGGCGATTTTGACATCCGCGGTGTTAGGAGTGAAGTGACAATAAGCCTCACTAGCACTGTACAAGTCTTAATTGATAGGCTAGTATTAAGTATTTTTAGGGTTCCGTACCTCAAAAGTAAGAAACGGAACCCTTATAGGATCACTTTGTTGTCCGTCCGTCTGTCTGTCAAGACCGTTTATCACGTGAACGCGTGGAAGTATCGAATTGAAATTAAAACCTTATAGGTACTCAGGTCTATGGTCCCTTGCATCTGTGAAAAAATCTAACTTCTAAATTAACGTAAAAAAAGATACGGTCGTTTATGCCGCAAAAAACGTATATTTCGTATACTCTCAAGGGAATCAAAATGTATAGGGTATTTCCCATTGACCTAGAACTATGAAATTTGGCATGTAATACCGTCTTATACTACAAGTATAGGGAAAAGTCGGAAAACTATAGGTACATTTGTAATTAAATCATAAAAAATTATAGTCCATAATTTGTAGCTACAAATTTGTACGGAACCCTCAGTGCGCGAGGTTTTTTTTTATAATAACAGATTCTTACCCAAAGCTCTGCCTCTAACTTTCTCGGCCTCCTTATAATGCGCCTTGAACCATAGATTCTGTAGAGCTGTGTGGTGTCTTGGCGGGAACGAGTGCGCCTCTAGTATTGCATAGAGTTCCTGGTACACTCCTCTATGGTATGCTACCAGTGCTCGTGCCCTAAGGAGAGAAGGATAATGGTCAATAAACATACCTACTTATTTAACATGGACGATATAGAACGCAGTTTTAAAGCGACAGTTCCGATAGAGTCCGGAAATCTGGATTTCCTACGTCGTATGCAAACTGTAACAAATTGGCTGAATATGAGGGATAATACTACAACTTTAAAAATGGAACTGTGCTGACGGAAGATCTAGAAAACAATGAGGTCAAGTTTTAAGTTTGAAATACAAAAAATTTAAATGTCCCAGACAATAAAAAATGTTTTTAGTGAGCCTAAATGTTTTTAGTTAGCCTATGCTGTCCCACGGCTGGGAAAAGGCGTACCCCAATTTTTTCCAAGCAAACCTGCCTTCATAGGCCCCTTATTCTCTTCTCAGGAATGAGAAAGAAAAAAATTCACACGATTTTTATAGAATTGGTGCTTTCGCGTTGTGTTGAATTTCATAAAGACTGTTAAGTGTAGCTACTTGAGCAATATCGACTACTTAATTATAATATTATAATGGTCACATACCTCAATATCGTTTCATGTCCTCTTAACAGTTCGCTTGGCGGCAAACTCCACAGGAAGGCTGCTAATTTCTCAATATCACCCTTCTGCTGCAGCGCCTCACAAACACATTGCACTTGTTCCGAATTAAAATTCAAACACCTTCTTAAATTACTGTTCTCATTCTCGGCAAAATATGTCTGAGGAACTCTCTCCCTTTCGCTATTCACATTTACACTATCAAAAATCTGTTGATTCAGCTTCATTTCTGATAAATTGGGATTATTTTCATTCTGAACGCAACTTTTTAAATCTTGGACTTCGTTGAAGTAGCCTGAACGCATCCGATCTTCGCCTTCGATTTGTGAAAAAATGTTATCATTGGTTGGCGGCAATTTCAATTCGAAATTCAAATACTTTTTGTTTCTTGGCGGGGAAAGGTAATTCTCGAACGCCATTTTGTTACTTTCTTGTAAGTAAACGTCTTTCGGACTTTTTTCTTCGTTTCTTGCTTTTTGTTTGCAAGAGAAGTATTGTTTTTCGTTTAATTCTGCTTGGTAGAAGTTTCCATTTTGATTGTCGTATGGAAATGGTGGTAGAGATGTTTCGGACTCGCTCGTCAAGTCGCTCGATGGACTGAGGCGGTCGGAACACGATTCCATGTTTGTGGATTTCATCACAGAATCTTTTATTGTTCCGGTGCTTCGGAAAACTGAAACAAAATATTTATAGGTTAGGCAAAGACCACCCCAAACGATAACGTGATATCTATGTGTATTATTATCAATCATGTGATATAAAATAACGGAAGCTGTCATCCGAGAGCGAATTTGTTCCGATCAAACGGCCTACACTTCAAACTACGGTCTATTACATTTACGATGGAAAAACCCAATAACACTTTGAACTTTTGACGGAGATCGAACCCAGACCTCAGCCTCAGCAGTAGCATTTGTTGTGGAATTTCTTTGAAAGAGGCGGCCTTGCAACGCAAAGGGCAGCAAGGTAACCTTGGATTGAACGCTGGATTACATCCGTGTAGAATACGTTTAAATGAGTAACTCCACGACCTCATCCCACCGGCCCCCTTCTACTATCGGACACAGACGCACTGCAAGTTATCATCCCTACCTTGTTGCTATTCGCACTGAGCGTTTCCAAACGTCTTTTGTAATGCGCACAGCAAAGGAGTGGAACTCTCTACCTGCGTCTGTGTTTCCGAACACATTCAACCCTAATCTCTTCAAAGTTAGAGTGAACAGACTTCTCCTGGCTTGCTCAGCTCACTCCATTCGTCGACTTTGTTTCTGTCATCTCTGACCTAGACTAGAGTCAAGAGTAAACCCATTTCAAATAAATAGAGTAAAAGAACTCGATATCCCAAAGCAATATTTTATGGCTTCTGACTATCTGCTTAGGTATTTAAACAACCGTCCAGGATCAAAAATGTCAGCCAAGACTCAAGATCTCAATATGTAATGTTACCGAGATTTTTGTACGTAATATATAATATGATTTAAAAGAGTGTCCGTGGAGTTTCTTCCACGTTCTTCTCCATAGAGATCTATGCTTTCCAACGTGCAAATAGCTCATGTCTTTGACTGATCGTCCTTGACAATTCAAAAGTGCCTGTAAATGGTTTATTGAAATAAATGAACGAATGAATAATCTTGAATGTATGTTCACTCATTTCCGGACCGACGCATTTCAGCAAGCGTTGCTTTACCTCGTAACTTGCCCCGTGCGGGTGTTATTATTTACCCTTACGCTTCCTACATAGGCCATTTATTTACTAAAACAAATGTTTAAATCATCATGTTTGTATTTTTTTTAATAAAACAAACATTCGATGAACCTTTTAATTCAAACTATGCAACGGATATTGTATTTCCGTGACAATTAACGATTATTTATAAGAATTTTCGTTGGTGTCGGGTAAAAATACGAAGTCATGTTTTCATAACATGACATCGGGCGGACGTGGACCGATAACATAATGGTTTCAATGAACTGCGCGACTTTCCTAGAAGTATGAAGAAAAATACAAGATTTTCTCACTGTTTTTGTCAACTATATCAACAGCTAAACCTCGGTTCTAAATTAAGAAATTCAAGTTGAGGATTTATCAAAACGGCGCTCACGCAGGAGGCTGTGTACAAACAGAGTTGCACAGAGAGTCATAGAGCGTTCCATGCTTGACATACGTCTAATAGATCCAGAGTGGCGAAGCTAGCATGGGTGACACCCGGGGCGGACAAAATTTTTTAAACCCTTCTACCGAAAGGTTTCATTGCGTCAAATGTATAGTGGTGACATCCGACAGTGACAAAACCAATCAACGATTGGTCGGGTGTCACCCCTAAACGGGTGTCACCCGGTGCGGGCCTACCTGCAGGTAGAACCTGGATGAGGCTGGCACAAGAACGTAGGGATTGGCACAAGAAAAGAGAGGCATATGCTCAGCAGTGGGAGAGATCGAGCTATAGATGATGATAATGATGATTTGTTAAACTACTTACTACTTTAGGCTGAAAACCTCTGAAAAAAAAATTGGCGTTCGAGCAGGGTTTGATACATTTTAACTTAATTAACTCAACTCAGTAAAAAAAAGAAAAGTTTAAATACTGATAAGCAGATTCTTAATTCAAAATTTCTATTCTCAATTCAAAATCTCTGTAGCAAAGAAGAATGGTCATCTGAACCAGAGTTCGAGAAAATTGAGACCATTCGTATTTTTTTTTGTCAATTGAAGTAGCCACACGGGTCGATCTTCTAGGTTAAGCAACGCTTGCCAAGGTACGTCTGTGGATGGGTGACCATCTTAACATACCGAGTTTCCTCCGTGCCTCGGATAGCACGTTAAGCCGTTGGTCCCGGCTGTCATTTGTAGATCTTTGGCAGTCGTTACGGATAGTCAGAAGCCAGTAAATATGACTCCAGTCTTGCCATGAAGTACCGTGTTACCCAGTTTATGGGTTGTGGAGGTCTGGTAGGCAGTCGTTCCTCGTAAAATACTGGTATTCAGCTAAATCCGGCTTGACTGGAAGCCGAACCCAATATAGTTAGGAAAAGTCTAGGCAGATGATGAGACAAGATTAGTTAAATTATGTATTTTTTTTTTCGATTTCGTTGTCTAACGCATAAGCTGGATTATTTCTTTAGACAAAGTTTAGAAAAGTAAATCTACATCCTCTCTTACAAGTATGCCTGTGAGCCACGTCCATTGACAATCTTATTAAATAGGTGATGGCGAAGAAATTTTAACGTAGCGAAAGTCCTGATTCGCTGCCGAATTTGTATAAAAGACTTTAGAATTTGACAGTATAATCTGATCAAGAAGCCCTGTATTACAGCTACTTGTAGGACGGCAGGGCATCTCCAGAAAAGTATTATGAGATTGAAGCCGTCGGAAAGCACGCGCTGTCGCCTTTTGTCTGCCTTTTGTTCGTGTTTTGTCCACACGGTTTTGTTGTGAAACTCCCTACTTGTATTTTCTTTCTCAAAATCGTATTTCTGGTACGTTAACTGGTAACTTTTAACACCTACCTAACAAAAAATTTGGTCAGTATTTTGGAATGAAATTGCAATGAGAATTTGCATGAATAAAAATATTTATGATCTAAGTATACAGTTTATCTAAAAATATACAAAAAAACAATAGGTACTAACGGTTTAATTATGTTTAATTATTTCGTTGAATTGTTTCCGTACCCTTTTATTCTGCTCGTCTTTTACATCGTTTTCACATCTATTACTAATTACTGCTAGCCTACTATGACGTCTTAAAACGATCATGTATAAGGTGTGGGAGAGAGACGGAGTTATACAAGACGCATAACACTATCCCTTTTTCTCAGCTTAATCATGATCGCATTGGCGCGTCATAGTATAGGCCCCTGAATAATATATAAAGCTGAAGAGTTTATTTGTTTGTTTGTTTGCTTGAACGCGCTAATCTCAGGAACTACAGGTCCGATTTGAAAAATTATTTCAGTGTTAGATAGCCCATTTATCGAGGAAGGCTATAGACTATATATTATCACGATAAGACCAAAAAGAGCGGAGCAGACGAAGTTTCGGACTATTAAGACGAGTCAATTAGTTCATAGATAAAAACGAAGATAGGTTAATGTTCACTATTATTATAAACTAGTAGCCCACCCCGGCTTTACCCGATTTTTTTTTTCATACCTTTCCCTAACAAATAGGTACGAACAAAACAAAAAAAGAATTCCCAGATTTGGGTCATTCCTTACGAAGTTATGCACGTATATACATTTCAGCGATTCATTTTTATTTATATAGATCTTGTTTATTATATCTATGATATAGATAGAAGATAGATAGATGAATAGATGCGAAAGTTCGGATGTATATTAGGTCTTTACCTATGAAATTGCCGTTCTGCAGTACTGGCCATTTCAAATCAAAATTATTTTTGTTTGGCTAAGAATTCTAATTTCAAATTAATTTTATTTAAAAACAAGGTTTTTTTTCCAAAAGTAGTCATTTGTTTATTGATTAGTATTACATTTTCATCGCATTTCAATCTTTTTCGTCATCATGGATACGTTAAAAATTCGAGTAATTATGGAATATGATGTTGCGTGCCGCTTGTGCAGCAACGCGGCACAAGCGGCACGCAACATCAACGACGTTTACGGAGCTAACACTACAAACCAACGCACCACCTGTTATTGGTTTGCTCGCTTCCGTTCTGGAAATTTCGACCTGAAAAATGAACCTCGCGGTCGTCCGAAGACTTTGGTCGACAATGACGAATTTAAGGCGATTGTGTGAATTAGCAGCAGCTTTCGACGTTAGCGTCAAAACAATATTGGTCCATTTGCGTCAAATTGGCAAGGTAAAAAAGCTTGACAAATGGGTGCCCCACGAACTCAATGACCGCCAGCGCGAAGTACGCGTCGAGACGTGCCTTGCACTGCTCAACAGACACACAAATGAAGGAATTTTGAATCGCATTGTTACCTGCGATGAAAAATGGATTCTGTTTGATAACCGCAAGCGCTCAGCAAGTTGGTTGGATCCTGGTTCAGCACCTAAACTATGCCCTAAACGAAAACTTACCCCTAGAAAAGTGATGGTCACTGTTTGGTGGTCTAGCGCCGGTGTGATTCATCACAGCTTCTTACCAAACGGGGTGAGCATTACTGCAGATGTGTACTGTGAAGAACTGAACACAATGATGGAGAAGCTGGCACATCTCCAACCAGCATTGGTCAATCGCTCGTCTCCGCTGCTCCTGCACGACAACGCGCGACCTCATACTGCACAGCAGACGGTCTCCAAGTTGCAAGAACTGGGGTTGGAAGCTCTCCGTCATCCGCCCTACTCACCAGACCTTGCGCCTACAGACTACTACTTTTTCCAGAATTTGGATAACTTCTTGGCGGGAAAAAAATTCAATACCCGAGAGGCAGTACAAAATGCCTTTGAAGAATTTTTTGCCTCCCGTCCAGCTGATTTCTTTAAGAAGGGCATCAATAAACTGCCACTGCGTTGGCAAAGATTCATTGATTGCATGGGTGATTACTTCGATTAATACAAATAAAAAATACATGAAAAAAATTCGTTTAAATTTTTTCATACAAAACGGCAATTTCATAGGTAAACCCCTATTATTTTGTTACTCAATCACGCCAGAACGGCTGAACGGATCTGGATGAAAATTGGCATACAGAGAGATTAGCTGTACAGTCTTTCATGCCAGGAGTATGATCCCTTGGAATAATTTCCGACATTCACACGGGCGAAACCGCTAGCAAAAGTTAGCGTTAAGTTTTTGTAGAATTATTTATTTTATGCGTTTTCGTAAGTCTAATTGGCTGACATGTTCGAACATCCGTAAAAAACAGAACCCATATAGGACATCTCGGGTGTCTGTCTGTCTGTTCGTCCGTCACAGTCAATTTACTCCGAATGTACGGGACTGAATCTTTTAAATTTTGGTACAAATATGAATTTCTGTGACCTAAACACGGACGCATAACGAAAATAAATAAATTTTGAGTAAAGTATCCCCTTACTCAAAATATATTTATTTACTTTTGGAGCACAAACTTGAACATTTTAAAAAATGTTTTTCAAACCCTATTTACCTAAAGATCTAATAAGAAGAATCTATAAGAAATAAAATTCGTTCGGAATCCTTTGCACGCGAGTCCGACTCGCACTTGACCAGTTTTTTTTTTAAGTTTATAGGTATACCTAATTATGAGACTACACACGTATATCTCAAGAACCGTAATAGGTAGAGTGTTCAAATTTTCACAGATTGTGTATTTTTATTGCTATAACAACAAATAATAAAAAATAACATTTAGGGTACGGAACCCTTCGTGTGCAAGTCCGACTCGCAATTGGCCGGTTTTTGGCTTGCTTTTGATTGCAATGTTGGATATTTAAAATGCTAATGCTGTAATGAAATTAAATAAATACGACGGTTTATTCATATCTGACGATATTTAAAGGAAATGATCTTCATAAAGAATTTCAAATAAAATGATCTTTCGAACTGAACATCTAGGCTTGCTCCTGGCTTCGCACGGGTACAAATTATATACTAAAACCTTCCTCGAGAATCACTCTACCTATCTATTAAAAAAACCCACATCAAAATCCGTTGCGTAGTTTTAAAGATCTAAGCATACATAGGGACAGACAGACAGCGGAAGCGACTTTGTTTTAAACATGTAGCAATAATAATTCTACCTATATTAATTATGCTAAATACATTTATAATAAACTTGACAATAAAATAATCTTTCGAATCAGATCAACAGCTTCTTTTATTAAAAAACTAGTCGACCCGCACAACTTCGTCTGCTCCGCTCCTATTGGTCTTAGCATGATGATATATAGCCCATAGCCTTCCTCGATAAATAGGCTATCTAACACTGAAAGAATTTTTCAAATCGGACCAGTAGTTCCCGAGATTAGCGCGTTCAAGCAAACAAACAAACTCTTCAGCTTTATATATTAAGTATAGATTTAATGTTTCAGTTGCATGGTTCACCATTAAGAAGTACCTAATCAAGGGGTGTCAAATCAGTTGAATGCGCAGGACATCCTACAGAGGGCTTAGTGTAAGTTTTCTAACGCCCTCGAACACGGTAACGTAAACGTTCGCTTATGTCAAATTGTATAGTATAAAAAAAGGTTTCCCGTTACTGTCACCAGACGGCGCTTATCTAGTTTCAATACAAATTGATGTTTACGCTAACACGATCGAGAACGTTAAAAAACTCGCACGAAGGCCACTGGTCCTTACCGGCCGATCTATTTATCATGATAATTATCTTTGAATTAAATTCAGTGTAAAATAATAAATAGTTTGAATTGAACTCTTTCATATTAATCATCATCATCATCTGCCTAGCCTTTTCCCAACTACTCGTATATTGGGGTCGGCTTCCAGTCAAGCCGGATTTTGCTGAATACCAGTATTTTACGAGGAGTGGCTGCCTACCAGACCTCCACAACCCATTAACTGGGTAACACGGTACTTCATAGCAAGACTGGAGTCAGATTTACTGGCTTCTGACAATCCGTAACGACTGCCAAAGATCTACAAATGACAGCCGGGACCAACGGCTTAACGTTCTTTCATATTAAACAATCAGTTTCTATATTCAGAAAAATAGTATATTTGTTAGTCACAAAAATATCTTGCAAACTAAACTATAACAGTAAACACATTACAAAAGAACATAAAAGTTGGTTGGTTTAATTATGAAACTTCTCAGTAATTTAGGGAATATGCATGAAAGCATATTTATCATCTATACAGTTTATCTAAAAGAATATATACAAAAATGTAATACTAACAGAATCAAAATTACTCGCCAAACGAAGGAGATATAATTATTTTAAACAAATATATCTGTCCCTCTCGCGAAAACGCTGTTTTCTATGGCAGCTGTATAGGCGTCATAGACGATGACGTCAAAGTTTTCATCGGACTTTTCTTTCTAATTGTAATCTTTGAAGCTTTATAAATTCATCGCTGATGAAGGTATTCAAAAAATTTCACGATTGTTTACTAGAGCTAATAAGTATTTAATTTTGCAAATAAAATAATCGCATGCATACTGGTCATGCTGCCTTGCACTCTGTTCAGTAGGGAGGCGGTGCGCTTGCGAATTATGGCATGGAAGCCATCAACCCGAGCCTGCACAACCATACCCGAAGCGCTACAAAAGCGGATCAGCCCTAGCAACATCCTGAATCCATGATAAATTATCATATCAAATAAACCACACTATAACAATAAATTGTGCGTTCGGAGTGCCATGTATAACACTGAATAGAACATGTTATGTTTGAGTAATGAACATGCAATTTTTACTATTGGGTAGTACGATGATGATAGAAGCGACTTATCGAGCAATTTTATGATTATTATAAAAGATTAAGAAAAAAACAATTTTTTGGTTAAAAACATGTTTATTTTCAATTAAGGGTAATTTTTCTCACTATTTTAATTTTATTAGGACCTTTAAATTACTTCGAATCATTATGAAGTTGACTTCGTCGCGATAGATCGTTAAGTTTGAAAGTTACACCGTTTTGTTTATACTGGGGTCACAGTAACGAACAATTTTTTTTTTAATTCTTAAATTTTTTTAATTCGTTTTCCGTCGATAAAATTAAGCATCGTTTTCCTCGTATGTGCAAATTATAAAGACTCACTCTGTATGTAGGCAGGTTTTCCCCGATTCTCCGCTTTCCGTACTATTTTATCTCACAAAACACAATTTATTTTTTAATTAAAATAAATTCCTATTTACCAAAACGCTTTTCATTTTAGGTAAATAAAAAATAATGAAAAAAAATAACCTCACCTTAGCACAGTCCAACCACAATAATTAAAACCACTGTCACTTTTTCACTAAAATATGATCGTATTTAAAATTAATAATGTCTCTTTCTTATAGATAGCTACACCCTCACCAAACGAAGACGCGGGTTCGAATAACAAAAGCTAGCTCGCATTTCAAAGCCCCAGACAAAGACAGCCAATGTGCGAATAGGACGGCAGATGGGGCGGAGCATCGCCGGGTGTTCGAATTCGAAGTTTGAATTTTATTTTATTTTCTGCTTCTTATTTTTTAAGGTTTGACCTCTAAAAAGGCGGGATTTTACGACTGGGTCCGTCGGATTTGCAAAATGGCGGTCGAAGGTTTTGCAGGACTAGTGTGTTTTTTAGGTCTGGAGCAACGATTGTTTCTATTTTTTTTTATTTAATAACAAGAATGTAGTTGTTAACGAATATTTCAAGTTGAATAAGTCAATATTTTTGGAACATAAAAACATTGCGCAGAGGCGGGGTAAGAACAGCAGCTGCGACATACCATACTATGTTAATTATAGTGTTTACTGTTTATTCCTCGTATTTAAATACTGTTATTCGCCCTCGTCCCCTAAATTCAAGTACAATAATTAGGACCACATACAATCATCACATTGCCTATGTGGATCAAAGGACCAAAAAACCTCTTATGCAATAATTAGGGACCTACTAAGGTCCTCATCATCGTCTGCCTAGTCCGTATTGGGGTCAGATTCCAGTCTAACGCGCCGGATCTAACTGAGCTACCAGCATTATAGGTAGTAGGTATAGGAACATGGAATGACTGCCAATCTGATCTCCACAAAACAGTCACCGGTTTTCCGAGTGTCAGGATCCTTAATTTCCAACCATAACGGCGCGGCAATACTCAGTGTTTCATCCCAGTAACTATAGGTAGGTACATTCACTACTGCCAGATTTGCAGAATTTGTTCGAAACAGTCACCGCGGCCCTGGAACGCAAAGGGCGCTAGGAGGAACACGGATGAGTTTTAGTCAGTCTGACCTTTTTCTCCACCCAGAGCGGGAGAAGTCATTTGATGATTTCCTATCCTTAAAAAAAGGCACATTCATTAGGTATATAACTAGAGAAAAGTGAGGAGCTCGTGGCTAAATAATAACAGCCGCACGGGTCGATCTTAAAGGTTAAGCAACGCTTGCCAAGGTTGGTCTGTGGATGGGTGACCATATTAACATACCGAGTTTCCTCCGTGCCTCGGAAAGCACGTTAAGCCGTTGGTCCCGGCTGTCATTTGTAGATCTTTGGCAGTCGTTACGGATTGTCAGAAGCCAGTAAATCTGACTCCAGTCTTGCCAAGAAATACCGTGTTACCCAGTTAATGGGATGTGGAGGTCTGGTAGGCAGCCGCTCCACGTAAAACACTGGTATTCAGCTGAATCCGGTTTGACTAAAAGCCGACCCCAATATAGTTGGGAAAAGGCTAGGCAGATGATGATAACTAGAGAAAAGTGGAGTGACTATAGACCCACATCTGCCTTGCCTTTCGAATTTGCTGCCTAAACTTTCAGTAAGGGAAGCAACAAAAACATAAGTACTTATCCTATCAATAAATCAATATCCTAATATATAAAATTCTTCCATTACTGACTAATTGGGTGACTGACAGACAACGCACAGCCGAAACTGCTGGTCGTAGAAAGCTGAAATTTGGCATGAAGGTTCCTTGGGGAGTGTAGGGGAGCACTAAGAGAGGATTTCCCGAAATTCTTAACGGGATATTCGCATACAAAGTCGCTGGCAAATGCATAATCTATTCTCTATTTCTCCACGAAGGTTGAGGAGATCGTGGAGTACAAGAAGGTGAAGACCAACTGGACCTTGAGGGTCGAGAAGCTGGAGCCGCGTCACAACACCAACTTCAAGTCGTTTGTGGTGCGGGTTCCGACACAACATCTTGACAGATTCCTGAAGGAAGAATTTTGGCCGAAGGGTGTAGTCTACCGACGTTTTCGTGGTAGTCTACGCGACACCGCGCACCGTAACACGACGCCGTCACTTCGTGTGTCTTAGTTTATATTTAATATGTATTAGTTTATTTTTATTTTAATGTTTTGTTGTGTATTGTATTTGTATGGGCCAGCGTTGCCTGAAAGAAAGGAATAATAATAATAATAATTTCTATAATCTACAACTGCAGACTTATAGATAGCTATTATATCCGCATTGCAAAACAGTCCATAACAGTGTCAATTGAAAAAAGGCGATACCGCGTAATACAGTCAATGTGCAGTATTGTCATTTTCCCTGGTGTCAAGTGACTTACGGCGGTTTTACCTGGAACCCAGCCGTGGGAACACAACACCTAATGTACTGTAAACGAGCGATGGTATGTTCATGACTTACCACCGGCGTGGTAGGCAGAGCTTGGCGACTGTTTTAGGGCCAGAGTATTCAGTCTTTGATAGCGGAGTGTCTATGATTATTGTTTTTGGCTAGGCTTGTCGTTTTGCTAGTATTGCAGTTAAGAATTGGTCGTAATATGCGATCTTTTATGTTGAGAAAAGTTGAAAGGCCGCCCGCCGGCGACGAAACCCATGCAAGTATTTTAAGAACCAAAAGCACCAAAGAGATTTACTAAATGTTATTTTATCAGCCGCTATTATCAAAATCCGGGACATGTCAAGCCTTTAGTGGTTATTATGTTTTCTATAGTGGCCCATTTAAAGGCTGAGATAATTATTAACATTAGTTTTATACACTGTTAACCTTGATCAAATCCCTAGGTTTCGTCGCCTGAGCTACGAGTACTTACAGCAATTGTTAATTTTTTTTAGATAAAATTGGTAGCCTACGGCGCACAATAATAGTGTTCACAAATAATAATTGAACAAATTATTGTAGTCGGATCAGCATTTCCACATAACTTTACTTTATTTAATGGATGGGAAATCATCAAAGGACTTGACTGGAGGGAGAGTCAGACTCTTGACTGACTACAACCCACCCATGTTCCTTCAAAATGCCCGCGTTCCAGGGCGTCAAGGCTTCTATTACAATAGTGTCAGGATGGTCTATCATTGACTTCATAATACAAAAACTAACACTAACACAAAAAAACTAACAAAACTGACACAAACAAACAAACTAACTGACTAATATAAAAGCGTCATTATGACTTTCCAATGGTCAACCACTGACACTCTATTGAAAGAAATGGCATAGAATGGTAATCTTGTACTTAATGACAAATGAATTAAAAAACTTCTTACTACTTCAGATTGCATAGAACATTAATAAATAATATGTTAAAATATATAAAAGAAATCGCTCGCTCGTACACTTTGTCTCTGTCATCTCTGACATAGACTAGAGTCAAGAGCAAACCCATTATTACAAATTACAAAAATGTGGCATAACTTGATATTCAAATTTAATAGTAGTTTATCGAAAAATATACAACAATGTCATTCTACCACAATTCTATTACGAGACCATTGACCAACCAATGATCGACCATTATGACTTTAGCAGATTACAAACTTAGCAAAATGACAATGGGATCGTGTTGGAATGACGAATTTATAAAAAAATAGCAGACTTGGGGCCCAGGTCCCCGACACTCATTCGAATAATTCCGCAACCCTGGCGACTTTCCTTTGATACGGTTTTATATCTTTATGGCACTACAATTGGGTATTTTCCTAGGTAAAAAAATAGTTATTGAGTTTAAATCCGTAAAAAAATATTGGACACAATTTTTCGCCATTTAAAATTGATAAATATTTACAAAGATATAACGGGTCAAAGTTCAAGAGTGGGGATGGTGATTTCACGTTTAAGTAAAAGGTTTAAGTTCTAAAATTTGACGTCACGCGAGTCTTCAACGCACTGTACCGTCTTTATTTTCTATTTGCGTGAAAAAAGAAATACATACGTTTGCTATCATCATCATCATGCCTACTCTTTTCCCAACTATATTGGGGTTCAGCTTTCAGTCAAACCAGATTTAGCTGAATATAACATACGTTTCCTATATTCATTGGAAATCTATCTGACGGACTCATGGAGTATTTTACTAAAAAAATCTAATTAGACCGTCTGATAGATTTGCAAAAAATATTGGACACGTATTTTTTCTTTCTTCACGTAAACATTTAATAAAGAGGGTACAGCGAGTTGAAGACACGCGTGACGTCATATGTCTTGGTAAATTTCGTACATTTTTACCAAGCCATATGACGTCACGCGTGTCTGCAACTCGCTGTATCTCCTTCATTTTTTGTTTACGTGAAAAAAGAAAAAAGATGTGTCGAATATTTTTTGACAATCTATCAGGCGGACTAATTAGATTTTTTTTTAGTAAAATACCCTATTACTTAGGTTTTTTTAGAAAATAACCAAGCATTTGCCTTTCGGTTTATATGATGTTGATGAAGACACCAGACAGTCTCAGGTTATGTCCATGAGCCTATAAAAAACCGGTTAAGTGCGTGTCGGACTCGCACACGAAGGGTTCCGTATCATAACCCCAAATTTTTAATATTTGTTGTTATAGCGGCAATAGAAATACATAATCTGTGAAAATTTCAACAGTGTACCTATTACGGTTCTTGAGATACAGCCCTCTGACAGACAGACGGACGGATGGACGGACGGACGGACGGACAATGGAGGCTTAGTAATAGGGTTCCGTTGGTTACTCTTTGGGTACGGAACCCTAAAAAGAGACTGACAACATTTAAAGCCTAGAAAAGATCTAACTACTCGTAAACTAGAGTTCACTTAATGTTGACTCTTACAGGTTATAGCTGGAAGTCGGAATCATCATCTTGATTCAAATCTGTAATTAATAATATAAAGCTGAAGAGTTTGTTTGTTTGCTTGCTTGAACGCGCTAATCTCATGAACGAAAAATTCTTGCAGTGTTAGATAGCCCATTTATCGAGGAAGGCTATGGGCAATATATCATCACGCTAAGACCAATAGGAGCGGAGCAGACGAAGTTGCGCGGGTCAACTAGTATTGTAAATGAGTAACACTCTTGGACTATGAAAAGTTTTGACCAGGGTGCCGAGGTCTTGAGAGCCCTATGGTAGGTCTACAGACTTCTAACCTGATGATTGAATGACCTAAAAAACCTACACAAATGCAACCAGTCGCACATAATCAAAACACCTGATTAACTTACACCAAAAGTACATCTTTTAACGACACAAGAAACTGCTAGAACCGCATTTGAAGGTAATAAGGTTACTCATAACAAGCGATCATTCACACGAGGTTTCCTGTATTTTTGCTAAGTTGTAACTACGCCATTGATAAACGTAATGTAAGTGAAATAAGCACTAAGTTTGAACTTGAATGTTGTGAAATAATTCGTGCTGTGTCAGGACTATTCCCACGATATTGTGTGGTGTTGTATTTGCTGTTTTATGTGGGATTTTGTTATGTTAAAAACTTGACACGGTTTTTTTTCTTGATGGGATATCTTCAAATGACTCTTTTCGCTCTTAGCGGAGTGGGAGAGTCAGATTTCTTACTGACTAAAACCCAACCGTGTTTCTCCAAATGCCCTTTGCGTTCTGGCGCTGCGATGACTCTTTCGAACAAATTCCGTAACTGACTGGGTACCTAGTTTCATCTGCCTAGCCTTTTCCCATCTATATTGGGGTCGGCTTCCAGTCGAGCCGGATTTAACTGAATACCGAGTATTTTACGAGGAGCGGCTGCCTACCAGACCTCCACAACCCATTAAAAAAAAAACACAGGGTAAAAGGTTACTTCATGGCAAGACTGGAGTCAGATTTACTGGCGTCTGACAATCCGTAACTACTGCCAAAGATCTACAAAATGACAGCCGGGACCAACGGCTTAACGTGCTTTCCGAGGCACGGAGGAAACTCGTTATGTAAAGATGGTCACCCATCCCCAGACCTTGGCAAGCGTTGCTTAACCTTGAAAATTGTCCTGTGCGGCTGTTATTATTTAGCCCCGAACTCTTCCAACTTAATAACAATAAATAAAATCGTTATATTCCGCAAGAGAAGCAATATTAACGACATAGCCTGAAGGATCGCCAAACTGAAGTGGCAGTGCCCGAGCACGTTGCTCGCAGAACAGATGGTCGATGAGGCCGAAAAGTTCTGGAGGGGCGACCGCGTACACCGGAAGACGCAGCGTTGGAAGGCCTCCCACAAGGTGAACCGATGACCTGGTGAGGGTCACAGGTAACCGATGGATGCGAAACGCACAGAATCGGTTATTGTGGCGACACTTGAGGGAGGCCTATGTGCAGCAGTAGACATCTATCGGCAGATATTATGATGATAAAATAATAGTTTGATAGTCGTTGGTTCGTCACGATAGACTGAAGCCAGAAAATCTGTCACCAGTCTTGCGAAAGGGTACCGTATTAACCGGTGGTTCCTAGGTTTTGGAGGTCAGATAGGAACTATCTCCTTGTAAAATACTGGTATTAAGCAGCATGCGGTGAGACTGGAAGTCAACCCTGACATACCTGGGAACTTTCTAGCCTTTTTTCCCAACATAATTGGGACTGGGTTAGACATGTCTCCAGCATGCCCATCGATCGGTGAGCCCGTAAAACTCAAATTTGGGTTCTTGAAATCACGAGACGGAGCCACGGCAAACCGCGAAGGAGATGTCGAGACAACTTGGATGTTTTCCTAGGAAATTGGCAAGAAGTAGCATAGAATCGAGGACGGTGGGAGGAATGGAGCTTTGTCCAGCAGTAGGACAGTTCAGATGTAATAAAAACTTTCTAAGACTTGTTAACACCATGCGGATCAAAGGACCAGTGCTAACTATGAACTGCCTGAAAGGACCTCTCATTTGCCAGTTCTACGAAAATAATACTTTTTTAGGGTTCCGTACCCGAAGGGTAAACAAGGTTGTAGGTTCGAACTCTGACAGGTGCTTTACTTTGTGTAAATTATTTCATCACCACTGCTCTCAAAGCTGTGAAGAAAAACATCGTGAGGAAGCCGGCATGTCCTAGAACCAAAAATTCGAAGATATGTTACATCTACCAACCCGCACTGGTCCCGCGTGGTGGATTATAGCCCACTCCGCTCGAAAGAGGCCTGTGTCCCAGCAGTGGGAACAATAAAGGCTGATTATGTATTAAAAAGCTATATTAAGTGTTCTGCAATAAAGTTTTACTTCGTGTACGGAAAAATCCATTAAATTGTTAGGTAAGAATAACATCAATATTAATTTATTTTTCTACGTATAAGTAGGTACTTGTAATACGTAGGTTGTCGAATTTCAAGTACGCACTAAGTGAATAGGGTCACACCACGAAGAAAATACATCATGTATTTACATAGGTATGTATGTACAGTTTACTCACCTGAATATTTGGTTTACTGTTTCATAATAAACAATAGTTTTCTAGAAATAAATATGATTTAGGTGATCACCAGGTCAGGCTGTGTCGTTGACCTTGGTTCTGCTGCACGTCTCTCAGTGGCGTAGGTAGCTAGTCTCTTTTTAGGGCATTGATTTTTTACACAAACTTTTTACAAAAAAATATAACCGTGTTTTTTTTGGAAGTCGGTTTTATTTTTTGTAAAAAGTTTTTTATTTTTCTCTTTTAAGTGGTGATACTAGGACGACGTCTTCATGTATGCATAAATTGAAATTAGCAAAAATCCTCATAAAATAAAAACTACTCAACCAAACTAAATCAATTTTTATTTTTACGGGACCAAACGACAAGCATGCCGCATCGAACTAAAAAAGAATCACACAAATCGGATGAGAAACGTCGGAGTAATCGGTGTACATATGTATATTAAAAAAAAAAATACCCGACGAATTGAGAACCTCCTCCTTTTTTGGAAGTAAGTAAAAAATGGGCCCTACTAGCTCAGAACTGTCTTGGCAGGTCACGAAGGAGACAGCAATTCAATTCAAAGCATTTTTTTTTTTATTTCAAATAAACCATTCACAGGCACTTTTGAAACGTCAAGGTCGGTCAGTCAAAAACATGGAAGCTATTTGCACGTTCCAAAGCGTAGATCTCTATGGAGAAGAACGTGCAAGAAACTCCACGGACACTCTTTTAAATCATGTTCTGGTTTTACAAAATTTCAAGTTACATATACTTGTTGCTTCTGCATGTGAGGACAATGCAAAGGAAAAAAAAAAAAGGCTTATTATAAGAATTTTAAATATAAAGATTAAAATAAGCCAATGGCAGTTAAGAGATGACCAGTCTCAACCGACGGCGCCTGTTCACGAACATGACGCGTGTATCGGCACCCTTCAGCTCAACCATTTCGAAGGGAACCGAATGATCAAACCCACGCGCCGCCATCAGCGAGACATTTGAGTGAGCATGACATGCTCTCAACCACCATGCTCGTTCATGTCCAACAAGTAAAACTATAACTACTCACATAAAATGTAAATGGTTTCATGGTACTCACATTTACAAAATTTGAAAAATATGCTTCTACTTTACACAAAACTATGGTTGTCAATGACCAAATAATGAAAAATAAATTAATAAAGAGAACGATTAAGATCTTACATCAAAAAGAATAAATAAGTAATTAATATAATAATATAATTTGTATGTTTATAAGAATAAATAAACGAAATAATGTAAGAACCTCTAAAAGGAGCGAGCATCTCTTCCAAATATAAAAACATAGAAACCTAAAAAGTGGACCTAAGCAGCTGTGACTGTGGAGCAGGACCAGCATTTAGCCAAGCGTTTTTATCGAGGATATAATCTTCCAGTTTATAATACGCTTGTCTACATAGTGTGCGTTTTATGCATGCTTTAAATTTTCTCTCATTCAGTTCGAGAATATCAACTGGTATTTTATTATAAAATTTAATACAGTACCCCATAAAAGAAGTGTGTACTTTGGCCAATCTGAATCGGGGTTGATCTAATTTGTTCCTATTTCTAGTATTAAAATTATGCCTGTCACTAATCTTGCTAAAGAGATGAAGATTTTTCCGAACATACATAATATTTTCGTAAATGTATTGACAAGGTACCGTCATGATGTTGATATCCTTAAACAGTTCTCTTAGGGAATCACGCCGACGTAGATTGTAAATGGCTCTGATGGCTCTTTTCTGCAGGACAAATATAGACTCGATGTCTGCAGCACGTCCCCATAATAAGATACCGTAAGACATGATACTATGAAAGTAACTAAAATAGACCAGCCTCGCGGTATCTATATCGGTAAATTGACGGATTTTTCTGACAGCGTATGCTGCTGAACTTAGCCGTCCCGCAAGAGATGTTAAATGAGGACCCCATTGTAGCCTTGAGTCAAGCGTAATCCCCAGGAAAACCGTGTTTTCGACGAATTCAAGTTTCTCCTTGTTCAATACTATGTCGCAATCATTTCTTTTAACGTTCGGTAAGGCAAATCTGATGCATTTAGTTTTTTTCCCATTTAATACTAAATTATTAGCAGTAAACCAATTTTGGACCTGCTGTAGGGCGTTATTTACGTCGTCAAGATTTATGGAACGTCTATCTATCTTAAAAATTAAGGACGTATCGTCAGCAAATAATACCATATGAGGTTGATTTTTTAAAAGATGGGGTAGATCATTAATATATACTAGAAAGAGGAAAGGACCCAAAATAGAGCCTTGTGGTACCCCCATTTTGACTTTTAAACCCCGTGAATTGACACCATTTATTTGAACTTGCTGCTGTCTATCATTTAAGTAAGATTTTATTAGACTGAGTGCAAGTTTACCTAGTCCGTAATGTCCTAGCTTTAGGAGCAAGGTTTCGTGATTTACACAATCAAATGCCTTGGAGAGGTCACAAAAGATTCCTATGGCATCTTGTGCCTCTTCCCACGCTGAGTATATGTGTTTTAACAACGTGGCACCAGCGTCAGTCGTACAACGACCCCTGGTAAAACCATACTGTTGATCGTGTAAAATTTTATTGATGTTAAAATGATTGAGCATCTGATTGAGCATTACTTTTTCAAACACTTTGCTAAAAACCGGCAAAACAGATACAGGTCTATAATTATTGGTGTCTTTGCTGTCGCCCGATTTAAATAGTGGTATAACCTTACTATATTTCATTATATCCGGAAAGACTCCTTGGTCTACACATAAATTAAATATTAAAGCCAAGTATGGTGCTATAGTTTCAATTATGGACGTGCACACTTTAATAGACATTCCCCATATGTCTTCGGTCAATTTGATTTTGATTTGCCGGAAAGCTTTTATGACTGTCACAGGGTTGATATGTTTGAACTGGAATTCAACCGTACAACCTGGAACGTTAGCTTTTAATAAATTATATGAGACCTCAGGTGAAGAATTTAAATATTCCGTAGTTTTAGTTGGTAAATTGGTGAAAAAATTTACAAATTCTTGAGCTACTTCTAAATTAGAGCTTTTGGCACCATGTGTAGTCTCCAGTAAATAATCAGTGTTTCGTTCTTTATTTCTATTAGTTTCATTATTAATAACTTTCCGCTAACAGCGGAACTAAATGTGGCTTTGTGTCCACAGGACGGGGCTCTTTTAGTCCGGGGGCTCCCGTATCTTTCATGCGACTTATACTGCGGTAGTTACGCCCCTAGTGTCTCTTAATTTCTGATTTGATTACACAAGGAAACTCCGAACCCATCAGGTAAACTTTGTGGTGAGGCCCGTCGTCTACAATCACGTGTGTAGATACTCCGATTTTGATAAGTTTGGGAGTTATAATGGAGCTGGGCACGACACCTGGCAAGGCGTGGTGGTGATAGGTGAAGTTATACTATGGCGGCGTAACCCTAACTAGTCACGCTACTGCGGTGTCTTGAGCTACCAAGCGAGATACCAGAACAAGAAGCGGGTGATTCAGTTGCCGGCAACAAATTCGTTGCACAACCAAGCTGATAAATACATTTTTTTGATGGCGCGACCCATGGCCGCCTTCATGATGTCCTATTGAGATAAGGCAGTGACCGAGTGATGTCCGAGGACTGGAAGAAGAAATTTTGGTCAGCCAGCAGCGAAACAAGCGGACGATATTGTTGCCATTGCGGATAGAACCTGAATGAGACTGGCGCAAGAACGTGGGGATAAGCACAAGAAAAGAGAGGTATATCTGGCTCAGCAGTAGGCGAAGTTGGGCTGTGGATAATGAGTATAATATAACATGATCTATGTTTTCTGCATTTTCATTTAGTTATCATGTTGTCAATGATGTTCTGACATGTCAACCACGGGCTCGGAACTTTTCAGGCAAACTTGGTTGTGCAAGTTGCTCTCAGTCAACCACCATGAGAATCATGAGATGGTAGGACGATGTCATCATCATCATAGGTTATAATATAGTCATTAGTTATTGTGCGCACATCTAAAGATTGACAGGCAGTCTGAGAGCTTTGTAGGGCCTACACAAATGTCCTTTCTTTGGTATTGTTCGTCGAGTTGTTGAACTCCTAAGTGGATCTGAGTTGAGCTACACGACTACTGACAAATGCTTGCACTGACTAGACAGGTTTCACTCAAATCTGTGTGGTTCTTTCTTCTAAAGACCATTTCAGACACTAATCTGCATGGTTCTTAAAAAATGATGTATTGTAAGTGTGAGGACTATGTAGGTCCTTATTTTTAAGAATAATTTTTATGACAGTCTGGCAGTTTCAGTATACTATGCGGCCTACCCAAATGTCCTTACTTTGGTATTGTTCGTCGGTTAGTTGAGCTCCTCAAAGTTCTGAGTTGAGCTGCACGATAACTGACAAATGCTTGCACTGTCTGGACTGGCCCACTCAAACCTGCGTGGTGCTTTCCTCAAAAGGCCACCTCAGACGTTAACCTACATGGTTTTCATGTTATTGGCGATTTTGTTTAGGTGTTTCTTGTCAGGGTAGTCAGCTAGGAAATACTGGCTTTATCTAGAGTAATATGTCAAAAAAAAGGATGACGTGTAAAAGAGTTACTTAAGTACTTGTAACCTATTTGCAAAATAAATATCATTTATCATTGGCGTTCCCTGATAGTCTTTGTTTCCTCATTCCCAGATAGCTATATCCTGGGGTCTTTAAATCAAGAGTGAATGGTTACTTTTAGGCAAGCGTGCTCCATTATCGTCCACATCTTCGCTTACCATAAGACGAGATATTAAAAAATAAAACAGTAAAAACTATTACTAGATTTCCTAGGTAGGTAAGTATTCTGTGAAAATTTCAAACAGGTATAGGAATAGTAATAGGTTGAAGGGTCCCACTTCTACGGGTCTCGGCATCCTTTGAGTACGGAACCCAATGAATGTGAAAACGAAATTGCTTGAAAAGGCTGTCAAAATGCTGCCACGTGTAAGCACTTGCATCCTCAACTTATTTACTTAATAAAACAACAAACAAAAAAGGTCAAATGACCGCATAAAACCTACTTGCTTATCTAAGATTACCATTAGTTTACAGTAACGAATACTCTGTTTACAATAACATCGGATCAAGCACGGCGCGGTGCCTTTTGCCGCCAATTTAGCTGTCACTCTGGGCGGTCTTTTGAGGTTAGAATTGGCGCCAGTGGAAATAAGTAAGTATGCAATTGTTGTGTCGATACTCGATTGATTCGTTAATGTTATTGTTTGTTTAAGAGAATAAAAAATGAAAGGTCTACAGTTAATATGTTCAGATCTCTTTTGTTATTAATTTTTTTACTCGCGTCATTCATAGGTACCTACTTAGACTTAACCACTCAGAGAGGGCATTTACAATGTGAATGACTTTTTTTTTATTAATAACTTAGTTCCCTCTAAATATTTATGGTCATTGAGCAGTTGCGATCAATCCAAGAATTAAGTATTAACGAAATGTACTGCTTATCAATTTCAAACAGAAGGTAGGTATATGAAGGAATGGTCTCTAGGTATACGATTGTAAATTAAGTACCTAGGTAGGTACTTACTTGTATTCTGCTGCACGATGCACTCGATTTGATTGGAAGTCGACCTCAATATACCTATTTACTACTACCTATCTACATAGGTACTTAGGTAGGTACCTATACAACGTATGTTTGGTCGTGAGGTAAAAACTTACAAAAAGCTTTAATAGTTTGCATAAGTACTCGAAAACAACCCAATTTGGCACAGTAGGTTATCGGGTAAAAATACTAGCAAATTAGCTCTAGATCATTCCCTTCGAAGGAACGCGCTTCTTTAACCAATCACCTCGTACTTAGATACCTACCTATAGTTTAAAAGGCTTGGCAGATTAAAAAAAACAGATCCGACATTTTACTACCTAGATACTCTTAGATATTCTTTAAAAAGGAATGTACCAATATTCATAACTGTAAAAAATATCAAACTAATCATTTCTACCAAGCTTTTTGACAACAAGCTCCCCACTACTTCTTACAGGAATATTCTAATCCCAACTGCAATTTAAAACTTAATCTACAATTAAAATTAATTAGGTACCCGAACATTCTGAACAAGCACCCTTCTCCATCGAAATCCCTAAATCACTCAAAATTCACTTAATAAGGGTTGTTATCTGACACCAAACGACGCCGTTCCACCCCCGTTTGAGATCCACCAATCAGCGCGCGGCAAACTCACCCCCACGTAAATATCGACCAATGGGAGTGAAGTATTATATCAGGTGCGTTAAGGTGTTGAGTTACTCTAACGGATGCTTAAAAAGTAATTTCGGGATTAAAGCTGGTATGCAATCCTGTTTTTGAGAGCTTTGAAATGTGGGTGATGTCTTTTTTTGACGATACAAGTACATGTAAAGTTTTTGTACCTATTGATATTTTCAGTTAATGTGTAAAGAGCTCGTGGCTAAATAATAACAGCCGCACGGGTCGATCTTCAAGGTTAAGCAACGCTTGCCAATGTTAGTCTGTGGATGGGTGACCGTCTTAACATAACGAGTTTCCTCCGTGCCCCGGAAAGCACGTAAAGTCGTTCGTCCCGGCTGTCATTTGTAGATCTTTGGCAGTCGTTACGGATTGTCAGAAGCCAGTAAATCTGACTCCAGTCTTGCCAAGATGTACCGTGTTACCCAGTTAATGCGTTGTGGAGGTCTGGTAGGCAGCCGCTCTACGTAAAACATTATTATTCAGCTGAATCCGGTTTAACTGGAAGCCGACCCCAATGTAGTTGGGAAATGGCTAAGCAGATGATGTGTAAAGACACATTGAGATCACAAGACCTTGTTGTTGATTAGTTCGCGTTTGGCCACTTAGTTTTTGGCTCACCACTCTTTTGCCAACCACTGCCACTCCTAAGCGCCAGGATTAACAATGAGAGAGTCCCGGAGAACCGGTTTAACTGTCTTGGATCGCGTATCGCAATGAATCGGAAAATAACAACGAAGAAGTATGAGCGTTTGATCACTATTTTATCTCAATATCCCACATCATTCATCATCATCATCCATCAGGTAAGTAAGGATGTGCTCGACGATGGAGTATGTTGGCCTGAGAGTCACCGATTTCACTCGCAGTGCCGCAGTGTTACTTTGCGACAAGACTCCCTAATTACGTAAATCAAACAATAGAGCTCATCATCATCATAACAGCCAAAAGACGTACATTGCTGGACATAGGCAACCCCCAAAAGAGGGGGGATAATTGCCCCGCTTCGCAGGCGGTTTATGGTGTTGCGTTTACAGAGAACGCTGCTGCCAATTCTATGGCAAGTCACCTCGTACGACACCCATGGGAAGTGATGGGTAACTTTATTTACTCACAATAGAGCTCGTGGCTATACAATAATAGTTGCTCGGGTCGATCTTCAAGGTTAACGCTTGCCAAAGGTTGATCTCTGGGTGGGTGACCATACCGAGTTTCCTACGTGCCTCGTAAAGCACGTTAAGCTGTTGGTCCCGGCTATCATTTGTAAATCTTTGGCAGTCGTTACAGATAGTCAGAAGGCAGTTAATCTGACTCAGTCTTGCCATGAAGTACCGTGTCACCCAGTTAATGGGTTGTGAAGGTCTGGTAGGTAGCCGCTCCACGTAAAATACTGGTATTCAGCTAAATCCGACTCCAATATAGTTAGGTTAAGGCTAGGCAGATGAATAAAACAATTAGTTTACCCAAACTAATACGAGTATTAAAAATGCAAAAGTGAGCTTGTTTGTTGGTTACGCTTTCACGCCTAAATAAAAGAATCGATTTTTATGAATTTTGGTCTAGAAATAGATAGGACCCTGGAGAATAAGCTTATAAGCTATTTAACTCGAGCAAAAACTCGCGCAAAAGCTGGGCAAAAATTGAAGCTACAAAAACATTCAAAAGACATAACGTAAAATCAAACCTATGACAATAATAAAATTTCACACCTCCGTCGCTTAATCCCAAAAAAACGCTACTTCCTTCAAACATTCCTTATCACAGACTCCATCACGTGGGAACACTCCTACATAATCCTGATTGAGGAGAATCCTTTATCAGTTCACCATGAATCACGAATAATATCTCCGTGTTTTTGAAAACGAATGGCGATCGGATTTAGATTGGCGGCTAATTCTGTTGTATTTAAGTTTAATCCGGTGAAATTTGAAGTAGAGTGTGCAGGCTATGGGTTTATAGTCACTGTTTTTACGTTTGGAAATCCTCATGAATGTCTTCGGGACCAAAGAGGGACTGTCAGACTCCTACTGACTTCTTCTTCTTATCGAGCTGATGAAGACCCTTAGAGATTTAGGTGACCACGTTCACAGCGGCATCAGTGGCGTGCATCAGGTCCTCAATGGTGCAGGTGCACTTGGGACATTCCAAATATGTGGGCCATATTTTGAACGGGGGCTCCGCACTCACATTTAGTTTCAAGCGGATCAATGAAACCATTGGACATTTTGCCAAGTTGTATTTGCAGTGACCTAGGTACTTGGGGACGTAAACGATGAAAACAAACACTGACTGAAACCACACATCGGATTGTCCACAATCACAATCAGTTTCTACGGTGGTTATAATCAAATTAATTTAAATCAAAACCCGATTCTGACACCTACAAATGGAGGTGTAGAGAACAAAGAGATTTCAGTGTTTTGGAACCTACTTCACCCTACTTTTATTTTCAACATTCATAATTTAACAGAAGAACTACAAAACCCTTGTAATTTCAATCAAACATGGCCGCCCAATTTTTATTACCTCACCAAACACACAGGACATCACTTCAAACATCCTAATCCATTTTTTCCCGCCACTTCATTACGTCAAGTATCTGTCAGAGGGCGTGTTATTTGACACTAGTGTTGTGCCGTGTCCGCAGGGGACAAATGCGCAATGGTTCATTGTTAGCATTAGATTTAGCGATGTAATGCTCATTGTTGCTGATTTCAATGTAGGGCTATGCAATGATTATTTAAGAAAATTTTGGATGACTTTAAACAAGCTAGTTTGAGCTTTAGCAATAAATAAACGTTACACACAGCTGAAATATACGGCAAATGATGAGTTTTTGAAATAATTTCTTGCGTCTCTCTATACCTATCTGCACGTCAAGAACCGGACAACACGAAACGAATTCTTTTTTTTTTTAGTCAAGCTTTTGCTATAACTTTCGTCATTTATTCAAACTTAATCGACTGCAGATGTCTAACATAAAGGTTGACTGGTAAACAATGTGTCGCTGCATTAAATCGTCGCCTATGAACGTCTACAATCAATAAGTAGTTTTAATAAATTATAAAACTCATAACAAAGTCTTTGACTAAAAAAAATAAATTGCTAAGGGGCACTGACAATCAATTATCAGATTTTCCTACTTATATCATAATAGATATTAAAAAAAATGCAAGCCTCAAAGACAGTTCTCAAAAAATGCGATAAAATTTTACTTGCCAACCCTACTGCACCGCTTGCAACTCGCAAGTGTTCACAATAGGGTTGTTCATTTGCACCCGCGGCCTGCTGACGCTTTGTGTCGCTCCCGTGACACTTGAGGATTAACTGGCACGCCTTTGCCCAACAGGATCAAGATGTTAAGAAAAAAAAAAAGGAAAAAAATGGTGTGATGAATTTTTGAAAAAGAATGGGTAGTGATGACTACTCGGAAAAAAATTACAAACGTAATGCATGTTATATAAAAAATAAGTGAATATTTCCAATTACTAGTACTGTATAATAGTATATTTCAATTCAGAAATCGGGTGTATTAAAAATCAGATTTCTTCGAGTCATGTATTTCCTGGTCATTGAAATATGTCTCAGGTATTTAAATCAGGTACTTATAATGTTGCCTAAATGGCAATCAAAGACTGATTAACTATTTCAGTAGAAGCTGAATTGAAGCTGGCATAAGATACTGAAAAAGCTTCCATCGAAACTGAAAAATATAGGTCTTGTCTTACCAAGGGTGTCATCGGTTGTGGAGGACCGGACTCCTCTTAAAACACCTACTGGTCCTGCTGCATCAGGTAAGGCTGAAAGCCGACCCCAGTCTGGTTGATATTTGGGAAAGTGTAGGTAGATTGATTAACTGAACACATTTTAAAGTATCTTCCTACTAAAATATGTTTCACATTCACACTTACGATTCGCAAATCGCTAAATAAAATCTACGAAATTCCATTATTCTATTTCAATTTACCATATCCCGGTAACCGATAAAATCACTCTTCTATAAAAATCTATTGCGCAGTAACAATGGGGTGTTCATTTGTGAACCGCGTCATTGTGGAACAGGCCTAACGCGGGATTAACAGCGTCACGCCTTTGCCCAACTGAATGGTGAAAAAAAAGTTTAGCGTGCCATAGATGGAGATTTATTGCAGTTCGAATTTTGAAGGGCGTAAAATCTTTTTAATTGGACTAGCTGAACTTATTCGTAGAAAAAACTGTCCACAAGTTGGGGACAGTTAGGGCCAAAATATTTGCAAATTAGCTCTAGACCGCCCCGTTTAAAGGAATGCACCAGTCAACCAGTATAGTTTGCAAGTAAATTTTAACCTACATTTTCAATCAGTCACGAGTTGGAATCAAGTTTTTCTTAGTATATTTTCAACTTATCATGCGGGTAATAAGGACTAGCGACCCCACACACCCTAGTGTTAGCTGAGTTTCTAACCGCCTCAAGGGCCTCTAACATGGTTTATTCGACGACCGCCATTTGGCGGCCGGGACCACCAGCTTATACGTGCCTTCCGAAACATAGAATTACTTTTTATCAGACAATCAGGTGATTCAAGCCTGCAATGTCCTAGCCCAACTGGAAAAAAACTTTACAAAGTATGCTTGCCGTGGTGATCGAACCCACGGCCACCGGGTCACAAGGCAATCGGCTAAACCACGCGACCTCGAAGGCAGTTTCGACCACGGAGGCAGTCTTAGTAGATACAGGTTAGACTACTCATAGAAACCCTTTATTTATTTATATATACTTTATTGTACACCAAAATAAAACATATGAAGGAAACTTTAAAGTAAAACAAATACAATTGGCGGCCTTATCGCATTCCGCGATCTCTTCCAGGCAACGCTCACATCATACTTATCTCTCACGTTCCTTTTTTTTAGTGCTTAATTACGTAATTACAAGTAGATCGTAAAGCGCCAAGACGACCTATGTGTAGCGAGCTTCTTAGGGCACCTTCAACTTTGTTGTAAAGTGCCGCACGGCACGCTGCAGCGCTGCAGGCGCGTGACTCTTATGTTACGTCTATAATTCCTGTTTTTGAGCACAAGAGCTTATTTCAATTGAGCATACTATTGTATACATATAGCTTAACACACGAATGTCTGTTCAACTGAGAGTTTGTTGCGCGGGTTGCGCCGCTTCCTCTTCCCAGCGAAATCACTAGGAAGTAGTGACGAATGACCGTTTTAGGAAACTTTTTAGTTCAAACGTGTTGGCTAGTTTGAAACGACCCATTTTTTAAATCTGTATCACTCTCTACCTACTACCTACGGGGTAGGCGTGATGTGGATTGATAAGAAACTCACCAAATTTCGCATAAAGCTCTTAACAAAATCGACCACAGTAATGCTTGATATATAATGGGGATTATCGCACATTTGCGACATCTATTGAACGCAATGGGCTGAGTAAGATAAAAATCGCACCAAAAAAAGTTTGAATGTAGATAGAATTTAGCTAGAATATTTGGCATTTTGAAGTGACGTAGATAATGGGGCATTTGTTTGCTTCATAATTTATCTAATTTAAAGTAAAATCTTTAAAAAAAATACCTGATGGCTAGCTTCAGCCAGTGTCTTCGCAGGTGTAAAAAAAAAAAAAAAAAGGTGTGAAATGATAAATTAAAAATATCAGAAAATTCTTAGGAACTAAGTTGAGGTCCACATTGCAGAAGGTACGCATGACTTGGAGATTCGTCGTATGTGGTCGATCCTCAGCAGTGAGGGAACGACGAATAAGTGTAGGCTGACCTTTTAGTGCCCATGCCTACCTGGGCACTTATAAAACGCCTGTGTGAAATATTTTTTTTTTTTTTTTTTTTTTTAAAGCTGTTTATTTCAATTAAAATACAGTTTTATACAATTCTTAACTTAATCTTAAACAAAAATAGAATAGATTTTACAGTTAAGGAGTTGCTATTCGATTACAATTCATTAAATGCCGCTTGAGTATGTTATAGGTCTGCCTTTAACTGAATCTTAGTAAAATATTTAAACCTATAAATTACTTACCTAATTATTTAAATTTTTCCTACAGATTCCTAGGCGCACTTACTATTCCTCCATTTTTCTGTCATTCTAGTGGTAATTTTCAAACCACAGTTTATCAAAAGGGGATACTTCTTTTTTAGGGTTCTGTACTCAAAGGGTAACCAACGGAACCCTATTACTAAGCCTCCGCTGTCCGTCCGTTCGTCCGTCCGTCCGTTTGTCTGTCAGCGGGCTATATCTCAAGAACCGTAATAGGTGGAGAGTTGAAATTGTCACAGATTGTATATTTCTATTGCCGCTATACCAACAAATAATAAAAGTTGTGATTTATGGTACGGAACCCTTCGTGTGCGAATCCGACTCGCACTTGGCTAGTTTTTTAAGGATAAAATGACTTCTTCAGCTCTGGGTGGGCCGACGGGAGACAGACTCGTACTGACTCAAACCCATCCGCGTTCCTCCTAAATTAATTAATAAAAACTTTCGAACAAATTCCGCAAAAAGGGGATCCACTTGGAGCTGGATTGGCAGCTCAGCTCACGCAAGTTTTGAAGATGATATTTTTACAAAAATTAAATAATCTGATTAGTTTTGTGACTTGATTTTCTTCTTCGTGCCGCTGGAACGAAAGGGTTTTTTTAGGGTTCCGAACAAAAAACGGAACCCTTATAGGATCACTCGGGTGTCTATCTGTCTGTTTGTCTGACCGTCTGTCTCTCTGTCCGTCTGTCACAGCTAGTTTTCTCCGGATCAACTGGACCGATTCTGTTGAAATTTGGTACACATATGGCCTCCTGTGACCCAAATACGGAAGCGTTACGTAAATTATTAAATTTTTAGTACGGGGGTCACTTTTTGGGGTCAAAATAGAAAATAAAAAAAAAGTTTTTTGAACAATATCGTGTGACATATCAAATGAAAGGGCTTACTGTAATGGTTTTAATTATTTTTTTTTAATAATTTTAAAACAAATGTTTTTGAAGTTATTGAAGTAATTAGACGAAAAATGAATACCCCCCCCCTATCTCCGAAATTACTGAGTCTAAAATTAAAAAAATATGGAGATAATAGCTCTTTACCTATAGATTACAGGAAAATCTATAAGAATTCTACAGTGATAAAATAACATGTCGAAATAAAAAAAACATTCGTTCTGAACCCTTTGCACGCGAGTCCGACTCGCACTTGGCCAGTTTTTTTTTATTTGGGTTGCCTCAAACATTGCCAACTCCCCATCACTGGTGGCAGCACATAGTTCTTGGGAGAGGGCAAGATAAGTAGGAGTTGGAGGTGGTTGGAGCATGGTTTGTAACTCAGCACCCTGAAATTGATCCGCCCGTCTCAACTCTAGGTAAATAAAGCTCACTACCTCCATGCCTGCTTACCCCACCTCCTCATAACGACATCGCATCATTACGTCACCCGACACCGGCGATAAACAGTCTCTGGTAGCGCCATTATTTCTATCATTCATGTGAACTATTCAGTATTGTAATCTGAACTTCAAAATGGCGGCGATATTACGATTTACGAGTATAAAAATGTCTTTCTTTCTATCTTATAAATGGAACTAGTTGACTTCTTCTGCTCCTGCTTCGCTCCTATTATATTATTGCATTATTATATACCTACATTGTTAATAATTTTAGATTCATATTGTATACTAGTTGACCCGCGCAACTTCGTCTGCGTCACAATTTTCATTACTGCTCCGCTCCTATTCGTCTTAGCGTCATGATATAGCTTATAGCCTTCCTTGATAAATGGGCTATCTAACACTGAAAGAATTTTTCAAATCGGACCAGAAGTTCCTGAGATTAGCGCGTTCAATAAAACAAACAAACAAACAGCTTTATATATTTCGTTCGTTTTTAATTCTAAGTCTACCTACTTATGACATTTTCGCGAATCGTAGAAACACATCACCCTCCGCGTCAAGCAGTCAGGTAAAAAGTAGACAATCAATTAACCTAACTTTTTCAAAATGATGTTGGGGTCGACTTCCAGTCTAACTGGATGCAGCAGAGTAGGTACCAGTATTCCTGTGAGGCCCCGTAAGCCAATCTGGTCAAATCCTTTCCAACAGAGTGCGTGAACCTGGCCACCGGAAACTCGTATAAATATAAACCCTTAAGTTGTTAATATGAGAGGTTTAAGCCGTTGACCCGATCGGGTCTTGCGGTAACTGTCGGTTGGAAACGATTTGGGACCCGATCAGGTCTAACGGAAACACCAGGAAGCCGTCCGCAACAAAGGCGGAAAAAAGCTCACATTATATAAAGATTATCGCAAAATCTGACGCAAAAAGTAACGTGTAATAATAAATAATCTGCAGTTATTATTGCGAACTTCTATCGATTAGGAATACCTAAATGTACATACATATAAGCATATAATATATCGCTGAAGCTATCTGAATCATATTTCAATAATAGATTATTCACCGCGGTTATAATGCAGTGTCTGTCACGGGCGTCATATTGAGTCCCTAACACAATGAAGGATTCGAGATTTAACTCCCGAGTGTTGCGAGAGAGTTTAGAGTCCTGAATGTAGAGTGGGATTTAAGCTAGCCCAAGGCAAATACACCTTTATCCTTGAGGAACATACTCTACTTTTACCACCTACTGTAAGAAAATTATACTCTAGCCATGAAAAGAGGTGTCGCGCTCCACTGCTAGGATGGTCGCGCGTCCAAAGCTGTGGCTCCAGCCCACCGCATCTCAGTATTGCCCGGGCGGGTCATAATGAAATTCAGTACAATATTATTGCCCGGAGGTCAATCATGTGATTTGAATTTGGAAGTTAACCTTGAAACCGACGGGAACCCAACTCTATTCATGACTTGCGAACAATGTTCTCGCAGTAGGTGTGATTCTTGTATTAATTCCCGAATCCTTAATTGCGTTCGGAATCGAATATAACGCCTGTTACATAAGACTCTGCTTTATCCCCTCGTTCCATAATCTACTATTTTGTGGGCCAAGGATGTAAACAAAAATGATCCGCTTTATATTTTAGAAACCAAGCGTTTGTCTTTCTCTACCTCACAGAATCGTAATAATCAGAAACAATTATAAATAGCATATGTTCGTATCATATTCTCTTGCTAATAACGTGACAGTTGCATTTCACGCGACATCGCTTGCAAGCCGACCGTGGTGCCTGTTCTATTGTTTCAGTATATTTATATGTTCAGCTAAATTATGAGGAAATGAGTAGGTTATTAATTAGGTTTGGGACCAAAGCGACAGCTTACGACGATTTCCAAGTACTGTGAGTGAGTATTTATTTACCATTTATACAAGGTTATTTGTAAAACACCAGCAACCTCTTAGGCAGTGAAAGTACACATGATTATAAGCAACTTTTACTTTGGGAAAACTCCGAAATCTCGAAAAAAATATCAGCTGTTCCATACAAAATGCAATATTTAGCCAATGAAAATCGTTCATCAAATGGTTATATAATAGTCTATCCCGGTAAAATTTATAAAATTATACATTATCCAAACTACTAAAATTTTTGTTTTTATTTTATTTTTGTGAGCATTTTTGGTAAATAGGGCTTGTATTTTTGCATACCGAGGAAATATTAATAATGCGGTTCCACGTCGCATCATGAAGTTGACAGTACATAATAGCTTATATTCTATACACTAATATACATTCAGTCAAAAAAGTATCGGGAATGGATGATTTGTTTATGGTTCCAAATTCAAATTTTTGTTTTTTTTTTAGTTGTTAGATTGGCACAAATGTTTTCCATTTTGGCGCGGAGTTTGAGTTGCATCTGTTATTTATATTAAATACAGTGCTGGTTTTAGTAATATCATATATAGTGTGTATTGCGAATTTCATAATGGACAAAAATATCGAACAAAGAGTTGGTCTTAAATTTTGCATCGCCAATGGAATTTCGTGTTCGGAGTCACTAAAAATGTTACAGAAGGCTTACGGTGAATCGACTTTATCAAAAACTCGTGCTTATGAGTGGTTCAAAGCGTTCAAAAGCGGTCGAGATGTGATGGAAGATTTGCCTCGCTCTGGTAGGCCGTCAACGTCTGCAACTGAAGTTAATATCGCAAAAGTGAAGGAAATAGTGACTGAAAATCCCCATTCAACTCTGAGAGAGATAGTATAACGGTAAATAAAGAATATTATTTGAGCGTTATGCGGCGTTTAAGAGAGCAAATTCGACGAAAAAGGCCAGATTTGTGGAAAGAAAATTCTTGGATTTTGCACCACGACAATGCGCCTTCGCACAAGGCTATCATTGTGAACGAATTTTTAACCAAACACTCAACAAATACCATCCAGCAACCACCATATTCACCAGATATGGCTCCTGCTGACTTTTTTCTTTTTCCTAAACTCAAATTACCACTTCGTGGCACCCGTTTTCAATCGATAGAAGACATAAAGGAGAATTCGCGGCGAGAACTGAACTCAATTCCGGAAGCAGCGTTTAAAAAATGTTTTGATGAATGGATTATTCGTTGGCGCAAGTGTATCGTTTCTAAAGGAGCATACTTTGAAGGTGATAAAATAAATTTGGATGAATAACAGACATTTTGTGTATTATTGATCTTTTCCCGGTACTTTCTTGACAGAGTAGTATAAAGCTGAAGAGTTTGTTTGTTTGTTTGCTTGAACGCGCTAATCTCAGGAACTACTGGTACGATTTGAAAAATTCTTTCAGGAAGGCTATCTAATAGGCTATACATCGCCACGCAAAGACCAATAGGAGCGGAGCAGACGAAGTTGCGTGAGTCTACTAGTATTGATATAAATCAAGGGATTTTTTCCTGAGGGCACAGGTCCTTCAAAATGACTTGGAATATTGATACTAAGGTACTTAATATACTTGAAACCAATCGATTCAGTCGCCATGAGTTCATGTCAACGATAATAAGCAGTTTTTAGGGTTCCGTAGCCAAAGGGTAACCAACGGAACCCTATTAGTAAGCCTCCGCTGTCCGTCCGTCGGTCCATCCGTCCGTCCGTCCGTCTGTCTATCAGCAGCCAATCTCAAGAACCGTAATAAGTAGAGAGTTGAAATTTTCACTGATTGTGTATTACTATTGCAGCTATATTAACAAATAATAAAATTTTAGGTATGGTAAGGAACCCTTCGTGTGAGAGTCCGACTCGCACTTGACCTGGTTTTTTTATAAACCAGCCCTTAGACATCATAAAAACTCCTTGCCAATCAAAAATTAAAAGTGACACCACACATTTTAAATTTACAAAAAACCAAGCTATTTTGTCTAAAACGACAAAAATGCGTCAACTTTGACACAAATATGACAAATTGGCGGCAAAAAATGAACGAACATATCCTTACGGATTCCTGAAACGTTCCTTTATGGGCTATTTTAAAAACGTAGCAATTTCAAGTATTCATTTTGGATTTTTTGTTACACGACACCTCATTATAGCTACTGACTTGTTTTTTAAATCAATGGCGAAGGGTGGGGACTTTGGATTGAGATGGATGAGGCGAGCAGAGGATGGTGTTAATATACCTATGACTATGAAACGCAAAGTTTTCTCCAGTTATGGTTAAGCCCTATGTTATTAGACCCGTTAAGCATTTATTTAATTTATTTATTTTTAATGAGGAGCTCGTGGCTAGATAATAACAGCCGCACGGGTCGATCTTTAAGGTTAAGCAACGCTTGCCAAGGTTGGTCTGTGGATGGGTGACCATCTTAACATACCGAATTTCCTCCGTGCCTCGGAAAGCACGTTAAGCCGTTGGTCCCGGCTGTCATTTGTAGATCTTTGGCAGTCGTTACGGATAGTCAGAAGCCAGTAAATCTGACTCCAGTCTTGCCATGAAGTTCCGTGTTACCCAGTTAATGGGTTTTGGAGGTCTGGTAGGCAGCCGCTTCTCGTAAAATAGTGATATTCAGTTAAGTCCGGCTTAACTGGAAGCTGACCCCAATGTAGTTGGGAAAAGGCTAGGCAGATGATGATTTAGTTTTAATGTAGTATCTATGTATTATTTGCTTATTGTTTATGCTAATTAACGAAATATATTTTTTTGAACCGGGCACAAATCCAGACTCTGACTTGCTACTGAGGCATTTCAGTTGGAAAAAGATAATAACTTGCACTTTGCCCGATCCTCGGAACACAGGATAATTAAGAAGACAACATTTTTCTTTTTGTTTTCAGAATTTTTTGCTTCAATGTCCCACTCACCGTACTGACTTTATTCACTCTTCTTTCGTACAGTCTATTTCTCTGTGGAATGCGCTCCGCCAGGAGATCAAAATGGCCACCAACCGATTCACCTTCAAAGTTCGTGAACACATTCGTAAGAAGTTGGCAGTTGTATCGTCACACATATTTTCCAATTACCTATTCGTATTAATTGTTTAAGTAGTTCGATTACATATTTATCTTGTTAATTTGAGTATTTAATAGTGTATGTATAATTTTGATATGTATATTATTGTTCATTTTAATAGTATGTGAATAATTTCAATGGTTTTTAATGGGGTATTTTACGAAAAAAATCTAATTAGTTCGTCTGATAGATTTGAATTTTGACGTTAACAAAAAATAAAGAAGTTACAGCGAGTTGAAGACACGCGTGACGTCATCTGGCTTGGTAAAAATGTACCAAATTTACTAAGCCAGATGACGTCAAGCGTGTCTTTAACGCATTGTGTCGTCTTCAATTTTGCTTACGTGAAAAAAGAAAATATACGCGTCCAATTTTTTTTTTTAATCTATCAGACGGACTAATTAATTTTTTTTAGTAAAATTATTCTTATTGCACGTACCACTATTCTCTGCATCACCCAAAGGTTGACTGGTAGAGAATGCGCCTATGTACATTTGTGTGTTGAAAGTGTTAAATAAATAAATAAACCCAATTTATGTAGGTACATACTTAAGAAGTATAAGGAATAAAAATAGAATAGAAGGAACCCACACCTACTGTTTAGAATAAGAAGAATATTTTTACATTTGTAAGACATGGTACATATTTAACCGTAGTTTTACAAAAAAACAACGGGTTGCACTCCGGGAGTGCCGGCAGAAGTGAAAACTTGAATTCCTGCTTCTCTCCCTCCGTCTAACGAATTTTCGATCAGGTCACGTGTCCTGACGCGAGTTTAACACTTTTAACTCATCACAAAAAAAGTGCACAACACCGCTAAAGAAATTTGCAGGACACGTGACCGTCTTACGAATGTTTCGATAAAGTCCTGACGCGAGTTTTGCATTTTTTACCTATTACAAAAAAGTGCACAACGCTGCTAAAGAAGTTTCCACTTCAAAATTTCACTTAACAGTTGTCACAATCGTTAAATTGATCGTGATGTCTTTTTGATCTACTTGTTATTTCAATTCCAATACCTACCCATATACTTATCAATCTTCTTTATGAAAAGGCTGACGTATCCACACAAGTCTCTCTCAGAAAGAAAGTCCACACTCGTCTATTTTTTGAGACAATAAATCTGTCAGGGACGCAAAGTCGCAGGGTGTCGCTAGTCGACACCGCACATTACACAGAAAAGGTTAATTTACTTCATTAAAGGTTAAAACTACAGTTTTTTGTTTACAAAAACTGCACGGTATTCATGAAAAAATATTGTTCGTAGTAGTAAGACGTTTAGAAAAGGATGTCTCGACCACACTCACCGCCGGCGATCAGCGAGTAGCGAGCAAAGCTTCAAACTCGAAACAGTTGGCGATCAGCGAGTAGCGAGTGAAAAGTTTCGATAGTTTTGACGCTCGGCTTTCGGCGAGTGCTTTTTGTGCGACGGGCTTTTACTCGCAATACTCGCTCCGGCCCGTACCATAGGTAGTACCGCTGTTTGGTGAGTTCCGACCGCCAAGCGAGCATCGCCGAGCGAGTGTCGCTGAGTGAGTACAATCTTTGATAGCTCTTGTCGCTGCGATCAACTTGAGGTAAGAGCCGCTCGCCGGCAGTGTGAACAGCCAGCTATGGACTATGAATGAATGCACAGAACAGATTAATGTATCTCTTTTGCTCACACGAGATCTATATCTTTTGTCCCTTTCCTCAGCGAGCAAATGGTCGATAGCTAGTCGCTTCCTCGCCGGCGGTGAGACAAGTGCCTTGGTCTCGACAATCCAGAAATCTCGACACGTCTGGCGAAAAATGACGAGTTGAGCCGCTCACAAGGATATAGATAAGGCTAGGCAGAGAGAGCAGCTAATATATTCTGTATTAACACATTTCGATATCGAGCGAACTTGATACTTACCTCGGATTCCGCAGTCGAGACACGAAAATGTTGTTACAGTACCTACGTTACGTTACGTCTACCATAAGTATTATCAATCTATACTCGCTAGCGACTGTAGTTAAAAATGTATGAAAGTAAAACTTTAGGTGTTAGTTAACTAAAGTTTTACTTGCAACTTACTTGCTTGTGAGTTCAGCTAGTCTATTCTGTAAGTAACCATTTCGATATCGAGCTTCACCTGAGTGACAAAGCTCACAAAGTGAACTTTATAACACACAACATAAAGGTCTTATGTATATACTCACCTCGGATTCCGATTTTTCGAGACTCGAGGTCGTGGCGGCGACTTAAGCTTGAGCTGCCCGTATGATTCCCACCAATTTTCTTTTTCAAAACTGTCTTTTTGATGGTATATTTTTCAAGCGTTCATCCATCATAATTCATGATCACATGGCTTATAATTCCAAAGTTCTTGAAAGTTAATAAACAATTCATTCATTTGGTCGCACTTAAGTTTTGATAGAGACCTAAGAAAATATAGGCAACATCAAACATTGTAAAAAGGGTAAACAACAAAATAGCATCCCAATTTGTCGACGACAACGCTCAATTACTTGCAGACAATTATTCGGTATGGCAACTCTGATACCCGACCCCTGCAATATAATCTGTACTCGCTAATGAATTTAATTGACTCTCAGGGGACGGCGGTGCTGCCATAAATTATTGTTAGTCTGCCTGAATTAGCTCTTTGTTGGATTTAATGATTTTGTGTATGTATAGTGTTTATTGGAGCGTGGTTTGGGTTAAAAGTTTTGAGCTTGTCTGGGTTTTTATTTTTGTATCGACCTATTTAATACCACTACTATGGTCATGGGCAAAGGTCTTTCACACATCATTCTGCACATTTTAGAGTTTCGCACCCACATGGTAACCAATGTATCCCGATTACTAAGCCCGTCCGTCCGTCCATCTGTCTGTCAGCGCGCGAGCTGTACCTCAAGAACCGCAATAGGTACTCAGACCTCAAGGCCGACTGGTCGGCCCGCCTCTGTGCACCTTCAGCCGGTCGCTTCTGTAAACTTATCGAAGCGAAATGATCACGAAGTGAGCTCTCAAATCATGTAATCAAGATGGAATAACATCACCCAAGCCTTCACGTCGACATGTTGACAGAATCGACCAGCAGCTGGTCGATTCTGTGTTTACAGTGCACAACAACACTCACAACTCACCGATTGAGATGTTTAACTCCCCCTGGAACGTCATAAAGGGGCACGTGTGGAAATATAAGCGCCACCACCTTGTGTCCTATATGATGGGGGCAGCGGAAGTCACCGAGTCCGTCGTCGCTGGTCCCATTTTGGGGGGCCGGAAGAGGGCATTATCTGCCCTCTGCTGACGCCCGTGCGCCTGCTGTGGGCCGGAAGAGCACTCGAAATCTCCCTCTCCCTTTCCGCTGCCTCCTTCTGTGACATGATATTTTCGCAAAAGGAGATCTGCTCTGCCGACCATGGAACGAATCACGGCGACGCTTCTCACATCCGAAACATAGGCTGCGCACGCCATTTCCTCCCGACAATGGACGCTGTGATTCTGATTACCGAGCGGCTGGCTCCCTGTCTATGCGATGCCGTAACCCTGAATGACATGGAGCCGTGCCTCCTCCCGGGCCGGTCGTCGAGCATCGGGCGTAACGCCTCAATGGTGACGAGGCCGACGGTACAGCGCAGAAGCCAGTCCCGTAGACACTTCATTTTGTACTACAAACGGTTTTATGAGCGTCTTGATATCTACGTCTCGCATTTAGAGGCAATCCCTTGATATCATATTACCTTTAACTTGGCTAACTTCTTTGCATGTTGTTACTAAGTCTGAAATTATTATTATTCCATTTATTCATATAATTACATATTATTTACATTTTTAAATATTTATTATTATTATTATCTAACAAAACGTCTCAAAATTGTATTTGCGTCAAGCTTCCACAATCGGCTCTTATGAATATTTCAGAAATAATCATTCTTTCGAACTACATGAACTTAGAGGGCTATATTGATGATTAAAATGGTTATAATTCTTTAGATAAATACGCGTTACGGTCGCAGATCGCATTTGGTCCACATACAGCTTCACACTGACCGGCAAATTGCAAAAAACATAAAAATATTTGAATTTCGCGGGCTACCCTGGAGCATCCACCTTAATAAGGATCACATAAGTAACTGCATTATGAAAATGTCATCTAGCTTGTTTGTAGGTCAAATTAATAGTACCTAAGTAGGTAGTAATGTGGTGCTATTCCCCTCGTGGTGGTAAAAACCTTGCCGTGAAAACTTGTGAGCTGTCAGTCCATACAATCAAGGTGGTATGACACACACATGCAGCTTCAAACTCAATCCACTAAAATTTAACGGGCAGTTCGGCTGTGTTGTGTTTGTTCTGTGTGTAAAAATCTTACCGGGTAGACTAAGCTGAAGTGAACTTGAAAAAAAAACATTTTATTCGAGTAAAAATGTACTTACCTACTTATTTAATGAGTTGTCAGTTCCAAGCATGAGGAAAGCAGAGTTTACATCAAGCTAACTTGGCCTAGTTTTAACTGTGAGATGTTTACAGAATCTACTGGCAGGTTATGATTTCGCACGGTCTATGCCCAAACCAAACACCTTATAAAAAATAAAACACAAAACAGCACAAAATTTTACGCTTAATTTCCGATTACGCGCCCCCGTCCCTAGGGTTATTACAGCATATGTCTAAGCGCGCGTATAATTATCCGCAATCAACTGGGGATCATCCCTAGTGATTTGATGTCCCCTCACTACTCACTACAGGTGATGTGACAAATTGGGTATTGTAAAATGATACAGCAAGGGGTGCTAATAAAATAATTTTAGTGGATTTTTGAAATGATTTTGTTTTGTAATTTTAACAGCTTGATACCTAGTCTTTAGTTTCATTTTAGTTTATTTTCATTTCAAATTAGGAAGATTTATGGCGAAATCCTAAATTATGTTTTTTTTTCGAGAAAGGATTTTGAAGAACGTCGTTTGAAATACGAGGGCATTTATATTGTTATTGCAGTCTCTCCGCTCTATTTCTCTACTGCAATGACAGTTTGCAGTTTGCTCCATTTACTACTCTGTCAAGAAAGTACCGGGAAAAGATCAATAATACACAAAATGTCTGTTATTCATCCAAATTTATTTTATCACCTTCAAAGTATGCTCCTTTAGAAACGATACACTTGCGCCAACGAATAATCCATTCATCAAAACATTTTTTAAACGCTGCTTCCGGAATTGAGTTCAGTTCTCGCCGCGAATTCTCCTTTATGTCTTCTATCGATTGAAAACGGAAGCCACGAAGTGGTAATTTGAGTTTAGGAAAAGAAAAAAGTCAGCAGGAGCCATATCTGGTGAATATGGTGGTTGCTGGATGGTATTTGTTGAGTGTTTGGTTAAAAATTCGTTCACAATGATAGCCTTGTGCGAAAGCGCATTGTCGTGGTGCAAAATCCAAGAATTTTCTTTCCACAAATCTGGCCTTTTTCGTCGAATTTGCTCTCTTAAACGCCGCATAACGCTCAAATAATATTCTTTATTTACCGTTAGACCTTCCGGTAAGAATTCAGAGTGCACAACACCGCGATAGTCAAAGAAAACAGTCAACATGACTTTGACTTTTGATCGACTTTGGCGTGGTTTTTTCGGTTTCGGTTCAGTTGGAAGGCGCCACTCCGAAGCTTGTTGACTAGTTTGCATGTCAAACTCGTAAACCCACGTCTCGTCACCAGTAACAATGCGTTTCATGAATGTTGGGTCCGAACTGACTCGTTCTAGCATGTCCTCAGCGACTTTCATGCGATTGAGTTTTTGGAGAAAATTCAGATCTTTTGGGACTAGCCGAGCAGCAACATGTTTCATACCCAAATGATTAGTTAAAATGGTACGGATCGACTCGTGAGATACAGAAAGTTCGGCGTTTTTTGTACATTATGAAATTCGCAATACACACTATATATGATATTACTAAAACCAGCACTGTATTTAATATAAATAACAGATGCAACTCAAACTCCGCGCCAAAATGGAAAACAGTTGTGCCAATCTAACAACTACAAAAAAACAAAAATTTGAATTTGGAACCATAAACAAATCATCCATTCCCGATACTTTTTTGACTGAATGTATATGTACTACTACTTGACCAGCGCAAATTCGTCTCCGTCACAATTTTCATTAGGTACTGCTCCGCTCCTATTAGTCTTAGCGTGATGATATATAGCCTATAGTCTTCCTCGGTAAATGGGCTATCTAACACTGAAATATTTTTTCAACTCGGACCAGTAGTTCCTGAGATTAGCGCGTTCAAGCAAACAAACTCTTCAGCTCAATATATTCGTATAGATTTTTGTAACTATGAGAAAACATCAAATGACTCCTTTCACTATGGGCAGAGCGGAAAGGAGTGTCACACTCTTACTGACTAAAACATATCAGTTTTCCTCCTACTGGCCTGTGTTCCAGGGCCGCGGTGACTCCTAGGAAAAAAATCCGCAACCGTATTTCAATTCTGATGATTTCCTCGACCTCCTCCTTCTACCTTAGAAAACACTAAAAAAATTAAATACTTATCTATCTGTTAGTAATTCTAGTCCTGCAAATTTTAGTAGTGAGGTCAAATCAAGACGATCTACCTACTAACAGTTTAAGAATCGCCAACAGCAACTCTCACAGCCGGTAATCACGATCAATTCTCGCTTCATCTCAAGTGTAGTCAAATTATATTCAGTTGAAAAGTCTCATAGGGACTTTTCACGCCATCTATCTTTGAGACGAGTTACTAAAACAATGGTATAGTACCATTCATACTTACTAGATGGCGTTAAACTCAACTATCTATTTTAGTGATGGCAATAGTGTCGACAAAAATACATCGACAAAATGTTGTAGGGGCTTAAAGGTAGGGTATTTTTAAATAAATAACTGTGAACACCAATATATTTTGTCGTCATTTATTCATAAAGACAATTCAATAAATGAACGCACTAAATTACAATAATTTTGAGATATGTCACTTAAATACTAATCGGTGGTGATTATTGTGGTTTTATTAAATATAATTGTTATAATTTTGGTGTTTTATAGTTTATTTCTCCTTAAAAGCGAATTTTCGGATGGTATGTGTCTGAAGAATAATTTTTAAAGGTTTAAAACCTTGAGAGAAGAGTTAGAGTGGGACAATAAATCCATAATTTCACCACCTTTGCGTTATATTCATAATTATGTATATAATAAGCTACAATACTCGCTATTGATATAGATCAGTTACTGGAAGACAAATCGTATGGCTTTTAATATTTTAGTACAATATCATTTAATACAAATGCACCGATATGTACGTTATGCTACCAAACTATTGAGGGAAAAAATCTACAGGAGTACAATACAAAATATTAGGAAAATAGAATTATATTTTATTTATTTTCTCATCTAGTAGAAAAAGTTTTCAGAAACATCAGAATTCTTAAAATGAATTTAATTTATTTTATTAGATAGTTAGAGCCCGACCAACATTGGCTTTTTTTCGTAAATATTATTATCTGTGTTTCTCTTTAATTTGTTTTTGTGCAAAAAATAAATCATCTAAGTCGGTAAAAATGGCATTGCTGTATGCTATGCGTAAAAAAATTAGGAACCCACATTTTCAAGCTGTAAGCCTCTTTGAGCCCAAAAACGATCTCAAGTCGAGCTCTATATAAGAGTAAAATCTTTGAAGATGAAACAGTGCTATCCAAATCGTAAAATTCGAAAAGTGGCTTACTTAGTCAAGAAATATATACTATACAATAGAATGAGAAAAGCTATTGTAATGTAATATAATAAATATTTCGAAAAATTTAAACACACAAAAAAAAGCAAGGAGCTGTTGTCAAACAAAAGCTATGTACAGCTAAGCGAATACGAGGGACTATAATACTAACTTAGACTAGCCCTAACTCCATACAAATTATAACTTATGATATAACAATGATCACAAACGCATTTCCACATTAACTTATACATTATTAATAAACGATATGTGTAGTAATTGATGAGTATTAGTAGTAAATAATATAAAGTCTTTCGACTTTAAGATGAAGCGTAACACACAGCGAATCTTAACTAGCAAAACTTGGTACTAGTGTCCGAGATTATAATACCATTAAAAAATATCTCTATTACTCTAAAATATGCCTTTCCTATACAAACAACTTAAACACTAAAAGGTATAGTTTTAAAATATACGCCTATTCTATGCAAGCTGTAGAAAACTAAAAAGTTTAGAAAAAAAATATAGTATGGAAGATTCTAGAGGTAGTTCGACAATGGATACTCTGAGTTGAAAAACTTACGAAACGCAGATCGATACAATTATGAATATTACAAATAAATATAAAGTTATACTAAAAGTCGCATTCAGCAGTTATAAAATATGCATAAAAGATCATTTACCATCTAAAAAGTAATATAATTTGTATTCTATACATGTTTACTTAAATTTAATCACCTAAAACTATAAAAACACTAGTGTAACCAAGTTTTGCGCACACATACAACATCTATTCAGCCAATTGTCGTAAACGACGGCATTCAATAAAAACGTACTTATTGCTTGTACACGTAATAACGATCGTAGTATAAAACTACACCGCAAACAATCACAAATTAATATATTTTTTATTATAATTACAATGATATCTTAAATTAAAAAGTATATTTTATTATCATTTGATATGTATTTATGAGTAATGATCGATTAAACTATGATTATATGTTTAAATAATTCGAGTTCTTTAACTTAATTAATGTATAATTTATATGGGCTTAGTCAGGAATTCTTACCAGTTCCACTTCTTCTAGAAAATACAAAATACTTAATCTATGATTAAATAGATTTCTTATTATTTTCTTATTCCGAGGCAATGAAGCTCGGCGAGTCTTGGAGAAACGATTCAACAGACTTGAATCCCACAACGAAATGAATCAGAAAAGTACAGTGAAGGAGCAGGAAAATATATAATTTCCACTTCCCGACCATCGACTGATCATCCCGATTGATCATCGTTTATCAAATTGTACTTAGAATAACACTAGACCTTCAGATTTGTGTTTGTTCAAAGACTTTGTTTTATTTTTATACATATCACAACATTTTGTGAAGTAGGAAGCAAGTTTTTTTCATATTATTAGTTTTTATAACTTTGTTATAATCATTTGTTATTATTCATTTATTTATTTTTTTGTTAGTTATATGCGAATCCCAAACAAACATTTTTTCTTTTTTCCTTCGAAAGTTCGTAAACTTTTATTTTTGTATCTAAGTTTATCTTTCGATAACCCAGTAATCCTGGCTACACCCATAATAAAATTATTCTAATTAAACTATATCTAATGATATTTCAAATTATATGTAAGCCAATTTTCTCTTTAACACAAGTTACAATTAATAAAACTATCCTATTTACTTGGGGTTACATTGGGATTAAATACATTTTTACATCATACCAACCTTTAACAACACCTTTAAACAATCACTTAATATTTTTCTGATTATTTGAGAGATTCCTTGAATATACATATCGATATAAAACAGTTATTTGAATAATAGTTTTTATTGTAACTATTCTAATGTCAACATGTCGAGCAATCTTATCGATAGGCGCGCATCACTTGAAGTCGGTCAAAGTGAATATTTTTGCGCGCGAATTACGTTTTTATAATAAGTCTAAACTTAAACGTGACATTGGATAAAAATGGCACAAGCAAAAAAAAAACTCTTTTTAGAGTGTAAAATTTATTATTTTATTTAGAGAAAGACATTTTGTTCTTAAAACAGTTTAAGATTGAGTGAAACATCTACAAGACAAGCTCTCACTGAATTGATTCAAACCTTTTTGTCAAATCGACATTCTTTCTCATTCTTTACAAATTACAATTGACGAAAATATGACACTGTATTTAGGAATTATTCTAGAATTATTACAAAAACGTATTGTACAATAATCTCATGACATACACTTGTGGACACATTTAGGGGAACAGTTTATATTATTTATTTAATAAATAACTTATTGTACACCTTGTATTAAGCACGGGATTATATAAGTGTCTTTATTTGGATATGTAAGTATTTCAGTTTATCACGAAATTATTTTGATATGTACCTAGATAGGTTTTTTTTTTGTCTTTGAGCTCAATAATGTTTTATTTTTATTTGTGATGGGTTTGACAAAGTCTAGGATGGAGAGAGCTTACCCAGAAGGAGCCTGTTCACTCTAACTTTGAAGAGATTAGGGTTGTAAGCGTTTGGAAACACGACGCAGGCAGAGAGTTCCACTGCTTTGCTGTGCGCATTATAAAAGACGTTTGGAAACGCTTAGTGCAAATTGGTGGAATAGCAACAAGGTAGTAGATGGCGTCTGGATGTCTAATTTAAAAAAGCAGTAGCAGTCCCCTAAATATGTGCATAAGTTTAAACAATGCACAATATCATTAATAAATCTCACTTGATTCTTAGTTCTTACATATAACAACAGTTTGGTCTACCGTACTAAGAAATTTAACCACTTGGCATACAAGACAATCTTTATAGATCTCACTATATCAACGATCTACTTCAAACTCGCTTTTATAAATATTTTTTGAAAAAAAGTTCTTTTCTTTTTTCAAACAAACTCAGAAAGAAGGTTTAAATTCAAGGTTAAAAAGTCATCTTTCGATTTGAAAACAATAAAAAAAGATAAAATCAAGAATAGAAGGAAAATTTTCATTTTGTTTAGAAATACACTTTCATTTAAGTGTAAAGAAGTTTACCTTGAAAAGAAAAAATATTTCAATTAGATCAATTTGATTTTTTTGTGAATTTAGTATGTACTATCTAGGGTCAATTTATCTAACTTGATGAAAAGTAGTATTCTTTTATTTATTATCTTCAAATCACGTACATTACTTCAAATGTCATTTTATAGATTTAATAAGTTATTTTTTCTACAACTGAGAATCTCTATGGCAACATTACTACTTCAAACAAATTCTAATAATGAATAACCCAAACAGAACTACCAACTTTAAAAAAAAAACTGGCAACTTTACGAAACAACCCAAAAAAATATTCAAATTTATATTTCGAACTCTCGGCTTTTCGGTGTTTCCCGCCTATTCCATAGTGTCATACTGTACCTTCTTGACTTTGAGGTAGCGCCAGGCGGCGTAGGCGCAGAGCGTGGCGGCCGTGGCCAGCGCCAGCGCGGCGCCCACGGCCACGGGCGCGGCCTCGGCGCGGGCGCGCGCGGCGCGGGCGCACGCCCAGGGCGGGCCGAACTCGCCGCCGCGCTTGTACATGAACGCTTGCAGGCGCATCTCGCGAAGATACAGTTTTGCGCGGTGGGTCGTGGCGGGACTGAAAAGATAAGTCGTTTTTTTTTATTCGTGCCAATGACCTTGTGCATATAAACGGAGCTAACTACCACTCTACGCGCCACTCCACTACCCGCGTTTTTATTTTTTTACAATATAATTAAAATATATTTTTAAAAAGTAACAAAACCAAATAAATCATTTTCGTTTGTATTGCAAAACAGTAAATATTTTTTTTATACTCTTTTGATAAAAAATGAAGGAGTAAAATGGTTTCATCTCAACGATTTTGAGGTGATTTGGTGCTTTTTTTTTCTTATCATGTGATACCGGTAGACAAATTCTGGCTAAACCAAATTTCGAATCGAAATCGATAGTAGGTTACTAACTATTTTTTTCTGATGTAATTTTTTGTTAGTGCCGACGAGAAGCGACTTCATCTGCACGCTGTTTTAAGCATTTTTCGAGAGAGCAGCCTTAATAGGCACGCGTTTGACCACTATCTCACCTCACGGTAAGCGATGATGTGGTCGAAGATGGAACAATAGCAGGCGCGAAATTGGATGGCCGATTGAGCAGGTTACTTGACAAATTGGGGTTTTACTGACCCGTTTGACACCAAATATGAAAGCGGTGCGGACCAAAATATGATCCACTTGTTGGAGTGTTCCAAGTGCCCTTACACCTGTACCATTGAAGATGAATGTTACTGATAGCGCAGGGCACAAGCTGTTCAAGGGTCCATCGACTGTTTTTTTTTTTTTATGGAAGCTGGATTACTGGCAATGTGAATGGAACGACATTTGACATCACGCTGACTCTACCTAAGTTTACACGATGAGATGTTGCCAGAATATACTAGCAGGACCCCTTTTTTATGGAGACATAACTGATTAAATAAGGTTCTTTATAAAACTCTGCCTGTGATGACAGGCGTGATATGATCTGTTATGATGATGAGGACAATCAGCTCCCATCATACCGAGGTGCTAACGCTGTTGCCTCGTCTTAAGCAATTCTCAAGTAGTTCATGTCAAAACAGTAACAAAAACCACGAGGGATTAGACCCGCGGTCCGACTCAGTCTGCAGCAGATGATGGTTATTTTCGATCGTGGAGGGAGAGCTCGTGGCTAAATACATAACAGCCACATTTAACCAATTAACATTTCATTTTTTTCACTATCTTTTCATTTTTATTTGTGTACCTGCTACTTATTACTTGTGTTTTCTTTGTCGCTGTGCGTTTTTGTCTGTACTGAATAAATGTTTTTCTATTCTATTCTATTGTAAAAAAAATCTCCAGCTATCTCATCATCTGCCTAGCCTTTTCCCAACTATATTGGGGTACAAACTGAATTCAGCTGAATACGAGTATTTTACGTGGAGCGGCTGCTTCCTACACCTAACCCATTAATTGGGTAACTCGGTAGTTCTTGGCAAAACTGGACTCAGATTTACTGGCTCGGACTGTCAAAGATCTCCAAATGACAGCCGAGACCAACGACTTCACGTGCCTTCCGAGGCACGGAGGAAACTCGGTATGGTCACCCATCCAGAGATCAACCTTTGTGTGTGTTGCTTAACCTCGAAGATCGACCCGTGCGGCTGTCATAGCCACGAGCTCGACATTCTCCAGCCATCTAATATGTCTAAAACCAAGAATTAAAAAGATAACTTTTTTGTTCTTGGTACAAAAAATATATAACGATCGAATAGAATTTTCGATCAGGTCACGTGTCCTGACGCGAGTTTAAATTTTTTTACCCATCACAAAAAAGTGCACAACGCCGCTAAAGAAGTTTTCACTTCAAAAACTCACTTGGCATCTTCCTCCGCCAGCTCGATGACAGTTTCCTCAGGACACGAGTAGGACTTCCCGACGGGCGTGGGGAACAGCAGCTCCCTGGAGTCGGTGCTGAGCGTGACCTTCCGGCCCTGGTTGGCGGCGTGCTCCAGGATGCGTGCGCTGGAGTTGTACGTGAGGCGCAGGCTGTCGGCGTACCAGCGCTCGCCGCCTGGGGTCTGGAAGAAGGAGGTGGGACTTGAGTGCTAGAACGGACATGAACTGCAGTGGCCTATATGGGGAAAGCCTGGTAGATGTCGCCCCGCATGAAGGCGCAGCAGGCGGTGTCGGGGCAAAGCCCCCTGACCGCAGTCGCACTCCTCAGCCCGTAAATACGGGCCAGTCGTTGGGTTGTAATTAGAATGCGGTTAGAATGTTGGCGTGCGTCTGTCACCATTTTCATAGCAACGAGTCGCACGCCTGTAATAGGGAATATACATTTTATCTAAAAATATAATACTAACAGTGAAAACAGAATCAAAATTACTCGAAAACCGGAGGAGATATAATTATTTTAAACAAATAAATCTGTCCCTCTCGCGAAAACGCCGTTTTCCATGGTAGTTGTATAGGCGTCATAGACGATGACGTCAAAGTTTACAACGGACTTCTCCTTCTAATTGTAATCTTTGAAGCTTTATAACTTCATCGCCGATGAAGGTATTTAAAAAATAACTTGATGACTGTTTACCTAATAAGTATTTCATTTTGCAAATAAAAAAATCGCATACATATTCCCTATTGGGTCACTGACGTGTTTTACTACAGGGGCGTCGCAACAATTCACAGACTACATAGAGATAGATTGAGACTGCAACAATTTGTCGCTTCTTCACGAACACCTTCGGCGGTCAGATCGGGCCGGGTGAGGCCCAGCGAGAACGACCAGCGACGAAGGTGCCGACTTTGATGACGCACCTGCAGCAAGGAGTGAGTGGCTCTCGTCCGCACCGATGGAATGGAATGGAATGGAATGGAGCGGAACGGAACGGAACGGAACGGAACGGAACGGAACGGAATGGAATGGAATGGAATGGAATGGAATGGAATGGAATGGAATGGAATGGAATGGAATGGAATGGAATGGAATGGAATGGAATGGAATGGAATGGAATGGAATGGATATGATAGGGACTGACCATTGAGATGCTAAACAGTGGGTCATTAGTTGCCAACGATACGATACCATCTTAGGAAAAAGGATAAAGTCGTATAACACAGTCATGTTTCTAGTTTTATTACAATTCCTTCACTAATTAATCGAAAAGAGCTTCGTTCCATCCGGGTGCCCTTTGACACCTATCAAGTTTTTTTTTTGTCGGTTGCCACTCGCAGTTCCAACCACTAAGAAGAGTTGCAACTACTTTACCGGACTTGCCTGTATGGGTCTCAAATGAATTTAAAGCCCCCAGCCGAGGCTATACAACTTAAAAACTAAAACTCCGCTCGCTGAGGGCACCTCCTGTGGGGTACGGACTTCGGCTCAACGGCCTCGATTAGGGTTAGGGGAATTTAACCGTTGCTAATTTTAAAACCGAAATAATATGGTGTTGTTACGAGTACTTTTCAAATTCTTCTCTTCAAAAGGTCAACAAAACTTTTTTACAAAAAATTAAAACAAAATAACCTCGGAAGAAAGAAAAGAACTTTAATTTCGGAAGTCGGTGTTTTTGGTTACTTTGTCGTTTTTTGAAAGTTTTTTATTTTTTAATTTTTAGTGGTACCTACCTGCCCATTAACAGCGTACCGGCACAATGTTATGTTCAGAACTGGTGTAAACACTAAAAAAATATGCAATTTCAGCACTCCCGGTCCATTTTCTATCATATATTGAAGAGTTCCGTCCATTGCCTACCTTGTTTTTCGTCAGAAATTGAAAATACTCTTCTAAACAAAAAAAGAATAATCCAAATCGGCTGAGAATTGGCGAAAATATCGCTGAACAAACATATTTAATGAGATCTCAACATCAGATCCTAATTTATACCTTCCATCATTAGCTCAGCAATATAAGATGATGATTACCAGGCACAAATATCTGAATTGCGTGAGAAAGTTAATGAAAAACATTGTTGTGTCTATAAAATTTGAGGGTTTCCCTCGATTTTCATGGGATCCCATCATCAGACTCTGACAATGGGACCAATCGAGAAGTAACCCTTTCAGATGAAACAAGAATTTTTCAAATCGGTTCATAAATGACGGAGTTATGAGGTAACAAACAAAAAAAAACAAACGAATTGAGAAACTCCTCCTTTTTTTGAAGTCGGTTAAAAACAAGGTTAAAGTGTAAATTATGATAGCTTTTCCCATTTTAAAATCGTACAGCATAACCCAATCACCCAAGTCTCCCTGTGAGGTGTTCGTCTATTGAAGCCTGAATTTAAATTACGTCCTAACGTTCCCTTTCATTTTAAAAGTTGTCCAATTTTAAGCTACACAATAACATGGCATAAATAAATGCTACTACATAATTATGCCATGAAATCACTTACTTTAGAAAACGAGAACTCTAGCGCGAAGTCTTTGAAGGTCAGCAGAAGGGTTTCCGCATCACTCTCCTTACATACGCCAGCGACGTTGGCGTTGTTCGGGACGAATGTATTTGCATCCTGGAATTAGAAAATAACAAATGACAAATTGTTAAGTAGTACTGTTTCCTTAATTCGTTCCTGTAAAGTCTTAGGCACGGTGCCATGATCACCATGACCATTTATAGACGTACTGTGCTTCGTAAAATAATAATGGGTCGGTCAAACTGTAGTCGGTAGAACTTAAAACATAAACCAGTGACCAATAGCTAGTCTACACAGTGCAAGCTGCTGACTAAACAGTAAACGGCTACTCATATGCCAGTAGCTCGGCTCGGCCCAGCTGTCTACATGATGGATGATAGTAGATGCCCAGTCTCTTGCGAGCCGTAGCACACAAAAAATACAAGTTTCGCTGCCTGGTTCGCCTTTTAGTAACTCGCACATGGCAACAGTAGTGCTATTCTGTAACAACATTTTCGTATCTCGACAGCGGAATCCGTAGTGAGTATCAATTTACGTCAAACGTAAGACCTTTATGTTGTGTGCAATAAAGCTCACTTTGTGAGGTTTTTCACTCAGGTGAAGCTCGATATCGAGATGGTTATTTACAGAATAGACTAGCAGATCGGATATCACTCGCATCGTTCGGACGCGTACGGCAGTAGCTCGCCAGCTCGCCAGTGTCAGCCAGCCAGTTGCGAGCGGAACCTGTATTTTTTGTGCGCTGCGCCTGGCAAGAGACTGGGAAGCTTTTATCATTCGTGAAGACAGCTAAGGAGAGCCGAGCTACTGGCGTACGAGAAAGTAATCCGAGTAGCTCTCTACTGTCTAGTCAATAGCTCGCACTGTGTAAAATAGCCATTTAGTGTGTACTAGTCCAATAAATGTTTTTATAGAAGGAGTTAAGCAAACTACTAGTTCATTTGAGTAACAACACGGTGAAATAATTAAGATATGTTCTTATTATAATTGAGGTTCATGTTCGAGCACTGTTCCAGAATTTTATCGTATTAAAATTTTATCTGAAGCATAATTAAACTTACAAGCTATCCATTCCACACGTTGTAAATCAGTGGGATAGATGTTACTTTTAGTATGCCTAAGTTCTCATCATCTGCCTAGCCTTTTTCCAACTATATCGGGGTCGGCTTCCAGTCAAACTGGTTTCAGCTGAATACCACAGTTTTACGTAAAGCGGCTGCCTACCAGACCTCCACAACCCATTAATTGGGTAATACGGTACTTCTTGGCAAGACTGGAGTCAGATTCTTCTGACAATCCGTAACGACTGCCAAAGATCTACAAATGACAGCCGGGACCAACGGCTTAACGAGCTTTTCGAAGCACGGAGAAAACTCGGCATGTTAAGATGGTCACCCATCCACAGACCAACCTTGGCAAGCGTTGCTTAACCTTTAAGATTGACCCGTGTGGCTAAATACCAACGTATTTAGCCACGAGCTCCTCAAGCCATATACCTAAGTTCTATTAACAGTAAATTCTAACATTTAACTAAGTTCGCCTTAGACTAGACTACGCTCCTACAGACACTTTATCATAACCAATGTATACGCTTATACGCCCTGATATTTACAACAAAAGTTTATCAAAACACGCTAATTAATTAAAACCGTGCTGAACTTTAAGCTATAAGGTTAATTACTTAAACCACCTACATGATTTATGCGTTCAAAGTTCACAACTTCATACATTTAATTTTATGCTCCAACAAATTCTAGAAACTTTAGGAAGTAAGTTTAACCTTATACTAGACTATACAACCCACCCTGACTTCGTTTGGGTAGCAGAGCATAACTTAAGCTACTTAACGGTATGATTTTACCGACATCTTAAACAACTATCGTCATATTGTAGCCGATTTACACAAAATACTAACACAGTTTGTAAGTCCTAATACTAACACCATATGGATGATTTCCGAAATATTTTTTTATTATTATTATTATTTATTTTTTTATTTATAAATCACTCTGTCCATTGGTGAAAACTGTATGAAAATCCGTTCAGTACTTTTTGTGTTTATCGCGCACAAACATACAGACGTAGCAAAGGGACTTAGTTTCGTAGTAAGTAATGATAGTGACGTCAATGTGGTCTTAGAACTAATTAAATGGCCTGTATTGTAGTGGGAATAATAAAACAACCTGCTTTGGCTTTCCCAACTATATTGGGGTCAGCTACCAGTATTTTACCCCACAACCCAGTATCTAGGTAACACGGTACCCCATGGCCACTGGCGATTTTTGTGAGATTTTCTGGTTTCTGACTAATGGAACGACTGTCAAAGATCTTAAAATGATTTCCAAAGCACGGAGGAGACTCAGCTTATAATTAATGTTCACCCATCCACGGGCCAACCCTGGCAAGCATCGCTTAACCTCAAAGATCGACCCGTGCGGCTGTTATTACATATTTAGCCACGAGCTTCTCTGGGAATAGTATAAGCCAATTCATGAAAATTATAATCTTACAAAGTTGTTTATATTCTTCTAGGCAATGAATTTGGCAGTCATCTCTACCTAAGGGAATCATAAAACGGTTTTACGATAGTGTCTGGAATTTGCCGGTACAGGAATTGAGGAATTAGTAATATTCAGAGGAAACTGGAGCAACAATAACACATGCTCATTTCGATCAAGGTAGCCGATCTCAAGACTTTAGTAGAATCATAAATATTAATCACAAAGTGAGGAGCTCGTGGTTAAATAATAACAGCCACACGGGTCGATCTTAAGGGTTAAGCAACGCTTGCCAAGGTTGGTCTGTGGATGGGTGACCATCTTAACATACCGAGTTTCCTCCGTGCCTCAGAAAGCACGTTAAGCCGTTGGTCCCGGCTGTCATTTGTACATGCAGGCAGTCGTTACGGATTTTCAGAAGCCAGTAAATCTTTTTCTTTGACTGGAAGCCGACCCCAATATAGTTGAGAAAAGGCTAGGCAGATGATAAATATTAATCACAAAACAATCTGTCAAATTTCATTATCATCTTTATCGCTAGCGCATTCCTTCTTCTTATCGTGTGGGCAGTAAGGTCAAACGACCCCACACACCCTGGTGTCAGAGTTACTAAACCGCCTCAAGGGCCTCTGACATGGTTTATTTGACGACCGCCTTTGGCGGCCGGAACCACCGGCTTATACATGCCTTCCGAAGCAAGGAATCGTCTTTTTATCAGACAATCAGGTGATTCAAGCCTGCAATGTCCTAGCCAAACTGAAAACCTTTTTACAAAGGCTCCCCGTGGGAATCGAACCCACGACCACCGGGTCACAAGGCAAACGCCTAAACCACTCGACCACGGAGGCAGTTAGGCGCATTAGGGTCATGGTTAATTGGGAAAATTTGACAGTTACAGTTAGCGTGATAAGCATTCTGATTCTGCTAAAATGATCTTTATAGACCCGCTGAGGCTCTAGACAATGTGCTATTCTATTAGCGATGGCGTTTATCAAGGTGCCAAAATATAATATTAGGGCTTGATCACGTGACATTTCACGTCAATTCTATATATTTTCGGCCTTTTAACACTACCGCCTGGCAGAATGTCACTTGTCTATAGCCTCTGGGAGAAATCAGGTGCATGACCAACGGCTTTACGTGCTTTCCGAGGCTTGGGAGTATCACACCTACCAAACTGTGCTACTCTTAAGACATTCCTAATGGAAAAACTCAATAACACACCCTGGCCAACTACACCCAGGCCCCCCGCTCACGAAACCAACAAAGTGGTCTAACAAACATAACAATTTTAATATTACATAGTAATTTATATACTCACAGCTCTCTCATTGAGTTTGGTAACGTAAGATATATCTAGAAGCGCGTCCACCATCAACAGGATACATGTCTCTCCGTCTCTGCCCAGCAGTCGATATGTCGCTGTGTTCAGACTTCTTTCCGTTACTGCTTCCTGTAATGAAAAAAATATGTTCTAAGAAAACTTCTCTTACCTGTTTAGGGCGCATTTGCATTTATTTAGAAGTAGCAATGCCATATCGTAAAATTGCTATTTCAAGAACTGGTCATCAATTACAAGAAATTTTTGGACGCTTCATGAAATTACCACCTCAAAGCTAAACTCGACGACAGAAAAGGGCTCCTATTTATGTCTGAAGGGTCAAAGGATCCTTACATAAATGGAATGACGGGAGATAAGTTTGCTTAGTTTACTCGCGAACTCTGGCTTCCGTCATCCCGAACTTAACCTATTCGTGTCGGGGTGTCCTAAGTTCCCGAAAACCTAACCAAATCTAACGACGATCACATCATGAAATGGCCAATTTTACAATATGGCCATGACAACGATACTCAAAAGAAAAAAAATTGAATTAGACAGTCTTAACATCCACAGCAACCTTCAAAGCAAGAGTGAACAGGCATCTTCTGGGCACGCTTGCTCCATTATAGACCTCATCCATCGCTTTCCATCAGGATTGATTGTGGACAAGAGCAAGCCCATTCCTTAATAAAAAAATAAAAAACCCTTGAAGCCATTGTATTTTGCTCTCGTAATTTTAAGGAGTGCTCGCATTCACATTGAAATACTTCAACTATCAAAACCACCCCTGATTTTCCTACATTTTGACAAGTTTTCCAAACTGATTGTAGCTGACATGATACTCGTATTGCGACTTGTAGTCAGCCTCACTACACTTTGCTATAAGGCTAACAATTTATTTAACCTTGGCATGAGATGCAGCTCTCAGTAATATTGTAATTTCTTATGATAATACTGCATTCATAACAAAGTCGTTGTTAATAACAATAACATGACCTTGTTATCAAATCCTACTGCAGCATAGAAGCTATCAGAAGGAAATGGCGTATTAATATATTATGTTGCTTTATTTATTTTGGTTAGTCTAATTGATGGCTTATATTACACAATACATTCATGCGTTATACCTACATTTAGTTGTATGCACAAATAAGCACAAAAACAAATACAAAGAAATATAGCATAAATGGCCAATAACGGTGCTGGCACACCTTCGTTTGCTTTAGACTCAAATGTTAAAAAATAGTAGAAAACTCAAGTATTAGAGTAGAACAATATTGTAGATCCCTCATCCGACAAGGAAACAAAGCAAAATTGCTTTAGTGCCCAATGAAAATGGCTAACCTTTTGAAACAGCATTTCAAGAAAAGTTAGTACCATTATTTGTATTTATGCTAATCTATTTGTGTGTATTTTTGTATGTTTATTGTAGTTTATATCTTTATTGGATAGTGATATACACTAGTTAAGTTAGTGTAGTCTATTTTAAGTTTCCTTCTCTATCTCTCTACACACTGTGTCTACGTTTCTTATCCCACTCTTCTGTCGCAGGTCTGCTGGAAGAAATTTCTATTGAAATAAGCAGCACCTCTGGGCTCTTTTGTTTGTATGGTATTATTTTTTGTATTGTGTGTACATAAATAAATTATCTTACCGTGGATCCTCCAGGAGCGACAGTCGTCTTGCTGTACTTCGTGACCCTCGGCCTCCGTGTGGACGCCTGGCTGTCGAGTTGTAGGCTCTGCACTGAGCACACCAACAACACTGCCAACACACACCGCATAGATATTATCACTCTGCACTTTTTTGAATAACCTCTAGAGTTTACTAGATGACTCTATTTGCACGTTGTTGAATAACCCTCTAGAGTACACCTTGATAACACTATTTACATTTTGTGGAATAAACTTCTAGAGTTCACTTAATAACCCTATTTGCATTTCTTTGAATAACCCCCTAGAGTTCACTAGATGACACTATTTGCACGTTGTTGAATAACCTTCTAGAGGTCACTTGATAACTCTATCTGCATTTTGTTGAATAACCCTCTAGATTAGACTTCACTTGGCAACTCTATTTGCATTTCTTTGAATAACCCTCTAGACTAGAATTCACTAGGCAACCCAATTTGCACTTTATTGAGTAATCCTGTAGAGTTTTATGTAACCTTATATTTAGAACTGGTTTGATTGACCTTCCGTATTTATAAACTAGTTAAACTGATTAAACTAATAAATATTTTAGTTAATAGCCCTAAATGTACACAAATTTATCTTAAGACCCAAATAATGTCACATCCCCCATTGTTAATTTTACTAAATACAGTAGGTACAGGTGTGACATTCCCCGATTCCAGATAAATTAGAGTTTTCAACATTAGTTCACAAAAAATCCGTCTTTACTAGCACTGAAATATGAGTATATTCGTTTTAACCATGCACATTACAAAATATTATCACTGAATTCCTCAAAAAATTTAAACTACGCTATTCTAACTGAATATTTTAAAACAAACAAGACAGTGTTGTTAGATACTGTATGGTGTACAAGACAAGATTGTCAAGTGCATATAATAGCGTTGATTTGTTAAGTGATGGACTTCGTTTGTATCGATAAAATTTAAAAATATCTACAATCAAACATCGAACTTCGATTTACTTTGTCTATTCTTTAGTCCTTTTTTAATCAACCTTTCCCACTGCTGGGCAAAGGTCTCCCCTAAAACCTTCCTTCCCTGATTTTTATACTTGTATAGAAAAAAACAAAGACTTTTTTAGTCTGCAACGTAATTTGTTCTAAAAATAAACATAGTCTTTCAACAACACGGCATTTCAACGCAAAAAAACAGCTCTTTTCTAGCCTTTTTCTTACGCAACCAAGACATTACATTACACGTCGCAAGACAAAATAAATGTTCTTTTCATTATGTCTACCACACTGTAAAGGGCATAATCTGTCTTATACATACGTCTGACCTAGATTTGTGTGTTCAACAAGAAGCTCAGCGTAAGATTAATATTTTCCGTAAAAGCCCTCACATTCAGAAGCGGATTCAAAGTAAATGATTAATGATAGCGGTCTGGTTTTAGTAGAAAACATCTTTGTGTTGCCGCATGTTTAATTAAATTATCAAAAATGCTTCGTCATCGGTGTAAGAATAGATGTTTTGAGGTTATTTTTGTATGTTACGGTTTTTTTTTTTTGATAATGTAATTTATAGGTTACTTTCCTTTATTTTTTTGGGTAAACTGAATTACTATTTACAAATAGTGAAAATGTAGGTAAATGCAATGGAAACCATACAAATGCGAGTTAATGCCCCTGTTATTATGACTATGATGATGATATAAGTTATGACCCAGGTCATTCGTATACCATACTAGCTGACTCAATAAACGTTACTTTGTATTGTATATACCTACCGAATATACACACAAAATTTCATGAAAATCTGTCGAGCTGTTTCGGAGGAGTTCAGAAACAAACACCGTGACACGAGATTTTTATACATTAGACTAGCATAAATACCGAATTAAATATTTGTAAACAAAAATATTGGTTTAACATTAGTTTCAAATAAAATAAAATAAAAACACTTACAGAAATAGTTTGTTATAAACATTACATACATTTTGCGTGTAGCTATTAAAACAAATGAAATACAGAACAAAAAATCAATATGAAATAAAAACTATCGATAAGTTTCAGATAACGTGCACATCACTTAGCTAGTTAATCCATTGTGGAAAAGTTTATAGATAGAACGAGCTACACGATTGATGGCTTATATACAACTGCTGGCCATTTAGCAATTCAGTTTACGAAATAACTGTAGCATACCTATATGGCCAAATACATTTTCTATCTGTTTATTTATAATATTAGCAAGTAGGTCCCACTTGGACCCACTTGACTATTAGCGTATAATAGTCAAGTGGGTCAGATGATGTTGGTCACAGACTGTACGTAGAAAATTAACTATACCAACAGCATAGCAAAAATTTAATAAAAAACTTTTTAACAAAAAAATACTATAGTTTTTTTAATTTTCACTTTTTAGTGGTACGCAGGTACCACTAAAAAGTGAAACCACAAGCACAGCGTGCCGGTGTGATATTATGTTATGAACTGGTGTAAACAATCAACAGACATGCGATTTCAGAAATCCCGATCCATTTGCTATCATTTATTGAAGAGTTCCGTTGCCTACCTCCGAAGTTCTTGATCAGATCTTCACCAAATTGAAATGGGACCAGTCCGAGAAAATAGTCTTCCAAACGTAAAAGAATCATCCAAATCGGTTAACAATTGGCGAAAATATCGCTGAACTAACATTTTTCATGGGATCCCATCATCAGATCCTGACTTATACCTTCCATCATCAGCTCAGCACCATAAGATGATGATCATCAGGCATAAATATCTGAATTGCATTAGAAAGTTTATGAAAAACAGTGTATGTGCTTATAAAATTTGAGGGTTTCCCTCGATTTTTATGAGATCCCATCATCAGATTCTGCCTTGGTGACAATGGGACCACCTCAGGAGTATAGGCTTTCGAATAGAAAAATATTTTTTTAAATCGGTCCAGAATTGGCGGATAATTCGGTGAACAAACATAAAAAAAAAGAAAAAAAAGAACATACATACAGCCGAACATAGAACCTCCTCCTTTTTGAAGAAGTCGGTTAAAAAGGGAATCAACATCAACTATTCCTCCAGATTGATGATCACGCAAATGCAAGGCAAGATGTGAAGATTACGCGAGATAGAGTCGGTAGAGACTTGACCCAATACTGACCAAGTCTAGAACAAGTCAGCGCGGTCCAAAAACACGTTCGATTGACGAAATATTCCAAGTCACTACAAACCTCTTTTTTATTGATGAGAAATCATCAAATGAGTCCTCCCGTTCTGGGCGGAGCAGAAGGGAGTGTCAGGCTCTTACTGACTGAAACCCTTTGCGTTCCAGGGTTGTGGTGACTCTTACGAACAAATTCCGCAACCACGACAAACACCTGAAAATGTGATGACCGAACCGGAAAATATAGCAGACGAAAGGAATGGCATCCAAAAGCCTAATGCCATCTTAAAACCGGAGTAGGTGATTATGGGGTGCATGATGAACTTACTGGTCTGTGCAGCATCAGATTTAGATTACCTCTGGCCAAAGTGAGAGCAAAAAACAAAAAAAAAGCATCAGCTAGTCTATTCTGGAAATAACTATTTCGGTATCGAGCTTCACGTGAGTGACAAAGATCACAAAGTGAGCTTTATAAGACACAAACACAACACAAATGTCATAAATGACATGTATACGAACTCGATACTCACCTCGGATTCCGCTGTCGAGACACGAATATGTTATTACAGAATAGCACTACTGCTCCTTAAAATTCTTCAATTTAAATAAATGAAAATGAACTGCCAATACAGAATACAGCATGAATAAATAAAACCTTGATTCAGCAAATGAAGTACTGCATAAAATATGAAAAGTTAATTTAATACATATTTCACTAACGAACGTCAGTTTGGCTGTAAAAATAAAACGAAAGAACGGACCTCGTAATACGTTCGGTGCAAAGGTAAAAACTCTATAATAAGTAACCCTATATGAAACGTAAAAGCATCGCAGATTCCATTCGTTAATCAGGATTAGTCTGTCTGTCACTTTCTGGAGACTTATTTTTAAAAGCTAGCTTTTAGCTTGTGCCCGCAGCTTCATCCGCAAAATTTCACCGTGTATGAAATACTGGTATTCAGCTGCTGTTGGAACTTGCTTAGACTGGAAGCCAACCCCAATTTAGCTGCGAAAAGGTTAGGCAGCAAATAAATCATATTTGACTTGGCACCTAGTCATCTATTAATTACAGATTTTTCCACAGAACTTACAGGTTCTGTTCACACCTCTGCCTACTCTTTCAACAAAAACAAGCGTGATGTTATGTTGAATTGAAATTGTGTTCCTACATTAACACTGACTACTTTGATATTTGGCAGCTTATTTACAAAATAATAATTGTTGGTAATTGCGCCAAACCGCAGCTCGAAACCATTGCAGTAGGTACCTTATAACTTTTGATTTAAATGACTTATAATGGAAATTCTCTTTAAACACTACAGAGACACAGATATTTCATTTAGAGAGGGCAAATAAAAATGGATAGTGTGATAGAGTGTAGCAGTGATATAAAGGAAATTATGGTCAGTGATAGCGGCAGATGGTTGCCAGAACAGAATGCACTAAAACAAAGTTATGTCAATGCTAACAAACGCTGATGATCGAGAAAATCTGTATTAACGCAAGCGAAGCTGGGGGCAAAAACTAGTGCTCTATAACCACTCTCGCGTTTTAGAATCTCTGATAACATCTCTCTCGTGTTTTTCGCTTAAAACATGCAATTAAGCCTGCGATGATTCCCATTCACTATAATCATAACCAGACTATTTAATATAATAACAAAACAACAATTTTTTAGAAATAAATTCATCAACAAAAGGTTCCTAATTCAACTGGCAATAGACACTAAATAAAAGAAAAAATTACGTTCCATTAAGTCCATTACCCATCGACCAATTAAAATAAAATAAAAAAAGTTTCACTGTCGCTTCACTATCAAAATAAAACAGTGAGAGGCCACCCAACAAATTAACAAAACACCTTTTATTTTCAGAGGTCGAGAGCCAATTCCCGATACAACGCTGTAATAGGGAAAAACAACAAAAAAACAGTTGTTTGTAGTGGCCACAGAGTACGGAACGCCGCGCCGGGTTTTACTAGATAAGCCATTGCTGTAATATTCAATCTACTCAGTCTTTTCCTAACTATGTAAATATACGATTTTATAATCATACTAGCTTTTGCTCGCGACTTCGTACGCGGAAATCCCGGGCTTTCCCGTTCCCTTAAGAATTTTTAGTGCTCCCCAAACAAGTTTTTTTTTTCTCTTTATTTTTTATGTTTTTTACTTTCTCGGGTCCCTCTTCCTAGAGACCCGGTCCTTTGGTAGGCGTACGAGGGGCCGAAGCCAACTAGCAGAGGCCTCTTTAGACATTTCAAATGGAATGGGACACCAACCGACGATTATCCCTGTATGCACTGTGAAAGTATACCCAAGGACAATCCCCGGTTGGAGCAGGACTATTGCAGAATATGGAAACAAAAGATGAAACGCTATGGGTTTGGCTGGTTTAGTGGACTAATAATCGTTTACTATGGAAGAACTATTGGCCCCTGCCAGACCATTGACAATTAAAACGGCTTTAAAATGGCAGGGGGTGACTTGCACACTCAATAAATGGGCCCCCCGAAAAGGGTCGATAGCACAAAGTAACGTAGCGCCAAGGGGGCAACATATCCTGAGGTGCTAGAGGAGTGGAGAGGTATACCACGGCTATCAGGACAATCCCGGAAGTACGGTCAAGATCCCTACCAGCACCTTACTGGATTATACATCCTTCTCCCGAGCACGTTTGCTCTTGCGAATCTCCACTCAGACCGGCCGATTAAGGTAAGAAAGTTCCTCTTTATTTATTATTAGGGACTTTTATACAATGTACATGCCAGTCCCATCGGACCTTATAGATATGTAAAACGTAACAACACAAACTTAATTAGACTATGAACAGCTGTAGAGTTAGGTGACGACAAAATATGATGGAACATGCCAACATCGTACATATTTATCTCAAGCTCTCCAAGTAGTTCCCCAAAAAAGTTGTCTTCGGTCACTCACTCAGTAATCTAAGACTTTATTTATTAGGATTTTTTATCCGGGAATAAAAAAGTTATTGGGATGCTTTTATTTTTTCTGACTTCTAACTACCGTAATGACTGTTAAAGATCGACAAATGACAGCCGGCCAACCGGAGACTTTTGTTTTGTAGGTACGTAGGTAATGGATGGTCACCTATACAAGGACCAAACTCAGCAAGCGTTTCTAGCAATGGTGGTCGGGATGTCTCATTTGTCTATGGTAGTTGCTTATAACTCGATAGCTGGTCACGTGAGCCCGATTCGGTTCAGTGACGAATTTCATTAGTCAGCACAGAATCTGGACACATTCAATTTTGAATATGTATGTGCCCCGTGTTATTGAATTTACCTTCAAGTTTTAGTTTGTAGCGGCATCAATGCCGCCACAAGAAAATACAGCGTAGCAAAATCTACATCGCAACAAAAATAACTGCAACACCATTGATCCCACCAGCAGCGAACTACTAACGAAATACTGCATCGCGGTGTTAGAGTTTCCCGTGCGATTTGAATATAAATACAACAATCCGAATATCAACTATCGGGCAGTTGCCCACCGGACACAACAACCTTCCGTCGTCCGGTCGGAGGAACATTCCTTTTCAATGAAGGTTCGCGGGACTTTACTCTCTGTTCCGCATACCTCTATAAGTTACAAGTGTGGCTTTTGGCTGAACTTTAATTTTCGTCATCGTGGTGAAATGTCACCAATCTTCCTAAAGGGTATCATCGTCCAATTACTGAATTGTGGAGATTAGATAGGTAGTAATATAATTCTAGCACTCAGCTACATCCATTTAGACAGAAAACCTAATTTGGTATTCAGCTGAATCCGGTTTGACTGAAAGCCGACCTCAATATAGTTGAGGAAAGGCTAGGCAGATGATGAATGAACGACTTTAGATTTTAATTAAGGCAATTGGCTCGCTTACGGAATCTCTTTACTACAACTAAGGGTTCACACAGACAAGCGGCACTTTGCCATCGGCAGATACCACTGCAAGCGTCGTCAGGCGGCAACGCGTCGGCGACAGCTGCAGTGGTATGGACTGGCAAAGTGCCGCTCGCCTGTAATAGCAATAACACAGAAATATCCCTGTATATAATCTGGACATTAATGTAGGTATAACAAGTAGGTACCAGTAGCGCTAGCCCGCTAGTTCCTAAAACTCTTTGTTTCGTCTAACCCGATTAGACTCGGTCACGTGCGATTCGATCCGACGAAGAGATTTCATTAACACCGGCTGACGAGAATCTCGATGGATCGGGATTTGTAGGTAGGTACGTGTTTTGAAAGTTAGACTTGGTTTCTAGGAATAGATGTAGGACTTAGAAGGTTGAAAATAGTTATAGAAGTTTGTTATGGCATTGTACTAGAGCGAATGTACAGAATGTGTAGGACATTACGGACTAGGTAAACTTGCACTCAGTCTAATAAAATCTTACTAAAATGATAGACAGCAGCAAGTTCAAATAAATGGTGTCAATTCACGGGGTTTAAAAGTCAAAATGGGGGTACCACAAGGCTCTATTTTGGGTCCTTTCCTCTTTCTAGTATATATTAATGATCTACCCCATCTTTTAAAAATCAACCTCATATGGTATTATTTGCTGACGATACGTCCTTAATTTTTAAGATAGATAGACGTTCCATAAATCTTGACGACGTAAATAACGCCCTACAGCAGGTCCAAAATTGGTTTACTGCTAATAATTTAGTATTAAATGGGAAAAAAACTAAATGCATCAGATTTGCCTTACCGAACGTTAAAAGAAATGATTGCGACATAGCATTGAACAAGGAGAAACTTGAATTCGTCGAAAACACGGTTTTCCTGGGGATTACGCTTGACTCAAGGCTACAATGGGGTCCTCATTTAACATCTCTTGCGGGACGGCTAAGTTCAGCAGCATACGCTGTCAGAAAAATCCGTCAATTTACCGATATAGATACCGCGAGGCTGGTCTATTTTAGTTACTTTCATAGTATCATGTCTTACGGTATCTTATTATGGGGACGTGCTGCAGACATCGAGTCTATATTTATCCTGCAGAAAAGAGCCATCAGAGCCATTTACAATCTCCGTCGGCGTGATTCCCTAAGAGAACTGTTTAAGGATATCAACATCATGACGGTACCTTGTCAATACATTTACGAAAATATTATGTATGTTCGGAAAAATCTTCATCTCTTTAGCAAGATTAGTGACAGGCATAATTTTAATACTAGAAATAGGAACAAATTAGATCAACCCCGATTCAGATTGGCCAAAGTACACACTTCTTTTATGGGGTACTGTATTAAATTTTATAATAAAATACCAGTTGATATTCTCGAACTGAATGAGAGAAATTTTAAAGCATGCATAAAACGCACACTATGTAGACAAGCGTATTATAAACTGGAAGATTATATCCTCGATAAAAACGCTTGGCTAAATGCTGGTCCTGCTCCACAGTCACAGCTGCTTAGGTCCACTTTTTAGGTTTCTATGTTTTTATATTTGGAAGAGATGCTCGCTCCTTTTAGAGGTTCTTACATTATTTCGTTTATTTATTCTTATATACATACAAAATATATTATTATATTAATTACTTATTTATTATTTTTGATGTAAGAACTTAATCGTTCTCTTTATTAATTTATTTTTCATTATTTGGTCATTGACAACCATAGTTTTGTGTAAAGTAGAAGCATATTTTTCAAATTTTGTAAATGTGAGTACCATGAAACCATTTACATTTTATGTGAGTAGTTATAGTTTTACTTGTTGGACATGAACGAGCATGGTGGTTGAGAGCATGTCATGCTCACTCAAATGTCTCGCTGATGGCGGCGCGTGGGTTTGATCATTCGGTTCCCTTCGAAATGGTTGAGCTGAAAGGTGCCGATTCACGCGTCATGTTCGTGAACAGGCGCCGTCGGTTGAGACTGGTCATCTCTTAACTGCCATTGGCTTATTTTAATCTTTATATTTAAAATTCTTATAATAAGCCCTTCTTTTTTTCCTTTGCATTGTCCTCACATGCAGAAGCAACAAGTATATGTAACTTGGAATGTTGTAAAACAGAACATGATTTAAAAGAGTGTCCGTGGAGTTTCTTGCACGTTCTTCTCCATAGAGATCTACGCTTTGGAACGTGCAAATAGCTTCCATGTTTTTGACTGACCGACCTTGACGTTTCAAAAGTGCCTGTGAATGGTTTATTTGAAATAAAATGCTTTGAATTTGAATTTGAATTTGAATGAAAAAATGTAAAAAAAGAAAGAGAGAATAAAAAAACTATTTAACAAAAGTGAAAGATGAAAGTTTTTTCATTTTTCAAGAACAGCGTGCCGGTGTAATATTATTTTATGAACTGGTGTAAACAATCAACAGACATGCGATTACAGAAATTCCGATCCGTTTGCATTTATTGAAGAGTTCCGTTGCCTACCTCCGAAGATCTTCATCAGATCTTCACCAAATTTAAACGGGACCTGTCCGAGAAAATACTCTTCCAAACAAAAAAAGAATCATCCAAATCGGTTGACAATTGGCGAAAATATCGCTGAACAAACATTTTTCATGGGATCCCATCATCAGATCCTGACTTATACCTTCCATCATCAGCTCAGCAAGATAAGATGATGATTACCAGGCACGAATATCTGAATTGCGTTAGAATAAAATTTGAGGGTTTCCCTCGATTATCATGGGATCCCATCATCGGATTCTGACTTGGTGATAATGGGACCACCTCAGGAGTATAGGCTTTCGAATAAAAAATGAATTTTTAAAAGCGGTCCAGAATTGGCGGAGAAATCGGTGAACATCCATAAAAAAAGATACATACAGCCAATCATAGAACCTCCTCCTTTTTGAAGAAGTCGGTTAAAAATATACTTAGCTCATACGCCATAAAACAAGCACGAGGAGTTACATAGAAATAATAATAAAAAATGGTATGCCAAACACTTTGTCTGTGCATCACAACTGCGCTAAAAATTGTACATTTCATCGATATGTCACAAAACGGTATAACCACAGAAATATTATATCTATGGGTATAACAGACTGATGCTATCTGACGCTATCGAGTTTCATAATTAAAGCTATAACTAAATCACACTCCCTCTCTCTATCAAAACATTTTTTCCTCAATTATCATTTTAGACGTAGGGAGGAGCTCGTTGCTAGATAAAAACAGCCGCTCGGGTCGATCTTCAAGATTAAGCAACGCTTGCCAAGGTTGGTCTGTGGATGGGTGACCATCTTAACATACCGAGTTCCCTCCGTGCCTCGAAAAGCACGTTCAGCTGTTGGTCCCGGCTGTCTTTTGTAGATCTTTGGCAGTTGTTACGGATAGTCAGAAGCCAGTTAATCTGACTCCAGTCTTGTCATGAAGTACCGTGTTACCCAGTTAATGGGTTGTGGAGGTCTGGTAGGCAGCCTCTCCGCGTAAAATGCTGGTATTCAGCTAAATCCGGTTTAACTGGAAGCCGACCCAATATAGTTGGGAAAAGGCTAGACAGATGATGATGATCATTTTAGACATAGGGATCTTGCGTGTTGCGGAATTTGTTCGAAAGAGTCACCGCGGCTCTGGAACGCAAAAGACGGATGAGATTTAGTCTGTAAAAGTCTGACACTCCCTTCCGCTCCGCCCAGAGCGGGAGGAGTCATTTGATGATTTCCGACCGGGGATCTGGCGTATGCGTTTACAAGTATCACCAAAATCAGTTCATTAATTTCCAAGAATATCCTTATTCTTGGAAATTAATGAACTGATTTTAAAACCAAGAAACCATACCACGGTAAAACCCAAATCATCTGCCTAGCCTTATCCCAACTACATTGGGGTCAACTTCCAGTCAAACCGGATTCAGCTGTAATACCAGTTGTTTACTTGGAGCGGCTGGCTACCAGACCTCCACAGCCCATTAACTAGGTTACAAGGCACATTTTGGCAAGACTGGAGTCAGATTTACTGGCTTCTGACAATCCGTAACGACTGCCAAAGATCTACAAACGACAGCCGGGACCAACGGCCTAACGTGCTTTCCCAGACACGGTGGAAACTCGGTATGTTTAGATGGTCACCCATCCACAAACCAATCTTGGCAAGCGTTGCTTAACCTTCAAAATCGACCCGTGCGGCTGTTATTATTTAGCCACGAGCTCCTCACGGTAAAACCCAAATTTGAAATGCAAATCCACCAAATGAAAAATTCAAATCGACTTGATCTCGTTACCGAAACACTGAAACACTCGCCGACCATTTTATTAACGATTCCAAAACGTTAATTGTCGTGAATGGACTGAATGGTTGCGGTAACCACGGTTATAATGGGTTTGGCAACCACGCCAACCGCCCGGTCGCTTGGTTATTCATGTTTATTACTTTCAGCCACATTTTCATTGAGCTGGCGAATGGAGTACGTATTTGTTTTCAGTTTATGTTTGACAGTTTGTTTAATAAATATTTACCAACTTGTTATAAATGGGAAAGTTTGTGAGGAGGGGTCGATGGATAGATGTTTGTTTCTATTTCACGCAATAACTAGGTAGTTACCTAACGGACTCGCACAATACACACAAAATAGTAAAATGAAGTAAAACAACTAATAGTAATAAAAAGTTGTAACATAGAAGCTAACGGCATCAGATTCCACCAGCCGCTTTTCCACCACAGATGTGATATGCAGCATTGCTATGGATGCGTTTGATATCCATCAATTATATTTATTGGTGCACCTAGCATAACACTGGTGGAAACTGATTCAACTAAGCTACGTTTTTTATACATATATGCCTTCCATCCGCGACCATCCATAGCGCGCATTCACAGCACGCATCCATCATGGTGTAGCTATGTGCAGAGCAAAGCGTGTCTTCCCTATTGTCGATAAGTCGTATAGCTCGAGCTCCACATCTTCCTTGCGCAGCTACCTTGCGGCGGCACATTTTCGTAGCACATCTTACTCGTTCTGCTGCATCTTAGCATCAGTGGAAAGGTCACATAATTTTGTAGCACATTTTACATTCTCGCAGCATACACACACACACATACACATATCTAGTGTAAAAGGACCCTGATACCTACCTAATCCTTTATTCACATATTACCACGTATTTTCTCTCTAATACTTACTTAACCCTTTAGAGCTCAGTAAAAACGTGTCTTAACATAAACAGGGTCGGTTGGTGTCAAAATGGCCGAAAGTGGAAAGGTTTCGACCGTTATTTTTTATTATTTCGCGTTATGATTACTGTCTGTCGTGCCTTCCAAAAGATTTCGTGTTCCGTGACTAAATTGCTGGAAAGGTGTTAGGGAATCATTTTGAGGACAGTCACCCTTTTATAGCTACTTTCCTAGTGTGATAATGGCTACTGAAAACACTCGTATGAATTGAAAACCTCCTCCTTTTTTAAGTCGTTTGAAAGATTGCAAGCTTAATTTTTTTTAATCCTGTCATTTGCGAATCCGCCTCTCAAGGTACCATAACTCAAAAAAAAAACGTTTCTTGTATGTGAGCCTCCTGTAAATTGTGTTGATTATAAACAACTTTTACTTGGAGAAAACCCGGAAAACCCGAAAAAAATATCAGCTGTATGCTACAAAATGCAAAATTTTGCCAATGAAAATGTATGCAACAGCTGATGGGTGACCATCTTAATATACCGAGTTTATACCTTTAAAAACTGTATACCTTGTAACTGAATAATAATAGCCGCACGGGTCGATCTTGAAGGTTAAGCAACGCTTGCCATGGTTGGTCTGTGGATGGGTGACCATCTGAATATACCGAGTTTCCCCGTGCCTCGGAAAGCACGTTAAGCCGTTGGTCCCGGCTGTCATTTGTAGATCTTTGGCAGTCGTTACGGATTGTCAGAAGCCAGTAAATCTGACTCGTCTTGCCAAGAAGTACCGTGTTACCCAGTTAATGTGTTGTGGAGGTCTGGTAGGCAGCCGCTCCACGTAAAACACTGGTATTCAGCTGAATCTGGTTTGACTGGAAGCCGACCCCAATATAGTTAGGAAAAGGCTAGGCAGATGATGATACCTTAATGTAACTGAATCCGCAATGTAATCTAGTACTAAGTTAATGAATAAATTAATGTAATGTAATATTAAAAACTTTCCGTCATTATTCAGAACATTGCGAACTTAGTCTGTTTCCATTTTATTAATTCAGAAACTAAAGTTGTACATTGTCGTTTTATAGCTAGAACTTTAATATTATTTCAGAGATGAAACAAGTTTCAAATAAAAAGGTTTACTATATTTTTATGCTGATTAGGTTTTGAGGCTGAGAAAATTTTGGGAGGAGGAAATTTAGGTGCCTATGTTATCTACCTTTTTTTATAAGGATTGGAAATCATAAAATGACTCCTACCCCTCTAGGCGGAGCAAAAGGTAGAGTCAGGTTGTCTTTCCACCAGAGATCATCTGCCTAGCCTTTTCCCAACTATATTGGGGTCGGCTTCCAGTCAAACTGGATTCAGCTGAATACCAGTATTTTACGTAGAGCGGCTGCCTACCAGACCTCCACAACCCATTAACTGGGTACCACGGTATTTATTAGCAAGACTGGAGTCAGATTTACTGGATTCTGAAAATACGTATCGACTGCCAATATCTACAAATGACAGCCGGGACCAACGGTTATACGTGCTTTCCGAGGCACGGAGGAGACTCGGTATGTTACGATGGTCACCCATCCACGGACCAACCCTGTCAAGCGTTGCTTAACCTTTAAGATCGACCCGTGTGGCTGTTATTATTTAGCCACGAGCTCCTCAGCCATTTTGACACCAACAGACCCTGTCTATGTTAAGACACGTTTTTACTGAGCTCTAAAGGGTTAAGTAAGTATTAGAGAGAAAATACGTGGTAATATGTGGATAAGGAATTAGGTAGGTATCAGGGTCCTTTTCCACCAGAGATGTGCTATGCAAATATGCTCCGAGAATGCAAAAGCTAAGCCACGAAACTATGTGACCGTTTCCACTGAAGCTAAGCTATGTAGCGGAGCAAGTAAGATGTGCTATGGAAATGCGCTCGAGCTATGCGACGTATCGACAATAGAGAAGGCATGCACCACGTAGTTACACAACTCGTGACCATCCCAAGGCCACATCCATAGCTCGCATCTTTAGCTCGTATCCATAGCTCGCATCCATAGCTCGCATTCATAGCTTGCATCCATAGCACGCATCCTTCCATATAAAAAAAACGTAGCTTAGTTAAATCAGTTTCCACCGGTGCTACGCTATGTGGACCGATGAATATGATTGGTGGATATAATATCAAACGCATCCATAGCAACGTTGCATAGCACATCTCTCGTGGAAAAGCAGCCTAAGACTCTTACTGACTAAAACCCATCTGTATTCCTCCTAATGCCCTTTGCATTCCAGAGGGGCTACTCCCTAAGCCCGAAACTACGGACTTCTGGTTAAGGGAGTAGCCCCCCAGCCCCGCGGCAGGGTGGCTTAAATAAACAATAATACCTTTAGAGTGGTCCTTCAAGAGGCGGTAGACCTAAAATAACCTAAATTAGTACCCAAATTCTACATAATTTGCGTCATCACACCTCTAAATATAACAATAACTTCGTCACAAGCTCGATTCTCTTTAAATAAAGCAATGAAAATAGCATTTTAGAAGGAACGAATATAAATAGACACTTCGGATTTAATTGACGCCTATTTTTAAAATGGCCGCCGACGGAATGATTATTTCTGAAATATTCATTCTGTCGAGCTACATGAACTTAGAGGGCTATATTGATGATTAAAATGGTTATAATTTTTTAGATAAATACGCGTTACGGTCGCGGATCGTATTTGGTCCACATACAGCTTCACACTGACCGGCAAATTGCAAAAAACATAGAAATATTTGAATTTCGCGGGCTACCCTGCATAACTTTCTAGATGTGTCAACAAACGTCGCTTGTCTGCGCGCCTAATTAATACCACAGATAATAAAAATGTTTCCGATATTCTCGTTATCTGACGTGCAGCGGGAATTTAAGAGCTCAATGACGTCATCATGAAAATTGTTCCACTCGTGTGACGTATGAGGCTGTATGGCGATGTCGTACACATTCTGAATGGAGTTACGTTTTTGCTTGACATTTGGTGATTGATCACTGACGATTTTTGTTATGCTGTTATTGAGAAAATGTTTCGTTGTAAGAAAATATTTATATATTCGATGGTTTTACCGAATTTCACGAAAGTTCATGTTTATGTAACAAAATTAAAAGTCATAAATACAAAGTTGCGTTGTTTTAAACAAAGGCAGTCCCCCAAAATCCTGCCCATCACCACTTCCTAGTGTTTTAACCGCGAAGAAAAACTCCCTAACAGCACATCTGTCTGTTAAGTTTTAAGAATGTATACAGACATACAGTAACATGCACACCTTGAAATCGAGACCCATTGCCAAGACTAGTGTTCGATTTCAGGGCTCTATCTACACGTAACGACTGTGAAAGATTTACAAATGACAACCCGCCCCGTAGTCATGATGATCCGTCTGTCCCGCCAACGGGTTACGTGCTTTCCGATGCTCGGAGGAGTCTCGATATCTAATGAATGGTCACTTATCCACGGTTCGATTTCAGTACAGTAAACGGTGCTTAACTTAAGAACCGAATTGTGTGGCTTTTATTTTTAGCCAGTTCCTTCCAGAATCCCAGGCTTACCGTAAAAGTCATTTCAAGTTTTTACTACCGCAGTCTTCATACTCGAAATGGCACTGAACTGAAATACTTTATAAATTACAATAAACAATGTCAGGCAGGAGAAATAAAACTTTTATTGATCAGCTGATCAATAATTTACGAACGCATTTAACGGTTCTATAAATCTATTCTTAGACGTTCATAAAAGGTCAGTGTGGAGTTATGGACTGAAGCCATTAATCTTAGGCAAGGTTGTATGAAGTATAGGTAACCATGGGTATTAGAACAGTGTCACAGTAAACGTAAATATAATATTTTGTGCGTAGCTAAGTAATCACAACCCCACGGGTTTATCATCGAGGTATAAAGAGTAGCAAATACTACAGGCCCCGCGCATTGGAGCAGTTATTGGACTTACAAAAACATGTCGCTGAAAAACAAAGTCATCTGTTCCACACACGAGTCCTTACTCCTACCATACTGAGCAATAGCCGTTTAGCACGGATGTGACGCATATTTCAACCTGTCTGCTTCTTCTTCCACCTGGCGTTAATCCCGGCTATTGCCAGGGTCCGCCTTCCTACTTAGCTTCCTCCACTTTGCCTGATCTTGAACATCAACTTTCCCAACCTGTTTGTTGCTAATATTGTTTATTTTATATGGTATGAGAGTTTATTGCGCGAATTATGACAATTTCGGCAATTCACTATTTTTCTTTAAAGCTACTTTACTGAATGAAATCTAAGCAGCCCTGGATCTGGTCCATAATATATATATACAATGTAGGATAAACATATGTAGGATATACATCATTCTGCACTCGATAGCTGCCCGAGCAGATAGCCCGCTTGCATACACCGATCAAACGAGGTCTGTGTAAGTTAAGTACTAACATAGGCTAAGTAATATTGTTGCTACACTGTGGACTGCATTTGTAGTCTGTATAAACAAATAAATTATTATTATGGGCTTAGGCGATCGGAAGATACCTAATAGAGGGGGAGCTGGAACGGTTTTTGAGCAATCATATTTAGGGCGAAAAGTTAATAGCTCGGTATTTCTCTTAGCAAGCCGCATCTAGTCAGCTATAATCTTTGTCACTCTATACGTTTGCGACGCTTGCTCAAAAACCGTGAAAACTCCCCCTGTATAAGTCAGAGGAGTTTTTTTGTTTTCATTTTAAAGAGGTTGGGTTCGAATCCAAAGGTAAGAGGCCTTCTTAGACAAATTCGCTACAGGCCCCGCAGTAGCTTAACATGGGCGCCGGCGGGATTATTTTCAGAGGGATGATACTTCCCCTCTTCGAATAGGAAAGGTTTTCTATTGCCCAGAACTAAAGCAGACGGACACAAGACCGAACACGAGGGAGCTCAAAGTACCTCGTTTTGGATCTGCTAGGTCTCTTTTACGACATTCCGCTTATCTAATTTTTTATTTAATATTTTCATGTTATTGTAAGTTTTATTGACAGCTAGGGGTGGGGGGGATGCAAAGGGGTAGACTTGCAGCCCCCTGGCTGTAGTCCCGGGGCCCATGTAGCTTAATGTAAGCAACCATTGGTCCCGACTGACATTTGTACCGGTTACATTTGGTGAGACTATAGTCTGTTTTTTTAATGTCGGAGACTGAATTCACAAGTGCAAATGGCAAACTGACATAGATTACAATAGCATTTAAGTCAGTTTTGACATTAACATTTGTAAAGAACATGGGTCTGAACGTACCCAGTTTGTAGCAAGTTGAAATTGGTACCATTCGAAAGGTCTTTGAAAACGTAGATATTTTTTGTATGGGAGCAACTTTGTAACTTATGTAGGAAAAAAAATATTCGATGTTGAAAATACTGAAAATTCTTAGTAAAATCGACCCACGCACGTTCAATTTTTTTTTATTTTATCCATTAGGTGGGTAGTTCGAACTATTTTGTGCTAGCGTCGGTGTGTCGTCAGTAGTTAGTACCTGTTAGGAACTGATTTTGAGCGCGCGCGCATATCTTAGTTTATTTTATTCTTACTTTTATTTACAACCTCGGCTTTCACAACGGACTTCAGTGTATTACCTAACGATTGGATTATTATTATTACTCATCTGCTTCAAAAAAATGGAAGGTGAACGCCGTATACAGTGTGTTACATGTACAAGATCAGTAATTCGTGACCGAAACCGGCATATACTGACGCGAACCTATTTGGAAGACAATCCAGGCTTCACAGAGTATGTGATGGCACGGATTAACATAAATGAGGTTAGTATAACAATAGCTTTTGATCATCGAGTACACGGTGTCTTTTTGTTCACTCTTTATTAAGTTATTTATTGTTTTAGTTACTTGAGGATTTGGTTTTTCTTTTAGATGGCCCTGAATCAACTTCAGGCTATGTGTCATGGTTGTTGGGTAGCTGGAAGACGACAGCAAGCTATGTTCGAACAAGAACAAAACCAGGAACTTGCAAACCCAGAGCACCCAACGTCTGTTCCAACTTATAGAAGGGTTGCAAATACGGCGCGTCACTGTTTATTTCATGGGTGCATCAATCAAGAACTTCACAGAGTGTCCAGGTTTATAAAAGTATTCTTGTTGGTTAATATGCATAGCGTGTACGTTCCTGAACATGCACGCGTTTGTACACATCACATCAACACAGAAGATTGGAGCTCCCTGTATGATAATGGAGAGACAATATTCACACCAGACCATCTCAAAGATATGATTGATACGTTACGAGATGCATATAAACATAAGACTAATATAGATTTTGACAATGTAAACAACATTTTACCAGAGGATCTATATTACCTAACTGGCTTAACACACCAACAATTCGAAATCCTTTTGAATGAAACACCGTCTCTTTTAAATCAATGTAGAAGACCAAAAACTGCACTAGGAATATATTTATTAAAACAACGGTCTGGTGAACCAAATACACATATAGCCTCCCAAATAGGTGTATCTCGTAAAACGATCGGTATTTTGCTTAAAACTGCTAGAAACTGCTTGACCCAAGACTTTGTTGTTCGCCATTTGGGTTTCAATCATATAAGTCGGGATGAAATTATAGCTCACAGCCTTGCAGTACCATCATCAATATATTCCAACCCTATAAACCCAGTGGCTATAGCTATTTGTGATGGTTCGTATATGTACAGAAAAGTAAAAACTTTTTATTTCAAAAAAGTCTTACAGCTTACACAAGTATAAAAATTTGTTAAAACCCTTTGTGATTACTTGCCCAGATGGCCATATTATAGATATATGTGGACCATACGCTGCAACAAAGACTGATGCCCAAATCATGAATGATCAAACGTCCCCAGTGCATATAACGTTACAAACAGATGACGTTTTTATATTAGATCGAGGTTTTAGAGACTCTATACCAGATATAGAAAGTGCTGGCTATGTTGCCCATATGCCACCAAGTAAAGATAGGCATGCCACACAGCTTACAGATATTCAAGCCAATAAATCTCGAGAAATCACCATAGTGCGTTGGGTCATTGAAGTAATAAACGGATGGTTCAAAAGGGACTACAAAATATTTAGGCATACAGTTATCAATAAAACACTCCCTCACTTATTTGAAGACTTCCGTATTGCGGGAGCCCTTATAAATGCATTTAGGCAGCGTCTGACAGATAATGAGCATGCCCACGCTTTTATCAATATAATAGCGAAAAGAAGAAGTGAACCCAACAGACTGGGCAATTATGTAGTCACAGAACATATGAACAGACAGCGGGCGGTGTTCACAACAATGACGGCTACGTCAATACCATTTCCACAATTGACAGAAGAAGACGTCATTCTACTCAGTTTGGGCACATACCATTTAAAGCTCGCTAGATCATATGTTGCCGAGCATTTGCGAGGTGGAGATGGTATATATAATATTGAGGTATCTTCGAGCCGTAGCCCTAGTATGTCGCAGCATGGGCTAGTAACCGAAAACTGCTCATTAATTAGAGGCTGCATATTATCGAGGCACGTGTCGAATAAAATATATTACACATATATTTTAATCAAGGTTAATGTCCAGGGCAGAGAAGCCATCGAAGCGTATTATTGCTCCTGCATGACGGGTATGAGAACTCTAGGTGCTTGTGCCCATACTATTAGCATAATATGGTACTTAGGTGTTGGCAGACCTAGATAACTTCGTAGGTCCGGCAAGTGCCTGGGATGATATAATCATTGAAAGTAACAATACAATTTAATAAAACTGTGCTATTTAAGATTGATAGTTCTTATTCAATATTTTTTCTGTACCAAAAACCAACGATAGGAAGCTATATCGCTCTCTAAAGACAGAAAATATGACTGGTTACCTATTTATTTAGTCCAAAAAGCAGAAAAAGTGCGATTATTGGCAATTAAAAATGTTACAAAGAAGTTATCATAACTTCGGTCTTTCATTCATTCATTTATTCGTTCACTTATTTTCGAGTTACTCAATTAGGCCTCTTCTAAATTACACCTAGTCTAAAATGCTACAAAGTGGGTACGGGTTCCATACAAAATTACCCATTGTTCTTTAGTCTCCGAGATTAAAAAACAGACTATAAAAAGCCTATAATTATCGGTATTGGCAAGCGGACTGAATCGTGACTGAAAATTATAACTATTATCTTTGATATATATACTCGTATCTTGTCATACTCATAAATCAAACAAAGTAGGTACTCGATTTTCAACTCGACTATTCAATACTTTTAAACATTTTTATTGCTTATACCTTTTCCAGCCGTAAAGCCATGTTCTTTATTGAAATTGGAATATTATTGAATTAGTATCGAACTTCGGGTGGCACTTGTCGCTGGACGAATAAAACTTTATGTTCAGAAGCTTTTGCGTGAACGTGCGACATGTTTCGGTGTTACATAATAGGTAAGTAAGGTAGTAGGTACCTACTTCTAATGGTATATTTTTTTTTAAGTAGTAATAGTTATTGATTGAACGAAGCTACCAAAACTTAGAACTTGGTTTCAAATTTCTGATTAAGAACGTTTACTACTGCAAGTACTTATTCTTGGAAATTAATGAACCGGTTTGAAAATTTATACGCAAACTAAATCTGACAGCGTTGAAGGGAAATTTCTTGCAGGATAGGCTGCAGCGGCATAAATACTGCCACATACGAACTGCAAGAAAATTGACAACACACAAAACCTCTATTACTAATCAAAGTAGACTTACCATCGTAGACTTTGTCTCTGTCATCTCTGACATAGACTAGAGTCAAGAGCAAACCCATAACAAATTTATAAAAAAGTACGCCGCGCGATTTGAACATACGAATATACAACCGCCCGACAACAACCATCGGGCAGTTGCCGACCGGTCGGAGGATCGTCCCAGGGGTTTGGGAATTCTATTCTATCTCTACAGGGCCACGTGAGCTAATCAAAATAGAGATATTGGATTGATTTAAAAAACGACTTTAAGACCTTAAGAAAAGCAACATATAGTGACCGTTTATCATCTGCGGGCGGTTGTACCCGACAACAACCATCGGGCAACAACAACCATCGGGCAGTTGCCGACCGGTCGGAGGATCGTCCCTGGGGTTGGTTTGGGGATTCTATTCTATCTCTACAGGGCCACGTGAGCTAATCAAAATAGAGATATTGGATTGATTTAAAAAACGACTTTAAGACCTTAAGAAAAGCAACATATAGTGACCGTTTATCATCTGCCTTGCCTGTTCCTAACAACACTAAGATCGGCTTCCATTCAAACCGGATTCATTCGAATACCAGTATTTAACGTGGTGCGACTGGCTATCTGATCTGATCTCAACTGAGTAACACGGTCCTCCTTTGCAAGATTGGTGTCAGATTTTCTGGCTTCAGACAATCGGTAACGACTGTCTGGCAGTCATTACGTTAGCTCTGGCAGAGGTCTACGTAATATGACAGTCAGAACACAGCAGACATATCAACTCGGAAAGGGATCGTAAATGTATCAACTGGAGCCGTACAGTATTCTTTGTATGAAACTCCCTACGGCAACGCACACTAATCGGAATCATAACGTAATCGTCTCTCCTCGGGACAAGCATAGCGACTTAGATGTAGCCGAGTCGATGTACCGGAACTGCTGATCCGCTTTGGTTAAGTGCGGAAGGTGGGCGCCTGTTGGACGGCGAGGCGAAAGGCGATACGGTTACGATCCCTTTCTGAGTTGATATGACGTGTGTATGCTTTTGGAGGCACGAGGGAGACTGTATGTTAAGATGGTCACACATCCAGAGTCCAACCTCGACAAGCGTTGCTTAACTTTGAAGATCGATCCATGCAACTGTTATTATGTAGCCACGAGCTCTTTGCCGTTATCTTTCTACTAAATATTTTGTCCTTTATCCTAACCTATATTACAATGTCCCCCAAAACAAATTACTCTATAATATCTAATAGGTAAAATCCTCATCATAGTGTCATTTGCGACGGACATAAAATATCCATCACGTTGATTGTTTTTGTTACATTATAGTACGAGTATTACAAGCGTATTATGTCATCAAAATACATAATTTATTTACTAAATATTTTGTGTGTAGATTGGTGATATCAGCCTTTGATTAAAAGAAAATAAAGAATTAAGTGGCAAAAAATCGATGGATGGATTGTGTGGAAAAACAGCTAGAAGGCACTATTAAAATTAATTCTTATTTAGAATTTCGTAAATAACACTTTTCGCTCACAATGGGCCTCATCAGAAGGCTTCATGTCACTGAAAGGGCAATGGAGAGGGCAATGCTTGGAGCTTCCTTGCGTGATCGAATCAGGAATGATGATATCCGCAAGAGAAGCAAGGTTCGCCAAACTAAAGTGGCTGTGGGCAGGGCGCATTGCGCGCAGGACATCAGATTGTCGATGTGGACCGATGGATGCGAGACGCGCAGGACCAGTCGTTGTGGCGCTTGGAGGAGGCCTATGTCCAGCAGTGGACGTCTTTCGGCTGATATGATGATGAAATGACACTTTAACAGCTACAATGCGCCATCGCCAATGCGATGTTACCATTACAGCGGTATAAAATAAATACATCTTACTTGTACAGGCTTATTTGAAAAACTATAACCTCTTAGGGATTGAAAGTGCATAATTATGATTACTTATTAATTTCTTATAAACAATTTTTACTTTGAGACCGAACCTGAAAACTCTAAAAAAATCAACTGTCTCTGATCTTCTGATTGAATTTTTTATGAAGCAGCTGAATATTTTTTCGAGTTTACAGAATTGGTCACAAAATAAAAGTTGTTCATTATTCAAAATGAATAAAAGTTGTTGATTATTCAGCATGATGGGCTCCATGATGCCAAGGACAGACACTGGAAGAGAGACATTGTAAAGCTGAAACTGATCACTCAGCGGGAGATTCCCGACCCTCAGCGATGAGGAATACGATGCTTAGAGTAGGAGACGTGAGTGACAGGACGTCTCTCTACAAAGCTGAACTTTTTCTGCTGCACCTGAATACCAGTACTTTACATGGGCTGACTGCCTATCTGACCTTCACAGCTGTGATTAATTAACTAATTTATATTTTTTTTTTAATTGTGCTTGGCGCAAAAAAATATTATTTTTTTCTTTATGTAGTGGAACGATACCCCTTGACAAGACCGGTTATCAGACTGAAGGACTTCATAAGACTAATGATATAACTAGCAAAATGCAGATATCCCACAAAACACGCTGCCTGTTGATACAAAGAACAGACGATGTTACGTTTAAGAACACACAAACTCCAACAAATACGTTTCAAGCCAAACCTAGTAACATAACAAGATCAAAATCTACATAATATTGACTTTTAACCCTTGAGATAGCTGAATCAGGATCTAAGATAAAAAACAAAAGAAAAAACCGCCTTAGGGTTACCTCACACAGAAACGACGTGACGCTGCGTACACTTTTTAGGACAGAAAGAAAGAAATATAAGAAAAGTAAGAAGTATTTATTGGACCAAGAAAAACATGGCACAATGGAGGAGCTCATGGCAAGATAATAACAGCCGCACGGGTCGATCTACAAGATTGAGCGACGCTTGCCAAAGTTGGTCTGCGGATGGGCGACCATATTAACATACCGAGTTTCCTCCATGCCTTGGAATGCACGTTAAGCCGTTAGTCCCGGCTATAATTTGAAGATCTTTGGTAGTCGCTACGGATAGTCTGAAGCCAGTAAATCTGACTCCAGTCTGGCCAAGAAGTACCGTACCCAGTTAATGGGTTTTGGAGGACTGGTAGGCAGCCGCTTCACGTAAAATGCTGGTACTCAGCTGAATCCGGTTTGACTGGAAACCGACCCCAATATAGTTGGGAAAAGGCTAGGCAGATGATTATGACTGACATGGCACAAAAATGAACAATAATAGAAATCAATCTACCAGCCTCTTGGAGCCCGCTTCCAAACTAACAGGATGCAGCTGAGTTCTATTATTTTACATGAAGCGATTTTCTATCTGACGTCCACGAGCCAGTAACTAGGGAGTACTTCCCGTCTGGCCTACCAGCCTAACTAGGTAACACGCAATATCCCTGGCAGGAATGGTGTCAGATTTCTTTGATTATCGTATCGTACCGTAACTGTCGGTATGGTTCACAAATGCAGTCCGAGTTATCTTACGATAGCACCGAACGTGTACTTATGGTTGACTCATAGTCCTTCAAGTTATTATATTCTTTTTATATTCCCTATAAAACACTATTTACGCATGCACCTATCTCACACATACACACACACACTCACACACGCACTGACACATACACTATCACTCTAAGATAATATACTGCACGTTTACACCCTCATTTTACTTACTTCCCACAACACTGTACGTGCCGCAACTAACTGTGTGTTGCTTTAGTATGTCTTGTGCCTAGCTTAGGCGCCAGTCTTCCACAATATTGAAGCATATTTTAATATTATTGCTAAACAATATCTCTATGTAATCCTTAAATATTTTGGTGAGAAATGAACGATTATTATTATATTATTAAAATATAATGAAAGTTAGGACCAATACATATACAATATATAGAGTCTGGCACTCCCTTTCGCTCCGCCCATAGCGAAAGGAGACATTTGATGATTTCCCATGCTACATAAAATAAAGCATCGCGGCCCAGTATACGCTGACCCTTATTGATTCTCATACGCTTATGTAACGAATATAAAAGATAAATTCCGTTCAGCCATATTTTTTTATTAAATTAGGGTCATATTTAGGAGAAGGTATTTTTATAGAGGCTGAAAAAATATGTATAAGCGTTTTAGGGCGTAAAAATATTGAGTTGACCGTAATAAAAAGTCTAGATATCACTTAGGACTTTAGTGATTGGTACCAAGGCTTTTCATCCTGTCCTAGTAACATCTGCCATTATTATAAATGTGAAAGTAGCTCCGTCCGTCAGCTCGTTACCTTCTACCGGCTGAACAGGATTTGGATGACTCTAGTAACACATGGCTTTCCCCGCCGAAAATTTGTTTTTTTTTTTCTCGACAATCTCGACAACGTGATATTTTAGGGCACTTTGTTGCTAACATTTTTTGTTTTTTTTTTTTAAGTTCTACCCATTCATGCATGTTAGACTGAAGAAATTAATTTGAAATAAAAAATCATAGAAAATGTTCAAACAAAGCCACTGACAGAAGATACTTATATAATAGGTCTTTACCTATGAAATTGCCGTTTTGTATGAAAAAATTTAAACGAATTTTTTTCATGTATTTTTTATTTGTATTAATCGAAGTAATCACCCATGCAATCAATGCATCTTTGCCAACGCAGTGGCAGTTTAATTGATGCCCTTCTTAAAGAAATCAGCTGGACGGGAGGCAACAAATTCTTCAAAGGCATTTTGCACTGCCTCTCGGGTATTGAATTTTTTTCCCGCCAAGAAGTTATCCAAATTCTGGAAAAAGTAGTAGTCTGTAGGCGCAAGGTCTGGTGAGTAGGGCGGATGACGGAGAGCTGCCAACCCCGGTTCTTGCAACTTGGAGACCGTCTGCTGTGACCGGAGACGAGCGATTGACCAATGCTGGTTGGAGATGTGCCAGCTTCTCCATCATTGTGTTCAGTTCTTCACAGTACACATCTGCAGTAATGCTCACCCCGTTTGGTAAGAAGCTGTGATGAATCACACCGGCGCTAGACCACCAAACAGTGACCATCACTTTTCTAGGGGTAAGTTTTCGTTTAGGGCATTGTTTAGGTGCTGAACCAGGATCCAACCAACTTGCTGAGCGCTTGCGGTTATCAAACAGAATCCATTTTTCATCGCAGGTAACAATGCGGTTCAAAATTCCTTCATTTGTGTGTCTGTTGAGCAGTGCAAGGCACGTCTCGACGCGTACTTCGCGCTGGCGATCATTGAGTTCGTGGGGCACCCATTTGTCAAGCTTTTTTACCTTGCCAATTTGACGCAAATGGACCAATATTGTTTTGACGCTAACGTCGAAAGCTGCTGCTAATTCAGCCGTAGATTGTGTGCTTCCACAATCGCCTTTAATTCGTCATTGTCGACCAAAGTCTTCGGACGACCGCGAGGTTCATTTTTCAGGTCGAAATTTCCAGAACGGAAGCGAGCAAACCAATAACAGGTGGTGCGTTGGTTTGTAGTGTTAGCTCCGTAAACGTCGTTGATGTTGCGTGCCGCTTGTGCCGCGTTGCTGCCACGACGGTATTCATATTTACTCGAATTTTTAACGTGGCCATGATGACAAAAAAGATTGAAATGCGATGAAAATGTAACACTAATCAATAAACAAATGACTACTTTTGTAAAAAAAAAACCATGTTTTTAAAATAAAATTAATTTGAAATTAGAATTCTTAGCCAAACAAAAATTATTTTGATTTGAAATGGCCAGTACTGCAGAACGGCAATTTCATAGGTAAAGACCTGATAGTTTCCCATAAATATGAAAGTTTGCTGATCAATGTTGATTCAACGGCAACGACTAAAAAGGTTTGGATGGTCTATATTAGAACATATTACTCATTTTGTTGCCCATAGAACATTCCCATTCACACGGGCGACGTCTCTGGTATATTTTTCGACGACTGAAATCATTGTGCCGGTCAATTTTTCGGCCTTTATACATCATCATCTGCCTAGCCTTTTCCCAACTATATTGGGGTCGGCTTCCAGTCAAACCGGATTTAGCTGAATACCAGTATTTTACGTGAAGCGGCTGCCTACCAGACCTCCACAACCCATTAAATGGGTAACACGGTATTTCTTGGCAAGACTGGAGTCAGATTTACTGGCTTCTGACAATCCGTAACGACTGCCAAAGTTCTACAAATGACAGCCGGGACCAACAGCTTAACGTGTTTTCGAGGCACGGAGGAAACTCGGTATGTTAAGATGGTCACCCATCCACAGACCAACCTTGGCAAGCGTTGCTTAACCTTGAGGATCGACCTGTGCGGCTGTTATTTTTTAGCCACGAGCTCCTCGTGCTCCTCCTTTCGGCCTTTATACAACAGCTTGCTAAAACTCCTCCACAATGGTTAAATTAAAAAGGTTGTAAACAAAAGAGTTCTATTCACAAATACAAGAAAAACAATGCCCTTTTATAACACAAAAGACGGTCTAAAGCCATAAGAAAATATGTACAAAACAAAATAAGGAAAAGTCTATGAATTATTAACGTGTTTCTAACTTTGCAACAATAACAGCAAATGAAATGTCTTGAATGGCAGACTGTGATTCAGTTTCCACTGTTTTTTTTCCCTACAATGTTTTATTGTGTAAAAGAGAAACAGGGGTGGGGGGAGTTTTCGAAACTTAATACTTATCCGACCTTTAGTGGTGAATAGCCCATTTATCGAGGAATGCTATCCTTACTTTAATTTTGTTTATTAATATTATAAATGCGAAAGTAACTCTGTCCATCTGTCGCGCTTTCACGTCAAAACTACTGAACCGATTTATATGAAATTTGGTACAGAGATAGTCTAGAGCCTAAAGGATAGAGGCTACTTTTTATCCCGGGAGTATGTCCCCAAGGGACGACGCGGGCGAGCTAGTGGGTCATGTAACATCACGCTACTACCAAAAGGAGGGGAGTAGTAATGAAAAATGGAACGCAGACGAAGTTTAGCGAGTCAGGTAGTTAAACTATATTCTTAAGCTATTTCATTCGATATGTTGAAATGATAGATTGATCAATTTTTAGCCCTCAAAAGTGACTCCATCTTCTTAATAACCGACTTCTTCAAAAAAGAGGAGGTTCTTGTTCGGCTGTATTTTTTTTATGTATGTTTACCAATATCTCCGCCAATTGTGAACAGATTTACAAAATTCATTTTTTATTCTTTATTATACTCCAGAGGTGGTCCTATTGTCACCAAGTTTGATTGTTCAGCTATATTTTGGCCAATTGTCAACCGATTTGGATGATTCTTTTTTTGTTTGTAAGAGTGTACAATAAATGTTAGCAAATAGATCGGGATTGCTGAAATCGCATGTCTGTTTATTTTTTATACCAGCACGTTTTTTTTTTGTAAAATAGTTTTTTATTTACTTTCCGCGTTCATGTTTTGGTCACAGAAATTCATATGTGATGTAAATCTCAACTAAATCGATTCAATAGATCGAATTAAATTGGTTGCGAGTGCGACAGAGAAGGACAGATAGACACACGATCGTTTTCCATTCGGAAGCGCCGAACCCTAAGGTCCAAAGCTGACCGAACAGCAAGGAACAAATGCTATCGTTCGTATATTTTTATTAAGGAATAATTTTAAATCAATAATTTTGAACCATATCTGCAGTGTTAACCTTTGTGTAAAAAAGATTAAACAATTAAAAGTCAATAGAAGTATAAAAACCGGCCAAGTGCGAGCTAGACTCGCACACGAAGGGTTCCGTACCATAAATCTTAATTTTTATTATTTGTTGTTATAGCGGCAATAGAAATACACAATCTGTGAAAATCTCAGCTCTCTACCTATTACGGTTCTTGAGATACAGCCTGCTGACAGACAGACGGACGGACGGACGGACGGACGGACAGCGGAGGCTTAGTAATAGGGTTCCGTTGGTTACCCTTCGGGTACGGAACCCTAAAAACCATAACTTTTTATGTTTATAAATTGCCGTCTTCTCTTGTTTATTCAGTTATCTTTCTTTTGAACTTTGACTCTAAAACTTGAACTTAAAGCAATGAAAGTTCAGTGTAATGTCAACCGTTCATGAAAAATATATTAACACGCTACAGCTCTCTGATGTCACGCTGAAACAATGTTAAAAAGTTCTCTGAACAGCGTGACACAATATCCAGAGCGTGATTCAATTTAAAAGTTGTCCGACAAATGTTTAGCTAAGTCATTTGTTCTTTTTGGCACGCTGCCGCGCTGTGCCAATATTGGTGGAATGTAACGTTTGGGTATGTAGATTCTTGATTTTATGTCAACAATTGGATCAAGGATTTGGTGAACGAAGTTTGCCATGTTCCGATGTTTTATAAAAGTAACCTATATTTTTATTATTTAGTTAAATCAGAAGGCTTTTGGTTTAGAGCCTAGCTGCGACATTATTTGTATTAAATAAAACTAATCAAATACTATATTAGTCAAACTCCTGACTACTACTGATTCACTTACTCACTGCTTGAGTTCACAAACTTAAAAATTGCTATAACTTAGAAGTTTGGAAAACGACTAACTTTCCTTTCCAAGGTGTTGGATGAAGATCGTAGAAAAAGATGAGATCCGCGCGGACGAAGACGCGGGGGAAGTGCTAGTGAGGAATTGAGGATATAATAAAGCCTTGGTAACCCGGTAGCAAAAGCTGTCTGCACAGTTACGCTAGAAGTTGTCTATATATGAGTCGTCACTCGTAAAGGCAGTGCATTTAGGAATTCTTCGGAACCTATGTGCGAATTATTACCCTGCTTTGTCCCCTCACGGGTAACAGATATTGCAGACAAAAATTGGACTATATTTTTTATTTTATTTGTCTATCTATCACTTAGACACTCAATCAGTCAGTAACGGTAGAATATTATATATTAGGATTAAAATCAGTTTTCTGATTTGGCTTCATAAAACCTAATCACAAATAAAAACATTTAAAATAATAATAAACTTCAAATTTTAAATATGTCACCCTGTACCCTTTAGGGTGACAGATCGGAATAATTCGCACGTAGATATACCCATGCTACCTATCTAAAAAATATAGGCCAAACAATACATAAATACATTTATTTTCTTGTTTACTACATCCATGTTGACTGAAGAGTACGCAGTGACATCCTACGCAGGTCGTAAATAAAAAGAAACAAGGACACTAGCAAATCTCGTATATCCCGCGTGGGTTCACTTCCAAACTACCCACGCAAATGATCTTTGACCCTTATTATTTGTAATCGTAGTAGTTAAACGACTATTTTCTGTTCTAGAGAAAAACAGCCCAAGGCTGTGATGCCCGTGTCCGGGTATAGCAATAGAGTCGCCTCCCACATGGGATTCAAACATTCCAATCTATCCCTATCTTAAGGGACTGGCGGATAACTGATATTCTGGAGATGTACTCTGTCTAACCCTTCGAGACGTAGAAGGCGTGATTTTATTTAAAGGTAGATTTAATCACGTACAATGCTCGGAAATATGATCAGAGCTTCAGGAAAAATCGGACATTGGCTCAGAAATCAGGCTTCTTTATCCTGCTAATCCTAATTCCTACTAATATTATAATAACGAAAGTTTGTGAGGATGGATGGATGGATGTTTGTTACTCTTTCATGAGAGAACGCCTGAAAGGATCTTCATGAAATTTGGCACAGATAGATTATAGTCTGGAATAACACATAGGCTATATATCCCAGTAGTTCCCAAGGGATCACGCGGGCGAATCCGCTGGCAGACGCTAGTCCTTCATATCTGTGTCTCTCCTAACACACAATCAATCGGCAAAGGCTTTACATAGCTATGTTAGGGTCGGGCTGATCTCGGCTTGCTTAACCTTGCAGATCGAGCTGTGCAACTGTTTTTACTCAACTTTGAGATTTTGCCCGCGACTTTATATGCGCATATCCCGTTTTTAACGATCCCGTAGGAATTTCAAAAAATCCTCTCTTAGTGCTCCTTTATACGAACCAAACACCTTGGAACCTACATGCCAAATGTCAGCTTTCTCTACGACAAGTAGTTTCAGCCGTGCGTTGTTTGTCAGTCACTCACTCACTCAGTAACGGAAGAATTATATATATGTATCAGGATTAATTAGTATTGGTCGTAATAAATAGACATTAGAGATATGCGGAACAGAGAGTAAAGTCCCGCACACCTCAATTGAAAAGGATGATCCTCCGACCAGGCGGCTGTTATGCCTGGTGGGCTACTGCCCGATAGTTGATATTCGGGCTGATGTATATGTTCAAATCGCACGGTAAACTCTGCTTGCGTGATGTAGGATTTTAGTTCGCTGCTAGTTGGATAGATGGCGTCGCGGTTCTTTTTGTTGCGATGTAGATTTGCTTTGTTGGTTTTTCTTGTGGCGGCATTGATGCCGCTACTGACCTAATATTTCTGTAGATTTTCTGAGTAAAAGTCTAGACTCGTACCCGGTTACAGATATTGACTCGAATTATTGAGTAACACTTAAGACTTGTATCCAGTTATTGATAATAGGCTCACGTTCACCTCGTACGTCGCCAGAAATGTTTAAGCTGGCGATATGTGGGTGTACTAAAATCCCCTGTATACCCGTTCTCGGAATACCAGCGTAATGTCAAGTTAAGTAGGTAATTGAAGCACTAACGCCTACACAAAGTGGACAGAAGCGATAGTTCTAACTAGCTACCTACGCACTGAATCGAGTCGTGAATTATGTATGTATAATTATAGTATGCGGCTATAGAACCGTTAATTACTGATGCCAATTACCAGAAACTTCTAAAGGTCACATGGAAGTGTTATTAGTATGAGAGAAACGAGTGGCTGAAAAATGTCAGCCAATATAACTATGCAATCATCAATCAAATATTTAAAAAATTCTTCCGTTTTGTGTGACGGATGGACAACGCACAGCCAAAACTGCTGGTCGTAGATTATAAGTTAAAATCATTTAACTCAACTTGGTTTTAGCTTCATTGTGAGGACAATGTTGCCGATAGCTATAACTTGGGGAAGATTAACTCAAGAGTGAAAGGTTACTTCTAGGAAAACGTGCTCTTTCATCGACCATATTATCGATTATCATCAGGTGAGATAGTGGTCATACTCGTACCAATATGTAATCACTAAAAATATAAAGAAATCCCGATGTGAGCCTCCTGTTTCTCCGCTTACTTTCTCTATACCACGCAACGCACTCACTAAAAGCAATAAACGAGGCAGATATAATTTGCACAAAATAGAGAAAAAAATGTAAACCTGGAAATTAAATTAAAGTCTCTAAAAGGGTAAAACAGCCTAAAATAAGACCGTAACACGAATAACTCAACACCTCGAAAAGTTCGTAGCACCTCGTAGTACTGTAGCACGTAGCACTTCGTAGCATCGTAACGTTGAATACGCACATGGGAAATGAAGGATACCCTCATAAGTGAAGGGAAACGAGCCTGCTAAGTACTTTAATGGGACGCCATAACAATCGAAATACCCTACTATCTCGCTAGTATTCTATTATATGTATATTATAAATTTAAAAGTCTGAATGTTTTGGTGTTTTTATTTAAGCGTCTAAACTAATTTGGATGGAACTTATTTATTTTAACTCTTTAGGTACACCAATATACTTAATGTGTTGGCATTTTCCTGGCAAAATATCGCAAAACTAATATAATAAAAGTGCTTCGTGCGGGTGAAGCCGATGAAAAAGCTAGTATCATGAAAGAGAGAATAAACACTATGGCGGCTTAAAGTTAGATTTACAAAAATTACTAATTTCCAACCGAACACACATACGAACGAATCAAGTTAATATAATCCGGACAAATAAGGAGATTGTCACTAAACAGAATGTTTTATTTCATAAAACCTCCTAAACCTAGTCTTAAAATAGATCTTCAATTACCACCACAAAGAAACAAAAAAAAAAACAAAATTGTAGTGGCCTTGTAGTACTAATAGGAAAAACAAATCAAGGAGTACATTTCAGCAGGAAAAGTCAAAACGAGGATGTTAATGTTTATCCTATTTACTTACTCCCTTCAGCTGCTCAACTTTACCGGGAACTACGAAATAATTAGTTAGCTGTTTAATTATTCTAGGGGCGTAAAGTGCTGGGTAAATTTAATATGGACTGGTACTTATCACGTTAAAACCGCGGTGGTTGGAAGTCGAGAGTTGTCGACAGACTGACAATGAGATTGACATGGAAACACCTTTTTTGTAACTGAAAAATATAGAGAACGTTGTAATCATTATCGTCTTCCTTCTACTGTTATCCCAATTTACTTACATAGTGTCGGTGATACATGCCTCCTAAGAAGACATCTTCTTTAAAACTACTAGAAAGAGCGATAAATGAAAGGTTTGTGTTATTTCTAAACCGTCACGTCATTTAAATAGACGACTCCTTTCTTGGCATATTATCTTGCACCCAATCCTTCCATCCTTACTTTGGTCACTCACTACCCGTATGCTTTCAAATGGCTAACAAAAACATTGCACCTTTAATATTAACTTTACACATAAAACATAATACATACCAGGCCTGTATTTGTCGAAAGGGTGGGCAATGATATATCACTACAAACAAAGGACTTAAGTATTGAAATGTTGTAAACATTTCACTAGCTTTTCACATGCCTCTGCTAGCTCGCTTTAAGTTCTGTTTAACTTTCATAATGTTAATAATGTTTGTTTGCTTGAACACGCTAATCTCAGGAACTACTAATCCGATTTGAAAAAATATTTCAGTGTTAGATATCCCATTTATCGAGGAAGGCTATAGGTTATATATCAACACGCTACGACCAATAGAAGCGGAACAGACGAAATTGCGCGGGTCAACTAGTAAAATAATAAGACTACTACGTAGTTTCCCAAATCAACTAAGAAACAAACGAACGCGCTAACTTGGTTTATTTAAAACTTGCAGTACCTACCCACAATAGCCAATAAGCATGAAAAAATACAGCGCCGGTTTCTATAGCAACTGTATGGGCTTCACTGCTTTCGACGTCAGAGGCTACTTCTGCTGGTATTTGTTTAGTAATAAGTATTTTATTTTGCATAGAAAAAAAATCACGAATATTTCACAACTGTACCAACATGTATGATAGGTTTACATATTTAGGTATACTACACGCCTATTTCTAAATAAATGACAGCTGTCACGCTGTTCCGAATCTCCCTAATATATCAGAGACGGAACCTGCCACGTTCACGTAATATTACAACAATGACCGTCAGATGAAAGTGTTCAGAATACAGCGTGTTGGTATTTCGAGCGTGATTCTGTTCCAAAGTGCAGGCAAAACCAAGAGTTTCAGATTGACCAAGAAACAATTGAACCTGTTAACTTGTCTTCTTTAACACTTGCTGTTAAAATAATTTCAAAATCAAACGCTTAGGTTAACACATTTTCTTATTTAGGTATACTGAACGCCTATTTCTAAACAAATGACAGCTGTCACGCTGTTCAGAATCTCCCTAATATTTCAGAGACGGAACCTGCCGTTTACGTTCACGTAATATTACAACAATAACCGTCAGATGAAAAGTGTTCAGCGCAAAGCGTGTTGGTATTTGAAGCGTGATTCTATTTCAAAAGTACCGGCAAAACGTGCTTGGTGATGCAGCCTCCTTTTTGTTAGGTATTCTGAAGTGCGATGTTGAATCTTGAAATAAAAATTGGAAAGATAAGGAAAAATTAACATGCAAAGTTGTCGACATAGCGCACAGAATACGCAAATTAAAGTGGCAATGGTCCCGCTATAATGTAGCTGTACGTATATAACCAACTAGCTTTCACCCCCTGAAATGTTGAATATCCAAAAATCCCTTCTTAGTGCTCACATATAACATAAAAGGAAGCCTTGTACAAAATTACATGTCCCAGTAGTTTCGGATGTGCGTTGATGTCAGTAAATCAGTTTATCTTTTATTTATATAGATAGATAGAAGATAGATTACCGTGAATAACGAACTCTGCTGTGTGGCTGAAAGATTAAGATGAGACTTTCCGAGAATCTTGATAAATGGCATGTGATTGGATAGGTCCGTGTCAGGCAGTGATCTGTGTTGGCAAAAGTGAAATAATTACATCCAGATATTTTTTGCTAAAAAGAAAGAGCAGATGCTACTGTACTGCATTCGACAAAAGCCAAGTATACTGACATATCATTAGGGTTCCGTTCCAAAATGGCAAAAAATCCTTTTTTATAGACAGACTTAGTCACAGCTGGATATTTTTCAAATGGCATCATCGCTTACCATAAGATGAGATAATGGTCAAACGTATGCCTATTAATAGTAAAAAGATATATATATATATTCACGTCCGAGGCACCTTTTTGAATGGCTAATATTTTTTGCTATTCCTATATCTGTGTTACAAATAAAGATAAATCTTGCCAAGACGAGAGAAGAATTACTTATTATTACAGACACGTGTTGCTAGGGAGTTTCCACAATTTCTCTCCGAGTTTGTGTGGAAGCGATGAAAGATGGACAATTTTGAGGGTTGTCTTTCGCACGTTTGGGCTTATAAAACTCTAATTATAACCGGTTTTGAATTTATTCGTTTTAAGTCAGATTTTACTGCCACATTGGAACACCCTTTATTTTGGAGATATATATTATATTCTATTTTTTTTATTTAGTTGCGAGCACTTTTTGCCATCATATACATTTTTCTTTCAGTTAAAAGTCCACTTTTAGTCTACAAATTTTGCCATATACGTTTTGTACCATAAACTCAACGATTACAATCTCTGTTTTTAGAACAACAGGAGACGAATTTCTATTCTATATAGCGTGACATCTGGAGCGTAATTTAATCTCAAAAGTTGCAACAATAGCGCCCGTGTTGGACTCAACTTTCCTTTGTTAAGGGAACTGTGTTAGTTTGCTATTTACTATAAATAAAAGGAGTTTATTATGAATAGACAACCTTAGCTACAAGTTAACACCATTAAAATCATCACCATCCTCATCTACATCTAAACTAATATTAGGAATAAAGAAATCAAACTGCTAGTGTCTTGGAAGTCATACCCGATGGCAAAACATAACCGCAAAATTATCAGAAAGCTAAGCTATCGAAAAGTCTCAGATTTATTTTTCTCTCTCGCTCGAAAAAATGCAGGCTATTTATGGGAGTTTAGTATATGTATCTTTAAAATAATTACCTAAATTCTGTCTCATCTTTATCCGACTGCACGTCAGCAAAGAGGATTTTTATACATGCTCACAGCATATTAATCTATCTTTGTTTGTTTGCTTGAACGCGCTAATCTCAAGAACTAGGTACTGGTCCGATTTGATAAATTTTTTCAGTGTTAGATAGCTTATTTATTGAGGAATACTATAGGTTATATATCAACACGCTACGACCAATAGGAGCGGAACTGACGAAATTGCGCGGGTCAACTAGTTATCGACTATATATCATTACGTTAAGACCAATAGGAGCGGAACTGTAATAAAAATTGTGACGCAAACGAAGTTGCGCGGGTCAACTAGTAACTTATTTGGAGGGAAGAAGAAAGAAAGAAAAAAACAACAAAATTAACTGATTAAAATAGGACCACTATAAATAGACCTGTGCGTGCAAAAAAAAAGCTCCTCTTCTACCTCAGCATGTAATAACTCAACGCTGTTATTCTGGTATTCCCGCGGTGATACCACGGCCACATTGACGGAAAGTTACTAAGTAGGTAAAATAAAATATCATCTTTCTCGATTTCATCATAAATAAACCGATCTTTGCAAAGAAACAGTTTTACCCAAAGTTTTCACCCAGAACAGAAATCTGACGATAAATAAGGAAACTTCTATAGAGAGCGTGACAGATTTAATTTAAAAGTAGCAACAACAGCTGGCCTGTTGGATACAACTTTCTTCATAGTTCCTCGCGACACGGTCTGCTTTTTATTTTAAAAGTTTAAAGAAAATCGACTCAGGATGACGACTAAGGACAATCTACGAAATGTGGTATTTTGTAGGTAGTCCTTAGCCAACGTCATTCCGACAGGAAAAATACTTACTATATTCATGACAATCTAAAAAGTGGGATTTGACAGCACTGGTACTCTGCTGTCAAATCCGACTTCTTAGATTATCACGAATATAAGTAAAAAGCTATAACGGTGAAAGTCTAATGGAGACTGAAATGGTGCTTTTTATGCCGTTGTCATGATATTTCTTCACCACTCTCGGTTAACTGGTAGAGATTGCCATAAAGTCCACCTTTGAATGCAAGAAATTTTAGTAAATTAATAGTCTCAAATTGCAGTCCAATATGTTACTCGTAGTTCCTCCAACATTAATTCCAAATAATAGACCATATTGGTATTCCACTACTATACAGCTGGGAGGAAATAATTTCATTGCCGAAAGTGAATGATAAGGGCTCACTGCAGCCAATAAATCATGGCCATAGCTATTTTTCCACCAGAACTAAAGTTAAACGAGAAATAAAGAAAGTTCAGAGAAGCAAGAACAGCTTCAACTTTTTCTTCGCAAAATGAATCAGTTTCCTTTCTAAAAAGAAAATGTCCTTTTAATATTTGCCTATCCTAAAACGAGAAATATCCATGAACGTAATCTCATTCGTAATATTTGACTAATGTTAGCTAGTTTCCAATCTCCCTTCGCAGCGTGATTCAATTTCTAGTAGAAATCAATTTTTTTTCTAAATTATTAGAAATACATTTTTATGCAATGTTTTTTTTTAAAGCGTCAAAATTTAGGTGTCTAGTAACTTAATTTCAAATCTGAGCTAGTTTTCAATCAGAAAAAAGTAACTTCTCTACGCAGCGTGACAACTAGACCGTGATTCAATTTCAAAGTAGCAACAATGCCGAACACGTTAGACTCAACTTCCCTTTGTTCAACATGATACAGACCGTTTGCTTTTTAATTGTCACAGATCTATCATAGATTATCTGTGTTATTGACAGTGTGAGGCTTTATTTATAAAAAAAAACGACGAAGCTTAGGAACTGATAACCAGGTTCTAAATGATAAATGATAGGCAAATAGATTAAAAATAACCAAAAGAAAATTCATGTAGAAATATTTAATGAAAAATGTGCTAAACAGTCTCTAAATACATTTGAGGTGATGTGCAGCCATCGCTAATTTTAATCTAGTATTTTAATTTCAAATCTGGGCCAGATTCCATTCAGAATTGAATAAAGAAACTTCTCTACGCAGCTTAACAACCAGACCGTTTTCAAAGTAACAACAATGCCGACCACGTTGGATTAACTTCCCTTTGTTCAAAATGATACTGGCCGTTTGTTTTAAATGTCATATGTCAACCATAGATTAATTATTTATCTATTTTATCGACCTGTGGCGTCTTATCTCGACGTGTCTTAGCAACTGACTAACAGGTTCTAAATTACATTTATTTTGCAAATAGGTTACAAAAATATCTTTTACATGTCAATCAATACAAATCATCAACATCTGTTAATCAGTCGCTAAACACGAGATTTTAGTAGTGATGCTAATTTCAGTCTAGTAACTTAATTCTAAATGTGAGCTGCAATCAGAAACTTCTCTTATCCGCGTGACATGTAGACCGTGAATCAATTTCAAAGTAGCAAAAATTCCAACCACATTGGAGCCAACTTCCCTTGGTTCAACGTGATACGGTCGTTTGCCTTTTAATTGTAAATCATAGATTATTTATCATTGAATACTGGGGTCTTTTTTATAACAATCTCGACGCGATTCAGGAAAACTGATTACCAGGTTGTAAATGAAATTGATTTTGCAAATAGGTTACAAATAAATGAAATGCGCTAAACACATTCGAGATTTTGGTGGTGATACATAGTCATAGCTAATTTTAATTTAGTAACTTAATCAAATGTGAGCTCCAATCAGAAACTTCTCTACGCAGCGTGACAACTAGACCGTGATTCAATTTCAAAGTAGCAACATACAAGTAGCACCACGTTGGACTCAACTTTCCTTTGTTCAACATGATACTGGCCGTTTGCTTTTTTTTTAATTAAAAGTAACCTGTTGTATTGAGTGCGTATCTACGCACTCGAAGTTTAGGAAACATTGTTCGAATTTTAAAACTTGGGGTTGATGGAATAAATTCTTTGAGAGTGAAAATTGAGTTGATGAGTTTATCCCAAATTAATTTTTCCCGCGATTAAGCCACGGGAACCGAAGTCCTTCCATAAATAAAATAACCCTATTTTGTGGTATGTTATGGATCTATCCCTTACATACCGAAACTCCTATGTAATTTAAAGATCTTTGACAATCGTTATGTGTAACTTGTTATTATTATTAATTTGTAATCGTTGTAATTAATTTATTTATAGTTTAATGTTTTTTTACCGTAAATTAATGTTATGAATTATTTTAATCGCTTAACCAAAAATTGTGTACGTGGTGTTAGCCTGTAAGTAATTGTTACACTTAATAATGTATCCATACAATTAAACTAAATGTAAGTCTTGTGTAAACAATTGTTGGCTAACCAAATGAATAAATAAATAATTAAATCGGTCACCAGTCTTGTCAATGGGTATCACAGTTCCTGGGTTGTCGAGGTCGGATAAGCAGTCACTCCATATAAAATTCTGGCACTGGCTTAGTTGCGGGCATTTTTACTCCGTATCACCTAACCACTGAGAATGAATGACAACACGATTTGACAGTTACTGTTAAATCTTGTTGTCATTCATTCTTAGTTTGGGTTCGAGACTAATCGTATGTCCGTAGGTGATACGGAGTAGAAAACGCCCGCAACTAAGGCCACGTGAGTTCGAGCTTAATTTCTGTTGATAATTATTTAAAAAGCCGGTGAGGAGCTAGTGGCTAGATAATAACAGCCGCACGGGTCGATCTCCAAGGTTAAGCAATGCTTGCCAAGGTTGGTCTGTGGATGGGTTACCATCTTACATATCGAGTTTCCTCCGTGCCTCGGAAAGCATCTTAAGCCGTTGGTCCTGGCTGTCATTTGCAGATCTTTGGCAGTCGTTACGGATTGTCAGAAGCCAGTAAATTTGACTCCAGTCTTGCCATGAAGTACCTTACCCAGTTAATGGGTTGTGGAGGTCTGGTAGGCAGCTGCTCCTCGTAAAATACCGGTATTCAGCTAAATCCGGCTTGACAGGAAGCCGACTCCAATATAGTTGGGAAAAGGCTAGGCAGATGAATTATTTTAAAAACCGGTGTGAATACCTGAATGTCTGAATCATAGACATTTTCACTCTATAAATAACTGACTTACAGCCCCGCTAATGGATTTCGAAGGTGACTCGTTCAAAGAAGGTTCTCATTTCTAATGGAATAGTCAATGACATATTGACTGCTACACTACATAATTACAAAAGACAGAATTAGAAATAATTTACGAGCGACGCGTGGGTATTTCACAAGAGTCAATGAACTAGAGTCGTAAAATGTCTCTCTTGTATTGTAAGACATGTAAAATGTTGTCCTAAAATTTGATAATTATGTAGGATTGTAAAATCAAATCTGAACGGCATTTCCGTTTTGACAACCTACAAAATACACCCTAGGGTGGATGCTCGGAAACGTATGTCCGAGAATCCACCGTGTGCCAGAATGGATAGATGGAATCTGTGTCGAATCGACACTGTTTTTCCATCCACTACAGTGGAACACACATAAACCGACTACAATAATACCCCCAATTTATGAGCAAGTGTGATGATAATTTATCTTGAAATACAATAGCTCAGGCTGGATTCTCGGACATACGTTTCCGGGTATCCTCCCTAGGGTGGATTCTATGGGGTGTCAAAAGGAAAATGCCGAATCTGAACGAAGTAATGTAACTCCTTACGCCATTTCCTTCTGTTATGGCGAATGTAGGTATTTTTTATGTTGACAATTGACGTAAAATATTTGAAAGACAAGACAAAATAACGCTATGTACCAAAATTGAAGTGAAAACTTAATGAACTTACACTTGTCTACGAAAACGGACGCCTTCGTAGGCGTCTACGAAATCGACGCTACGGAAATTCGTAGACATTTGCTACGAACATCTGCGCACCGCTCCGTAGCAACCATAATAAAATCCTGTAAACTTCATCAACCATTACAAACAACGGTTTTAACAATATAGTCAGTCAATGACAAAAACTTGGAGGTATTTTTGACTATATGCACTGCGGTGCGAATTGGGAATCGCCCTCAGTTGTGTTAGTCCCTAAACATCATATCAAAATTCGAACGGTGCCTCGATATTAATCCGCGATGTCTTACTATAAAAACAAATGAATTCGGAAACTTGAGTGAGGCTTGAAAGGACAGAACCTAGAATAGCACTTTTATAAAACTCTATATACTCGTATCAGGATAAATTAAGTAAATGAGTTAATTATAAAACTTGGCAGACGACATATTTATAAAAATCGTTTGACTACATTTAATCGACAATCATCACGTCAATGAAATTTCACAAATTAAATAACTTGATCCCTTAGAATAAACTTCCAAACCGATCAAGAACACGAAACTTCCGAATTTCCAAAGCTAATCTTTACGAAAATCCTTCAACAAGATAAAAATCTATCACCAATTTCAGCACCCTCTCATGACCGAACAAAGAGCCTCTTAGAAATAAACCCTACGATTAAAATTGACAAGAATTTCCATATTTTTTTACGAAATCATCTTCTGCCTAGCCTTTTAACCCAACTACATTGGGGTCGGCTTCCAGTCAAGCCGGATTTTGCTGAACACCAGTATTTTACGAGGAGCGGCTGCCTGCCAGACCTCCACCACCCATTAACTGGGTAACACGGTACTTCATGGCAAGACTGGAGTCAAATTTACTGGCTTCTGACTATCCGTAACGACTGCCAAAGATCTACAAATGACAGCCGGGAACAACGGCTTAACATGCTTTCCGAGGCACGGAGGAAACTCGGTATGTTAAGATGGTCACCCATCCACAGACCAACCTAGGCAAGCGTTGCTTAACCTTGAAGATCGATCCGTGCGGCTGTTATTATTTAGCCACGAGCTCATCCGTTTTTTTTTACGAAATATGACTATATTTTTCTCTCCTGACCGATTTCGGCCATGGCGGTCAACCTCAACGGCGACTAGCCATAGGAGCGTGACATATTATAGTGCACAAAACTTTACGCAAATACAGGTGCACTACCTCTTTTATCACTCTCACATTCCGATGGGACAGCAACCCGGGATCTACGAAATATAAAAGTGACAAGCTTTTGCCTGCGACTTCGTCCGCGCATAACCCGTTGTTTCCCGTTTCCATAGGAATTTCGGGAAATCCTACCTCAGTGCTCCCCTACACTCCCCAAGGAAACTACATTCCCAGCTTTCTACGACCAGCAGTTTCGGCTGTGCATTGTCTGTCAGTCTCTCAATCAGTCAGTAACGAAAGAATTTTATATATTAGGATGAATTTAAAAAATGTAGGCTGTTACGAAGGCTACGTAGGTGCTGAAGATGCCAATGTACCTATACGCCAGACCAAAAACTATTTAATGTCCCAATAAGGAGACATGTTGTAGTAATGAGAAAAAAAGCTAAGAAATGTAAAATGATGAAAATAAAATGAAGGAGGTGGTGACGAAGGTCACATAATCATGCCAAGCGTGCGCGGAAGTATAAACCCGACCAAAATACTATTAAATGTCCCAATAAGGAGACAGGTTCTAATAATACGACACAAAAAAAAACTACGAAGAAATCTACCGGCACTATGCGAGTCCTCCGAAAGTCCTCCTCCCAAGGGTACCCTGAGACAACGCTAAAATATTATGTAAGCTGGGGTGAATGGGCAATACTGCCGCCTGGGTACTATTTAAAAATATTAGATTCATATTGGCCTCGAAATTAAAGGGGAATCAAATAAATGAATAGAACCTTGAAATTTTGAGGACTAATGTAATTAAGGCCCCCAAAAAAGCAGAAGGAGCATCGATTTGAATGGGACCTTGAAAATAAGAAGACAGTAATAAAAACCATCAGAAATGCAAAAGGGGATACACATTTAAATGGAACTTAGACGTTAATAGGACAAATGCAATAAAGGCCTCGGAAAAAGCAAAAAGAAATTCCAAACAAGATTTTTTCAAGTTTTGTGGAAGAGGATGTCAGGATGGTTAAGAAAATGTCAAAAAAAAATTGTATGAATTATGCAAAAAGTGAAACATTTATGCTGCGGCGAACCCATAAATCGGGATTAGGGCATCAAAAAAAAAAAAATTGGATACCAATTGGTTGGATTGGTCATCTGCCTAGCCTTTCCCAACTATATTGGGGTCGGCTCCCAGTCAAACCGGATTTAGCTGAATACCAGTATTTTACGTGGAGCGGCTGCCAACCAGACCTCCACAACCCATTAACTGGGTAATACGGTAGTTCTTGTTAAGACTGGTGTCAGAATTACTGGCTTCTGATAATCCGTAACGACTGCCAGAGATGTACAAATGACAGGAACCAACGTCTTAACGTGCTTTCCGAGGCACGGAGGAAACTCGGTATGTTAAGATGGTCAACCATCCACAAACCAACCTTGGTAAGCGTTGCATAACCTTAAAGATCAATTCGTGCGGCTAGTATTCTTTAGCCACGAGCTCCTCAAATTGGATACTGGTGGTACTGAACTATTATGTCCCAATGTCAAATGCTAATTTGACTATTAAAAAAAAAACTTTAAAAAACATACTACAAACATACTTTTTTTTCAGTACCGAGAAATAGCTTTTGTGAACCAAAAGCCGTCTGTTAGCATCTATCTATACTAAAATAATAAATCTGAAGAGTTTGTTTGTTTGTTTGAACGCGCTCATCTCTGGAACTACCATTCTTTCCAAACACTTAATGAAATAATGAAATCTTGACGACACTTTACAGACCGTGAAAGATAATAACATTATTATCGTCAAGCGGTGAAGTCGTTAATTCTTAAACAGACCGCTTTAACGAGTAAATATCATGACTAAAGCTCAACGTCTTCACGATCTTAAGAGTACTTTTAAAGTGTCGTCAAGATTTTTAATGCTCCGATAAAGATTAATTCCTTAACGTTACACTGGCTGAATAGTCGAGTCTCGACTATTCAGCCAGTGTTCCGAAGTTCAAGACAATAAAGATTCGAATTCATAAGAAAAATGTCTAAACACGCATGAAGAAAAACATGAAAATCGTTTTATAGATCGCCTGTAAAAATGCGAAAAAAAATGCTTATCTGTAAACGATCTTAAACTATATAATTAGAAAATAACAACGCTAAAATACTAAACATTTAGTACAATTTCCTACCATTTTCCGCCATACAATTTACTACCGTACAAAACAAATGTTGTCTTTAACAACCTGTAACCAAGGAGGCCGTATACTTGAAATATAAAAAGCTAATTATTACAATACTGTTTCGACACGTTAATTAACTCAAAGAACACGCGATAGCAGAACACCTAATTTGATTTTAATTAAATTTATAAAAACACGTACACCGTGTAACAAAGGAAAGTGTGTACCTAATGTACGTTAACGATAATTGAACATATTAATTATTCAGCCCTTGAAATGAACACTACTGAAATAAATAAAAAAAAATGGTTGTATGTTGAAATACCTGCTGAAATACCATGTTGTTTTTACAAAAAAAAAAACAGTCTTTTAAAATCTATAGAATGAGAAGCAATTTCGATAGTTTGAAAATAGAATCTTGAAATTGCCGACGGAAAATTCATGTCCTCTTTCGCCGAATATTTTCACTAACAGACGGAAAAAATAACAATGGAAAATTAAGCATTTTCCCACAAGTTATCGTAATTCTATAGTTTTTAGTTAAAAATCAAAAGGATATTCTACTCACATAAACATATAAACTTGACCAGCATCGTCGTAGTAACGTCGAACATCGGCAGAAAATTCTTCTGTACTATACGATAAACCATCTCCTTAGCTACGGTATCACTCTCTAACTAAACACACGCGATTTTTATCATCTATCTATGAAATATAGTAAATGAATCCCTCTCTAGCATCAGTCACAGAAGAATTTGGCATAAACTTGTCACATGAGACGTCCTTTTACTAACTGTAGCTCCTGTTTCGTATTTTATAATTTTTATACTGAGCTTCACTTGTTCAAGCGGCGGACATGTTGAATTTGTGACGTCATACTAAGGAAAATCAATTCTTTCGCGCCTGCGCAAATTTTCTCCTTGGCCTATTTAGCGACGCATCCCAACCATGACAGAATATATTTCGTTTTATATGTAACCTTTCACAAAATGGCTGACATTTTTATGAATGAATCGCTTTTGCTCATTCATTTCAAATTTAGATGTTTACTTATCGTTATTAGATTTGGATGTCTGGAGTTTTTATTTTGTTTTCAAAGGTTGGAGTGGGGGGATAAGAAAGCCCGTATGTAGATAACCTTTTTGTTACACTTTCTTAAGATTACAGTAAATGTTATCTTAAGTGGCATACGTTTTACATATTAGCTTGATATTAGGACTTGAATCCCTGCATTATCTCTTGGATATGTCACCGGATTATTCCAAAACCCAAAAGATTGTATTAGATTAGCCTAATATATAAAATATTTCCGTTACAGAGTGACTGACAGACAACGCACAGCCGAAACTGCTAGTCGTAGAAAACTGAAGTTTGGCATGTAGGTTCCCTTTTCTCCAAATTTCTGAAACGGGAAAAATCTTTTTATTTATACATTGTTAGGTTTTATATTTGGAAGAGATGCTCACCCTCTTTTTTGTTTGTAGGTAGGTACTTACATAATTATTATAATCACTTATTTATTCTTTCTGATGTAAGAACTCAATCGTTGTTTTTATTAATTTATTTTTTATTATTTGGTCATTGACACACATAGTTTTGTGTAAAGTAGAAGCATATTTTTCAAATTTTGTAAATGTGAGTACCATGAAGCCATTTATATTTTATGTGATTAGTAATAGTTTTACTTGTTGGACATGAACGAGCATGGTGGTTGAGAGCATATCATGCTCACTCAAATGTCTCGCTGATGGCGACGCGTGGGTTGGATCATTCGGTTTCCTTCGAAATGGTTGAGCTGAAAGGTGCCTATACACGCGTCATGTTCGTGAACGGGCGCCGTCGGTTGAGACTGGTCATCTCTTAACTGCCATTGGCTTATTTTAATCTTTATATTTTAAATTCTTATAATAAGATTTTTTTCTTTCCTTTGCATTGTCCTCACACGCAGAAGCAACAAGTATATGTAACTTAGAATTTTGTAAAACAGAACATGATATAAAAGAGTGTCCGTGGAGTTTCTTGCACGTTCTTCTCCATGGAGATCTATGCTTTGGAACGTGCAAATAGCTTCCACGTTTTTGACTGACCTACCTTGACGTTTCAAAAGTGCCTATGAATGGGTTATTTGAAATAAAATGCTTTGAATTTGAATTTGAATCGATATATGCGCGTACGAAACTACGAAGCTAATTAGATTTCGAATAGGCACAAAAAACTCAACCAAATTCAATAGTTTACAATAGGTATCCGTAACGAATCGAGAAAAAAAACTTTTTTACAAAAAAATACAACCGACTTCCAAAAACAAAACACTACAAAGTAAAAAATAACTTTAATTTCGGAAGTCGGTGTCGTTGGTTATTTTTTCGTTTTTTTTACATTTTGGCTGTTGGGGCTGGGGGTGCTGTTGGGGTCTCTTGGTGCTCTGAACCGTCTAAGACAATCTCAACTCTACAAAATGACCTAGGAAGAAGTTTGGGAGGGGGGGTGCGCTGTTATGCTGTTAGGGGTGGGCGATATCTGATGTTCGGGATAGCAGTACTAAACTGACGTCTTTATTTGTCAATTTTTAGTGGTACCTGCTTACCCATTCACAGCGTACCGGCGTGATGTTATGTTACGAATTGGTATAAACAATACATTATCATCATCATCTGCCTAGCCTTTTCCCAACTATATTGGGGTCGGCTTCCAGTCAAACCGGATTCAGCTGAATACCTGTGTTTTACGTGGAGCGGCTGCCTACCAGACCTCCACAACCCATTAACTGGGTAACACGGTACATCATGGCAAGACTGGAGTCAGATTTACTGGCTTCTGACAATCCGTAACGACTGCCAAAGATCTACAAATGACAGCCGGGACCAACGGCTTAACGTGCTTTCCGAGGCACGGAGGAAACTCGTTATGTTAAGACGGTCACCCATCCACAGACCAACCTTGGCAAGCGTTGCTTAACCTTAAAGATCGACCCGTGCGGCTGTTATTATTTAGCCACGAGCTCAAAAATACATATATATATAAACAATACATTATACCATTGCATAAATGACATGCTATTTCAGCAATCCCGATCCATTTGCTATTATTTATTGAAGAGTTCCGTTATTTTTCTTTTTTTACGTTAACAAAAAATGAAGAGGATACAGCGAGTAAAGACACACGTAACGTCATGTGGCTTGGTAAATTTGATACAATTTTACCAAGCCACATGAACGTCACGCGTGTCTTCAACTCAATTTTTTTTTCAGTAGAGAACCCTATTGTCAACCGTCAATTGGCGAAAATATCACTGAACAAACATTTTTCATGGGATCTCATCATCAGATCCCAACTTATACCTTCCATCATCAGCTCAGCAACATGAGATGATGATTACCAGGCACAAATATCTAAATAGCGTTGGAAAGTTTATGAAAAACATTGTATGTGCCTATAAAATTTGAGGGTTTCCCTCGATTTTCATGGGATCCCATCATCAGATACTGACTTGGTGACAATGGGACTAATCGGGAAGTATGTCCTTTCAGAAGAAATAAGAATTTTTCAATTCGATTCAGAAATGACAGAGTTACGAGGTAACAAACATAAAAAAATACAACCGAATCGGAAATCGGAAGTCGGTTAAAAGGAGTTAACAATTCAATGCAATTTCTTATAAACTTACTGAGTTAGCTATTGCAAACTATCTAGACAAAGGTATGTAATCGGTATAACTGCAATTTCTTTTCAAGGCTTTGCGTAATAACTTAGATAGCATAGACGAGTGGAAATTGTGGTTCATTGCATACCAATTTACACGAGCAAACACTATCTGGTACTTATCGGAACCATAGCTTGAAATAGAGCTGCGTGCAAAGTAGCAATAGCTGGTGCACGAATGGTTGGAAATAGCTGCATTATAAAATGCATTTCGTTATTTTTTTTTTTTTATTGATCTATAGGCACGGGTGAAAAGTTCCTGGACGGACTTTGGGGAGGCCTTAGACCGTGGAACAGTAACGTCACTAAGAATTACGAAAAAATAATTAATTTGAAATTTTTCTTTTGTGAAACTAATGTAATCGACGATGAGGGTGAAGAATGTCGTGGTGACACAATGGTTACGAGTTTGCTTCGGTACACGAGGTTATAGGTTAACATCCAGGTGAGGTTTTGGGAACATATCATTGTGCGTACAGCTAAGGAGTGGAATTCCCTGCCAGAGTCTGTGTTTCCTGATAGCTACAATCTGAGAGTCTTAAAGTCAAGAGAGAATAGGTTACTTCTAGGCAAGCGTGCTCCATCTTCGACCGCATCATCGCTTACCTTCAGATGAGGGTGAGATAGTGGTCAAACGTATGCCTATCATTAGCACCAAAAAGGTATCAATGTGGTGTTTACAAATTATTGCATCTGTCACCGTGCCTTGTCTTAGAAGGGCCATGTATGTATGTATGTAAATCGAGCTGGTTTCCGCAACTCCACGACTAAGCGCGTATTTTGCGTGCAGGTGGGACAAATGCGTCATTCGATCCACCCCAGCTCCCCAAGGAAGGCCAGCAACGCTTTGGTGTTACCAACTATCTCGCAGAGGGTACCTGGGTTTCCGATGTACTTTGCCCTGTAATCCGCAACTACCGTGCAGCTTAGAAGCAGGTGTGCTGCTGTCTCATTCTCCTCCATGCAGGCTCTGCATAGCGGGCTGTCAGTGACTCCTATAGCATAGAGGTGTTTATTAAAAGACCCGTGGCCAGTAGAAGGGCCATGCCGTGCCATGTCGTGGGAAATAACCTGGTACATATTGACTGTGAAACCATCCTACTAAATCTATGAATCTGCCTTGCCTTACCAACTACTTGGAGTCGGGTTCCTGTCCAACCGGATATCCGGATCGACTGCATATGTGGCCTCCACAACCCAGTCACTGGTTTGGCAAGATTGGTGTCAGAATTCCTGGCTTCTGACTATCCTTAACAATTTTCAAAGATCTACAAATGACAGCTGGGACCAATGGATTTACGTGCTTTCCGAATTAGGTACGGAGGAATCTCGGTATGTTAAGATGGTCACCCATCCACAGACCGACCTCAGCAAGCGTTGATTAGCATTGGAAATCAACCTGAGTGGATAATACTATTCATCCACGAGCTCTTAATCTTACTTCCTAATAATATTATAAATGCGAAAGTTTGTGAGGATGGATGGATAGATGGATGCCTCTTTCACGTCAGAACGCCTGAAAGGATCTTCAAGACATTTGGCACAGAAGTATATTATAGTCTGGAATAACACACAGGCTACTTTTTATCCCGAGTGTATGTTCCCTAGGGATAACGCGGGCAAAGCCGCTGGCAGAAGCTATAGTGATCTTACTATTTATAAAAGTAAACAAGCCATTTTTCCAAGTGGTTAGTTTCATCCTCTACCCAGTTTTCAATCAATCACACTATTTATATAGGTGACAGGTCCTAACTAAAGAGTTTAAGGCCGGACGGCACGAAGGGCAGTTCCGGTCCGGTTCCGGTTCACTTCCGGATACTAACCGGGAAACATGATTCCGGCACGTACAGCCAACAGGGAAAGGGTCAACTCTTCTGTCGCAGGTATGCTGGGAGAAATTTATTTTGAAATAATCAGTAAACTGTACCTATTTTCACTTTTCTCTGTATACTTTAATAGGGATACTAGCTTTAGCCCGCGACTTCGTACGTGGATATCCGATTTTTTCTCGTTACCGTAGGAATTTCAGGAAATCCTCACTCTCTAACGGAATTGAGTCACTCAGTAACGAAAGAGTTTTATACACATACTTACTAGCTGACTCGGCAAACGTTGTTCTGCCATACAAAAAAAAGGGTTTTGGGTTTTTGGGAGCCGAGTCACCCGCGTCTGTAGGAGAATACTCAATGCTAGTCCCTACACGTGGTCCCTGAGTGATGCGAATCAGGTGACATAACTGGTAGTAGGCTTGGGCCGATGGCTTGTGACCACCCACTGGGCAAAGACGTACCGCCAAGCGGCCTAGCCGTGTTCCGGTACGATGCTCAGTGTAGCCAATAAAGAGGAGTTGGGTCGAAATAGTTGTTCCAATGCAGGCAGACCAACCAGGCTCGCGTAAATATGGGCGTATCGGGAGACTAGTCGCGGAGGGTAGCGGGATCCGAGGCACGGTGCGCCGCTAGCCGATCGCAGGTAGTTGGGGACCCAAGTAGTGTGCTAGCCACACATGACAGTCTGCACCGCCAACTGTCAAAAAATCCCGGGGTGCGCCATCGTGCTGGCTGGCAACCATACGAGAGGACCCGATGGACATTCCTGGGGGGGCTCGGGCGTCCCCGCAGTCTCCATACTAGTCCCCCAATGATGTCGTCCTGTCAAAGCGTGCCTGAGGGTAGCAGCGTGGAACCTCATTTCACTTCCTTCTCCTCAACCTCCTTCACTCAAACATGATGAAAAGGAACAAAATAAGAAAAGCTGTACAGCAGCAGCACTTCCTCTCCCACAAAGTGCACCACAGCAATATTCGAGGTCTGCACTCAAATCTCGCCGCAGTCCATCACCACCTGGAGACTGAGAAACCAGCATTCTTGTTCCTTTCCGAGTTGTAGAAAATTATTGCACGAACATTTTCCTTAGAAAGATTCATTTTCGTACGTAACCTGACAGATTCCAATCGACGCTGTGACTAAACAACAGCATTAATCCTAATACTTTCAACTGTTTTGAGATTCAACATTTAAACACATTCGAATATAGAACAGTTCCAAATTCAAAATTGCCGGGAAATTGAAAACGAAAAATCTTAAAAGGCATGCCTCGTATGTACGCTCGTGACGACATCTGCTATCGGCGTCTCCGCAATCTTGAGGACTCCAGGATCTCAACGCTATGGATTTTAGTGGACACAGGCCTAGGTAAAATTGTCTACGCTTGTTTCTACCGTTCGCACAGCGGTGATTTGGAGAGAACTGGACTCACACTGCACCTAAGTGAAGCGGCGGATGCGGCTCAGCAGCGGTACCCTTCTGCCCAACTGGTGTTACTGGGGGACTTCAAGCCCACAATCAGGCGTGGCTTTTTCCATACCAGTGCACAGACCATGCTGGACGAGAGACGAGAAAGCTAGCCCTAGCGCTAAATCTTACTCAGCTGGTCCAGGGGGCAACGAGGGTGCCGGATGTTGATTCGCACACTGCCAATTGCTTTGATCTTCTGCTGACAACAGATCCAGACTACTACTCGGTGTCGATTTCTTCTCCACTAGGTAGTTCCGACCACTGTCTGGTGAAGTCTCTGTCTGTTTATTCCCCGCCCAATCCTAGCCCAAGAGGCACAGGCGGTACAGGTCAGCAGATTGTGATAGCATGCGATCTTTCTTCGCATGTTATCCTTGGCAGCCTACTTGCTTTTCTTCGACTGATGCTTTGTCATGCGCGGACGCCGTGACGGATGTGTTGCGAAGGGGAATGGAGTACTACATTCAGTTCTTCACTTCAGTTGATGATAAGGTTGCGATCTTCAATGATATTGTGATCCACCTTTACGCCGCCAAATTCTCGAAAATATTTCTTCTTCTTCTTTTGCTGATATTTGGAAATTCCTAGGAACTCTTGGTATCGGCAAACGAGACATTTAGACCTTCCAAATGCTATTGACTTAAACGATCTTAACTGTCATTTCTCTACTGTACCTACTATGGATCGTCTAGCCAAACAACTTACTCTGTCTCTAATCTCTGGTCTGACGCGTCCTCAAATTAATTATTTTCGTTTCGTTCCAGTTGAGTCGGGAGAGATTAGAAAAATCATTCTGTCCATAAAGTCAAAAGCGGTGGGCTGTGATAATGTCACTCGTAGCATGACCATTCTAGATCACCTCTTACCTGCCATCACCCACATTGTGAATTTTTCCCTTTTCTCCGGAGTATTCCCGTCCTTATGGCGTAAAGCCTATGTTCGTCCTCTACCGAAAGTTTCCAATCCTACTCTTCCAGCCCACTTCCGCCCAATTTCTATACTTCCGTTCCTATCCAAAGTGCTCGAGGCCTGTGTACACAAACAGCTCTCGCACTTTGTGCATTGTAACTCCCTAATAAGCCCTCTACAATCTGGGTTCAGGCCCGGGCACAGTACTGTTTCCGCTCTCCTTAAAGTGACTGGCTATATAAGGGCAGGACTGGAAGACACCAACGTCACTGTACTAGTGTTAGTATATTTCTCAAATGCCTTCAATACAGTCAGTCACGACATCCTTTTAGCCATTCTCTCCTATGTTATGGTCTCTCCTGAAGCACTGGAGTGGTTCACCTCTTATCTTTAGGGACGTCAGCAGTCGGTTCGCGTTGGGGATTCCTCATCTTACTGGCGTGATTTGGAAACTGGTGTTCCTCAAGGCGGCATTCTTTCTCCGCTTTTTTTTTTATTAATCTAATAATTTATGAACTTCAATGTGCGTATCATCTATATGCAGATGACCTGCAGTTATACTGTCATGTGAGGGTCGACGAACTACCGGACGCTATCAACAAATTAAACAGAGACGTGATAGCCATAAAAACATGGTCAGATAGATTTGGTATTGCTGTAAACCCTGATAAGTGTCAGGCGATCATCATTGGGAGTTCTCGAAGCATCGCTAAAGTGGATGAAACAGCTTTGCCAAATGTCCTGTTCGACGGTACGATTGTCCCATTTAGCGTGAATCTGACGTGAAGGATCTAGGTTTGCGTATTGATAGTACCTTAAACTGGCGTACTCAAGTCGCTATTGTCAGCCAGAAGGTTACGGGAACGTTGCGGGCCCTGTATCATTTAAAAAACTTTTTACCATCAAACAACAAGACAATGCTTGTGCAGACCCTAATTTTTCCTATCATCGATTATGGAGATGTGTGCTACTATGACCTGAATGCACATCTCCTCAACAAACTTGACCGTCTTCTGAATTACTGCATTCGATTTGTTTTTAATCTGCGTAAATATGATCATGTCTCTGCGTATCGATTGCTTTTAAAATGGTTGCCTATACGCGAGCGTAGAGAGCTAAGGGCTCTAACTACCTTGTTTTCATTTCTTGTCTCTCCCAACTCTCCCAGTTATCTAGCCCCTCACTTTCAATTCATTTACGCCAGCCACAAACTAAATCTACGCTCATCAAACAACCGTCTCCTTTAATGTCCCACTCACCGTACTGGCTTTATTCACTCTTTTTTCTTCGTTCAGTCTATTTCTCTTTGGAATGCCTTCCCTCAAGAGATCAGGATGGCCACCAACCGATTATCCTTCAAAGTTAAAGTTCGTGAACACATTCGTAGAGGTTGGCAGTTGTATCATCACAGCGCTAAATTGTTTTAGTATTTCGTTTGTATATTTATCTTGTTGATTTATATTTATTATATATTTATGTTGTATGTATGGTTTATATTTGTATATTGTTCATTATTGTATTTGAATAATTATCAATCGATTTAAATTTTCTTTATTGCACCTACGACTATTCTCTGCATTACCCAAATGTTGACTGGTAGAGAATGCCTATGGCATTAAGTCCGCCTCTGTACATTTGTGTGCTGAATGTGTGTTAAATAAATAAATAAACAATGTCTGGCGAAGCTCGTCCATGGTTTGGTGCCGAGTGCAATCGCGCTGATGCGCTTAAACACGCGGCTTACCTAGCGTGGGTCGACGTTCATATGCGCAAAGCAAATGACGTGAGTCAGAAGAAAAGAGCTTTTAACAGGGCTGCCAAATCCTGCAAGAAGGTGTTGCGAAGGGCGTTAGCCGAATAGGGAACAAACTTGCTTTATACCCAGCAGGTACTAAGGCTTTTTGGTCCCTGGCTAAGTCGGTCGAATCGAATTTCTGCCGCCCGTCACTACCACCACTGCTGAGACTCAGACCACTCCGCTGAGGAGAAAGCGAACTTGTTTGCTTCCTTGTTAGCGGAATCTTCCCGTCTGGATCCTGGTGGCGCGAGGCCCCCTGCTTCTCCTGGTGGATGCGAGTCGAGTATGTCGAACATTCGCATTCATCAGAAGGACGTCCGTAGGGTACTGCGTAACCTTGACGTGAACAAGGCTAGTGGCCCCGACGGGATACCGGCAATTGTTCTGAAGACTTGTGCGCCTGAATTGTCTCCGATCTTGACACGCCTTTCGTTTGAGACTGGAAAAGTGCCAAAAGCTTAGAAGCAAACTATAGATGTTTTAAAACATTCGATATTTTAATCACTCGGCATTTCAGTCATCGACGTTTTAAGCGTAGGTATAATAATTTTCCATATTTTGATACAATCGATATTTAAATTTTCGATGTTTTGAACGTCGGTATTTTACGCGTAGATATTTTAATCTTCGCCATTCAAATACGTACCCGTTGTTTGATTTTTATTGTTATTATTATTGATAGCCTCGCACTTGACCACGATCTCACTTGATGGTATGCGATGGATCGTCGACGATGGAATACGCTTGCCTTGATTACAACAAGCAAATCATCTAAAGTAGTCTACGCAAAACGCAGCACATCAAAGGCGGATCCAGGGGCTAAGCCTCCTAAACAATGTTCGTAAATGTGAACACATGGTCTTTAAGGCCCGCTGGTAAGTGCCCTAATTATGAACCTAGTTTTTTTCTAAATGGTATAAGCATAAATAAACTCTACCAATTTAAGTATCTAGGGCACATACTTACCGACGACCTTAAAAGATGATGTAGATATTGAAAGGGAACGTAGGGCACTGGCGGTCCGAGGCAACATGTTGGCTCGTAGATTCTCGCGTTGTGCGGACCAAGTCAAAATCACCTTGTTCAAGGCTTTTTATCAAGGTCTGTACGCGGGGGTTCTGTGGGTCAGCTACACCAAAAGGTCGTTAGATGTCTTGCGCGTCCAGTACAATCATGTTTTTAGGATGTTGTTGAAACTGCCCCGTTTCTGTAGCGCATCGGAGATGTTTACTCAGAACCGAACTGATGGTTTCCATGCAGTTATTCGTAAAAAAGTCGCATCTTTAATGCGTAGAACGCGGGACAGTGACAATAGCATCCTCATCATGTGGGGAGAATAGTCAGGTAGCTTATTTCTCACTTTATCGTTCTCTACACATCCTGCCTTAGACACCTACTTTGTGTTTCTTTTTTTATTCTTGTTTGTTTACTACTAACACTAGTTTTTAAGATATTTTACTAACAAAATGGGCTATATTTTTGTCCAAAATTGATAAATAAATTAAAATTAATTATTTTTTTTGCTGGATCCAAAAGGACCCACTTGGGTGTAGACAGCTCAAGCCGTAAGTAATCCAAGGAGGCTTGATGAGCATAAATTTTATGCTCATCAAGCCTATTTTGTTTTTAAGTTTGTTATAGCGCTTATTACACTACAGGATTCAGAGCCCTAAGTCCCGATCTAGGGTGGTGTAATAAGAACTAGTGAGTCAGGGACCCTAATTAGGGCGACCGGAGCAGCTCGGTCCAGTTAGCTCCCTTAAGGGAGTTCCTTACTACCGGGCAGTGTAATAGCGTTTAGGGAGTTATCGTAGTGCTGCCAACACCAATTTAACAAATCCCCCAAAAATGCAAGTCAAATTCCCTAATTCAAACGCGCTTGAAACCTACCCTCGGCGGGGTTCCTCACTCAGCCTCACCGGTAGATAGTACAAACCTACCTACAACACTAGCCTTTTTGGTGCTGCCATCTACCGAATGGTCGGTAAAGGTCTGTGGTCGAATTAAATTACGTTTAGTTTCTACCAAAAAGGATGATGATCACAATCAATTTATAACTCATTTTTGACCTATTTAATATAGTCAAAAACACATCCTGATTTTTTTACCATACTGCGCGACGGGACAATGTGGCTGTATTTAAATGCTTGAATTGCTATTCAGACATCGGGAGCAAGTGACATTACGAAGCAGTATCGAAACGTCAAATAACAACAATACCAATACAGCATGCGAATGAACTTTGGTTTTTGAGTTTTAATTAGTATTCTTTTAAAAAGTGTGTATTACATATTTATTGTGCTTTATTTAACATGTTGTTGAATCCACTGAATGGTAATGTTTTATTCCTAACATGGTTAAAATCATTTCTGTAATACATAACCTCAATGCATGTAAAATGTTTAAACTTTTCCCAAATGCACCAGATTTGCATAATTACTTGTATTTAAAAACTAGAATGTATAAAGTGTAGTAGTTTCCCAGGCTGTTATTTAATTTAATATTGAATATCCCTTTAAAACGCTGATCCCAAAAAAAAAGTCCAAGGCCCTTTTATTTTGCCCCACCATACTATCTCATTAACTGAATTCTTACTAATAATCCTCGAGGTAAATGCATTTTTTTTTTATATTAGGTACTTGCTTGGTTATCAACATCTCTTTTTCCAGAACTAAAACGTCGCCTAGACGATGACAAGACACCACTCCCCAAAAGGCTCTGCCTCGCCAAGAATGTGGTGCAATCCCACCACTTCCCGACGGCTCCTAAAGAAAGGATTGTGGCAGAATGGCTTCATACCTTGACCGAGAGGAATAAATTGAATAGCGAGGAATTGAAAAATGTGGTTGATTGGCTGTCAGCAGTTGATGACTTGACAAGTGAGCTAAAGAGTAAATTGATACAGGTATGTTAAACATTTTCCATTTTAAATTTGTTAGAAAAAAAGAAAAATATTTATTTGAGACTCGCACAACACAAACAAAAATAAGAATAAATTAGAAACTAACAGTCATAAATAATTAATATAAATTAACAATAATTAATCTTAATAGCCTCTTTACCTTGAAGGTCCTCTCTTGTCTGATCTTTTTGTCTGAGTTAAGTATATCTCAGAGTTTGGAGTGCCTCTTAGCATAGGCCTCTATCTCTTTCTCCTTGTTTTACATTTTATGGATATACATAAGACTTTTGCCCGCGACTTTGTATGCGCAAATCCCGTTTTTCCCACTCTCATAGGAGTTTTGGTAAATACTCTTAGTGCACCCTTATGGAGTGCAAGAAAGCTATATGCCAAATTTCAGCTTTCTACGACCAGTAGTTTCTGCTGTGCGTTGATCAATCAGTCAGTCAGTCAGTTTATGCTTTTATAATATATTATAGATCGAAGCATAGTCATTTTAGAACCATTTGATTCCATCACGAAACCAATAGTTATGGTTCTGTAAATGTGTCCATGTCTAATAAAAACTTGTCTTTAATTCCAGATTGTATCACAATTTATACAACGGAACCCACTACAACCCACTGACATAAAATACATCTCTACTTTTCTAGAGAACCCCAAAATCTCTCCGCAATTAAGTTTACAAATTGATGACTACCTAACTATAACAATAACACTTCTACAGTTCCTTAGAAATGATGACACAAACATACAATTGAGTAAAAAAATCCTAAACAACTTTATTAAGTACTATAGAGAATCCAAAAAGAAGTTAGAATTTATCATCAAACTATTGAATGGAGAAAATCTGGAAACTATTTTCAGTTTTTTAGACACAGAATGTCGTAAGTCTGCTGTAGAATTGTGCCAGAATATTCTGTTCCCTATCAACAAGAGAACATTCTTCATCAGCTTCTTACAAACATTAATTCGTAAAGACAATATAGAAGAACTGATTGCTGAAAAAGGGGATAATATACAATCCGTAATCAAAATCATGAATACATTTTTCCAGTTTCCTAAAAATCGGTCTGAAAATGATACGAAATTCTTGCACAATTTCATTGATGTCTTTGTGAGTTCGTTTCAAAAAGAGAATCAGATTGTCTTTGCTTTTTACATTATGGTGGCTAATGTTTTGAATATGGAACAGAGTTTCATAGTGCCAGCTATGAATCTGCCATCAATTTTGGAAGACAATGACGCTAAAACTAAGAGAACCCTCTTTCTGAATATGCTTGAGGTTCTTTTGAAGAATGAAGTAGATATTAATGTTAGACTAACTGACACTTTTGGAGAAAAAATATCTAAAGTTGAAATAAAGAAGAACTTTACATCTTTCCTGCAAGCTGTTATGATGGGACAGCTAAAACTTGAAGGAAAATTAGACAAGACAACATTACAAATAATCAAAACAGCTTTGAAATTAGATCCTGTATTGATTGAGCAGAAAATAAACTCAATTCTCCCCCCAATAATGATTGCAAAGAAAAACAGTTCAAATATACAAGAATCTTACACAGAAACCATAAATTGTTTACTACAAATACTTTTCAAACTAAGCAGAGGAACACTTTTCATAAACCAAATTCTACCATCTGTAAAAAACATTTTGGAAGCTGGCAACACTGAGCAGTTTGAACTGAAACAGAAGGCAAAAGAGGCGAAAGAAAATGGGGTAGATTTTGAAAAGTTAGAGAGTAAAATAATAGCAGGTTCTGATTTATTTCCTGAAGAGTCTGTGGCTTTGTATGGTAAGATGACTTCTGAATTGATGTTCAGGCAGAATAAGGAATTATTGGAGTCATTGCAGAAGGATTTCGAAGTGCATTGCTTGATGATGTTGGAAGAAGGATTTGTCAGTAAGTATTGCTTTTCTACTCCTTCATGTTCTAATTTCTAAACTTTCAACTCAGGTCGTCGAAAGTCGCCAACAATAGACAAAGAGAGGAGAATTACTAGAAAAAGCAAGTTACGCCTGAGCATAAACCCGATAAGTAAATAGTTGTTCTTGGTTCTGATGACAAAAATACAAGTAAACGGCAATCTTAGCGATAATCGCGCAAATACGCTATAAATGATATTGGCGCCTTAAGAATTATTCGTATATATAGGTACCTGACTTGCTTCATCATCGTCTACTCAGCCGCAAGACATCCACTGCTGGATATACACTTCTAAGCATTGCTTATTGAAATAATCTCCCTAATTTTCCAGGCCCATCTATCATAGTACTGACAGAGTTACTATCAGCCATTTTGTCATCTTTCTTACAACATAACAAGATGGTGGATCACACTGTACCAATAAACATAGCTGAAGATTTCTGGAATCTGTACACTAAGTTTGAGCAAGAGTGCTTGAACAAGTTCGGATTGTGTGTTTTGAAGCTAAGTTATGTAAGTATTTTCTTCTCGTTTTGTGGTAGCACGAGACTTATCTTAATATGTATCTGACATAGATGGTTAAATAGTAAATTAATCAATGCCTAGATGTGGCCAAGGCTTGTATAGTACTTTCTCAAATTATGCGCGGAAGTTAAAATACAATTACTTTTCAAAATCAATGACGAACAACGAACAACAATATTTTTTCCCGCGTGAACCAAATGAACACTATGTTCATGTATTTTTTTTTTTTTCAATAAATAGCTTTGTATTTGCAAGCCAGTTCAAAATTTTAATAAAACGTTTGCTAAGTTACCTCCTTGGCTGCCATCACTCGGAGTAAAAGATCGTTCCATTTTTAAATAACACGACAGATATGAGTTTACGATGAATTTATTTGCCCGCTAAACACGACAGATATGGATTTTCATACAACTTTTGCCGGCCGCTGCTTAAATGTATTTGGCCAGTACAACAATTTCGATTTATCTCGGAGAAGGCTGTCAAAATAATGCTTAAATTTCCAAGCATGTTTGAGAAAATAATCTAACAGGGTTAAAACGGAGGTGGTGATGGGCGGGCGATAGGCGCGGGGGCGCCTCCGCCCGCATTGCACTCCACACCACCTTCGCCGGTCATTCCCAGCCCTCCCCCTTAACGGGGAGGACGTGAGGGGCCCGCCGTTTTAGGCGGGTTGTCGTCGGAGGAGGACTGGACGCCCAGGTTTGCGCCGATCTCCCAGTCCTCTTCCACTCGGACGATGCGGGAATGCCGCTGGGTTATTTTAGTGGGTATACCGGGTTAGCTCGGGGAGTCCCACATACCCCTCCCGTTCCCCCGACGGGAGGGTATGCGCAATGCATTTTTTTCCAGCGCAAAAAAAAAGGGTTAAAACGAAGGGTCCGTAAGACCTGTGTAACGCAGAAGGCTTTGAACGCATTTTCCAGTTTACCCAACCCACATCTGGTGTACAGCACACTTAATTAAATCATCGGCCACTATGAATCAGGATGGTGGTAACTCGCCAAGACTGAAATAAAATTATTATCCATCATATATTTGACTGATGGTATGGTTTCTGTAATCCTTTGGAATAATTTCTATAATGGCTACAAATGTTTTTTATTGAAATCATTCCAGGGAATGATTTTTTTTTCTGATAAACTCTATACATTATTAACAAGTTAAAGTGAACACACGCGGGACCATTCATAAACTAGCGCTTTTTGCCCATGGCAGGTAGAAACTACAGAATTCCATCGGCTTCCTTACTCGTTTTAAAACTTACTTTACTTTTTATAATTTTCTAAATGCTTATAAATAAATATAAAATTAATAAAAAGCCTCTTTATTCCATACTCTAATTATACATTTCAAATGTGGTTAGTATTGTTAGTTCGATTTAATTTAATTTACTAGTTCTTGTGTGTTAGTTGTTGGTATTTCCAGAGGTATGGATCTCAATTTGAGTAAAAGCTTCTAATACCTACCTTCTAAATATTTACCACAAAATTACATTCCAGAATCCACCTCTAATAAAATCCTTCCTCAAGCTATGTCAAAGCTTCGCACAACTAAAACTCCTGAACATAAAATACAGCAACGTGAAACTGGATATATCTTCTGGCAGTGATACATCGGAGGTTTTCGACCTTAGTATGTTGCTACCATGTCTGGAGAGCAAGCAATGGATAGCGCTTGCTACGAAAATTGCGGATGATGAAGCTGTGGTGCTTTTGGTAAGTTGATACTCGTATTATTATCACTATATGCATTATAGTTTACCAATATTAAGTACGTGTATTTGAGTTAATTTTACTCTCTATGTATCTTAAACCTTAATAATAATAACATAAGGACGGTGACCGTCTGGGAGAATCAATTCGCCACATTATCTCTGGTTGTTCTCGTCTAGCTAACGGAGAATACTTGCATAGGCACAACCTTGTAGCCATCAGCAACTTGCTCTGAAATACTCTCTTGTGGAGTCGGAGGTGCCATACTATAGGTATGCGCCCGACCCAGTTCTCGATAATGGCAATATCACATTGTACTGGGATCGGTCCATCATCACTGACAGGACTATTGTTGCCAATAAGCCTGATATAGTGGTGGTGGACCGAATTGTGAGGCGTGCAATGATTGTAGACATAACCGTCCCGCATGACGAGAACCTCGTGAAAGCCGAGAAAGACAAACAAATCAAGTATATTGACTTGGCTCGCGAAGTTGTCGACATGTGGGAAGTGGACTCCGCAATCATTGTACCGATAGTCGTGTCGGCCAATGGCTTAATAGCCACGAGCCTCGACCAACACCTTAGGAGGCTCTCGTTGGGCAGCTGGATGTAGGGCTTGATTCAGAAAGCGGTACTTCTGGACACGGCTCGCATTGTCAGGAGGTTCCTTTCTCTGGAGCTCTGACCGCCGGTAGCTTGGACCCTGTTCCCGATATCGGTGGGCTACTATTTTTTATATTTTTATATGATTTTTGTATTTTAATAGAAATATTTAAAAATGTAATTAGTAGCGTAAGGGTAAAATGACAACTTCTCTGGAGAGCCGAAAATCAACTCAAATTTACCTACCGTTATCTTATAACTCCTTTATGGCAAAATCTATAGTAGTTAGCTATATGATTTTAACTAATAATAAAGCTTTTTTTATCGGCTACAAAATAGTGTAACTTTTTGGTCAATCAAAAAACGCTTTCATTTTAATAAAATTTATTTTACAGAAACTGGTTGACTTACGTCATTTTGGCTGTTTCATAAATTCAATAATGTATGGAATGCAACGGAACTTCCGTTAAAATGGGTTTAAAATAATAACAAAAATCTTCTAAAATTAATAATTTCTCGTTAAAAATTTAATAAAAATTAATTATTCGTGTTCGACCTTCAAATTGTTGTAAAAATCGTGATAGGTTGAAGGAATAACTCCAGATCGACACAGCTCTTGCAAAACGTTGTACTTATCTACTGATATAGCTATTGGACCACTGTAAGCTTTTTGCAAAATTACTCTCGACGAGGTTGTTCTTTCGCTCCATAATAACTATCCACTACGCATGTTATTTAGGTAGTGGCAGTTTGTAAATTCGGCATTATGGTCATCTCGCATAATTATTAAAGAACTGGTGAAATACTGCTGTAACACTGGGATGGGGACGAGGAAGACTATTCGCCCGGGATGCAGTTTTTACTAGTTCGGCGAAGATGTTCCGATGACAGCCAATACGTACCGCTAAAAGTTGTCTTTCTGTAAATAAATTATTGTAACGGTTGCCTCTTAATTGTGAAATAAAAATTATTATTATTTTATTTCAAGTACCCATACTAAACGTACACACATGGTAGGTAACAGAAACCTGCGTATTAAGTAATGAATAGGTATACGAGTATCTACGAAGGTAGATACTTAGTTAATACAGATTTACCTACTTAATTACATACTCATATTACAGATTTACATTAAATAAATAAATATTTAAACTTTAATAGGTATTATCTTAATTATTTGAAACTGTTAAAAAAGTATAAACGCGCTCACTTTTATTACGTACCTTTTGAACGTCAAAATCTGTATCTTCATGGTGATTTAGCGATTTTAAAATCTTCCAAGTTCTTGTATTTTTATTCATCTTCCCTGTTTTTGGCACCATAACATAAGCTTAGGTAACGGTTTTTCGAAAAAAATATGCGTGGGGTCTAGGTATTAAACAATTGTGAGGCCCCCCCGCGTTGTCTTTTCATACGCAAGCGCAACCGGCTGGGCCGACCTAAACTTTTTGGGGTCAAATTAACGTATAGTAGTATTAGACGCGAAAGTGAATTAGGCCAACGGAGATGTAGTACGTGCTAAAAGAACGTATATAGCTTTTACGCTATTATCGACATAAAAACTGACTGCATTACTTTAATTATTTTTGGCAGGGAGAAAAATGACGGAAGCTTACGAAACAAGGACCCATAAGGAGTAACGGTACTTTACGTTTATTTGGCACGAAACAAACTAAGGCTACATAATCAAACTTTCTGCGTTAATAACGTATGACAAGATACGTTATTTGAGTGACTACATTAAAGGCATAATTTGGTGTCCCATTCGCCTTGTAAATCAAGTTACGATTGTTGTGCTCGTAATTTTTTTGTCAAAATAAAGTCAAGATTATTGTAAGTAGAAACACTTCATTTTGGCAATAAACAAATATCTTTTTTTTTATACGTTATTGTTGTACTAAGCAATCTACACACCACATCGTTTCAGTTTTTCGGCACGTAAAAATATGGGGATTAAAAAAGCGAATGATGAAAAAAAAAATTTTTCGGATTTTTGCCCTTACGCTACTCTAGTTCTTAACCCACGATATATGAATAAATAATAATAATAAAGTATTTATTTCACAAAAAAATACATAGCACTTTACACTGTATACATTGTTTGTAATTTTTTTTATTTTTACTATAGATAAGCACGCGTTTGACCACTATCTCACCTGATAGTAGACTCTATCTTTTAAACTAGGACTAGCCTGTATCTTATAAGATAGGGTTCAGCCAAATGGATTCTGTTTATGTTCACAACCAAAAACAAGTGAAGACAGTGTCAATGATTTGTACTAACAGCTAAAAAGTAAAATAATAACAAAAACAGTCGTAACACAAAGTATATGTAAGACAGCTGACATGCAAGTGTGGGGTGTGTGTGGGGGGCAAGTGGAGTGAATGTAATGAATATATTACTTATATATACTTAGGAATGAATGTGATATTATATTAAGAAATGTAATTTAGCAGATTCTCTGTTGCCAAATAGTCCTGTTGTAATAGCCATTGACTTATTTCTTTTTTTAAGGTATATCTATTTAAATCCAATATGTTTAACTTTTTATGTAGATTTATACATATATGTTTACTTAAAATGTAAAATTGGTTTTTGGCAAAAGAGATTTTATGTTTAACGCCTGACGAGATATTTGTTTACGCATTGTCGATAATATATCAAAAATTAAGTTGCAAACACTCCCCTTTCAATCAATATTAATTTCATATAGGGACACGTAAAAGGTGGTTAATTTATCATTTGGAAAATGTAGTAGTATATTTCCCTTTGCTGTCCCGTCCATTCAAATTCGAAATACTATAACTGCTGCTTAAATTTATCTACATATAAGACTAAAATCATATACTTATATTTCCAGGACAATCTACTCTTAGCCAAGACAATGGCTCTCCAATTACTATCAATAAGAAACAAACAAGAAGACTCTGCAACAATATCATCAACTAAAACACATTTGATCAAACAGATCAGCACCAACCCCTCTCTTTTACAAAACACTTACTTCTGCAAAATACTATTCACAGATTTAGACAAATCACATGTGAAACTGTTGGCCAAAAGTTTGGTCAAACTTTGCTTGACTGATCCTGACTTAGATGTGCTCAAAATTGATGCCATAACTACTAACAGAAATTTGTTGAACATGTTGGTACTAGAGACAGCTAAAAATGTAGCAAAATACTTCGAAAACGGAGATTCTTTGAGCAAAATGCTGGGCAAATCGGATTTCAATATGGCTTCCTTCGCAAAAGAAGTAGCGATAATTGAATATTTCAATGAAATAACGTTATATTCTGAATCACAAGATGCGATCAAAAATTCAGTGAATATTTTCAAACAGTTGCCAATCCACTATTTAGAAGAAAACTACCAAATGGTAGCAATTTTTGTTATGCTGGCAATCAAGAAATGTTCAAGCGCAAAGAAACTAAAACGAAATATTGACTATGTACTTCAAAGTATATACGAATTAAGTCTTCAAAGACCGGACTTGTATCAGATATTCCCTGCGGATTCCATTTTTAATTTCAAAGACAATTCTCTATTGGAGTTGCTGACATTAAAAATAAAAACACCAAACAGTTTGTTAATTATCAAGAGCCTTTTAGAACTGGCAGTGAAAAAAGTTCGTATTGATAGTGACCAAGTCAAAAACATAGTAGAAAAGCTTTTAAAGAAAAATAAGACGACTATTTCTGACATGGCATCATTTAACGATCCTGTGTTCCAAATAACTTGCCTAATTCTACCTTCAATAGTAAAACAGAAGAAAGCAATAACTGCCAGTGCCTTCAGATCTATACTTGCAGATTTACAAGAAAAACTACATAAATCTTTATTAGATTCATTCCAGAACATTGATTTTGGCAATGGTAGTTTTTCGCACAATGATGCTGGTAACACAGAAGACAGTGTGGTAGAATCTGAGAGCAGCGTGGCAACACTGAACGCTATGGTGGCGTATTCTTTGACGCTTTCGAGATATTGTGATGCTGCCGATGGGGATGATGCCAAGAATTTGGAATGCCTGTTGACTGCTTTAGAGTTCTTCGTGCAGAATGCTGTAAGTATAATCTAATTCAATGAAATAAATAATAAATATAGTTTTCTTTATCTCTCTGATTGGCATATCTATATGAGATTAGCTCTTTTTTGGGTTCCACAGTAAAACGTCCGTACCTGGTTTTTAGAGGTCCCGTACCCGAAGGGTAACCAACGGAACTATTACTAAGCCTTCGCTGTCCGTCCGTCCGTCCGTCCGTGTGTCTGCCAGCGGGCTGTATCTCAAGAACCGTAATAGATAGACAGTTGAAATGTTGAACGTGTGTATTTCTATTGCCGCTGTAAAAACAAATACATAATGAAAAATAAGTTACATTAAAAATTAATGGTGGTGCCCATACAAGAAACGTGTTTTTTTTTTTTTTTCGTTTCTGGTAGGTACGAAACCCTTCATGTGAGAGTCCGACTCGCACTTGGCCGGTTTTTTGTCAAACCTTTGATGCTGGGCAAAGGGTTCTCCTAAAACCTTACAGGTTCGATTCCCCTTAAAGTGTCTCTTGGTACATTCAAGTCATCTTGCCACAAAAAACCATCAGCTATAGTTAATGCCGCCGTAAAATATTAGCCGGTAAGCAAGGTAGTAACAGGACTTTCCGGGTACTCCTGGCATTAATTTCATAATTATAAATCACGGATCCTATAATTTTCTATACCTATCGCAGTATGATACAACTTCGCCAAATCAGGAGCAGCATTTTATAACTCTCTTTTAAAAGTAGCCTAGCTATATCTCTTACATCTTATTCATGTTTTTTTTTTTCAGATAAAAACAATAGAAAACCCCGACTCGAAGTCTCAACACATTGACTCGGCCATACAACTCCTAAGCGTAGTACTAAGACGCATAAAGAAACTAGAAACTCATTCAATTTTCCAAGAAAAAGACAAATTATTCCTTCAAATATGGCGGAGTATTAAAACTAGGCTGATATTAGAACAAGGAAATAAAAGGATCAGTAGCAGTTGTTTAGAAGAAATGGGGACTACTCTGAAGTTCGTGTGTGAATTGTCGTCTGTGGATTGTTACGTGACTAACTTCGTTGGTGATCTTAACAATTTGGTGGTTTTGAAGGTAATTTTAAGTTTATTTGTGTAGCTACTATTATCTGCTGCTCACTTATTTATTAAAACTTTATGCGACGGTAAAAAACATTGTTCAACTACGTTAATAGCTTGGGCAGTTGCAAAGACAACGTCAAACAGACAATAAAATAGATATAAAAAAAGTTATTGAGTAAAACGAATCTATCAAATACATGCTGTGATGATTCTAACTTTTGTTTGCTTACCAACCTTTAAAGAAAACCGACTAGTATTCAATTATTTGTTATACGTCATTATACAACGTTGATACGACAGAGGGGCTTTCCTTTAAACTGCCTATACTAGGTACCATTTTCAAGCTCTGTACCAAAAATAAATTAATTAGGAGCAGTAGTTTAGTCGCAAATGATTTTTAAAGTTTTTGCACGGTTTGAACACGATGTATCTTTTCTAACATCTGATTATCGTCTAAGCATAGGTCATGCACCTTACAACGATAAATCTACGATGCGTTGTTGCCGCTCTGACGCATGTCGACATTCACTAAAAATTGGCAATGCAAACAAGGAAACAATCAATACACACACACTTGCACTTTCACTACGAAAGCGACTAACATAAAGCGAGCGAAAGAAATAGAGATAGGTCAGTTTGTTGCATCCTTGTTTTTTGCGATCGGTAAGTGGGGCCTCAGTGCGCCGACGCTTGTTTTTCGGAACGTATGTTTTGTGGAATTCGCGCGCAAACAATTGTAATTTTATTTTGTTATTGTGTGAGGACACGTAACTTGGGATTATTATTATTTAGTATTAGTGTTTTTTTTTTGTGATTGACTGTTTTTTATGGTGATAGGACACGTAACTTGGGATTATTATTATTTAGTATTAGTATCTCCGGACCTCACTCCCATGGATTTCTTTTTGTGGGGTTACATTAAGGGTGAAGTGTATGCCTCAGAGGTAAATACAATTGATGAGTTAAAAAATAGGATTATTTTAGCATTTCACAAATTAAAGTGCTTAGCGACGGACAGTGATCCAATAATTAGAAAAATAAATAACAATATTCTCCGTCGGTATAATTTGTGCATCAATGTGAATGGAGGACACATCGAAAATTTAAAAATTTTGTGTGTTTGCTTTTGTGCGCGTACTTCGAAACGTTACCTAACATAAAAGCCAGTGCGAGCGGAGCCCAGCGGAGGCCTACGTCGCCGGCCGCCACCCCGGCCCGGCCCCCACCGAGCACACGAGATACCGCACACCGCGCTCCGGCGCCGCTTTGTTACCTAGCGGTATCTAAGGTCAGTGTCTTTTTTTTTACAAAGGGTGGTTGCGTTTTATTCGGATTTGCAAGCTATTTAGTTTGTTTGAAAAATATATTTTCTCATTTATGGCGCTTTTTGTTTTTGTACCGTATCGAATTAATACTGTACACGTATAGTATACGTAGTTTAATTTAATGCCCCTCTGTCGTATCAACTCTGTATAGTGAAAGTTACATAATATATCTATTATCAAAAACAAGCCCCGACTCAGGCAAAGTTACCAAAGGAAAATCTAAACTTTATTAGTTGCCCCCTTTCTTATGATTTCAGAAACCATCACTAATACAAAAAGACAACACTACAGAAATTACATCTCGAAAAGTATTCAAATACCTCTGGTCGCAAAGTCTCAAAGCGAACATAGTGGGACCCAAATGTATTTCCATGTCAAAATTAATGTACCGCGCGTGTAAGAATTTGAGGAATTGGATGAGGCAACACTATCAGTTTGAAGAAAGTGTTGCCAGCACAACTGAGGAAATTTCTACCGATGATGTAGTTGTGAAAGTTATAAAAGTTGACGATGATATTTGCGAAATTGTGAGGCTGGACTTGGATTCGTTGTCTGAACTACTTTTGGCGGCGAAAAAGGTAATTTATGAATAATAATTAATATTTATTCTTAATTCAAATTGGTATAATGGAATAATAAATCTTAGATAGGTAGAACAATGTTATATTCTGTTGTTGTATTGGGAGGGTCCTGTATCACAGGCGCTTTTCAGGTAATTTAATTTAAAAGGCATGATTACTCGAAATGCCAGTTCGAAGTCATTCATCTATACTCTGTACTAATATATAAAGCTGAAGAGTTTGTTTACTTGAACGCGCTAATCTCAGGAACTACTGGTCCGATTTGAAAAATTCTTTCAGTGTTAGATAGTCCATTTATCGAGCAAGACTATAGGCTATATATTATAACGCTAAGAACAATAGGAGCGGAGCGACGAAGTTGCGCGGGTCAAATAGTAGCTTATATTTTAAAAAGTACAGCCACATCGCAACCTAATTATACTCCATCCGAGTAGGTAGTTAACTAAAGGTAAACAATCTTCACATGTCTTTTTACACAAACGCTTATTAATTAAATACAACTACTGCTTAAACAAATTGTTTAATTGATTATGTAATCGTTTTTGTTGTATTAAATTTGTTTTCAGCTGCATTTTATTTTTAAACTGTGTTGTTAACTAAAGACATGTGAAGACTGTTTACCTTTAGTTAACTACCTAATCGAATAGAGTATAATTAGGTTGTTGGTTGTGTGTGAGTGTGTGTGTGTGGTAGTTGTGTGTGTGTGTGTGATAGAGACTCTATCCGAGTAGGTATGGTAGGCTTTGAACGAAGTCTTGGAAAAGACATAACTTCATTCATAGGCCTTCAATGTTCCCTGTGTGAACTGGAGCTACTCTCTGCTATCATCAATCAAAATATATAAAAATCTTCCGTTACTAACTGATTGAGTGACTGACCGACAAGGCACAGCCGAAACTACTGGTCGTAGGAAGCTGAAATTTCCTTGGGGAGTGTAGAGGAGCTCGTGGCTAGATAATAACAGCCGCACGGGTCGATCTTCAAGGTTAAGCAACGCTTGCCAAGGTTGGTCTGTGAATGGGTGACCATCTTATCATACCGAGTTTCCTTCGTACCTCTGAAAGCATGTTAAGCTGTTGGTCCCGGCTGTCATTTGTAGATCTTTGGCAGTCGTTACGGATAGTCAGAAGCCTGTAAAATCTGACTCCAGTCTTGTCATGAAGTACTGTGTTACCCAGTTAATGGGTTGTGGAGGTCTGGTAGGCAGCCGGTCCTCGTGAAATACTGGTATTCAGCTAAATCCGGCTTGATTGGAAGCCGACCCCAATATAGTTGGGAAAAGGCTAGGCAGATGATGAGTGTAGGGGAGCAAAGAGATGATTTTCCGAAATTCCTACGTGATCGGGAAAAAACGGGCTATGCGCGAACGAAGTCGCGGGTAATCGATAATCGGTACATAAACCGAGATTAAGAATGTATTTCGACCTTTTTTAAGACAAGGCAACTTTCTAAAATATTGTACAGAATAGGTATTTTTCCTCGTGTTGTGCCTCTTCTGTTGTGTCCTGCTGTGTTGTTCGCGTCGCCCATGTGCCGTCGCAATTGAGTGACACCCTGCCCGGATATAAATATCACAGAAACAGGTTTTTTGTTATTGTTAACAAATAGTTCGTTTTGTTTCCAACGGGTGGGAAACAAGGTATTTATTTATGAGTAGGTAATACACGTACACACAAGCACTATCATACACATTATTTTAATATCTTCCTAACTTTGTCTTTATTTCTAGTATAATTGCTCGATATTCATTATATCTGTTTATTTTTTTATGTACGTAATTTTGATAATATTTTTATATAAGATATGAATGAACCGCCACTCATCCTTAGGGTTCATTAGAAAACCAGCGTCAGACAGTCTCAGGCTGTCTTACATATCGCTGAAATGAACCTTTTTAGTGCAGCCGTGAGACACACACTTAGTTTTTGGCTTACCTACCATTATTTATTTTTATGTACCGTGCGTGTTTCATCTATGTGCTAAATAAATACTATTCTTTCTTTCTTTCTAAAATAATTTTTCTCAACATATTCTAGGTATCTCTAGACTACAACTTCGTGGACATAACGTTCGAGGTGCAGCATCTGATCCACTACGTACTAGGCACCAAGGCTGGCGTGAGGTGTGACATATCTTGGGAAGCCTTCTTCATGTTGTTCGAGGGCTGTGTGGCAGTGCTGAATAATTTGTTACTGGCTAGGGAGGAGGTTTTGGAAGACAGGTATTTTTTTTTTAATGATGGGTTTGCTCTTGACTCTAGTCTATGTCTGAGATGACAGACAATTTTTTCTATCCTTACAAAAAAAAAATACACTACAAATGTCACTTACCCCAATTTCAGATGGCCATGCTACATGCAGTGCTACCGAGCCCTAATATCGGCGTTATGTGAGCGAGCCACGACCCACGTGCAAGTAGAAAGGAGTATAGAGGAGAAACTGGCGGAAATCGCGCATTCTATTGAGAAGTTAGTTATTTTAAATTAAATTTTTGTACAAGTAGAGCTTTCGTGAAAAAATTTGAGAACTACTTACCACTGGACCTATTTATACCACTAAGTTGAGGTTGTAAAGACATTTCAGCTTTGTCTTATGCCAGCGCATTCGCCGTGTCTCTGGTATTGTGATGTCCTAAGGCCACATGTTCCATCGGGCGGAATAGTACAAGTTTCAAAAAGACACTTGAATTTTTAGACTAGGAAAGACCGAAGCAACAACTGTGTACAAAACATAGGTTGTCTATTAATTTGATGATTTTTTTTTTTTGTATTTTCCCTGTGTTTCCGTTACCTTTGTCATTTTAATTCAAATAAATATTTTAATAATGTAATTTATAATTATGTATTTAAGTAGGTTGTATCTTCTAATATATAAAAATCTCTTGTCACGGTGTTTGCTATCGAACTCCTCCGAAACGGCTTGAGCCTTGACCAATTTCCATGATATTTTTTTGTATATATTGGGTAAAAGTCTGAGAAAAGGTCGTAGCCTATTTTTTATTATGGCAAAACATCATTTGCTGAGTAAAAACCTTACAAACAAGAACTTACTCAAAAACTTACTTGAGGATTTTTCTTATTTTTCAGATTAACCCAATCAATAAGCAAGCGCAAGAAGCACGTGTCCCGCATCGCAGCATACACAGTCGCAGACCTCTGCACATCCCTCGAACGCAACGCACCAACCAAAATGGTGCGCCAACATCTTGAAAACTCTGTTGCCTTGCTCATACAGGCTTGCGATAGTACCTATGCCATGGCTTTCTTGAAGAGGGGGCTCGTTGGATACGTGGGGCAGATGACCATGAGTAATTTGTATACTATGTATAAGAGGTATCATAAGTATATGGGGAATTCTTAGATTTAATAATGACGAGCTTCTGCCAGCGGCTTCGCCCGTGTGGTCCCTAGGGAACATGCTCCCGGGATAAAAAGTAGCCTATATTCTGTCTCAGGTTCTAGACCAGGAATGTCCAACCGGTCGATCGCGGTTATTAGTCTAGTCGGTCGCAGCAAGTCAAAAAAGTTAATAGTTACGGATAATAGACTGCGCATAGTATAAGCACAGCATAATCAGCCTATAATGTTGCCACTGCTGGGACACAGGCCTCCTCTTGGTAAGAGGGAGTGGGCCGTAATCTACCACGCGGGCCCAGTGCGGGTTGGTAGAGGTCACATGTCTTCGAATTCGACTGCGCAACTGTGTAAATACTAAATAGGTTAAATATGTTAATAAAATTAAAAAATACTAATATTGTTTACTGAACATTACTCGGTAATCGCTAGTTGACCCGCGCAACTTCGTCTGCGTCACAATTTTCACTACTGCTCCGCTCCTATTGGTCTAAGCGTGATTGATATATAGCCTATAGCCTTTCTCGATAAATGGGCTATCTAACACTGAAAAAAATTTTCAAATCGGACCAGTAGTTCCTGACCGCGTTCAAGCAAACAAACAAACTCTTCAGCTTTATATATTAGTATAGATTGGGAATTCTTAGATTTATTAATGAAGACTATTTAGATATCATAACCTACAGCCCTACTTCGCTTGCTGCTGAGCATAAACCAATCGTTTCTTATGCCAATCCCCACATTTCTGTGCGTAAACCTAGTGGTACACGCAATAGCAACTTAATTAATTCTTCTAATTACGTCTGCCCATCTTGTGACTAAGCGACCATCGCTTCTTCATCCCTCAAACGCAACGCACCAACCAAAATGGTGCGTCAACAACTTGAGAACTCTATGGCCTTGCTCATAGAGGCTTGTGATAAGTATATGGGGAATTCTTAGGTGCGAGTTCTTATGTATACGAAGAAACTATTCCCCTGTTTTCTAAATAGATAATTCGGATTGCAAAACTTGTCGAAGTGTTATTTTGTACAAAGGTTTCAAATAATTGATTTTATATCCGTAACGAGTCCATTTAGCCGCTAAATTGAGTTTTTTTTTTTTAAGTTAATACTTTAGCATTATAATTGAATTTGTCCAGATCGCAACTGCTAAATCTGACGTCTGAAACCGGTATGTGTAGCTTTGCAGAAAGAACAAGGAAACGGAATTAAAAAACATTACCCTGTCTTTGTTGTAGCGCAGTTGGTTAATAAAAGAATAAAGTCGTCTTTCGTTACGGGAAACATTCTATTGACAATTTTTAGGCTACTACCAGGGGCGGATCCGGGATTGTCGTTTGGGGTCGCCTAGCTCTCGCTGAGGATAGTTTTTAGCAAAGTAGCAACACTATATACCGCAAAAAAAATTTGCATAACGAGCCTCGTTAGATTACTTTTTGTAAAACGCACTAAAACAACTTAAAGATCTAGATAAAGATATCTTGGTCTTTTGGGGGGGATTGAGTCCCTTAGCCCCCCCCCCTCCCCCCCCTTCCCGGCTGGATCCGCCAATGGCTATTGCTAACCCATACGCTGATTAATTTATGCTTGTATATGTTATTTCATCCACCTATATTATAATATGCAATCATTTTTAAACGCGATTGCAATGGCATAATCCTTACACTTTATAACAATGGATTGTGAAATTGATAGATCAGCGATAGTGCTAAATGATAAGTGATCTTCGCAGCAAACTCATTCTATGTATCACTCATACCTACAACACCTATTTATAACGGACTTCCAAAAACGTGAAGGTTAAGTAGGAAGTACTCACCTCCTCCTCCCTTGAATAGATGTTGTAGGTATATCCAGTTGGTATTTTTTTAAGTCAAAAACAAGAAAAAATAATAACAAGAAAAACAAAACACTACCATCGGCCTCTTTCGGTTTTTTTTTTTCGAAGGAGAAGATATTCATTTATATTTTTGCCAAGCTTGAAATTGTGCTGTCAATTAAAAAAAAAGTACTAGAACAATGTTAAGCTCTGATAATATTTGGCCATTATAAAATTGAAATTTCCAGAATTAAAACTACATTTAATAGAATGACAGCTTTCCCTTTCTTGACGATTTAAAATGTTATCATCATCATCATCGGGTACGTATCAAAATCCCGAATTTTAAAATACCGATGGACGAAATCCCGATAATTGAAACGCCGAATGGTTATTTGGTCGAAAGTTTAAAATCTCGAAAGTTCATTTGCCCGAAAATTTAAAATCCTGAAGTTTAAAATCCCGAGGTACAAAATCCCGAAATTGCCACCGTATTATAACAATAATAACTTGTAACAATAGAGGGAATGTGGCTTAACGAATTTACACTGTTCTAACCTAACCTAACCTAGGACATTCGATACTCTGATTCAGGATTTCATCCATCGGTATTTCGTTCATTCGGGATTTCGTCCTTTCGGGCATTTGAGCATCGGTATTTTGTGTTTCGATATAACGACTATCGACATTTAAAACTTTCGGTATTTTGAATTTCGGTGTTTTGGACGTCGGTATTTCAACCATAGGTATTATGAACTTTCGGGATTTTGATACGTACCCTCATCATCTGCCTAGCCTTTTCCCAACTACATTGGGGTCGGCTTCCAGTCAAACCGGATTCAGCTGAATACCGATTACGATTTAAAATGTTATGTTATCTTTAAAATAGCCCATGTTACATTACAAACGTGTTGAAGCTATTTTTATAATGTAAAATATGAAATACTTAATAAAATGTTTTTTTAGAAATGTGTATTTTTTTCTATTTTCATCATGGCAGCAAACAAGAGCTTTGTTTTTTTGCGATTTTTATAATCGAAATGATATTCATCAAAACTAAGAAGGCAGAAATAAGGGTTTAATTTTAGCAACAAACATGACACACCCATTATTTTCTCATAAGAAATCACATCTTTGAAATAATTGCTACCTACATATTCTACCGGATTCGTAAAATTCGGGCAAACAGAAACTATCCTAAAGCTTCTGGTTATCCTCTAATAAACAAGGAATCCCAAACCTACACGATTTTGATGTACCAAGTACTTACTTCCGTTCACTGTACGGAAAATACCTATAGAATGCAACGTCAATAGAATTTTCTCCATGTAAATGTAGATAAAACTGAGTAAGTAGCATGAATAGCAAGATCATTATCAACTGTTTTCAACATACATAGTCATAGTCATGCAAAATATCACTACCATAAAAGGTAAGGAAAACAAAACTACAACCATGTTTAGAGTAATTGAGATAGCAGGAAGTCAAGGTCAAAAAATAAATACACGTAAACTCATCAAAATTTATTTGAACAGTTAAGAATTGTGAAAATTTAAATCGCGCGCAAATTCAAACGTCATCTGCGATTTTGCGGCTGTTTCCGTCTGTCCGTATATGGGCATTTGTTGAATTCTAAATTCTGATTGGCTGATGTGCTGTCGTCAACAGTGACTCACTTTTTAATGTTGATTGTAGAAAAGTATTTTTATACTTGGCTCAGCAAAGTGCCATGTATTCTGATATCTAATCTTACCTACATTGGAGTGACTTTTATATAACAATAACATTTTTATTCAAGCACACTCAGTGTGTTTTATCGCGTAGCTCAACAGAGTTGCTAGTGTACTTTTCTGAAAGTTGTCACCCTGTTTCTGCCACTTTCACAGTACATTTTAATATTTGGCTCTATACAGATCCTTAAAATAATATTAAAATACAAAAGTGTAATTTTAAATTACTCTGCTTGTGTTAGTTTAAGTGAATTGGTCATTGTTATAAAAGGACATTGTATTGATTTTGTCAATCAGTTTGACGCATGCGCTCATTGGGTGTCGTAAAAAAGGGTTGGCCAACATTCCGAACAGTGCCGTTCCGGTCGCCGTTGTCGTGGTGTCGGTGAAGTTAGTGGTGAAATTTTTACGTGTATAACATCAAAAAATGGTAAGTGAAGAAATTAAATTACAGTGCATAGCAGCCGTGTTGTGTTTTTTCATTACGAGAGTGGTAAATTACGAATTCGAATGCCGCAATTTCACGGGAAATCGCTCTTCAGTGACCGGTGCCGCCATATTTCGCACATCCCACCGCCGAGTTTGCACGCCTTTTCGTAAAATTCGTTGTCACCGTTCAGTGATTTGATGCCACGTGTTGTGTTTTCGAGTTTATGATCACGGAGATGTCGGGCTCCGGCGACATGATGAGTGAACATTGCGCCGTGATGGGCCGGTATTGGATTTCACGTACGTTTGAAAGGTTATTCCTGCAACGCCTTTTTTGACGAGTTAGGAGTGCCGTATGCGGTGATGTACGATATTTGGGGGCTGTAGAGGCAGATGTGGTGGTCAGATGAGTTATCAGTGGTGTGTAGCGTGCTGGGGGCAACGAACTTTACGGGGAATGCATCGTCGCGCAATCGCACTTGCGTTTGACCATATAAGGCGTAGTGATCGCGGCACTGCTTGTCACATACATTTCGTATCTATTTTGGGGCGAATAGGCGCGTCTGAATACCGCAGCCGGTGATACGTCATTATAAAAGTGAGCCGGGGGTATTGGCCTGACAATGTCAAGGTCGTTACTTATTCAATTCTATTGACGAAATTCTAGCTGTATCAGACATTTTGACAGGTACCTGCAACGCGCAAAATTGGTCTCTACGGCTAATCAATAAGGTCCAACAAGATGGCATTACGCCAAGCCGAGTTGCCGATATCGAACTGTATTGGATTAATTTTCTTATCATTGTAGTTTTCCTGCTAATAATACAGCTCATTGGCTGGAACTGTACTGAACGATAAAACTCTTTGACAAAATGTTGGTCTCTGTCAAGGAAAACCAACAGATATTGTCTCACATATCCTATAATTAGTATAAAGCTGGAGGATATTGTTTAATTGTGCACAACCACATATTAACAGTCATTTATGACTGTATCAATCCTTATTTCAGTAACATGAGTAATGAAAATATGCTAAATCATGTACATGAATAATGGAATAGGAATGCTACAGATTCATCATAACTAAACTTGAACTTCTGACTAATACTAACTTATCAACATTAAATCATTATAGTTTATTGACCAGTATTTCCAGTAAGAGAATTTTAAAACACGCCTATCAGGCAAGGCAATAAATAAGATTCCAATTAATTACTTGACTGTCAAGATAATTTATTCTGACTAATGAATTCTTACCATTTATCCTTATTCTAATAAGAACACATTCCATTTTAGAATTACACATTTGCTTAAATTGGTCTTCTGTCATTTAGCTGTTTCCTTACAATTTTGTAAGTGGTACCTTCTTTTTACTGCCTCTAATATTATAGGCAGTCCTTTGTAAAATACTGGTATTCAGCAGCACTTAGACTGGAAGTAGACTCCAGCATAGTTGGATAACATGCTCAATGGAAGATGTCAGCCTCTGTTGTTCCAATATGATTGCTAAACAATAACGAAAATAATTAGCATTCAGTTGAAGAAAGAGTATGTAGTCTGTTGTGACAAACTCCCACAGCGTCACTCAGATTTCTATGTGTGATGCTGTAGTTATTCATAGTTGGCATTCTTTCTGTAGTAGCGTACCTATCTAATGTAAGCTTAATAGGCCTATAATTACCCACTGCTGGGGCACAAAAGCACAGTTGTTTCTGTGCGAAATAGTGTGCTATAATCCATCTTGCGGGCCCAGTGTGTTGGTGAATGCCACGCATGCGATGTTCTGGGATAAGCCAGTTTTCTCATCATATTTTCTGTCTCCGTTTTGAGAGTAGCGGCTTTGAACTATCAAATAAGACGATAATTGCTAAACAAGAGGTAAATAGGCACTTTTTTATTGAATACAACCACTATCCTCCGATCCTGCCACCATAATTATGGCAATTCATAATGATCTGGTTAAACATTTTCCTTGAAATCACCACATAGGGGACTACTAAATAAAGCACAGATTCATCATTGAAAGAATAGACCTCAGCAGCCGATATCTGCAAAACGATCTGCTAAAGGTTTACAACCGGTTGCGAGATAAGCAAAGAAAACCAAGACCATAAAAAATCCAAACTCAGTTTTTCATTTATAGGCCTTTCATTCCAGGGTACCCAATTCAGAGGGGGATTGTGAGTGATCAGTGACTATTTCCATCTCTCTCCAACACTTGACAGTATGTCAACACCTCTGTTTACAAGTCCCATAGGTTACCATTGATTTTATAGTTTTTAAATACACAGCTGTCTTTTTTTTTGTATAATAGTAACTGAGGGGTGACTTGCAAGTTTTTCTGTGGAAGCAAAATCAAATTGTGTGTTTAGGGATCTCTAGTGAAGTGGTTATACTCCTCTTGATGTGTTTCCATTCATTTAGCTATAATTTAGTTTCTTTTTTATTTATCCATAGTAATGAGTTGGTGTGTGAAAAAACAGGTTGTTGTATTTTATTTACCTGTCAATGTCCCATGTCATGAACAATTATGTATTTTTAATATCTTCTCAAACAGAATCAAAATAAAAAAATATTTATGTTGAATCGGGCTGAGAATTTGTCCTTTGTTAAAATAAAACACCAACACTCTTCCAAAATACCAGTCCTTGACACACCGCTTCAAACAAATTTCACTCCTTCAGTTCATAATTGTAGTTCTAAGATACCATTGTCTATTACAGGAAGAGATATTCATTTGCGCAAAACCTGTATGACGTCCTTACGAAAGTTTCTAGTCAAGCAGACTTGTAAATTTAAAAGGCCATTAGTCATGTACTAAGTCATTGACGACACTGACTAACAGACAAATAGAGAGGTGAATACTAAATAAGGACATGATTAATTTGTAATTTAAGAGATTACTACATGCAATGACTAAATTATGTACAATGACTTCCTATGTGCAGATTAAAACCTTATTGGTCTGTGGTCTTATCTGAATTCCAACTCTTATTTACACAGAATTGGTAGGCAGGATGTAACATTAAAAATGTATAATTATTTTTATTCTTGTTTTGCTGAATCATGAATTAGAATATTAGGTAACAATGATAGTTCACATTTAAGCAACTTCATAATGACGCGATGTTGCGATCGATATGATCTGAAACTTCAGAATTGGGTTCGTAATACAGGCCCTTTAACCAGTGCTAGACTGGCCAATATTTAGGATTAACAGAGCCTGTAAGGACTTCTACTAGCCATAGTTAGAGACAGACGAATTTCTTTGATGTATCTCAACGTAGTAACGTGATTCCGCGCCCTTTAGTAACAACTAGCACAAGGTAAGAGGAACCATAACTTTCTCCTAACGATTATTAATCCCGCATAGTCAATCATGGAATGTAACACGTCATGTATTTTCCTTTGTCAATAAACTTATTATTATTATTATTATTATAGTGCTACAGCCGCTGCTGTATCTTTCTCTACTCGGTCTTTTCCTTGACACATCGGAATCCACAGCACTGACCTGCCGAAGAGCTGCATTATTTTATGTGCAAGATCTTAAAGTAGCGGCCCGCCTCGGCTTCGCACGTACAATTTATACACAAATTTACATCATTTATTGCTCTTTCTATTGGCAAAGAAACCGGCCAAGTGTGAGTCGGACTCTCACACGAAGGGTTTCGTGCCATAAACCTTAATTTTTATTTTTTGTTGTTATAGCGGCAATAGAAATACACAATCAATAACTTACTTAACCTCTCAACACTGTGGTTCTTGAGGTACAGCCCGCTGACAGAAAGGCAGACGGACGGACAGTGGCTTAGTAATAGGGTTCCGTTGATTACCCTTTGGGTACGGAACTCTAAAAACGGCATCAAAATACGTTGCGAGCTTTAGAAAAAGTAATCAGAGGAACAGACATAGGCAGACAGCATCTATATTTTATACCATTTCGAGATGTCTAAATTAAAGAGATGTATGATGAACTAAACAAATAAAAAACATCACCATAATACCTTTTAACCATTTATAGAAGAGGCTGTAAGTAAACCTTTTCATTGAGTAATGAAGTTTCTCTATCCATATAAGGTCAGTGGCGTATAAAAACTCGTACTGTGAGTCACATTACATCTTGTGAGTCATACGGTAATGTTTAGACCATGTTGTCTAGACTTTCTCTGTGTATAGTATTGAATTTATTAGCTGTATGACAGATGTTTCTGATCTGATTTGGATTATAAATGCCGTAGAAGCAATGAGAGATCGATCTGAGACTTCCACTGCATTAATCTAAAATTAACGTAAATGGGAAGGAATTTTCTTTGTCCCTATTGACAAGTATAGTTCTGTTCTAGAAAAATATGCAAGTAATGGCAATTCATAATATCACTTGGAAGATAAAGATGTGATTGTGTGCACACTTCTCAGATTATCTACGAAAGCCGACAGCTAAAGCATTTTGCATATTCACCTTCGTTTTCGATTTTGATAATTTTCAAATATTCTTATCTCAATAGAAAGCCAGCTATTGAACCGTCCATATCTGCAGAGTCAAGGTGTTCTAATGTCTGACTTCAGTCTGCTTTAATTTTGCTAGGTCGACCAAAATGGGAGTAACTAAGCGCAATTGGGTTCGAAGATTAATACCATTATGTAAAATCAATTAGTTACATACGATATTATCGTTCCCTTATCGGTAATTTTATTTATCGCTTTATCGAAACGAAGTATGTAATTCGATGTAATTTGCCATTTGAATCATCGTCCTAGTTTCCGATAACTAAATTGACATTGAAATGTTGTGAAGTTAAAATTCAAACGAATAATACGTAAGTGCTCTAGATTTGTGACCTTTTAGCTCACGAAAGCTGTTGTCATCAGAACCAAAAAAAAAAAAAACAGACTGATAAACAGACACTCGAGTGATCCTATAAGGGTTCTGTTTTTTACGGATGTTCGGAAACCTAACTAGACTCCCCTTGGGGATTATTCGTCCTCTAATAATTTTACTACACAAACTTAAAATCATCGATCTTTTTTTTATTTGTGATATGAATTTGCTCTTGACTCAAGTCTAGGTCAGAGATGAAAGTCTACGACGGTGCGAGCTTACCCAGAAGGAGCCTGTTCACTCTAACTTTGAAGAAATTGGGGGTTTACGCGCATGTTCTTCGCGCTATCTTCCATATATTGCACTTAGTTCGGCTTTAAAACCTAAAAGCTGTCTACTTAGCCCACATAGAAGTCTGACACTAATGAATCCACCATGACTAAGCGATAAGCCATGCTTAAGTCAACATAATCGACAGCACAAAGAAAGAAGGCAAACTAGTTACTACAAACAGGTTTTTAAATCATACTTGTCATAAACATCATTTGAAATTCAATTAGACAAGGAATACATTGTGCTTGCGCGCCTAGGTGGTGTTCAAAAGCTTCTAACTCTTAGAAAGCTATATTCGTCATGTACGTTTTAGTCCCCTTTTGCGACTACTGCGGGCACAAATTACTTCTTTTTAAAATACACAGATGACAATCAGCCCCTAACGGACAATGGTAGCAAGCAGAATGAATCGCTAAGCTCGACAACTTTCGTCCCCTGCCGAAACTCCCCTTTTGAGTGGTAATAAGCATGAGGGGGATCTCGGAGGGCAAAAACTGGAGTTACTGCTACACATCCCGCTAGATCGTAAAAATAAAATGGAGGAATTCGTTGAGCTTGTCTTAACAAACACAATTTGTCACATTTTGTCTTGAGAATCAACAGCGATTCTGTGATCCACTAGTATCTTTTTCAAAGATCTACATCGTCAGTTTCAGCTTCTGAATGTGTGGATTAAATTTGGCTTTTAAGTGATACAGCTAGAGTTTCATAAATGTAATCATAGCACAAGAGAAAGCGTCATGATCGGAAGCCACATGAATTCTGTCGAATTTTGACGTATAGCAGCACCATCATCATCTAATAGTCAGACCATTATCCATCTGAGCATTGTTATTTTTCGTCGATTTCCCAAAACATAAACAGCTGATTAGCTGAAAGATATCGTTTACCGACTACCCACAAAACGTGACCTCTCAAGTCCTAACAGTCGTCTGCTAATGAAATACGTAAAGAAAAATGGCTTATCTAGTCCAGTCAACCTTAACTTACTCATCATTACATTCGCAAGTCACCTGAGTCAGGCAGTGACGCATACTTTTATAGTTAACCGACTGACATGAAGGTCGATGACCTTCACAGCAATTTTTTTTTTATAGGACAATGCCGCCCGCGTTGATACTTATGCTTATGCAGCGATTATAATGTAAGAGGCAGACTGAAAGGAGACAGAATGGAAATCTAAATGAATGTACATAATATGTGTGGATTTGTATTGATTCTACTTTTCTTGCTGTCCTTACTCCTAGTCGTAGGTACTTTTCCAGAGATGTCGTTTCTAAAAGCTGTGTGCTGTTGTATTAGTTCCTAGTCTTAAAAAAATATATGAGTAATGAAATACAGTTTGCATGGAATCCGATAATGACACACACTGACATTCACTGCAGTGATACATGTCAATCAATATTAAATAGAGTGAGTGAATATTACAGATAAAGATTGAAAAGAATTGAAGTCAGTGAAAGTAACCTATCTCTGACTTCATTTCTTTTCAATCTTTACTCATCAGACCATGACGAGTTCCTTCCAATCCCTTAAGTCTTGCTAATAGGAATACTGAAAATAGATATAGAAAGATAGTACAACTCCCAACAGCTGAACAATAATATTGTCTAGTAATTTTACACAAAAATATTCTAAGCAATGTGCTTAAGACTGATGAGGGATCATCTGGGGTCGACATCCGACTAATAACTTATTTATCTCAAAAAGATATTTTTCTTTCGTTTTAGGGTAAAACAGGTTCATGAAGTCAATATAACTACGGATATTTCCCTTTGGTTCGGAATCGGTCCAGTATCATTTCCAATTTTGTCATTAGGTATAACAATTACCTTTTAAATATTGTCCTTCCTCATTTTGGGTCAGTTAAATCATATTCCTGATTAATTGCCTAATGTTTCGACTATTTTCAGAATATGAGGTTATAGTGTTACCCAGTAGGTATCTGTTTGATTCATATTTCAAAATGAACTCATTTGATGGGTTTCAATGCCAGCTAGCTGAAACAGATTGGGTACGAGAGCTGGATGGGAAGATTCAGGGACATTTAGAAATCTACACCCAAAATTGGCTTGGAAAACTAGTTAGACGAAGAAGAGAGTAACACACATCAAATAAATTCAAATTGATTCCAATCACTTGGACGTAAATGTCAGTTGCGGAGTTGTAATAGTGGAATATTTAAAATTCAATAGTATGAGTCACTAATGTAAATTACCGTAGCGGGCTAGTTTAGTGTGATCAGAAATTGTATAAAACGTTTTATAATTATGTAATCGATATTCATGTAAGATAGATAGTTAAATATTTCCTATCTCAAGTGGTTTCGTTTGATGTCGCCTGTATCTCGAGTGTAGAATGGAAAATGCTTAAAATTCCGCAGAAAACTAATCGAGTTTCTTGTTTGATTACACAGGAAATGGAACTTGAGCGTTGCTAGGCGGACCTAGTGACTTTGATTTAATAAAATCTTCAAATTAATTACACGCCAACACGTAGACACACAACACACCATTCTTATGTAACAGTGAAAGATATTCTAAAACATTTCTGATGAATGTATTCAGAATTATGTGCGCTGCTCCAAAACCCCGCAAAAGCTGGATCTAAATAAAATTAATCAAATGTTCAGGAATAGCGGAGTCGGTGCGACAGTAAATTAATGTGGGTAGTAAATTTTTTCCGTCCCGATTGGCGTCACTGCTACGATATTGTGCTCTACATTGTGTAAAACCAAATTTGTTACTGCCTACAAGTATATTACTGATGCAAGTAACTCTATTATTTTAAAGCAACGTATATCACTGCGGGAAAATATTCTGTTTCATACTCCAATCTAGAATATTCTAAAATGCCAGCGAACGGGAAGACATAGAATTTTTGAGATGCTAATCTCCCCGCACCATTGTAAAAGTCGATCGAGAGAATGGGCATGATCTATTGTAAAGGTAGGATGGCAAAATATGTAGGTTGGTATACTTGATATATACTCAGAATTTGTAGCTCAGAATGATTCGTGTCATTGAAAAACATTAATTCTATTCGCGTCTTCAGTATTATTAGAAAAACTGCTGGATTACTCAGTTTCAGAGCAAATGAATGTAATGAACAATAAAGCTAATTCATGTGTGAAACATGACTTGAACAGATATACGAGCATTTCTAGCGTTATATTTTTTTATATATTCTGTGAGAGAGTGGAATGTCTTATAATTTTATTGTAACTGGGTCAAAATTCTCTCCAACAGCAATTTCTAATTTAAGTTGCAGAAAATTGGCGTTAATTGAAAATAGTTTTGATAAATAGTGCTCCTACTAAAACTCACGTTATTTTCCGCATGCTCAGTAAATTCGAGATTACTATTTTGTATTGGTAATAAAATATTTGCCATGTCTTTTCCAACCGAGACACAAATCATTCTATCCAAATTGCGTTCTTGAAAGCATCTTTGAAAGCTCTGTTATATTGCCTTCAGTGAATCGATTCCGCCATTTCCAAGGCTTTCAAATCGTTTGCTTCCTCCTATAAATACAGTCGTTTCTTCAAGGAACTGGCCTCACAAATTCAAGGCTCTTCAAAGGCCGTATAAACTGAATGCAGTCTAATAAATTATTCAGAAGCTTGTCGGAAATTCTGAATTGCAGCTCTGAAACACGGACAATCGATCGACTGCCGTAGAATTGCATGACGGTAATCTCGCCTAATGCGGCAAAATGGTGCAGTCTACAAAATGCACCCACTCAGGCAGAAATAATGCAAGTAAGGTGATTTACTAAACGTGCTGTGAATACATTAAATAATGTTTTATGCAGAGCTTAAGCAGAATGGGAAGTGACGAAGCAAAATGAAACGTGATTTACTAGCTCGGCTTATAGATCAGCAGTGCTTTTGGTGAATTTATGCCTAACCAATACATAAATAACTGGTCCACTTGTTTCACACGGCTTTAACCTTAAATTCAGCTGCAGAACGAAGGCGCCAAAAAGTTGAAAATAGCCCTAGCTGCAAAGGTCAAGGTGGTTAGTTATGGACCTTTTGACCTTCAAAAGGCAATGCGAAATAAGAAATGCTTCGTTAGCCCACCGCTTTTCCGAAGAAAATATCAATTGCCCAGTAAAGTGGTTTTAAACATCAAGCGAAGAGACGAATTTCATTTCGAAAAATTGGTCATTCTCAATACGACTTTGGAAAGATAAGTCTGCTCGATCAAACGTATATTAACCGAAAATTAATCAGGTGCAAATTCAACAGTATCTTTTCTGTGGGAACAAAATACAACTATGAGATCACCGATCCGTTTACCCATGATTTAGCAAAACCCTGCGAACTAGTTTCCAAGATTAACTATGTAAAGGTGGATGGCGTTCACGATCATTTCAATGAAAATATCAAAAGGTTGTGATGTTTACACGTTATAAATAAAGAAATGCAATAACAATGACATCATTCAGATATGAGATACTGAAATAGAAATAGATTCGCTTTTATACTTTGATATAAATAGATTCATTGTAGTCGTAGAGAATGAGTGAACTATTGCTCGCAGTTCGCATTCTTCAATTAATGCTTCACTGAATGGTGCTGTTCCGAAAACTGACTTCAGAAGGCGAATAAAGTTTAAATTCATATCGCAATATCATCCTAGCGACATTAACATGTCCAAATGTAAGGAAATCGGACAGCGATGTGAATGCTGACACTAGAAAAGTTGTCCTCGGTCTAAAATTTAGGTGTGTAGACAGGTTTCATTACTGCACCAAAGGCCCAAAGCACATCAACTATCTTATTTGAAAAGCTCTTATCGCTATTTCTCTCGTGGAAAAGTTACATTCGATTTATCTCTAAAATTTACCGAAAGAGAGCTCTTTATCTAATACAAAAAATATTGAAGCCAAAGCTACTCTGTTAACATGTGCACATCCCCAAAGGATTATAGAACGCACGTGTCTTGGTTCATGCACCGACCTATTATTAGATCGTGCTACGGCCAATGTCTTCAGCGGGTGTCGACTAGAGCTATTTTTATCGTACCACGCGGGGGATTGTCGCTTTTAGATCCCTCTAGCAGTGTTACGGTTTTGTTAAGTGTTGAATGGTTCGTTTAGACATTTTTTGACGGTGAGTCATCAACATTTTTACCCAGAATCAAAGTTCAATGTTCATTTGTAAAAATGTTACTACGATGGATGATACACTTATAAAACGACTTTTGCTAGAATGTCAGTTATCTTTCGAAACTATCTTAGTTGTCAAAACAATTGTAATAATTTGTAGATAAGAGTGCGACTCAGTCAAATTTACGTCCAAAATTCTTTACGCGCTACCGAAATAAGTCTGAATTTATCACATGTTTTAAATGTAATCCAAGTCTCACTACCAGTGTTTATTACGTATGATATCCAGCCAGAGCGATCGACCACAAGGTCTCTCTCTGACTAGGTCAGGGTAAAACAGACAAGTCTAACATTACACTGTACTGTTGACTAAACAACTGTAGACCAAGCCCACTTGATCCCGCATACGTTACTCATTGAACCGAGAACCACCTGTACAAACAAAACAAATGGGCAGAACAATTATACCTATTTTAAATGTATGGAAACATTACATCTGTGCCTCGAAGCCCGACCTTAGATAAACGATGATAACATTCCCGGTGAGTCATGAGATGACATTTACCACCACGAAATGTTTTAGTCTTTATGGGTATTGAAATAAGATTGTTTTGAGATTGGGTAGTTCGCAAAAGCGTGAAAGGCGTCTGCGATTCTTTGGTACAGTTTTGAAGGAGGTTTGATATTTCCTTCCTTTCTTGTGTTATCGATACGTCAGAGATACAACAGCTTTGTACTTTGCGTATTGAATTTATATGATGATACGAGTAATAAATACGACAGATACTTGATAAAAACCAAAAAATTGATTGCATTGGCAAATGAATAGCTTATAGCCGTGGCTTTAATGGTTCATTTGCTTTAAAAGTAGATTTCTCGCATTGTTGATTGATAAAAGATGCCGTAAAATTGACAGAGATTGTTTTATTTTCTTTCGAATTTCAAAGCTGTAATAGACCAATTTCTCATGTATTCTTACTGTAGTATACACTGCTTTGTTCAGCTAACTAGCTACTGTTCATCCATTACAATTGGCAAAGAAATCCGTTTTATTTTGAACAGTTGACTACAATGCAGTCTAAAGTTAATCAGTTTAGAACTAACTGCATCAGCCTTGTGTTTAATTGAAATAGAACTGAATGAAATGCGACAACAGCTGCCTCGTATATAACGCAGATTATTTCAGACTACACTTACTTTATGTGTAATTTATTTTGCAGTGACCCGAGTTTCTGGCAAAATTATCTGAGGGTATTCTGAGAATTTATGGACGAATTTGCAGAAGAACTGGGGTTTCGTTTTGACTTTCTGCTGATGAATGAGTTTGAAAATACCATTTCTAAACGAAATGGTATTTTCAAACTAATCTATCCGATCTAATTCTTAATGGCAGAGATGCCATTAAGAATTAGATCGGTCAATTACGAAGAAACGTGACATTTTTAATAAGAATTACCTGAAAACTTTCGTAAACAAGTTTCCTAAAAAGAGTTACTTGAGTTTTATGGCCGATTGACGAGCTCTCGTTCATGGAATAAATTTCTTCCTTTTGGTTCAACAGTTTCTTTAAGAGAAAACAGTTCTTGTCAAATTCGACCTTCATAAAATGTTCTACTAATTTACTACGAAACAAAAATAAAGCTACTGTAATCTCAAAAATCTTACAACAGCACTAGAAATGTCTCTTCCATAACATCTAAATATCGCTTGACGTATCTACGCGAGTCTATTTAAAATCCGTTGGCTGGTCGCCTGTTGAGACAATAGGCAACCATTTCATGCCTATTGACTAGTTCCGTTCAAGCGGGATTTAGGACCGCAGGAAATGGTGCTTCTGGAATTTTTAATGGGTATTTTGTTTTAGGAATTCGTGATTTCGAAAGATCTTGTAACCGTTTGGTTGTATTTAGGTACATGTTCACTGTTTTCAGTCTTACCAAGAAGCATCGTATTACCTACTGGGTTGAGGACCTTGTGGATATCAGATAGGCAGTCGGTCAGGTATTCAGCTGCATCATCTTCGACTGGAAGCCGATCCCAACATAATGGGGAACAACAGGCTATGCAGATCATTCACTAGCAAAAACAGTGCTTTTACATAATAAGTGGTGTAGTGGCGAATAATGTTTATCAAGTTTATCAGTCTTTCACTTAAACGCCAGTTTAAGTGAAAGACTAAACATTATTTATTGTTCACTGATAACAGTTAGGCTGAAAAGTTCGTAGGCTAGCGTAGAATCATCTTTTCTTTGTTAGAATTTGATTTTATTATTCAATATAGTTGGAAAATGTAGGAAAATGTCGCTGGGGGGCAGATCTGGAGAATACGGTGGCTGCAGAAGCAATTCGAAGCCCAATTCATGCAATTTTGCCATCGTTTTCATTGATTTGTGGCACGGTGCATTGTCTTGATGAAACAGCACTTTCTTCTTCTTCAAATGGGGCCGTTTTTCCGCGATTTCGTCTTTCAAACGCTTCAATAACGCTACGTAATAGTCGCTGTTTATTGTTTTTCCCTTTTGAAGATAGTCGATGAATATTATACCATGCTCATCCCAAAATACTGATGCCATAACCTTGCCAGCCGACTTTTGTGTCTATCCACGCTTTGGAGTCGGTTCATCACGTGCATTCCACTGGGCCGACTGTCGATTGGACTCCGTTGTGAAAAGATGGAGCCATGTTTCATCCATTGTCACATCGTCGGCGCAAAAATTCGGGTTTATCACGATTAAACAGCTCCAAACACTGCTGAGAATCATCCATTTGTTGTTGTTTTTGATCGATTGTGAGCTCGCGCGGCACCCACTTTGAACAGAGCTTTCGCATATCCAAATATTCATTCACGATTTGTCCAACACGATCTTTTGATATCTTAAGGGTCTCAGCTATTTCAATCAACTTCACTTTACGATTATCCAAAATTATTTTGTGGACTTATTTATGTTTTCGTCGGTAACAGCCTCTCTGGGGCGTCCACTGCGTGCATCGTCCTCGGTTCTCATTACGCCTCGTTTAAACTTAGCAAACCACTTCTCAACGGTTGATTTTCCTGGTGCAAAGTCTGAATAATGTTTATCAAGCCAAGCCTTGGCTTCTATAGTATTTTTTTTTTTTCGCCACAAAGCAATGCTTTATTAACACACGAAATTCCTTTTTTCCCTTTTTTTTTTTTTCAAAGTATTAAAAGTTGATTCACTCAAAATGCTTCACCGCGCAAACTAATAATATGACAGCTGTCAAATTTATACACGTATCTTTTGAAGGTTAGGGATAACTAAAAGTCATATTGATTTAGTATTAGTAGCGCTATCTATGTGTCAGCCTACGAACTTATCAGCTTTCAATCTGCTTACGGTTTCGTATCTTACGAAAATATAGAAAAAGAAAGAAGCGTTCTGTAGTTTTTGTGTTATAAATAGTAGTCATTATTATCAACAACGTTTATGAAAAAATCTATAAATTCATCATGAATCGGGATCGGAACGTAAACAAAGAAATCGTAAGAAAAATAGGCCTAAATAACAGGTAGTTCACGCTAAAGACATAAAAATTCTGCTGAATTCACACAAAGAATCGTTTATTTCTACTCTTGCACACTAACAACGTGCAAACGTATATCCTAGCATTTAGTACAACGCTCTAAACCACGAGACATCTTCTTGATCTCGCCGTTTCCCTGGCAGGGGTCCAGGGAACGCCCTAGTCGTAATTGATCGTGCATTCATCTGTAAGTAGCACATTCATGCATCATTTGGCTTCTGTGAGACTGCCGTTTAACTTCTTCAACCCTTAAATCTAAGTTTAGCGGATGATTAAGCCATAACCAGCCTTGGTCGTAATTACGGCTTATTATAGGGTGTACAGATACATTTCAGACAACTTGTTCAGGGGGAGTTCGTTGCGCCATTCTTCCTAGCTAAATACTCAGAAGTGGTGATGGGAGCAGTCGTTTGGAGTATATCTTTTGTTAATTTGGACTTTTAGTGCTGATTCTCAACCTTTGAATAAATGTTTTTGCTATTCTCATATATTTGTCGTTATTGCTTTACTCGTAAATATTTATTTATAAATAACTACTTGACCCGCGCAACTTCGTCTGCGTCATAATTTTCACTACTGCTCCGCTCCTATGGTTTAAGCGTGATGATAGCGTGCCTATAGCCTTCCTCGATAAATGGCTATCTAACAATGAAAGAATTTTTCAAATCGAACCAGTAGTTCCAGAGATTAGCGCGTTCAAGCAAACAAACAAACTCTTCAGCTTTACATATTACTCGTAGTATTAGATAGATATATTAAAATTCTAATTTGACTACACAGCTACGGTATGCAATGGCATTACGTACTGGGGACGAGAAAGGGTATTCAGTTCTAGTTCGTTAGTTCATAGGTGGAATTTTAATTAAAATCGAAAAGAATGCAGGGGTGTCGGTATTAAAGGATTCTTCTCCAATAGCGAATGCTGGACCCACCCCGCAATCTCTTCAAATATTTCATTAGATCTCTAACGATGTATAAGTATTTCTCTTTGATATTACTTGCGAAAGGTATCTCACATGTTCACGCGTTTTCAATCGCGTCTATTTTACGCCTTGGCTCTAAATACGAAGTCTTCTTCGGATCGGAAATTAATTCACATACTTCGTTGACATTAATCGATTGGCAATGGTCCCTAATCATCAGTCTTTTTAAGAAAACGCCCCCTCTTTACATTCTACGATTCGTAATTTATCACCTCGAAATATGTATGTGTTGTTTAAGAAATGTTTGCAATGCTTGAAGGTAGAAAAAAGCATGGTGGAACTACTAGCTCAGAAAAGCCGTTTTGCAATATTATAACTCCCATAAAACAATATTCATAGAAATGAAGATAAGCTCATCCGGTCAAGTACTACCATACTCATTTGCTCGATAACGATCAAGGGTATGCGTGCCGGTAATTAAAGGCACGTTTTCAAACATGTCTCAAGGGTGGAAAATCAAGCCTTATTGACGTGTTTCCTATTTCCGTATGTTTTTAATCCATTCTAACTAGACCTTTATGACCTCTGGTGGGCACAGAGCCCTCCCTTTTCCTTACATGTTTATCCTCTCCGATAGGTGTCTCGTTCGTTCCGCCATTTTGTGTAACCGGCCATTTTGAACATTCTAACTCGCCATTTTGTTTGCAGGCGTCAGGCGTAACAGTATCGGACGCTTGTAAAACAACGTACGAGGAAATAAAGAAGGATAAGAAACACCGCTACGTGGTGTTCTACATCCGTGATGAGAAACAGATCGATGTGGAGACCGTCGGCGAGCGTAACGCCGAGTACGATCAGTTCCTTGAGGATTTGCAGAAGGGCGGCACTGGGGAGTGCAGGTAAATTAATTGACAATTGAAACAACGCTGAATTTTCAGGTTTTCGTTATTTATCTAACATCTCGCATCAGCTAGGAAATTTAGCCGCTGATTGGTTCTGCCCGAGAACTACGAAGAGAGCTTACAATGATATCGTAAAAAAAAAATAGCAGAATTCATCGTGTCTGTGGGCAAAAAAATGATGCCTACAGATTCTTCCATACTAGCTCAAGAAAAAGAAGAGTAGAATGGCAGACCTTGGTCGTGCACTGCACCTTTAGCCCTCCTTGAGCCCAGTGTAGTATGTCTTTCGGCTGAATGTTGATGAAATTGGCGCTTTCGTAACGGACGCATTTAGCAATCCATTGGAGGAATCCACGAAAAGTTTGGAATCAAAAGAAGGAAAGGCGACGATTTTAAATATAAAATTGTAAGATCTTGATTGCTAGTTTTTATACCGAATAAAGAAACCGAGGAAAATACGTAAAAGATTTGCATGACTTGCAGTTTTATACGTCCATTCACAAGCTCAAAATATCAGTAGAGCTTTTGAAAAAACTTGGCTTCATTCCACGTTGAGTTCACGTCACCTCGTGCAATAAATATGTAATGTTCGTTATCTGCAAGAACGAAATAAAAATAGTGTTTCGCACAAACAAATACATTCTAATTAAAACATGTCAATGTTTGTGGACTTGCTTTGACTCTGATTCGCGGTTATTTCTATGGAAAACTAGCCAGCGGCTTCGCCCGCGTGGGCCCTAGGCAGCATACTCCCGGGATAAAAAGCCTATGTCCTTTTTCAGGCTTTACTATCTGTGTACCAAATTTCATTTAAATCGGTTCAGTAATAATCGACAGACAGACTAGTTCTAGTTGCGAGTCGCATTTATAAATTCGTAAGGATATTCGAATCCGTTTATGAGCTCGTGAAACTGAAGCTTGAAAATAGTAGAAGTGTTATGGCTAGTTGTACGCAGTGCGAACTGCTGATTAGGCAGTAGACAGCTACTCGAATCACCTAGTCGTATATGCCAGTAGCTAGGCTCGCCTCAGCTGTCTTCGCGTTAATATTATCTGCCCAGTTTCTTGCAAGGCGCAACGTACTGCGTGCGCGTGGCTTACACAGGCGAGCTACTACCGAACGTCAATCGTCAACGCGAACAATCCGCACATCACATCTTTTGGGAGTGTAGTCTTTTGCAAACTGAACGCAATATTATGTTAGATAGTATTAAGGTTACATCTGGGGTAGTTTACTATACGGACCTTGTTGAAACCAGAACAAATTTCCGTGCGTTCAAGCGATTTTGCCATACCTATTACTGGAATCAAAAGTAGCTCACAATTTAGGACCCATTAGTTTAAGTGGTAAGATATAATCCGTGGTGCTTGGCAACTGGGCTTAACCCAGTTGTATTTGTCCCTTGGTGCCTATTGGCCTAGTTCTATTCTGTCTCCTGCTTGATACGGAGAGAAGTGGAAATTATATATTTTTTTTTTTTCCTACTCCTCCGCTGTACTTTTCTGATTAATTTCGTTGCAGGATCCAAGACAGTTGAATCGTTTCTCCGGGACTCGTCGGGTTTCATTGGCTCGGCGTTTTTCTGGTGGTCGCCACTGTTGATTCTGGCTTTCAGGAGTTGCAGTGGTTGGGAATGTGTGGCGGGCTTGTCCCAAATAAAGAGCTACTACTGAACGCGTCCGAACGACGCGAGTAATCTCCGAGCTGCTGCCATTCGGAGTTTAAACTTGAAACTGTTGGAGAGCAGGCGCGTAAAAACAAAAAAAAAAAACGGCTAAGTGCGAGTCGAACTCGTACACGAAGGGTTTCGTACCATAAACCTTAATTTTCATTATTTGTTGATAAAGCGGCAATAGAAATACACAATCTGAAAATTTCAACTCTCTACCTATTACGGTTCTTGAGATACAGCCCGCTGACAGACTGACAGCGGAGGCATAGTAATAGGATTCCGTTGGTTACCCTTCGGTTACGGAACCCTAAAAATGTTGAAGTAACTCGGATGCGAGCTACTACCCGTCCAACTACCACATGGCAGTAACTCGTAAGATACGTCCACACGATGCGAGTTACTGCACAGTGCCAGCTAGTCGGCAAACTAACTCGCACGCTAGCTCGCACTGTGTAAGTTAGTAATTAGATTTCTCTCTGTTCCCTGTCCTCATAATATCATAAGTAATCGTTTCTAAACCCTGTTATTAATATTTCTGTGTAATGTTTCCAGATATGGCCTGTTCGACTTCGAGTACACGCACCAGTGTCAGGGCACATCGGAGGCTAGTAAGAAACAGAAGCTCTTCCTCATGTCATGGTGCCCCGACACCGCTAAGGTCAAGAAGAAGATGTTGTACTCCAGGTAAATATCTTCACATGATGATAAAATGGTCTGATAGGCTGCCGCTGCCAAGCCCACCAGAAGCCGATCCCAAGGGGGGGAACAGGCTAGGAGGATTGACTGATATGCTGATAAGTCTTAGTGGAAATAAGAATAGCAATAAAATATGATGGTGCAATGATTCTCATGTTCATCTGTCTAGCCTTTTCCCTACTATATCGGGGTCAGCTTCCAGTCAAACCGGATTCAGTTGAATACCAGTATTTTACGTGAAGCGCCTGCCTACCAGACTTCCACAAACCATTAAATGGGTAACACGGTATTTCTTGGCAAGACTGGAGTCTGATTTACTGGCTTCTGACAATCCGTAATGACTGCCAAAGTTCGACAAATGGCAACCGGGACCAACAGCTTAATCTGCTTTCCGAGGCACGGAGGAAATTCGGTATGTTAAGATGGTCACCCATCCACAGACCAACCTTGGCAAGCGTTGCTTATACTTGAAGATCGATCTGTGCGGCTGTTATTCTTTAGCCACGAGCTCCTCAATGATTCTCATGTTACCATGAACTAATAACTTGAAACTTTGAGGCCCACTGGCACAAACCTAAGTTATCATTTAACTCTAAATTGCCAACCTAGGGCCTTTATGTATGAAATTACCTTCGTATTAACAAATAACTCAACAGTTAAAGGTAACTGGTTTGATACTTAGATTGACTGCTTAAGGTGGTGTCATCGGTCTGAAATTTTATCAGCAATAAAGTATACATACTTCAAGGTGGAAGCCATATTTTAAAGATTAGCGTCCGCGTTGGTTTTAAACCAAACTGATCACCAAATCTTTTCCGTCTTATGCATTACTAGCTTCTGCCAGCGGCTTCGCCCGTGTGGTCCCTAGGGAACATACTCCCGGGATAAAAAGTAGGCTATGTCCTTTCTCAGGCTTTTTATCTGTGTACCAAATTTGATTTAAATCGGTTCAGTAGTTGTGGCGTGAAAGCGCGATAGACAGACAGTTACTTTCGCATTTATATTATTAGTAAGGATTTACTCAAGCTTCTCCAGAGAAATACTTGTCAAAAAGCTGAAATTCCCTTAGCCGTGGGATGGGACATGTGTCAATATCCTCACGTCATCGTCCCAAAAGCAATAATGACGTAGCGTACGCGTTATTTGTACACCGCAATGCAAATTTATTATCTGCGCTGCGACAGAATTGTACTATAGATAGTTAGAATTTACGTTTTACCCGCGACTATCCCGTTTTTTCACGTTCCCGTAAGAATTTCGGGAAACCCTCTCTTTGTGCTCCCCTACACTCCAACGCCACACCAAGGAATTTACATCAGTCAGTAAAGGAAAAATTTAATATATTAGGATTGTACTATTACAAGGGCTTAATAATATGGGTACAATAGACCAGGGTTGCGGAATTTGTTCGAAAGTGTCACCGCGGCTCCGGAACGTCAGTAAGAGTCTGACACTCCTGCAGCTTCGCCCATAGCGGGAGGAGTCATTTGGTGGATTCCCATCCCTGAAAAAAAGGGGATAGTCTGCAGTGTAATGCTATCTGTAGCTAATAAATTTTGATCTAAATAGAGATAGCGAGCGTCTCGTGTCGTTCCAGACGTAATCGTGTGATAATAAACGCGAGTCCTTGCTCGCTGCTGCCAGAAACACAAAATTATATATAGAGAGAGTTAACAACGTGTTTCTGAGAGGAAATATTGTTTATGAGCTCATGTTTATTTATTTATTTAAACATTATGTACAGTACATGGGTGGTGGTAGTGGTGCATGTCAAAGTCATAACGTTTATTTCAATTAGGCCATTAAACTCGTTTACATTTAAAATAATATAGTGACTCTACGGGTAGATTCTTATGGAGAATAACGGACAATATGCTCTGGTATACAACATTTTTGTTAACATATGTGAGGACCGTGGACCTAAAGAATGCAGAGGTAGACTAATTCATTTTCTAAATAAGTATATGGTACTCGCATATAGTTTTGTTGTTGCAAATTTGAAATATTTGCTTTTACAAAGGACTACATGAGCTTCCATAGAACGTCAGAAGCTAATGCACGGTTCGAATTGGTTAATCTGTCTATCGGGGTTTGTTTTCCGCATTTAGTCCTGGTGTTGAACCATAGGAAACGAACAAAAATTATAAGTGGCAGATCTGAAGTGTCTTTATCAACTATATTTTGCTTCTAAGAGCCGAAGTCAACACTGCACGTTCCCATTCATCATCATAACAGCCGAATGACGTCCACTGCAGGACATAGGCCTCCCCTAAAGCGAGGGATTTGCCATAATCGCCACGGTTGGCAGGCGGGTGTGCGATCGCAGTGTATGGTGTTGAGTTTTACAGAGAACGCTGCTGCCCATTCTCTGGTGAGTCCCTTAGTCGCCTCTTACGACACCCACGGGAAATGATGGTATGGTATTGTTCTTTTAAGACTCCATACGGCACCGAAGATGTGTCATTGTCAAGTATATTTTACTGAAAGTTTCGAATTTGCTACGCTAGGTGGGATAGTCAACACCTGTGCACGTTCCCTATTGTGCGTGGGCCAAAATCGGTCTTAAGAAGAACCGGCAAGAAACACCACGAATATTCTCTTCAAAATTTCATTGTTTTTTTACTGTTTCCACATTGAAGTATTAATAGGTGCTTATAAGATAAAGGAATGTTTGTTATCAACAAATTACAATTATTTTTACATTATTAAAGGTAGTTTTGATAAACATCTCTTTGTTTCGTTATCTTGAAATCATAATGATCTGTTGATAAAAAAGTACAATGTTATAAAATAATGAGTACTGACTTCCAACACTGGAGATTTGCTTTGTATGGGAAATAAGCTGCAAGACAAGCGAGAAAGGAATAAAACGAACCACTTGAATGGGTATTATTAGATGCAAGAAGACATCGCGGAAAAGAACAGAGTTTTGTAGAAAAGGGAATCAATAGGGAATATGCATGCGATTTTTTATTCGCAAACTGAAATACCAGTAAAAAATCAAGAAATTATTTATTAAATACCTTCATCAGCGATGAAGTTGTAAGGTTCAAAGATAACAATTAGAAAGAGAAGTCCCATATAAACTTAGACGTCAAAGTCCATGACGCCTAGCGGCCATAGAAAACAGCGTTTTAGCGAGAGGGACAGGTATATTTCTTTAAAATAATGATATCTCGTTTGTTTTTCGAGGAATTGATTCTATTTCCACTGTTAGTATTATTTTTCTGTATATTTTCAGATAAACTGTATAAATGTGTGGATAGATAATAAATATTTTTTTCATGCATATTCCCTATTGCCCAGAATGGGGCCAAAATAGGCAAGATACATAATCTAACAACTCATGAGGCAATCTTGTTCTCTGCATTATATATCTCATCATCATCCACAGCCCAACTTCGCCCACTGCAGAGCATAGGCCTCTCTTTTCTTGTGTCAATCCCCACGCTGTGCCAGCCTCATCCAGGTTCTTCCTGCGATGGCAACAATGTCATCCGTCCATCTCGCTGCTGGGCAACCAACACTTCTTCCAGTCCTTGGACGCCACTCGGTCACTGCCTTACTCCACCTATCATCACCGCGCCTTGCTAGGTGTCCTGCCTAGCTCCAATTTAGTTCCGCAATATATCTAGCAAGCTTGTATATCCCACTTTGGGCAATAAAACTAAAAATGGTTTCATCTTTTAGCTCATCCGTAACTATTTTGGATGGGAGTAAAAAAAACGCTTTATGAGTTGCACGCGTTTTCTACTGATAACTATTTCGTTTAAAAAATGAGCCACTATTGTACATGAAGTTTAAATAAATAAATCATTGAGTTTGTCTGCTTACGCGAAGACTAACAAAATGGCCCACTAATGCCACGCCCTACACTCAAATCATTGTGATGACGCATACGATCGAATCATGTTTACTTAGAACCAAGATATCCTTATCGACACGATAACTAATCGTTGGAAATGCTATTTGTTAATGATGACGTAGTTTTCAAACTAAAGTCATGCTGTGAATGAAGTTTAGGATTTTTTAACGCTTTCTCTTTGTGATGTATGTTTATTTTTCCATTGGCTTTGTAGGGTTCCGTACCCGAAATGTAACCAATAGAACACTTTACTAAGCCTCTGCAGTCCGTCCGCCCGTCGGCCTGTCAGTGGGCTGTATCTCAAGAACAGTAATAGTTAGACATTTGATTTTTCACATAGTGTGTAGTTCTATTGCTGCTACAACAACAAAAAATAAAAGTTCTTTAGAGGTTAAGCGCGTTTTTTTCCGGTATGAAATAGTAACCTACGGCATTCTGTGATAGTGTATCAGGAAACGAATTTTCGTAATCGGCTCAGGACTTCCATAGATTACTTCTGAAATTAAACCTTTTTATAACATTACTTCAAATTAGGTATCCTAGATACATTTATGACGCAACTTCTGAAACTAGCAATTAATTTCACTTCCTACAAGACTTGTTTGAACTCTCACGAATGTCCTTCAAATGGGATCCTAAATATAATTCCGGCGCACTCAACATTCAGACTCTGCCCAAGACATGAGCTACGAAACTGTTAAGTTTGCGCTGAATAATTCTAAAGAAGATCGGTAGGAACAATGTACAGTCACCAAAGCTATTAGATCGACACGGAAAAATGTAATTTCCACTGCACTGCCAATATTTATTTCTAATGTGAGTGTTATAACTTTTTAAGCTTATAATTTGATTACGAGTGTGGTGTACAATAATTGTCTCCTTAGCACACTCACATTGTTTAAAAGTAGTTGCAAGTTAGCTGCCTGCATACCAAATAGCCTTGTTGACTGTGCATACACCCTACAGTGCCCACCCAGATTGTCTAGCAATGATTTTTGGCAGTACACAACTGATCTTTGAAATTATTTGAAATGTGCGCTTGATAACATCTTGCCGTCACATTATTGCCACGCCTAAACAAGACAGGGCTATGCAATAAATTAATAGTCATGGCTTGATGCCATTCAACAATGCAACTATAAAATTTAGTCATGCATGTTGTTAGGCTAGATGCATGAGAAAATGTTATGTTAAGCTGTGCAGTTTGTCGTGAGGGAAGAAAGTGTGCAACTATGTTTGCGCACATACATGTGCCCTTCAATATCTCCCGAGCCTATGTCTAGGAGGCTAAAAAGGCCACTTTACAAGAATCATAATATTAATCACACAACTATCCGTCAAATTTTATTTTCATCTTTATCGCTAGCGAATTAGGTTCAAGGTTGATTGGAAAAATTTGACAGTGACGGGTAGTGTGACTTGCTTTCTGATTCTGCTAAAGTGACCTTTTTAGACTTTTTAGACCCGCTAGTCTCTACTGAGATTGGTCGTTAGGCCGAAAGGATCAAGGTGGTGAACCTCTTGATGTTTCAGAGAATAACGGCAGTGTTTTAACAGGTGATTCCTTTGTCCTCAGCTCGTTTGACGCACTGAAGAAGTCGCTGGTGGGCGTACAGAAGTACATCCAAGCGACCGACCTCTCGGAGGCCTCGCAGGAGGCTGTAGAAGAGAAGCTGCGCGCCACCGACCGCCAATAAGTCAGCATTTATCGACCGACGTGCGGAGCATCGCGGCCGCCCCAGGAAACAACCTTCAAACCGCCACAACAACTACACGCAGTAGAACAACGTCTCTAACAACGTTGCACCACTGCACGAAGTTCCTCCACTGTGGTCTTAGTCAGTATTGTCAGGCGGCCCGCGATGCCACCCACAGTTTCGCATGGATTTTTTTATATATCGTTTCAATCCTTAAGCTTTGCAGTCGAATCTAAACAGGAGCGGTCCCGCAGTGCGACAATCAACTGTATACCCACGGCCGCCCCGCGACAGCCGCTATTAAAAGCAATTAAGGAATCTTTATGTAATAATTTAAATTATACTAATTATTATATATATTTTTTCCTATAAAATAACTAAAGAGTAAGTTAAGCTCAAACTAAATTTAAATTCAGCGTACGCGTCGATCTTTTTTTAATAAATTGTAAACACTGGTAAGCGAACGCCGGTCGGCTTTTATACTATTTAGATTGTAATATAAAGAATGTACGATTTTATACGGTCACCTAGTTTCGTTTGAGATTCATCTTGCTAACGGATGTAAGCTTGAGCTCCGGCTCGATACATGGCGGGCGTTGGATAAGTATTTTGTAACCGATTTATCCAGAAATACACTCGATATAAGAGAATATTAGTTGTTTTATTTGTTACTCATTATGATAATCACCTATTGTGTCATGCTTCCGCTGGGGTGCAGCGATCAGGTAGCCGTCAAATTTGTCGCAGTGCCGCGTGGCAGCAGCGCGGCACTCTGCGTCAAATTTGTAGGCGCCCTTAGACTGGAGAAAATCGTTTTGCAATAACTGATGAATAATTTAATTATAGTGCAGTTACAATAACCAACACCTACACTAGTCATAACTAAACCAAACTAAAAGCAATGGGTGTATACTGTCTAATAGCGACGGGCATCACTGCCATCCTCATGGGGCGTACTGGAGTTGAATACGTAATACACACAAGACAAGATAGGTACACTGAAAATATGGAATATCTTATGCTACGTTTACACGCTAGCCATAGTTTGGCAAGCGTCCACAAACTCGCAAGTCTTTACAAACGCTTGGATGCCATTTACACGCTTGCGGATGTGTCGGTGTGTTCCGGACAGGCAAGCATGAAGGACGTAGACGTTAAAGTTGTGAGGCCTCGAGTAAGGTCATAATCTCGTCATAAGACCCCGATCTATTCAGTACATACCTGGATGATGGCTTTTTTTTACGACGTTTTCTAAAAACTGGCCAAGTGCGAGTCGGACTCGCGTGCAAAGGGTCCCGAACGAATTTAATTTTTCTGAACATGTTATTACACTATAGACTTCATATAGGTTTTCCTGTAATCTTCATATAGGTTTTCCTGGAAAAATCAGTCCAGAGAGCGGTCGCGAGTGGACGTGTTAACGTTTTTACTAAATTATTCAAAAGTTTATTAAATTACTGTCAACGGATTTTAAGCTCAAAGTCAACGAGTAAAATTACATTTTTCTTAACCCAACGTGTGTGTGCTACGTCAGCGAGCGCAGTGACTCAAGTCGCAGGCGCAAGCCAGAAGCGAGCCCACCCGCCCCTCATACCTGCGGTGTGAAAGAGACGGGCTCCAATAATTCATCCTGCTCTGCGTGGACACCGTTTAACTGATAGCAGAGTTGATCAGCCGACTACGTCACCTAAGTACGTAAAATTGTAAGGGCACCTACACACTACTTGAATTAATATTTACATTTACGAAGAAATTTTGCTGATCAACAATGAGTATTATGCGATCACCAACCGAACCACACACCCGTGGAGGATCCCAGCCGGATCTTTCCAAGCTTAATACTGAAGAATCTGGAATGCCACAGGTTACTTTTCGGAAGAGGAAACAACCTGAACAGGAAGATCTAAAGGCGGATTTCGCTGATTTCCGGAAAGAAATAATGAACACTCTGAATGGTTTTGTTGAGACTCAAAAAGCAATTCTCAGCAAAATATCAGACGATGTATCAGTCATTAAGGATGAAATGAAAAGCCTCCAGTCTATCACGAGAGAACTTGTGTCAGAACAATACCAGATAAAATCTGATATAGTAGATCTAAAACTTGCCAGCGCTGCAACTAATACAAAAGTTGATAACATTGAAATTGACTTGAGAAACCTAAAAACCGCTCCACAAGCAGATCTAGAACTTGAGTGCCTCACCTGTGAAGATGTCGTTTCTGAGCTGCATGAAAGAGAACTCAGAAGTAAAAATATAATTATAGTAGGTATACCTGAAGCTAAAAACGACAGCAAAGAAGAACGAGCTGCTTCTGACAGTGGAGAGGTCAACAAAATTATAAAAACTATTTTTCCTGAGTGCCCTGAACCGGTTAGAATTCATCGCCTTGGCTATTTCAAACCAGAAAAGACTCGTCATATTAAGGTCTATTTACCTTCTCAAGACAGTGTGAAAGCGATACTCCGTAATAAATTAAACTACAAGGACGAAAATGTTAAAATATACTCGGATCAAACCCCATACCAACAAAAATTCATGAGAAAACTAACAGAAGAACTACAACAACGAACACAAAATGGTGAGAAAGATCTCTTAATAAAATACGTCAATAATACACCTAAAATAATACACAAGACTTCAAAAAACCAAATGGAACAACGCAAGTACAAGCAAACACTGGAAAAGACAAAATAACATACGAAATCACTAGCAGCTACAATAACCTGGGCACAAGTCGAACATCATTAAGGTTTTTATATGCAAATATCCGTAGCCTGGTAAAACCTGGTAAAATAGATGAACTTAACTGTATACTGTCAACTATCAAAAACATTCATATAGTCGTACTAGTAGAAACATGGATTAAAAACGAAACAGAAGCTAAAAGCTTACGATTACCTAACTACAAACATTACTATAACTTCAGAACACAGTCAAGAGGAGGCGGAGTCTCAATATTTGTCCACAAAACTGTAAAACATGAGTTTATAAGTGACAAATGTGAAGATGACAACCACTTTATATGGGTGCATTTAGAAAATTTTTCTCTCGACGTTGGCGCCATATATAAACCAGAAAGAACCAATTCGAAAAAGTTTCTCGAGACTCTTTCGGATGAACTTCAGAAACGGAAACGAACAATCTTATTTGGAGATTTTAACTACAACCTGCTTGTGCCAAACCGACCTACCACTGAATATACAGATACACTCGTTGAACAAGGATACACCATATTGAACAAAATTGATGCTAAATACTGCACTAGGGAAACTTCAACCTCCACGAGTATATTGGATCATGTATGCACTAGCCTCAAAGATCATAAAATACACCTGGCTATTATAGAATCTGCCATGTCTGATCACAAGCAGATCTTCTTAGAAGTCGAGAGATACAAGCCCGATCCTATTAGAAAAGTAAAATTTCAAGCTATATCATACACAAACTTATATAAAACTGTCGAAGACTTAGACTACGTTAAAATCGGCGAGGAATACACCAAGTTAGAAGAAGCAATCCAGTCAGCAATCAACAGAAACAAAACAATTAAAACTAAAATACTAAACCCTCCGAGGACAGATTGGATAAATAAGGATATAATTAATCAAATAGATAAGAGAAATGAATTGTGGAAAAATTACAAAGATAATCCAAATAACAAAGAATCAGAAGAAGCTTTTAAAAAAGAAAGAAACAGAGTTTTTGAGAATATTCAAGCGACAAAAAGCAAATATTATCATAAATCTTTTAAAGAGTGTGAGGGTAAACCCCTTAAGATGTGGCAATTGATAAATAGCTTGTCTAATAATAAGTCAAAGAAAAGTGTTGCTCCCTCTAAATTACAATCACCTACAGGGCTGATTACTGATGAAAAGGAAATATGTGAGTGTTTTAACAACTATTTCGCCGGTATAGGTACTCTTCTAGCTAATCAGATACCTGCTAAATATCATAATAACCAGACTTACACTATCACGCTAAACAAAACTGTAAATGCACCTACACTTTCTCAGATAGCACCAGCAACGGCAGACGAAATAAGGAAAATAATTGATGACCTAAATGCAAACACCAGCACAGGTATAGACGGCATCAGTGTAAAATCACTCAAATGTATAAAAAATATCATACTACCATGTCTAACTCAATGCATCAACAAATGTTTGAGCGAAGGTCACTTCCCTGACACATTAAAATACGCCAAAGTTACCCCTATTTTTAAAGCTGGCTCCAAATTGTCCCCGGGAAATTATAGACCTATTTCAGTCTTGCCTGTGCTGTCTAAAGTTTTTGAAAAGCTATTGCACAATCGGCTCAGTCTATATTTAAGTTCATTTAACTACCTTTCTCAACGACAATATGGTTTTCGATCTAAGTCCAATACTCTTTCAGCAGCAACAGATTTAATCACTACTATTAAAACTAACATAGACAAGAAACTCATTGCTTTAGGGATCTTCATTGACCTAAAAAAGGCGTTTGATACTGTTAGCCATAGCTTGTTAATGAATAAACTTGCCTCGATCGGTGTAACTGGAAACGCTTTCAAAATTTTTGAATCGTATCTACATGGACGCCGACAGGTCGTTAAAATTGGTGACAATGTTAGCGCACCTAAGTTCATTAATTGCGGCGTGCCCCAGGGATCAATTTGTGGTCCCCTTTTATTCCTAATCTACATTAATAACATAGACAAGATAGGCCTGAAGGGGCATGTATCTCTATATGCTGATGACACTTGCCTTTTTTATTTTGGTCACTCAATTGACTCAATAATACAGGACGCACAAGAGGATCTGATCATCTTGGAAAGATGGTTTCTAAATAACCTATTAACTATCAACACATCCAAAACCAACTATATAATATTTGCAGCTAAAAACAAAAAAATCTCAGAACACAAACCTCTTAGTATTAATGGAGTCAATTTGAATAAAGTTAATAAAGAGAAATATCTCGGACTTATTCTGGATAATCAGCTGACATGGAAACCACATATAGAGAAAACTTGTTCTAAAATTTTAAGCCTAACGGGTGCACTACGTCGAATTGTGAGATGCTTCCCTCTTAAAGTCCGCCGCACTATTTATAACTCATTGGTGAAACCACACATTGAATATCTTATAGAACTGTGGGGTTCAGCAGCTAAAACCAACCTAGAAAAGCTCCAAAGAGCGCAGAACAAAATTATAAAAGTCCTATTTCACTATCACTATCTGACCCCCACACACCAAATTTACAAAGAAACCAAGCTATTTAACATTTCTCATATATATTCATATAACACATGTATTTTAATTCGCAAAATTCTATCCAAAGACTTACACACACAAATCACATTCACAAAAAACATACAAGTACAAAAACGTATTTTGAGGCGCGCACAAGACTTACACATACCTAAAACTAGAACTAACTATGGAAAAAAAACAATACTTCACGAGGGAGCAAAACTTTATAACTCACTACCAAAAGACATAAAAACCACACAATCGCTATCACTATTTAAAAAACTACTCAAATGTCACATCTTGAAAGGACATAAAAAATAATTAATAACTAATATAATTTTCTTGCCTCTAGTGTAAACGAGTCCTTATATTTCAAACACAAAAACAAGATAACGAGGCACCGCACGTCGACCGCGTCAACGCGTCGCACGGCGGTAGTCAATACAATTTTTTTGAAATTACCTTCATAAATTTGTAATGTTAACACTAAACCACTCGATATTCCTGGACAACAAAAATGTATACCTAAATCTAGATAAGTTAAGTATTTATTTCTGTACAAGTGATTTGTAATCTTTAGAAATAAATGAATTCAAACCGTTTATCTATAGGTATAGATCTATTATCTCTATTTTTTTCAAAATTTTAAGCTCAGTAGCTTCAAAGATATTTCGGGGGGAATGGTCATTTTTCGTAAATTTTCATGATTAAATTCAAAACGATTTATTTTAAAATTATGAAAAAAAAAAACAGAAAGCCCTTTCATTTGACATGTCACACGGTATTTTTTAAAAACTATTTTTTTACGGACTGACAGACCATTTTTTGTTCGGAACCCTAAAAATTAAACCTAGTACGATTTATAGCTCCCGTAACCACCTGCATACTAAATTTCATGAAAATCGATGGAGCTGTTTCCGAGATTCCACATACACAATAATGGTATTAGATGATCGTAGCATAAAACTAAAAACGTCCGTTCGGTGCGAGCTTGTGACCGAAACCAAACACGCGCCAACGTGTAAAAGCGTCCCAAACGCTTGACGCAAATTTCCTTTGATCTGTGTTCAAAAACCGACACTAGTCCGGATCGGAGGCAAGTTCACGCAAGCCATTCCAAACCCCGTTTAGGTACACGCTTGCGTTGGTGGACGCTGGCCAAGCCTCGGCAAGCGTGTAAACGTACCATTAAGTCATTAGTTTTTTAATTTTACTTTATCATTCTTGGCGCAAATAAACATTTCTTTTATTTTTCCTTCATGGTGGGTAAAGGGACTGCCATTTGCAACCGAGAGACAAAGGTCCATGAAATGGTCACACAATTGACTCAATGCTGCAACTCAACCACAAGTTCCCGTGCCTACTATTATTATTATACACTACAGGGTCGAAAGGATTGGTATTTAAATACTGGTGTTATTTTTTTTAATTAGTTCGGTTCCTGAATAGGTTCCTTTTCCAAAATATTTTGTAATTCTAATTGTTGAGGAAAGTCTTACCTTTGAGTAGAAATTAGTAGCAATAATGTAAAAGATGAGCGTGGCGGAGACGTGTTTTCAAAAACCAATAGCATTTCGTTGATCATACATCTCGTCTCCACTCAGATTTAGTGGATACCACTGAGCAGAGATGTGTATTTGTATGGCGCGATGGAAGCGGAGATGTGAGCTGTTGTTCCTCGCATTGAGCTTTGCCTCGCAAGCTGACGATGGCGCGTAGCGGAGACCGGATGTATGCGGCGTACAGTGTAGTCAGCGCACATCTCGTCTCTGCATCGGACATCTCCGCGCGTCTCCGCTTTGGAGCAGTTCGAGCATTAGGAGAAAGGCCGCGGACACGAACTCAGCGGCCAAGGAGCAGCGCGGCGGCGCGTTCAAGTGCATAGATTTATAATGTAACTGCCCACGCCGCCGCCGCGACGCTCCTTGCCATCTGAGTACGTGTTCGCGGCCTTAGTACGGAAACCAAGTCCCATCATATAGAATAGATATTTAGGGACTCCCTTCAAAGTTCCTCAACTTTCACTCTGTGCTAAATAAAAATACTAGTTAGAAAGGGAAGTGAATAGATAAATAAAACAAAAGAAATAATGATAATTTAAAACATTTATTAAAACTCGTCGTGGCAACAATATTGCTATCACACTATCTTCTATCACAAATGAAATCTTAACTACAATCAAAGTAGTAAGTTTCAAACATTTATATTTTAGTTCTGACGAGATTTTTTGATATTTCATTTCATTGCCGTAGACATTAGGTACCTATCATGTTTTCAATAAATCGTTTCTTATATTCAAAACTAACACAATATACATACAACTAATACGATCAATCGATCATACTTAAATAACATTTGTTCTTGTTTATTTACTATTATTCAATACTTTTTATTTGGGTGCTCCAAATCGAGTAATGGCTAAGTCCACTTTTTCAGTTTTTGGTAATAAAAAAAAATAAACATATTTATTTTTTTGAAAACAAACCAGAGGACATGTTGAAATTAAAATACCATTCAGTTATAGTACACAATACGCTCTTTATTTTAATATATAAAACAAAACATAAAAAGCATTTATAATAACTTTAATTAAAAAAAAATAGTTTGGACTTATCATAAATCAACAGGACTTAGGGTTATCTTTCCCTCTTTTTAAGGACTAAGGAATTTAAAAAAACAAAATTAGCTTATTTAACAGTATTCTATTAATCAAAAATGAGTAATACCTATAAGTCTTTAAAAAACTAGGCTAGTTACTCTATTTCGTCATCCAATTCCTCAACAATTTGACTTTCATTTAATTTAGCCTGTTCTATAATCAAAGTTTCATAGAATTTTCTTTTTTCTTGTGGTACAAATCGAATAAGCTTTTTAATTTCACTAATTTTAGCTTCTTTAATTTTAATAGCATCTTCAATCAGCAGGAACATCTCGAAGACAACCAGATATACGTAGGGTCACTTGTTCTACAGTGGCTCACTTTTTTTCCGAGGCGTATTTTTTAACACCTATTTAAGTTAGGTTATCGAAATTTGGAATGAATATAGTGGAACTAATGTGCTTTTAAAATGTACAGTCATTTTTAAATAAATGTAAGACAGAATGTAAATATTGTACCTTTTAAAAAAAAACATAATTGAGCCACTGTGTACCATAGGTTTGGCACACTGGCTCACCCCAGAGTACACAGTGGACCGTAGTGGTACACAGTGGATAGTTTGTACTAATCACAAGTAAAAAAACAAACAATACGATAGTTATTCATTATTTATTAGGCAGTATGTCAACATGTATTAATATAGAAATAATTTTAAACTTTTTCTAATAAATTTAAATGTAAAAATCTTCAAAAACTTAACATCGAGCACAAACCTTATAAAAAAATGGAACGAAAATACCTCATTAGTCTAAAACAAAACTAATATTAATTCAATATGAGATCAAGATCCCGAGATCAATCAAAAACTTAACCTTAACTTAGTAAAAAACGAAAGAAACGAATTTATGCTTTGGCTACCTACCACAATTAAATTCTTACTCAGTCGAGAATTTGAATAAGAATTGAATCATGATAATCACTATCTTTAGATATAGGTAATAAAATTAAAGAAATCACTTATGAGCAATGCTTTGGCATACAATTCTACTGCACATTCAATTGAGATAAATCAATTAAAAAATAGTAATAAGACTGTTGTCGTGTCGTGCTGCCACCGACAGAGGGTTTCGGCAATATAGATTTGATGTCAGCTTCTTCAACAGTGACAGATCCGGCACCGTAGGCATATAAAATTTGCCTGGAGTTTTCTTCCTTAAAAAACTGATGTAATATTCCATATGTTCATTTCTGCTTTCCAACACTTTTCCAACGTAAAATAGTTTCTGAAATAAGATGTTTTTTAATTTAATTCATTACCAAAACATTGCAACATATATACTTTCAGTACTGATTTGAGAATCTGTATTTTAATCAAAATATTACAAAAAAAAAACAGTTTAGTACACAGTGGCTCATGATCCACTGTGCACTTACGTGATCTGAGCCGATGTGGACGTTGCCGACATTTTGAATACAAACTACTACAAAAAAAAAGTTAACCTATATTTCGAGAGGAATAGAACAGGAAAACATTCTCAAATAAGTACAAACTACAATGGAAATGTAAAAATATTCAAATACCATACTAGACACGTGTTGGAACAAAAGAAAACTTACCTTATTTTTTATTTTTTTTGTCACTCTAACAAAATTTTCTTTGCACACAAACACCACCCGTCGTACGCGCTTCACGACTGGTTTCGACGAGTTCATGTACCGTCAGCTACATTGGGTGAAAGAGACAGATATATATCTCTGGTAGTTTCTTAGATTCTTAAACTGAGCCACTGTTTCTGGTATAACCACTGTAGAACAAGTGACCCTACTCTATATAAAAAAAAAAATCTTTAAAGTTATCGCCAGTCATTGAATCAGAAAAGGCTGGCTTTAATTGGCATAATTTTCCGTAAACAAGTACATTTTTGCTGAATTTTCTTTTAAGTTATTTATACCAAAATTATGAAGCCATAATTTCCTGAGATAATATTCATCAGTTACATTACATTAGTGACCGGCAATGGCAGATTCTTTTGAAAATCAAAGCAAATAGATAATTTGTTTTGATTTTGAAATATTAATTTTGATTTTAATTTAGTCCTTTTTCAGTAAAAACTTACGGACTAAAGGATTTATAGGACTTGGGGATTTTTGGAACTGAAAGTATCGTCAATTTTAATTTTTATAGTTTTCAAAAACCCACTTAGGGATATCATAACAAAAAAATTGTTGAACGTATCGATAGAGAAAAAACGGCCGATCAACATGGTGTTACTAGTGTAAAAAATCCCTAACTAGGACTTGGGGATTTGTCGAATTGGGGCACCCATTTGAACAAGCATCTTAGCAAAATATATTACCCCGATTTAGTAATAAATTATTTTTATCTGGCAACATTATTAAATTAATGGCTTAGCGCAGCGCCATCTATTGTCTCAGCAGTGTTTAAAATTGAATTTACCTGGTAGGCCCTTTTGCAATAATCAGGTCCAACTTCTAGGTCTTTTGTTCATCATGGATGATCGCACTGTGGAGTTCTTTTGTATTCATCATAGGACACAGATACATTTACAGTCGCATAATTCAAGTTTGGATAGACCTTTAACACAGGCCCGCTTGGAACACCAATCCCTAAACGAATTTGCGAACGAATGTTTTGAAACTGAATCTTTTTTGATGACAAAGACCCAAAAATATTGGTAATGGCATAGCACGCGTTGCCTGCTGTTATTGGATGAATTTCAACAGCCAATTACGTCACTTGACTTGCGTTTAACTTTCGACCTGACATTTATTCCAGATCCCGCACTAAAAGCATTTAGGGATCGGTGGTGCAAATGGGCCTTACTCAGCCAAGGCAACATGAACGAATCTCGGTTACCCTTGATTTTATAATAAATTAAGGCCGGGTTTCCACTGACGCGGAGCGGAGCGGAGAGGAGCTTAGCGGTGCACGAATTGACCAATCAGTATGCTCGAAATCTCCGCTCCGCTTCAATGGAAACTGCACGAGCGGGGTGGAGCAGAGCTGAGCGGATATTCATAATAAAAATACAGCGAGGCGATGCGGTGCGAAGGACAACGAGCATTAGGGTGCAGAGCGGAGGACAGCGGCGGGGCGGAGCGGGGCGGTCCAAAAAAGTCGCAACAGTCAATGCTACTTCATCTGTTTCGTTATCTTCGTCTTCAAGTAGAGAAAGATATAAAATAATTGTTTTTTTCTTTTTAAACGACAACATGACGTATGGTCTTTCTGAGAGATTGAGTATAACTAAGCGCAAAAATGAGCGATTCCAAAAGTATGCTCCGCTCCGCTCCGCTCCATTCCACTCCATGCCGCTCCGCTTCAGTGAAAACACTGACCACTTTTCACCGCTCTTCACCGCTCCTCTCCACCCAGCTCCGCGTCAGTGGAAACGCGGCCTAAGAAGACACCGATGGTTCTCTTCAGAAAATAGTATTAAATTATAATTTATTTTAACTTGGGCGAAGCTAAGGACTCGTGGGCAGTGTCAATTTTCACAATTTATTGTCAGTTGTTGATCTTTGATAATATTAAACTTGGATGAAGCATATGTTTTACCTTGCTGCGCCCATTGGTGTGATAATAATATTTCAAAGAACATAAACTTAGAATTATAAATATAGGTATTTGAATTGTTATTGTCAGCATTCTAACCATGCGTGGCTATGAGTCAAACGGTTATAGAGTACGGTTATATTGTACGAATGAGTAGTCAATTAAATGTAGACTTCTAGAATTATAACTTATACCTAGTAAACTTTGCGGTAGAAAAGTCCTTATAGATAGATTATAAAAACTAGAGTCAGTAACCAAATCTTTCGGAATTTTTGACCAATAAAAGCAGTGGCATGTAGGTCTTCGATGCTTTTTCTTATATCTTGTCCAGATGCAGAGTATCTAGAGCAAATTTTTGTAACGAGTATTCTGAAAACCAAGACACGTTAGCTGCCGTAATTGGTAATCAGTTTTCTACAACGAATCGCATCAGTTGATTCTCTACCCTACCTATGTCAAAGGTTCAAATAGTGACCACCCGATAACGTCTTTTCAGTAACAATTGGCTAGTTTGTTGGGCTTTTGACTTCTATATTTAGTAATGTACTTAAGTACCTATTATTGTGCGTTTAATATTCTGTCACTGCTTTAATTGATATTTTATCACTAATAGGCATAAATTCCGGGAAATAAATCAGAAGCGTTTAAATTCTAGAACTACGCCATTGTTATCGAATATTATTTGAAATGGAATTGAATTAACGTTTTTAACACACATTATATCTAAAGTACTTATTTTAATTAAAATTCCTTTTATGAATCACATTTAAGTTGAATAGTTATATTATTTATTAAATTGTAAATGCATTTCTTGGGAGAGAATTATACTGTTCTGAATTTTTCAGGGTTCAGTACCTACGTAACACTATTAAGATATGAATAATAAGAAATATTTTAGTTATTATTAAGATAAGAAGACACAATTCCTCATTACAGTTGGCCCTAAGAAAAAACCTTAACTCACACCACTTCGACATTCATATTTTTATATCATAAGTAGTTTAGTGGTATGAGCTGAGGCTAATTCAATGCTACTTTGGTGTTGCATACACTTAGCAGACATACCTTTATGTAGGGCCATTGTCGCACAAACAGCTTAGGTATATTTTAAAAAAGTCACATTGTGACGAAATATCGCCGTCATTTAGGCTCTTCACATTTTATTTTAACTCTAAGATACTAGCATCAACTCTTTTCTAAAAATAAAATATAAAACAAAAAAATAAAACATACATGCTATTGAGTTGGTAAACCATCTAACTCCTCCAAGTAAGCTCCGTTGTAAGATCAAGAAATCAAGATAGATACTTGTGCTAGGTACTTATGTACAGCAGGGTAAAAAATTATGGAAAAGAAAAATGAAAACGAGCACATTGAAAATTAAATATTCAAAGGTGATACCAGTGCAAAATTATAAAGTCACTGGTAGAATTTAATTTGAATGTTGTAGCTTTATTTAAGAAAAATAGTCAATAAACCAAATACTGATCATTGCGACGATTTTTCAATTGTTTAAAAAAATCAATAGTTTTCTGGCGACACTCATCTAACTAATGTCATCTAATCTAACTGAGAATCGACAAACATTCGATATTTTTTCGGCTTTATTTCCGATTTGCTTTATTTCCAGTAGTTATTCTGCCTGATAAAGCCAACATCCTAAAAAAATACTGTTCCTGTTGCATGAATTCATTTCCAAACAATTTATTTTGTCATGAAATGGATGCATGCAGCCAACATCATCATAATCCATGCTTCCACAATTTATTTAGCACTTCGTCTCTATTCTCGCGTCAAGTTTTCATGTAGAGATATTTCACTCACACTGAAAAACTGTGCTAAATTATTGTTTGTGCTACCCTCAAAAAAACAGAACCGATCTTTTGACCGATTCTAATCGTATTTCGTAACAAGTAGAGCCGTTTTCCGACTGGACTGTCCAACCAAGTCAATGGTATTCAAAATGAATTAAATACTGATAGTACTTATGGTGTCCGCGGGTGCTGGAGTCACGATTGGTTGCTGAATTGTAGGATCCAGTAGGGGAATGCTGTCCGTTGTCCTTTAAAAAAAGTTTTTATTTAGCAAATTTTAATGACGAAGATGGAGGGAGGGAAGAACTGGAATCCTGCTGAAAGAACTGATAGCATGCGGCAGTTTGACACTAAGACCACAGACTGCCATAAATTCTGTTTCTTTTTTAATGTTTTTTATATCTGATTTATGTAATTGTGCTTTTTATGTGTTGTTTTCTATTCTTCTACTGAATAAATGTTCTATCGTTCGATCGATAACTGTGTCAAAAAAGGAGTACAAGTAGCTGCCCTCCAGACAGTGAGACAATACAGACTAAGATAGAAGTAAGCTACCGGCCGTGGCTCCGTCCGCGTGGGATTAGTACTTCCCTCCTTTAAAATCAAGATAGATACATACCTGTTTCTTGTAAGTGTAGGTTCACTGATAACGGCTTCGCAGCACGGTGCTGTAGTTTTTGGCTTAATGATCGGCAGTGTAGTGCAAATCGTCGTTGTTAGATAAATGTACTGAAATAAATACGAAATGTTAGGAAACCACTGGGTGAGACTCGATATTATTGAACACAAGAATGACATACATGCTTCAAGCTTCCTCTATCCTACCCTAACATAGTAAAATTTTCTTTAATATATGCCAAACTTACCATAACAACAACAAGAATCAAATATATCGTCGGCGTAGACCAATGTGCTGCATTTTCTATAGCCACTACACCCATCACCCAATTGATGGCGAAGAATGGCTCCAACACAAGGCACAAGTTCAAATATGTCTTCAACTCATTGCCCTCAGTATTCCAGTTCCATTTCCAAGATATATTATCCATGTACAACATATTAAGGAGGCTCTTATCATGCAAGGCTTTTGCAGCTTGAGTTAAATTGGGCTAAAACAAATATTTTTAATAAGTGCTAAGCTACCATTTTAGTAATATCTGAAAATTACCACAGTGACATAAAATTGGATCTGGCAACTTACCTCACTGCCTGTCTCACCGTTTTCCCCCGGTATTGCTACGTTCACGTAATGGCAGTCGTCCTCACTTCCATTATAATCTTTGTCGAGCGTTTCTGAACTATCTGTGTTCTTCCTACTGCTACCGGGCGTGTAGATATTATCTAACGTATCAATACTGCCGTTTTTATCATCCGTTTGATCAGTTTTAGGCCAATTAGCTATATGGTGGTCAACTAGCTCTTGTATTTTAGCTGTTAGAGTTTCTGCTTGCTTTTTATTAACACTTTGTAGGCCCAAGATGATGATAGCTGTGTTGATAAGGATTAGAATCATGGCTGGAACCATGAAACCCATGACCATGCCTTTTTCTATTGACATCCAGCAGTAGTGCTTTATTTCATAGTGTTCCATTGAAAGGGCGTAGTTGAACTGAAAATAAAGTTTTGATTGAAGTACCACTTGAATGGGTATTATTAGATGCAAGAAGACATCGCGGAAAAGAACAGAGTTTTGTAGAAAAGGGAATCAATAGGGAATATGCATGCGATTTTTTATTCGCAAACTGAAATACCAGTAAAAAATCAAGAAATTATTTATTAAATACCTTCATCAGCGATGAAGTTGTAAGGTTCAAAGATAACAATTAGAAAGAGAAGTCCCATATAAACTTAGACGTCAAAGTCCATGACGCCTAGCGGCCATAGAAAACAGCGTTTTAGCGAGAGGGACAGGTATATTTCTTTAAAATAATGATATCTCGTTTGTTTTTCGAGGAATTGATTCTATTTCCACTGTTAGTATTATTTTTCTGTATATTTTCAGATAAACTGTATAAATGTGTGGATAGATAATAAATATTTTTTTCATGCATATTCCCTATTGCCCAGAATGGGGCCAAAATAGGCAAGATACATAATCTAACAACTCATGAGGCAATCTTGTTCTCTGCATTATATATCTCATCATCATCCACAGCCCAACTTCGCCCACTGCAGAGCATAGGCCTCTCTTTTCTTGTGTCAATCCCCACGCTGTGCCAGCCTCATCCAGGTTCTTCCTGCGATGGCAACAATGTCATCCGTCCATCTCGCTGCTGGGCAACCAACACTTCTTCCAGTCCTTGGACGCCACTCGGTCACTGCCTTACTCCACCTATCATCACCGCGCCTTGCTAGGTGTCCTGCCTAGCTCCAATTTAGTTCCGCAATATATCTAGCAAGCTTGTATATCCCACTTTGGGCAATAAAACTAAAAATGGTTTCATCTTTTAGCTCATCCGTAACTATTTTGGATGGGAGTAAAAAAAACGCTTTATGAGTTGCACGCGTTTTCTACTGATAACTATTTCGTTTAAAAAATGAGCCACTATTGTACATGAAGTTTAAATAAATAAATCATTGAGTTTGTCTGCTTACGCGAAGACTAACAAAATGGCCCACTAATGCCACGCCCTACACTCAAATCATTGTGATGACGCATACGATCGAATCATGTTTACTTAGAACCAAGATATCCTTATCGACACGATAACTAATCGTTGGAAATGCTATTTGTTAATGATGACGTAGTTTTCAAACTAAAGTCATGCTGTGAATGAAGTTTAGGATTTTTTAACGCTTTCTCTTTGTGATGTATGTTTATTTTTCCATTGGCTTTGTAGGGTTCCGTACCCGAAATGTAACCAATAGAACACTTTACTAAGCCTCTGCAGTCCGTCCGCCCGTCGGCCTGTCAGTGGGCTGTATCTCAAGAACAGTAATAGTTAGACATTTGATTTTTCACATAGTGTGTAGTTCTATTGCTGCTACAACAACAAAAAATAAAAGTTCTTTAGAGGTTAAGCGCGTTTTTTTCCGGTATGAAATAGTAACCTACGGCATTCTGTGATAGTGTATCAGGAAACGAATTTTCGTAATCGGCTCAGGACTTCCATAGATTACTTCTGAAATTAAACCTTTTTATAACATTACTTCAAATTAGGTATCCTAGATACATTTATGACGCAACTTCTGAAACTAGCAATTAATTTCACTTCCTACAAGACTTGTTTGAACTCTCACGAATGTCCTTCAAATGGGATCCTAAATATAATTCCGGCGCACTCAACATTCAGACTCTGCCCAAGACATGAGCTACGAAACTGTTAAGTTTGCGCTGAATAATTCTAAAGAAGATCGGTAGGAACAATGTACAGTCACCAAAGCTATTAGATCGACACGGAAAAATGTAATTTCCACTGCACTGCCAATATTTATTTCTAATGTGAGTGTTATAACTTTTTAAGCTTATAATTTGATTACGAGTGTGGTGTACAATAATTGTCTCCTTAGCACACTCACATTGTTTAAAAGTAGTTGCAAGTTAGCTGCCTGCATACCAAATAGCCTTGTTGACTGTGCATACACCCTACAGTGCCCACCCAGATTGTCTAGCAATGATTTTTGGCAGTACACAACTGATCTTTGAAATTATTTGAAATGTGCGCTTGATAACATCTTGCCGTCACATTATTGCCACGCCTAAACAAGACAGGGCTATGCAATAAATTAATAGTCATGGCTTGATGCCATTCAACAATGCAACTATAAAATTTAGTCATGCATGTTGTTAGGCTAGATGCATGAGAAAATGTTATGTTAAGCTGTGCAGTTTGTCGTGAGGGAAGAAAGTGTGCAACTATGTTTGCGCACATACATGTGCCCTTCAATATCTCCCGAGCCTATGTCTAGGAGGCTAAAAAGGCCACTTTACAAGAATCATAATATTAATCACACAACTATCCGTCAAATTTTATTTTCATCTTTATCGCTAGCGAATTAGGTTCAAGGTTGATTGGAAAAATTTGACAGTGACGGGTAGTGTGACTTGCTTTCTGATTCTGCTAAAGTGACCTTTTTAGACTTTTTAGACCCGCTAGTCTCTACTGAGATTGGTCGTTAGGCCGAAAGGATCAAGGTGGTGAACCTCTTGATGTTTCAGAGAATAACGGCAGTGTTTTAACAGGTGATTCCTTTGTCCTCAGCTCGTTTGACGCACTGAAGAAGTCGCTGGTGGGCGTACAGAAGTACATCCAAGCGACCGACCTCTCGGAGGCCTCGCAGGAGGCTGTAGAAGAGAAGCTGCGCGCCACCGACCGCCAATAAGTCAGCATTTATCGACCGACGTGCGGAGCATCGCGGCCGCCCCAGGAAACAACCTTCAAACCGCCACAACAACTACACGCAGTAGAACAACGTCTCTAACAACGTTGCACCACTGCACGAAGTTCCTCCACTGTGGTCTTAGTCAGTATTGTCAGGCGGCCCGCGATGCCACCCACAGTTTCGCATGGATTTTTTTATATATCGTTTCAATCCTTAAGCTTTGCAGTCGAATCTAAACAGGAGCGGTCCCGCAGTGCGACAATCAACTGTATACCCACGGCCGCCCCGCGACAGCCGCTATTAAAAGCAATTAAGGAATCTTTATGTAATAATTTAAATTATACTAATTATTATATATATTTTTTCCTATAAAATAACTAAAGAGTAAGTTAAGCTCAAACTAAATTTAAATTCAGCGTACGCGTCGATCTTTTTTTAATAAATTGTAAACACTGGTAAGCGAACGCCGGTCGGCTTTTATACTATTTAGATTGTAATATAAAGAATGTACGATTTTATACGGTCACCTAGTTTCGTTTGAGATTCATCTTGCTAACGGATGTAAGCTTGAGCTCCGGCTCGATACATGGCGGGCGTTGGATAAGTATTTTGTAACCGATTTATCCAGAAATACACTCGATATAAGAGAATATTAGTTGTTTTATTTGTTACTCATTATGATAATCACCTATTGTGTCATGCTTCCGCTGGGGTGCAGCGATCAGGTAGCCGTCAAATTTGTCGCAGTGCCGCGTGGCAGCAGCGCGGCACTCTGCGTCAAATTTGTAGGCGCCCTTAGACTGGAGAAAATCGTTTTGCAATAACTGATGAATAATTTAATTATAGTGCAGTTACAATAACCAACACCTACACTAGTCATAACTAAACCAAACTAAAAGCAATGGGTGTATACTGTCTAATAGCGACGGGCATCACTGCCATCCTCATGGGGCGTACTGGAGTTGAATACGTAATACACACAAGACAAGATAGGTACACTGAAAATATGGAATATCTTATGCTACGTTTACACGCTAGCCATAGTTTGGCAAGCGTCCACAAACTCGCAAGTCTTTACAAACGCTTGGATGCCATTTACACGCTTGCGGATGTGTCGGTGTGTTCCGGACAGGCAAGCATGAAGGACGTAGACGTTAAAGTTGTGAGGCCTCGAGTAAGGTCATAATCTCGTCATAAGACCCCGATCTATTCAGTACATACCTGGATGATGGCTTTTTTTTACGACGTTTTCTAAAAACTGGCCAAGTGCGAGTCGGACTCGCGTGCAAAGGGTCCCGAACGAATTTAATTTTTCTGAACATGTTATTACACTATAGACTTCATATAGGTTTTCCTGTAATCTTCATATAGGTTTTCCTGGAAAAATCAGTCCAGAGAGCGGTCGCGAGTGGACGTGTTAACGTTTTTACTAAATTATTCAAAAGTTTATTAAATTACTGTCAACGGATTTTAAGCTCAAAGTCAACGAGTAAAATTACATTTTTCTTAACCCAACGTGTGTGTGCTACGTCAGCGAGCGCAGTGACTCAAGTCGCAGGCGCAAGCCAGAAGCGAGCCCACCCGCCCCTCATACCTGCGGTGTGAAAGAGACGGGCTCCAATAATTCATCCTGCTCTGCGTGGACACCGTTTAACTGATAGCAGAGTTGATCAGCCGACTACGTCACCTAAGTACGTAAAATTGTAAGGGCACCTACACACTACTTGAATTAATATTTACATTTACGAAGAAATTTTGCTGATCAACAATGAGTATTATGCGATCACCAACCGAACCACACACCCGTGGAGGATCCCAGCCGGATCTTTCCAAGCTTAATACTGAAGAATCTGGAATGCCACAGGTTACTTTTCGGAAGAGGAAACAACCTGAACAGGAAGATCTAAAGGCGGATTTCGCTGATTTCCGGAAAGAAATAATGAACACTCTGAATGGTTTTGTTGAGACTCAAAAAGCAATTCTCAGCAAAATATCAGACGATGTATCAGTCATTAAGGATGAAATGAAAAGCCTCCAGTCTATCACGAGAGAACTTGTGTCAGAACAATACCAGATAAAATCTGATATAGTAGATCTAAAACTTGCCAGCGCTGCAACTAATACAAAAGTTGATAACATTGAAATTGACTTGAGAAACCTAAAAACCGCTCCACAAGCAGATCTAGAACTTGAGTGCCTCACCTGTGAAGATGTCGTTTCTGAGCTGCATGAAAGAGAACTCAGAAGTAAAAATATAATTATAGTAGGTATACCTGAAGCTAAAAACGACAGCAAAGAAGAACGAGCTGCTTCTGACAGTGGAGAGGTCAACAAAATTATAAAAACTATTTTTCCTGAGTGCCCTGAACCGGTTAGAATTCATCGCCTTGGCTATTTCAAACCAGAAAAGACTCGTCATATTAAGGTCTATTTACCTTCTCAAGACAGTGTGAAAGCGATACTCCGTAATAAATTAAACTACAAGGACGAAAATGTTAAAATATACTCGGATCAAACCCCATACCAACAAAAATTCATGAGAAAACTAACAGAAGAACTACAACAACGAACACAAAATGGTGAGAAAGATCTCTTAATAAAATACGTCAATAATACACCTAAAATAATACACAAGACTTCAAAAAACCAAATGGAACAACGCAAGTACAAGCAAACACTGGAAAAGACAAAATAACATACGAAATCACTAGCAGCTACAATAACCTGGGCACAAGTCGAACATCATTAAGGTTTTTATATGCAAATATCCGTAGCCTGGTAAAACCTGGTAAAATAGATGAACTTAACTGTATACTGTCAACTATCAAAAACATTCATATAGTCGTACTAGTAGAAACATGGATTAAAAACGAAACAGAAGCTAAAAGCTTACGATTACCTAACTACAAACATTACTATAACTTCAGAACACAGTCAAGAGGAGGCGGAGTCTCAATATTTGTCCACAAAACTGTAAAACATGAGTTTATAAGTGACAAATGTGAAGATGACAACCACTTTATATGGGTGCATTTAGAAAATTTTTCTCTCGACGTTGGCGCCATATATAAACCAGAAAGAACCAATTCGAAAAAGTTTCTCGAGACTCTTTCGGATGAACTTCAGAAACGGAAACGAACAATCTTATTTGGAGATTTTAACTACAACCTGCTTGTGCCAAACCGACCTACCACTGAATATACAGATACACTCGTTGAACAAGGATACACCATATTGAACAAAATTGATGCTAAATACTGCACTAGGGAAACTTCAACCTCCACGAGTATATTGGATCATGTATGCACTAGCCTCAAAGATCATAAAATACACCTGGCTATTATAGAATCTGCCATGTCTGATCACAAGCAGATCTTCTTAGAAGTCGAGAGATACAAGCCCGATCCTATTAGAAAAGTAAAATTTCAAGCTATATCATACACAAACTTATATAAAACTGTCGAAGACTTAGACTACGTTAAAATCGGCGAGGAATACACCAAGTTAGAAGAAGCAATCCAGTCAGCAATCAACAGAAACAAAACAATTAAAACTAAAATACTAAACCCTCCGAGGACAGATTGGATAAATAAGGATATAATTAATCAAATAGATAAGAGAAATGAATTGTGGAAAAATTACAAAGATAATCCAAATAACAAAGAATCAGAAGAAGCTTTTAAAAAAGAAAGAAACAGAGTTTTTGAGAATATTCAAGCGACAAAAAGCAAATATTATCATAAATCTTTTAAAGAGTGTGAGGGTAAACCCCTTAAGATGTGGCAATTGATAAATAGCTTGTCTAATAATAAGTCAAAGAAAAGTGTTGCTCCCTCTAAATTACAATCACCTACAGGGCTGATTACTGATGAAAAGGAAATATGTGAGTGTTTTAACAACTATTTCGCCGGTATAGGTACTCTTCTAGCTAATCAGATACCTGCTAAATATCATAATAACCAGACTTACACTATCACGCTAAACAAAACTGTAAATGCACCTACACTTTCTCAGATAGCACCAGCAACGGCAGACGAAATAAGGAAAATAATTGATGACCTAAATGCAAACACCAGCACAGGTATAGACGGCATCAGTGTAAAATCACTCAAATGTATAAAAAATATCATACTACCATGTCTAACTCAATGCATCAACAAATGTTTGAGCGAAGGTCACTTCCCTGACACATTAAAATACGCCAAAGTTACCCCTATTTTTAAAGCTGGCTCCAAATTGTCCCCGGGAAATTATAGACCTATTTCAGTCTTGCCTGTGCTGTCTAAAGTTTTTGAAAAGCTATTGCACAATCGGCTCAGTCTATATTTAAGTTCATTTAACTACCTTTCTCAACGACAATATGGTTTTCGATCTAAGTCCAATACTCTTTCAGCAGCAACAGATTTAATCACTACTATTAAAACTAACATAGACAAGAAACTCATTGCTTTAGGGATCTTCATTGACCTAAAAAAGGCGTTTGATACTGTTAGCCATAGCTTGTTAATGAATAAACTTGCCTCGATCGGTGTAACTGGAAACGCTTTCAAAATTTTTGAATCGTATCTACATGGACGCCGACAGGTCGTTAAAATTGGTGACAATGTTAGCGCACCTAAGTTCATTAATTGCGGCGTGCCCCAGGGATCAATTTGTGGTCCCCTTTTATTCCTAATCTACATTAATAACATAGACAAGATAGGCCTGAAGGGGCATGTATCTCTATATGCTGATGACACTTGCCTTTTTTATTTTGGTCACTCAATTGACTCAATAATACAGGACGCACAAGAGGATCTGATCATCTTGGAAAGATGGTTTCTAAATAACCTATTAACTATCAACACATCCAAAACCAACTATATAATATTTGCAGCTAAAAACAAAAAAATCTCAGAACACAAACCTCTTAGTATTAATGGAGTCAATTTGAATAAAGTTAATAAAGAGAAATATCTCGGACTTATTCTGGATAATCAGCTGACATGGAAACCACATATAGAGAAAACTTGTTCTAAAATTTTAAGCCTAACGGGTGCACTACGTCGAATTGTGAGATGCTTCCCTCTTAAAGTCCGCCGCACTATTTATAACTCATTGGTGAAACCACACATTGAATATCTTATAGAACTGTGGGGTTCAGCAGCTAAAACCAACCTAGAAAAGCTCCAAAGAGCGCAGAACAAAATTATAAAAGTCCTATTTCACTATCACTATCTGACCCCCACACACCAAATTTACAAAGAAACCAAGCTATTTAACATTTCTCATATATATTCATATAACACATGTATTTTAATTCGCAAAATTCTATCCAAAGACTTACACACACAAATCACATTCACAAAAAACATACAAGTACAAAAACGTATTTTGAGGCGCGCACAAGACTTACACATACCTAAAACTAGAACTAACTATGGAAAAAAAACAATACTTCACGAGGGAGCAAAACTTTATAACTCACTACCAAAAGACATAAAAACCACACAATCGCTATCACTATTTAAAAAACTACTCAAATGTCACATCTTGAAAGGACATAAAAAATAATTAATAACTAATATAATTTTCTTGCCTCTAGTGTAAACGAGTCCTTATATTTCAAACACAAAAACAAGATAACGAGGCACCGCACGTCGACCGCGTCAACGCGTCGCACGGCGGTAGTCAATACAATTTTTTTGAAATTACCTTCATAAATTTGTAATGTTAACACTAAACCACTCGATATTCCTGGACAACAAAAATGTATACCTAAATCTAGATAAGTTAAGTATTTATTTCTGTACAAGTGATTTGTAATCTTTAGAAATAAATGAATTCAAACCGTTTATCTATAGGTATAGATCTATTATCTCTATTTTTTTCAAAATTTTAAGCTCAGTAGCTTCAAAGATATTTCGGGGGGAATGGTCATTTTTCGTAAATTTTCATGATTAAATTCAAAACGATTTATTTTAAAATTATGAAAAAAAAAAACAGAAAGCCCTTTCATTTGACATGTCACACGGTATTTTTTAAAAACTATTTTTTTACGGACTGACAGACCATTTTTTGTTCGGAACCCTAAAAATTAAACCTAGTACGATTTATAGCTCCCGTAACCACCTGCATACTAAATTTCATGAAAATCGATGGAGCTGTTTCCGAGATTCCACATACACAATAATGGTATTAGATGATCGTAGCATAAAACTAAAAACGTCCGTTCGGTGCGAGCTTGTGACCGAAACCAAACACGCGCCAACGTGTAAAAGCGTCCCAAACGCTTGACGCAAATTTCCTTTGATCTGTGTTCAAAAACCGACACTAGTCCGGATCGGAGGCAAGTTCACGCAAGCCATTCCAAACCCCGTTTAGGTACACGCTTGCGTTGGTGGACGCTGGCCAAGCCTCGGCAAGCGTGTAAACGTACCATTAAGTCATTAGTTTTTTAATTTTACTTTATCATTCTTGGCGCAAATAAACATTTCTTTTATTTTTCCTTCATGGTGGGTAAAGGGACTGCCATTTGCAACCGAGAGACAAAGGTCCATGAAATGGTCACACAATTGACTCAATGCTGCAACTCAACCACAAGTTCCCGTGCCTACTATTATTATTATACACTACAGGGTCGAAAGGATTGGTATTTAAATACTGGTGTTATTTTTTTTAATTAGTTCGGTTCCTGAATAGGTTCCTTTTCCAAAATATTTTGTAATTCTAATTGTTGAGGAAAGTCTTACCTTTGAGTAGAAATTAGTAGCAATAATGTAAAAGATGAGCGTGGCGGAGACGTGTTTTCAAAAACCAATAGCATTTCGTTGATCATACATCTCGTCTCCACTCAGATTTAGTGGATACCACTGAGCAGAGATGTGTATTTGTATGGCGCGATGGAAGCGGAGATGTGAGCTGTTGTTCCTCGCATTGAGCTTTGCCTCGCAAGCTGACGATGGCGCGTAGCGGAGACCGGATGTATGCGGCGTACAGTGTAGTCAGCGCACATCTCGTCTCTGCATCGGACATCTCCGCGCGTCTCCGCTTTGGAGCAGTTCGAGCATTAGGAGAAAGGCCGCGGACACGAACTCAGCGGCCAAGGAGCAGCGCGGCGGCGCGTTCAAGTGCATAGATTTATAATGTAACTGCCCACGCCGCCGCCGCGACGCTCCTTGCCATCTGAGTACGTGTTCGCGGCCTTAGTACGGAAACCAAGTCCCATCATATAGAATAGATATTTAGGGACTCCCTTCAAAGTTCCTCAACTTTCACTCTGTGCTAAATAAAAATACTAGTTAGAAAGGGAAGTGAATAGATAAATAAAACAAAAGAAATAATGATAATTTAAAACATTTATTAAAACTCGTCGTGGCAACAATATTGCTATCACACTATCTTCTATCACAAATGAAATCTTAACTACAATCAAAGTAGTAAGTTTCAAACATTTATATTTTAGTTCTGACGAGATTTTTTGATATTTCATTTCATTGCCGTAGACATTAGGTACCTATCATGTTTTCAATAAATCGTTTCTTATATTCAAAACTAACACAATATACATACAACTAATACGATCAATCGATCATACTTAAATAACATTTGTTCTTGTTTATTTACTATTATTCAATACTTTTTATTTGGGTGCTCCAAATCGAGTAATGGCTAAGTCCACTTTTTCAGTTTTTGGTAATAAAAAAAAATAAACATATTTATTTTTTTGAAAACAAACCAGAGGACATGTTGAAATTAAAATACCATTCAGTTATAGTACACAATACGCTCTTTATTTTAATATATAAAACAAAACATAAAAAGCATTTATAATAACTTTAATTAAAAAAAAATAGTTTGGACTTATCATAAATCAACAGGACTTAGGGTTATCTTTCCCTCTTTTTAAGGACTAAGGAATTTAAAAAAACAAAATTAGCTTATTTAACAGTATTCTATTAATCAAAAATGAGTAATACCTATAAGTCTTTAAAAAACTAGGCTAGTTACTCTATTTCGTCATCCAATTCCTCAACAATTTGACTTTCATTTAATTTAGCCTGTTCTATAATCAAAGTTTCATAGAATTTTCTTTTTTCTTGTGGTACAAATCGAATAAGCTTTTTAATTTCACTAATTTTAGCTTCTTTAATTTTAATAGCATCTTCAATCAGCAGGAACATCTCGAAGACAACCAGATATACGTAGGGTCACTTGTTCTACAGTGGCTCACTTTTTTTCCGAGGCGTATTTTTTAACACCTATTTAAGTTAGGTTATCGAAATTTGGAATGAATATAGTGGAACTAATGTGCTTTTAAAATGTACAGTCATTTTTAAATAAATGTAAGACAGAATGTAAATATTGTACCTTTTAAAAAAAAACATAATTGAGCCACTGTGTACCATAGGTTTGGCACACTGGCTCACCCCAGAGTACACAGTGGACCGTAGTGGTACACAGTGGATAGTTTGTACTAATCACAAGTAAAAAAACAAACAATACGATAGTTATTCATTATTTATTAGGCAGTATGTCAACATGTATTAATATAGAAATAATTTTAAACTTTTTCTAATAAATTTAAATGTAAAAATCTTCAAAAACTTAACATCGAGCACAAACCTTATAAAAAAATGGAACGAAAATACCTCATTAGTCTAAAACAAAACTAATATTAATTCAATATGAGATCAAGATCCCGAGATCAATCAAAAACTTAACCTTAACTTAGTAAAAAACGAAAGAAACGAATTTATGCTTTGGCTACCTACCACAATTAAATTCTTACTCAGTCGAGAATTTGAATAAGAATTGAATCATGATAATCACTATCTTTAGATATAGGTAATAAAATTAAAGAAATCACTTATGAGCAATGCTTTGGCATACAATTCTACTGCACATTCAATTGAGATAAATCAATTAAAAAATAGTAATAAGACTGTTGTCGTGTCGTGCTGCCACCGACAGAGGGTTTCGGCAATATAGATTTGATGTCAGCTTCTTCAACAGTGACAGATCCGGCACCGTAGGCATATAAAATTTGCCTGGAGTTTTCTTCCTTAAAAAACTGATGTAATATTCCATATGTTCATTTCTGCTTTCCAACACTTTTCCAACGTAAAATAGTTTCTGAAATAAGATGTTTTTTAATTTAATTCATTACCAAAACATTGCAACATATATACTTTCAGTACTGATTTGAGAATCTGTATTTTAATCAAAATATTACAAAAAAAAAACAGTTTAGTACACAGTGGCTCATGATCCACTGTGCACTTACGTGATCTGAGCCGATGTGGACGTTGCCGACATTTTGAATACAAACTACTACAAAAAAAAAGTTAACCTATATTTCGAGAGGAATAGAACAGGAAAACATTCTCAAATAAGTACAAACTACAATGGAAATGTAAAAATATTCAAATACCATACTAGACACGTGTTGGAACAAAAGAAAACTTACCTTATTTTTTATTTTTTTTGTCACTCTAACAAAATTTTCTTTGCACACAAACACCACCCGTCGTACGCGCTTCACGACTGGTTTCGACGAGTTCATGTACCGTCAGCTACATTGGGTGAAAGAGACAGATATATATCTCTGGTAGTTTCTTAGATTCTTAAACTGAGCCACTGTTTCTGGTATAACCACTGTAGAACAAGTGACCCTACTCTATATAAAAAAAAAAATCTTTAAAGTTATCGCCAGTCATTGAATCAGAAAAGGCTGGCTTTGCATGTCTTTTAAATAAAACTCGACGACAACCTGAAATTCCCGGTATTGTTTGATTAACATTATCATTAAAGTAAGTTTTATAATCTTTAACTTTTAATACTCTTTCGTTACCTCGTTGTGCTTCTCGCTCTCCTTCTCTCCTAGCTATTTGCCCTCGTTCTATCAGGTTCTTTTCTAAAAATACAACTTCAAATTTCTTGGCATTTCTACTGTTTACTACAAAATTGACATAACTTTCAATATCTTTTCATGTTTTAATTTTTGCCTTTCTATGAGAGCAAAATCTCTATCAATGGACATCATTGAATGAACAGAAATTGTTTCAAACAAGCCTTTCGCACACAACTGATCGAAATACGTAAAAATAAATCTGTTTTTATTTTGACTGAAACAATTATCACAAAATATTTCTAAATGGGTCTGATCTGGGATTTTATGGTGTAAAAAATAATTATCCAAAGCAGTTATTACTTCGTTCGGCCCTTTATGGGCATAATTTTCCGTAAACAAGTACATTTTTGCTGAATTTTCTTTTAAGTTATTTATACCAAAATTATGAAGCCATAATTTCCTGAGATAATATTCATCAGTTACATTACATTAGTGACCGGCAATGGCAGATTCTTTTGAAAATCAAAGCAAATAGATAATTTGTTTTGATTTTGAAATATTAATTTTGATTTTAATTTAGTCCTTTTTCAGTAAAAACTTACGGACTAAAGGATTTATAGGACTTGGGGATTTTTGGAACTGAAAGTATCGTCAATTTTAATTTTTATAGTTTTCAAAAACCCACTTAGGGATATCATAACAAAAAAATTGTTGAACGTATCGATAGAGAAAAAACGGCCGATCAACATGGTGTTACTAGTGTAAAAAATCCCTAACTAGGACTTGGGGATTTGTCGAATTGGGGCACCCATTTGAACAAGCATCTTAGCAAAATATATTACCCCGATTTAGTAATAAATTATTTTTATCTGGCAACATTATTAAATTAATGGCTTAGCGCAGCGCCATCTATTGTCTCAGCAGTGTTTAAAATTGAATTTACCTGGTAGGCCCTTTTGCAATAATCAGGTCCAACTTCTAGGTCTTTTGTTCATCATGGATGATCGCACTGTGGAGTTCTTTTGTATTCATCATAGGACACAGATACATTTACAGTCGCATAATTCAAGTTTGGATAGACCTTTAACACAGGCCCGCTTGGAACACCAATCCCTAAACGAATTTGCGAACGAATGTTTTGAAACTGAATCTTTTTTGATGACAAAGACCCAAAAATATTGGTAATGGCATAGCACGCGTTGCCTGCTGTTATTGGATGAATTTCAACAGCCAATTACGTCACTTGACTTGCGTTTAACTTTCGACCTGACATTTATTCCAGATCCCGCACTAAAAGCATTTAGGGATCGGTGGTGCAAATGGGCCTTACTCAGCCAAGGCAACATGAACGAATCTCGGTTACCCTTGATTTTATAATAAATTAAGGCCGGGTTTCCACTGACGCGGAGCGGAGCGGAGAGGAGCTTAGCGGTGCACGAATTGACCAATCAGTATGCTCGAAATCTCCGCTCCGCTTCAATGGAAACTGCACGAGCGGGGTGGAGCAGAGCTGAGCGGATATTCATAATAAAAATACAGCGAGGCGATGCGGTGCGAAGGACAACGAGCATTAGGGTGCAGAGCGGAGGACAGCGGCGGGGCGGAGCGGGGCGGTCCAAAAAAGTCGCAACAGTCAATGCTACTTCATCTGTTTCGTTATCTTCGTCTTCAAGTAGAGAAAGATATAAAATAATTGTTTTTTTCTTTTTAAACGACAACATGACGTATGGTCTTTCTGAGAGATTGAGTATAACTAAGCGCAAAAATGAGCGATTCCAAAAGTATGCTCCGCTCCGCTCCGCTCCATTCCACTCCATGCCGCTCCGCTTCAGTGAAAACACTGACCACTTTTCACCGCTCTTCACCGCTCCTCTCCACCCAGCTCCGCGTCAGTGGAAACGCGGCCTAAGAAGACACCGATGGTTCTCTTCAGAAAATAGTATTAAATTATAATTTATTTTAACTTGGGCGAAGCTAAGGACTCGTGGGCAGTGTCAATTTTCACAATTTATTGTCAGTTGTTGATCTTTGATAATATTAAACTTGGATGAAGCATATGTTTTACCTTGCTGCGCCCATTGGTGTGATAATAATATTTCAAAGAACATAAACTTAGAATTATAAATATAGGTATTTGAATTGTTATTGTCAGCATTCTAACCATGCGTGGCTATGAGTCAAACGGTTATAGAGTACGGTTATATTGTACGAATGAGTAGTCAATTAAATGTAGACTTCTAGAATTATAACTTATACCTAGTAAACTTTGCGGTAGAAAAGTCCTTATAGATAGATTATAAAAACTAGAGTCAGTAACCAAATCTTTCGGAATTTTTGACCAATAAAAGCAGTGGCATGTAGGTCTTCGATGCTTTTTCTTATATCTTGTCCAGATGCAGAGTATCTAGAGCAAATTTTTGTAACGAGTATTCTGAAAACCAAGACACGTTAGCTGCCGTAATTGGTAATCAGTTTTCTACAACGAATCGCATCAGTTGATTCTCTACCCTACCTATGTCAAAGGTTCAAATAGTGACCACCCGATAACGTCTTTTCAGTAACAATTGGCTAGTTTGTTGGGCTTTTGACTTCTATATTTAGTAATGTACTTAAGTACCTATTATTGTGCGTTTAATATTCTGTCACTGCTTTAATTGATATTTTATCACTAATAGGCATAAATTCCGGGAAATAAATCAGAAGCGTTTAAATTCTAGAACTACGCCATTGTTATCGAATATTATTTGAAATGGAATTGAATTAACGTTTTTAACACACATTATATCTAAAGTACTTATTTTAATTAAAATTCCTTTTATGAATCACATTTAAGTTGAATAGTTATATTATTTATTAAATTGTAAATGCATTTCTTGGGAGAGAATTATACTGTTCTGAATTTTTCAGGGTTCAGTACCTACGTAACACTATTAAGATATGAATAATAAGAAATATTTTAGTTATTATTAAGATAAGAAGACACAATTCCTCATTACAGTTGGCCCTAAGAAAAAACCTTAACTCACACCACTTCGACATTCATATTTTTATATCATAAGTAGTTTAGTGGTATGAGCTGAGGCTAATTCAATGCTACTTTGGTGTTGCATACACTTAGCAGACATACCTTTATGTAGGGCCATTGTCGCACAAACAGCTTAGGTATATTTTAAAAAAGTCACATTGTGACGAAATATCGCCGTCATTTAGGCTCTTCACATTTTATTTTAACTCTAAGATACTAGCATCAACTCTTTTCTAAAAATAAAATATAAAACAAAAAAATAAAACATACATGCTATTGAGTTGGTAAACCATCTAACTCCTCCAAGTAAGCTCCGTTGTAAGATCAAGAAATCAAGATAGATACTTGTGCTAGGTACTTATGTACAGCAGGGTAAAAAATTATGGAAAAGAAAAATGAAAACGAGCACATTGAAAATTAAATATTCAAAGGTGATACCAGTGCAAAATTATAAAGTCACTGGTAGAATTTAATTTGAATGTTGTAGCTTTATTTAAGAAAAATAGTCAATAAACCAAATACTGATCATTGCGACGATTTTTCAATTGTTTAAAAAAATCAATAGTTTTCTGGCGACACTCATCTAACTAATGTCATCTAATCTAACTGAGAATCGACAAACATTCGATATTTTTTCGGCTTTATTTCCGATTTGCTTTATTTCCAGTAGTTATTCTGCCTGATAAAGCCAACATCCTAAAAAAATACTGTTCCTGTTGCATGAATTCATTTCCAAACAATTTATTTTGTCATGAAATGGATGCATGCAGCCAACATCATCATAATCCATGCTTCCACAATTTATTTAGCACTTCGTCTCTATTCTCGCGTCAAGTTTTCATGTAGAGATATTTCACTCACACTGAAAAACTGTGCTAAATTATTGTTTGTGCTACCCTCAAAAAAACAGAACCGATCTTTTGACCGATTCTAATCGTATTTCGTAACAAGTAGAGCCGTTTTCCGACTGGACTGTCCAACCAAGTCAATGGTATTCAAAATGAATTAAATACTGATAGTACTTATGGTGTCCGCGGGTGCTGGAGTCACGATTGGTTGCTGAATTGTAGGATCCAGTAGGGGAATGCTGTCCGTTGTCCTTTAAAAAAAGTTTTTATTTAGCAAATTTTAATGACGAAGATGGAGGGAGGGAAGAACTGGAATCCTGCTGAAAGAACTGATAGCATGCGGCAGTTTGACACTAAGACCACAGACTGCCATAAATTCTGTTTCTTTTTTAATGTTTTTTATATCTGATTTATGTAATTGTGCTTTTTATGTGTTGTTTTCTATTCTTCTACTGAATAAATGTTCTATCGTTCGATCGATAACTGTGTCAAAAAAGGAGTACAAGTAGCTGCCCTCCAGACAGTGAGACAATACAGACTAAGATAGAAGTAAGCTACCGGCCGTGGCTCCGTCCGCGTGGGATTAGTACTTCCCTCCTTTAAAATCAAGATAGATACATACCTGTTTCTTGTAAGTGTAGGTTCACTGATAACGGCTTCGCAGCACGGTGCTGTAGTTTTTGGCTTAATGATCGGCAGTGTAGTGCAAATCGTCGTTGTTAGATAAATGTACTGAAATAAATACGAAATGTTAGGAAACCACTGGGTGAGACTCGATATTATTGAACACAAGAATGACATACATGCTTCAAGCTTCCTCTATCCTACCCTAACATAGTAAAATTTTCTTTAATATATGCCAAACTTACCATAACAACAACAAGAATCAAATATATCGTCGGCGTAGACCAATGTGCTGCATTTTCTATAGCCACTACACCCATCACCCAATTGATGGCGAAGAATGGCTCCAACACAAGGCACAAGTTCAAATATGTCTTCAACTCATTGCCCTCAGTATTCCAGTTCCATTTCCAAGATATATTATCCATGTACAACATATTAAGGAGGCTCTTATCATGCAAGGCTTTTGCAGCTTGAGTTAAATTGGGCTAAAACAAATATTTTTAATAAGTGCTAAGCTACCATTTTAGTAATATCTGAAAATTACCACAGTGACATAAAATTGGATCTGGCAACTTACCTCACTGCCTGTCTCACCGTTTTCCCCCGGTATTGCTACGTTCACGTAATGGCAGTCGTCCTCACTTCCATTATAATCTTTGTCGAGCGTTTCTGAACTATCTGTGTTCTTCCTACTGCTACCGGGCGTGTAGATATTATCTAACGTATCAATACTGCCGTTTTTATCATCCGTTTGATCAGTTTTAGGCCAATTAGCTATATGGTGGTCAACTAGCTCTTGTATTTTAGCTGTTAGAGTTTCTGCTTGCTTTTTATTAACACTTTGTAGGCCCAAGATGATGATAGCTGTGTTGATAAGGATTAGAATCATGGCTGGAACCATGAAACCCATGACCATGCCTTTTTCTATTGACATCCAGCAGTAGTGCTTTATTTCATAGTGTTCCATTGAAAGGGCGTAGTTGAACTGAAAATAAAGTTTTGATTGAAGTATTTCACAGATGTATTTCCAAAAACGATTTTTTACATACCAACTGTTGGGATAGGAAAAACTGGGCATGAGTAATGTTGGGTTGACTATGATTGATGATTTGCCGGCCAAATAATGCCGAAGATTCCACACTTTTATTTCCGAATCCAGTGCTGGAATAGTAACAACACTGGGTTTGGAAACCAAAGTGTCAATCTCCGGGACTTCAAACAGCTGAATCCAAAAGCGGGTTGAGTATTTCTCGTCCACATTTACGGTGCGAACAGTCAAAGTGTTAAACTCTACCAGCATCTATGATCCGCCAGCCTTCAAAATACATTCTGACAGCGACGCATTAGGAAGACGTATTAGAACGACGCCTTACAGCGACGCCTTAGAACGTCTCCTTAGGAAGACGTATTAGAACGTCGCCTTACAACGACGCCTTAGAACGACGCCTTACAGCGACGCCTTAGAACGACGCCTTCCAGCGATGCCTTAGAACGTCTCCTTAGGAAGAGGTATCAGAACGACGCTTTACAGCGACGCCTTACAACGTCGCCTTAGAACGACGCCTTACAACGACGCCTTGGATCGTCTCCTTTAGGAAGCACGTCGCCTTATAGCGACGCATTAGGAAGACGTATTAGAACGACACGTTACAGCGACGCCTTAGGAAGACGTATTAGAACGACGCCTTACAGCGACGCCTTAAGAAGACGTATCAGAACGACGCCTTACAGCGACGCCTTTTAACGAAAATACAGAAAAAGTGTTTTTTATGAAATTGCTTGTTTTTCGCCTGTATCTTTTAAATGCACAATACCTAGTTAGTCAAAGTTCGACAAAATTCTTACTTACGAATCATCATTATATCAGCCGATAGAAGTCCTTTAGGAAGCACGTCGCCTTACAGCGACGCATTAGGAAGACGTATTAGAACGCCACCTACCAGCGACGCCTTTGAACGTCGCCTTACAACGACGTCTTAGGAAAACGCCTTACAACGACGTCTTAGGAAAACGCCTTACAACGACTCCTTAAAACGTCTCTATAGGAAGACGTATCAGTACGACGCCTTACAGCGACGCCTTAGAACGACGCCTTACAGCGATGCCTCAGAACGTCTCCTTAGGAAGAGGTATCAGAACGACGCTTTACAGCGACGCTTTACAACGTCGCCTTACAGCGACTCCTTAAGAAGACGTATTAGTACGATGCCTTACAGCGACGCCTTAGGAAGACGTATTAGAACGACGCCTTACAGCGACGCCTTAGAACGTCTCCTTAGGAAGACGTATTAGAACGACGCCTTTCATCGACGCCTTAGAACGACGCCTTACAGCGACGGCTTAGAATGTCTCCTTAGGAAGACGTATCAGTACGACGCCTTACAGCGACGCCTGAGGAAGACGTATTATAACGACGCCTTACAGCGACGCCTTAGGAAGACGTATTAGAACGACGCCTTACAGCGACGCCTTAGGAAGACGTATTAGAACGACGCCTTACAGCGACGCCTTAGATCGTCTCCTTAGGAAGACGTATTAGAACGACCCCTTACAGCGACGCCTTAGAACGATGCCTTACAACGACGCCTTTCGACGATGCCTTTCGACGACGCCTTACAACGACGCCTTACAGCGACGCCTTAGGAAGACGTATTAAAACGACGTCTTACTGCGACGCCTTATTAGAACGACGCCTTACAACGACGCCTTAGAACGACGCCTTACAACGACGCCTTAGAACGTCTCCTTTAGGAAGACGTATCAGAATGACGCCTTACAGCGACGCCTTAGAACGACGTCTTACAGCGACGCCTTAGAAAGATGTATTAGAACGACGCCTTACAGCGACGCCTTAGGAAGACGTATTAGAACGACGCCTTACAGCGACGCCTTAGAACGTCTCCTTAGGAAGACGTATCAGAACGACGCCTTAAAGCGACACCTTAGAACGACGGCTTACAGCGACGCCTTAGAACGAAGCCTTACAGCGACGCCTTAGAACGAAAATACTGAAAAAGTGGTTATTATAACATTGCTTGTTTTTCGCCTGTACCTTTTAAATGCACAATACCTAGTTAGTCAAAGTTCGACAAAATTCTTTCTCACGAATCATCTTTACATCAGCCGATAGAAGTCCACTGCTGGAAATAGGCCTCCCCCAAGTGTCGCCACAACGACCGGTCCTGCCTAAAAGTACTTGTCTTACCGCCGGTGAGGAAGCGAGTAGTTATCGATTATTTTTTGCTCGCTGAAGAAAAGGACAGATCTCGTGTGAGTAAAATTAACACATGCATTCATAGTCGATAGCTGGCTGTTCACATTGCTGGCGAGCGGCTCTTACCTCTCGTTGATCGCAGCGACATAAGCTATCAAAGATTGTACTCGCGACACTCGCTCGGCGATGCTCGCTTGGTGGTCAGAACTCACCAATTAGCGGTGATTTCTACCTATAGTGCAGGGCGGAGCGAGTAGTAGTATAAGTAGTAGGGTCCATTCTCCGAACTTAGACTCTCAGCGACGACTTAGGAAGACGTATCAGAACGACGCCTTACAGCGACGCCTTAGGAAGACGTATCAGAACGACGCCTTACAGCGACGCCTTAGATCGTCTCCTTAGGAAGACGTATTAGAACGACGCCTTACAGCGACGCCTTAGGAAGACGTATTAGAACGACGCCATATAGCGACGCCTTGGGAACACGTATTAGAACGACGCCTTACAGCGACGCCTTAGGAATACGTATTAGAACGACACCTTACAGTGACGCCTTAGGAAGACGTATCAGAACGACGCCTTACAGCGACGCCTTAGGAAGACGTATCAGAACGACGCCTTACAGCGACGCCTTAGATCGTCTCCTTAGGAAGACGTATTAGAACGACGCCTTACAGCGACGCCTTAGGAAGACGTATTAGAACGACGCCTTACAGCGACGCCTTAGGAAGACGTATTAGAACGACACCTAACAGCGACGCCTTAGATCGTCTCCTTAGGAAGACGTATTAGAACAACGCCTTACAGCGACGCCTCAGGAAGACGTATTAGAACGACACCTTACAGCGACGCCTTAGGAAGACGTATTAGAACGACACCTTACAGCGACGCCATAGGAAGACGTATTAGAACGACGCCTTACAGTGACGCCTGAGGAAGACGTATTATAACGACACCTTACAGCGACGCCTTAGGAAGACGTAATAGAACGACGCCTTACAGCGACGCGTTAGAACGTCTCCTTAGGAAGACGTATTAGAAGATTGCTGTACAACGACGCCTTAGAAAGACGCCTTACAATGAAGCCTTAGAAAGACGCCTTACAACAACGCCTTAGAACGTCTCCTTAGGAAGACGTATCAGATCGACGCCTTACAGCGACGCCTTAGAACGTCTCCTTAGGAAGACGTTTTAGAACGACGCATTTGAACGACGCCTTACAGCGACGCCTTAGAACGACGCCTTACAGCGACGCCTTAGAACGTCTCCTTAGGAAGACGTATCAGAACGACGCCTTACAGCGACGCCTGAGGAAGACGTATTATAACGACGCCTTACAGCGACGCCTTAGGAAGACGTATTAGAACGACGCCTTACAGCGACGCCTTAGGAAGACGTATTTGAACGACGCCTTACAGCGACGCCTTAGGAAGACGTATTAGAACGACGCCTTAGAACGTCTCCTTAGGAAGACGTATTAGAACGACACCTTACAGTGACGCCTTAGAACGACGCCTTACAACGACGCCTTACGACGACGCCTTACAACGACGGCTTAGAACGTCTCCTTAGGATGACGTATTAGAACGACGCCTTAGGAAGACGTATTAGAACGACGCCTTACAACGACGCCTTAGGAAGACGTATTAGAACGACGCCTTTCAGCGACGCCTTAGGAAGACGTATTAGAACGACACCTTCCAGCGACGCCTGAGGAAGACGTATTATAACGACGCCTTACAGCGACGCCGTAGGAAGACGTTATAGAACGACGCCTTACAGCGACGCGTTAGAACGTCTCCTTAGGAAAACGTATTAGAACGACGCCTTTCAGCGACGCCTTAGGAAGACGTATTAGAACGACGCCTTACAGCGACGCCTTAGGAAGACGTATCAGAACGACGCCTTACAGCGACGCCTTTGAACGTCGCCTTACAGCGACGCCTTAGGAAGAGTATTAGAACGATGCCTTACAGCGACGCCTTAGGAAGACGTATTAGAACGACGCCTTACAGCGACGCCTTAGGAAGACGTATTAGAACGACGCCTTAGAACGTCTCCTTAGGAAGACGTATTAGTACGACGCCTTACAGCGACGCCTTAGAACGACGCCTTACAACGACGCCTTACGACGACGCCTTACAACGACGGCTTAGAACGTCTCCTTAGGAAGACGTATTAGAACGACGCCTTAGGAAGACGTATTAGAACGACGCCTTACAACGACGCCTTAAAACGACGCCTTACAACGACGCCTTCGAACGTTTCCTTTAGGAAGCACGTCGCCTTAAAGCGACGCATTAGGAAGACGTATTAGAACGACGCCTTACAGCGACGCCTTAGGAAGACGTATTAGTACGATGCCTTACAGCGACGCCTTAGGAAGACGTATCAGAACGACGCCTTACAGCGACGCCTTAGAACGACGCCTTACAACGACGCCTTACGACGACGCTTTACAACGACGTCTTAGAACGTTTCCTTAGGTTGACGTATTAGAACGTCTCCTTAGGAAGACGTATTAGAACGACGCCTTACAATGACACCTTAGAACGACGCCTTACAACGACGCCTTAGAACGTCTCCTTAGGAAGACGTATTAGAACGACGCCTTACAATGACACCTTAGAACGACGCCATACACCGACGTATTAGAGCGACGCCTTACAGCGACGCCTTAGGTAGACGTATTAGAACGACGCCTTAGAACGTCTCCTTAGGAAGACGTATTAGAACGACGCCTTACAGCGACGCCTTAGAACGACGCCTTACAACGACGCCTTACGACGACGCCTTACGACGACGCCTTACAACGATGGCTTAGAACGTCTCCTTAGGATGACGTATTAGAACGACGCCTTAGGAAGACGTATTAGAACGACGCCTTACAACGACGCCTTAAAACGACGCCTTACAACGACGCCTTAGAATGTCTCCTTTAGGAAGCACGTCGCCTTACAGCGACGCATTAGGAAGACGTATTAGAACGACGCCTTACAGCGACGCCTTAGGAAGACGTATTAGTACGATGCCTTACAGCGACGCCTTAGGAAGACGTATCAGAACGACGCCTTACAGCGACGCCTTAGAACGACGCCTTACAACGACGCCTTACGACGACGCTTTACAACGACGTCTTAGAACGTTTCCTTAGGTTGACGTATTAGAACGTCTCCTTAGGAAGACGTATTAGAACGACGCCTTACAATGACACCTTAGAACGACGCCTTACAACGACGCCTTAGAACGTCTCCTTAGGAAGACGTATTAGAACGACGCCTTACAATGACACCTTAGAACGACGCCATACACCGACGTATTAGAGCGACGCCTTACAGCGACGCCTTAGGAAGACGTATCAGAACGACGCCTTACAGCGACGCCTTAGAACGAAAATACAGAAAAAGTGGTTTTTATGAAATCGCTTGTTTTTCGCCTGTACCTTTTAAATGCACAATACCTAGTTAGTCAAAGTTCGACAAAATTCTTACTCACGAATCATCATTATATCAGCCGATAGAAGTCCTTTAGGAAGCACGTCGCATTACAGCGACGCATTAGGAAGACGTATTAGAACGACACCTTCCAGCGACGCCTGAGGAAGACGTATTATAACGACGCCTTACAGCGACGCCGTAGGAAGACGTTATAGAACGACGCCTTACAGCGACGCGTTAGAACGTCTCCTTAGGAAAACGTATTAGAACGACGCCTTTCAGCGACGCCTTAGGAAGACGTATTAGAACGACGCCTTACAGCGACGCCTTAGGAAGACGTATCAGAACGACGCCTTACAGCGACGCCTTTGAACGTCGCCTTACAGCGACGCCTTAGGAAGACGTATTAGAACGACGCCTTAGGAAGACGTATTAGAACGACGCCTTACAGCGACGCCTTACAGCGACGCCTTAGGAAGACGTATTAGAACGACGCCTTACAGCGACGCCTTAGGTAGACGTATTAGAACGACGCCTTAGAACGTCTCCTTAGAACGACGCCTTACAATGACGCCTTACGACGACGCCTTACAACGATGGCTTAGAACGTCTCCTTAGGATGACCTATTAGAACGACGCCTTAGGAAGACGTATTAGAACGATGCCTTACAACGACGCCTTAAAACGACGCCTTACAACGACGCCTTAGAACGTGTCCTTTAGGAAGCACGTCGCCTTACAGCGACGCATTAGGAAGACGTATTAGAACAACACCTAACAGCGACGCCTTAGGTAGACGTATTAAAACGACGCCTTACAGCGACGCCTTAGGAAGACGTATCAGAACGACGCCTTGCAGCGACGCCTTAGAACGAAAAAACAGAAAAAGTGGTTTTTATGAAATTGTTTGTTTTTCGCCTGTACCTTTTAAATGCACAATACCTAGTTAGTCAAAGTTCGACAAAATTCTCACTCACGAATCATCATTATATCAGCCGATAGAAGTCCTTTTGGAAGCACGTCGCCTTACAGTAGGGATTTCGCCCCGGGAGTCTCGATTCTCGAAATCCCGGGAGTCTCGCCACTATTATCATCGAGACCGAGACTTAATAAAAATTCCCGGGAATTTCGAGACCAAATGTTTCGGTAGAAAAACATTAAAATATTCTTAACACCAGAATTTATTTGTACATTTTATACTTATAAATTCTCCGCCGCGCACTATGTACCGCCTAGTGACACTGCCGCTTGCCGAATGCGTCCCGACAATGCCCGAGCGAGACCCGAACTTATGCCCCGCCCCGCGCGCGCATCCGACTCGTTGTTTTCACACCCGCTGGCCCCAGTAGCCCCTAGCGAGTGAAGCGCGTCGGTCTGTTCTGTAGTGAGTGGTGAACTGGTGATATGACAAGTGATTTATATAAACGTAAGTACAAATTAATCTCGTTTTGTGATAGCAACAGTGCCTAAGCAAAGAATGGTAACTATTACTTTACTACGTTTGTTTTTTATGTAGGTAGTAGTAGGCTATTATATGTGGGCGGTTGTATGGAGTGTCAGACGCCTGGCCTATCACAAGTACATACCTACCTATTTATTTACCTGTAAATAAATAATGTTATATTAAAGTAATATGTATTTTTTCTCACGACTTCCCAAAAAATTGTGTGAAGGTAAATTAAATGGTATATTATGTATATTTATGTTGTGTTAGCTGTGTAGTGCTAAGTATGAATGAATGTGGAGGGATACAGAGGCAGAGTAAAACCGAAGAGTGCGTGATATGTATGTGAAAGATTGCTATCTTATTTTTTCTGTTTGTTATAATATTCTATTGTAATGTTTGGTTTGGTCAGATTGACCAAAGAGTAAATTTGTAATAAATGTGATTTATAAACAGTTACAATCGTAATTATCATTTACTTCACAGTTCACCACCACACACTTCAGTCAGTTTCACTACTACCCTCACCCTCTTATAGTTTATCATTTACTAAGTCAAACTATGTCATTGCCATTTCTTTTATTTTTACCAAAATAAGTCTAGTTTACCTTGGAAGGTAAACTAGACTACACACAATATTAAAATCACCATTTCCTTGCACACCTGCAATACCTCCATCCATAACGTAACGTATCCGTAAAAAACCATTCTAATATAAAAAACACGTGGGTCTCGAATTTCCCGGGAGTCCCGGGACTAGCTTCCGAGGTTCGAGACTGGTCCCAGGACTGAAAATGCTTCCGAGACCGAAATCCCTATTCTGAACAGACATCTTCTGGGCTCATTCACTCTATCGTAGACATCATCCATCGCTTTCTATCAGGCGAGATCGAGGTTAAGAGCGGGCACAATACACCAGGGTTTTTAAAAATGAAATCAGTCTGAGAAGCCCCCACTTTTTTTTTAGTTGTAAGTCATCAAATGACTTCTCCCGCTCCCGCGGAGCAAAAAGAGGGTCAGTCTCAGGCGAAAGAATTCACCTTTAAATTTGGATTTAAGATATTAAAAGATGCAAATATAAGGGCTATAGTATATCTCACCATTACAACAACAGCCGGCACCCCATAAGCTAGCAGGTAGTTGTACTTTAGCGGTAGAAGTGTGTCACAAGCACAGTACTCCGCAACTGCCGCCGCTAGTGCTACTATCCACATGGCACAGGACACGTGAGTGTAGTGCAGGAGGAGGGCTATTCTCTCACATTGAGAGGGGGATGAAACACCCTGGAAGAGAATATAAGTATGAAACCCATGACCATGCAAATGTAAAGAATTTCGCCGTTATAATGATGAGTTCCTGTCCGCTTATTGAGATGGTGTTTTATTTAGGATATCTTACGGAAATTACTTTTCAACATAGGCTCAAATTATTTCCACACGAAGATTGGAGTTTCTTGCACGTTCTTCTCCATAGAGATCTACGCTTTGGAACGTGCAAATAGCTTCCATGTTTTTGACTGACCGACCTTGACGTTTCAAAAGTGCCTGTGAATGGTTTATTTGAAATAAAATGCTTTGAATTTGAATTTGATTATTAGACTATTTCTTGAATTTACATTGGTCCTTGGCAGTAGCGAAATTACATAAGTTAATTAAATTGGGATGAATATACAGATTAAGGGATAATTATAATTACTACGCAATTATTTTTCTTTTCCGTATTGATCATGTAGAGCCCCACAGCAGGACACATGCCTGCCCTCCCATTCTTTCATTTTCTTTGTTCTGTCTGAATCTGAGTTCGTTTAATTGCCTTTTGAGTTAACTGCCTTGCTGATTTCTTGTGTAAGCGACTAATTGGAGGCTAAATTCCTTTTAAGTAGAGAAGTTAAGGAACTGACTATTGATGAAAAGGGAGGATCCTCCGACCAACTGTGGTCTGGTGGGCAACTGCCCGCTATCTGTTCAAATCGCGCGGAGAATTTTGACAGCACGATGTAGGATTTGCGTGACGTCAAATCTTTTTTCATAATTTGAAATTTTGAATGTTGTACGCTATAGAGGCCGCTTCTTCTTTTCGTGTCAATAGACGCCGCTACAATAGGTATAAAAATAAATAGTAAAAAAGAATCACAAGCTCACCATAACAGCCTGTATATAAATAACCGTACATGCAGCTAAACAGCAGCACAAGTTAATATTGATGGGGTACAACTTGCTGCTGCGACGGAACTCGGCTGCGTACTCACTCCACATCAGCCACATCACCGCGCCGATGAGGAGGACCACGGCTATGCCGCTTGTTATGAAGATCTAGTGGAAGACGAAAGGTTGAAAGATTACGCTTATCTTTTGCGCCAGCATTCACTAAATGAACTATATGCTGTGGTAATAAGCAAGACGATGGCAGGGCTAAAAGTCCAGGGTATATCAGACGTACATTTAAGTATCGCCACTCATCAGGGGTTTCTAGCTTATCATTTACAACTAAGTACATAGACTTCAAAGCAATCTTTAGTTGTGACGAGAAAATATTCTTAATTTGTTATGCAGGAGATGGGTACCTTAACCGTATTCTGGGTTGAGTAGGAGACTCTTAGACACTAAAATGTCCTTGATAAAAATACTGAATGCTTTGGTAAGAATGGAAAGTCGAATCTAACAATTATAATTATATTTTTTTTCTCCATTCGACTCAACCTCCCTTAATGAAATTAGACAGATATTTATTATGATATTTTTATTGATATTGGTACATAGTTATTTTGTGTGCCATGGCGACTAAGTCTAGAGGAATCTGTGGAATGAAGAAAATTTCCTTCAAAAGGACTCAAAATATGTGGGTGTAATAAATCTGTCTGATTATGTTATGATATCTGTATAAACTCACCAGTATCATCCACTCATTCCTTACTCCATGGCAGTTGTTGAATCCATACAAATACGTCACGCTGTCTATAATATTATGCTCCTTCAGATCTGCATCAGCTAGAGAGTCATCTGGTAAATCCAACTCTGAATCTACCTTGTTGTCTGCTGTTTTGCTTATTACTGCCAAATAAAAAAAGGGATTATTGTAAAATAATGGAGATATTTTGTAAAAAAACTTTTTTACAAAAAATACAACCGACTTCCAAAAAAACACTATAAAGTATAAAATAAACTTAATTTCGGAAGCCGGTGTTTGTTTTTTTTTATTTTTCACTTTTAAGTGGTGATACTTGGACGACATCTTCGTCTACGCAGAACTTGAAATAAGCAAAAACCGGCATAGTGCGTATGCGGCGTAATCGGACTCGCACACAAAGGGTTCCGTACCATAAATCTTATATTTTATTATTTTTTGTTAAAGCGGCAATCGAAATCCACAATCTTCAACTGCTACAACTTCACAAATTTCAACTGTCTAGCCGGACAGCGGAGGCTTAGTAATAAGGTTCCATATTGGTTACACTTTGGGTACAGAACCCTAAAAATGCTCATAAAATTTAAACGACTGGAGCAAACTGAAAGAAATTGGAACGGGAACAAATGGCAAGTATGCGCAACGAACTAAAAAAGAATCACACAAATCGAATCAGAAACATAGCAGTAATTGGTGTACATGCATAAAAAAAAAAACAAAAATAAAAAAACATACCTGCTGAATTGAGAACTTCCTCCTATTCTTAGAAGTCGGTTAAAGAGCAACGAGTTTTCTTTTTCTCGTCAACGTCACTTTGCAAAATGAGTACTTGTGCTATCTTAACGGTGATGACAATCATACTAAAAGACAGTCCCTTCCAGCTCTATCAAAAATAGTAGAAGAAAAAGTACGACTTACCCTGATTACTCCTAGACACAAACTCCGGGTTAGGATACAGTTGAGGGTTATCATCGTAAATGGAAGACGTAAAGTTCGATACAACGCCTCCGTACTCCGTGTCATAGGAAGTAATATCATAGTCGGAGCGATCATCAGCTCTAGGATAGGTTGATTTGTGATATCTGATGGAAACTGGCTGGAAGGAGCGGTATGATGGCTTGGACTTGAAGTAGCCATCATCACCTAGTCTTCGGAGGTGATGTGAACTTTTGTTTTGGGAGGCTGAAATATTTAGTGGAGTTAGTTCATCGTCATGCGGACTGGTAGACCAAATAAACTGAGTCAACTCAAGACCTGGGATGTTTTAGTTATACTTACATCCTACTACTCTGTGACTATACGCACCTAACAAGTAAACAGATTTATCAAAAGATTCATAGTTATACGGGTCTATCTATCTACGGATCTTCACTTCTGGATGTGACCTCAAATATAAAGATAGCTAAAATATTCCAATTCCCAAATTTTGAGATTACTCAGTTTAGTTTAGGCAATTATTTGTCTAAACTAAACTGTTATTTATCTGCTGAGTACTCAGCAGATAAATAATCGCACTTTTTTCACTAATTAATTATACTGTATATATACACAAGAGATGTAATTTTACGAATTCGTGTTTTTATTTTCAAAGTTTGCTGTAAATAACAACAATAAAAGTAAAAAACAATACCAACATCCTGAAGTAGTTAGTTGTTCATTACCACACCTTACTTATGAATAAAAGTGTAGTGCGTATGCCTGGTAATTATAGCTCATTAGCGTAAGTTAAATCAAGGTCAATATAGTATTTGTAAGTTTATTTTTGGCACGCTTAGGTAAACAAAAATATATATACATATACCTATATATGGATTTCTAATGTATATATTGTAAAAAAAAAAGTACTTACCGTTTGCATCTACGAAACGCTGTACAGTAAAATATATCAAAAAGATTAATTTAAAAACATATGACTGCATGTTGATTGCTTTAGTCTTTCCACCTTTATGTGAAACCAATTGAACATAACACCAATTTAAAAATGCACTAAAGAAAAATGACGGGCTTACATATTTTAATCCACATAAGTTGTTGATAGTTTATTTTTATCCACTTAAATATTTAAGCGGCGTTAAAAGCCAGCCATTTTCACAATTACCGCGGAAAATCGATACAGTAGTGACGATCCTTTACACTGCATTACTTTGAATTGTGCTTGCTTTAAATTATGACAAGAGGATTTTTTATTTTTTTTATTCAATGTATACAATAAAAGTAACAAATTATATCAGAAAAGGTAAAAGTTTTATTACATTAGATTCTGGAATTGTGTGAAAACCTTTGTTTATTTTATTTATTGATTAGTAGAAATTGTATTTTATGATGTAGCAATACTTGGAATTATGTAATGTCAAATATGCGTTCCAGCTCTTTATTGCAAAGTTAACGATGTTTTCATTCTATCTCTTTCTTACACCAAAAACTGAATGTAGACGTCTCACTCTCATGTTTTGCATGCAGACCCAGGTGTTTATTTATCATAACAATTTCGCGAAGTAGACACATCTGTCACGTTCACAACAAATTCAAAAACGCAATAGAAATGTAACCAAAAATAGATACAAAAATGAGTGTAATTTTAAAATTTATCCGTGAAAACCACATACTAGCCCTTATCGAGCAGGCTATAGTCAAAAAGAAGTCCCGGCTGAGTTTGAACGCGTTCGAAATCATTGAAATACCCGATTTGCTTTACACCTGTTCTGATGTGGAACATCTTTACTTGCATAGGAATAAAATTGCAGTGGTTCCTCAGCAAATAACACAGTTATTAAACCTGACAACGTTAACTCTAGATTATAATAATATCTCGCATCTCCCACCGGAGATCGGTAATTTAAAAAACTTGGTGAATTTGAACATAAGTCATAATCCTTTAAAAGTGTTGATACCGGAGATTGGTGAGCTTGAGAACCTTGAAGCGTTCTGGTGCAACAGGATAGGGCTGCGGGAGATACCCAAAGAAATAGGGAAGTTGGAGAAACTTGATACTTTTGGCGCTAGAAGCAATGAACTGACAGCTTTACCTGAAGAAATCACCAAACTAACAAAACTAAGGTAAGGGTCTCTCACTAATAAAAAAAGTCCAAGTGTTTTGATATGGTTTTAAGTAGTTAATATCGTCTTTAAAATAATAATAAAATTACTAGCTAGGAAAATAACAAAGAGACAATAAGTGTTTTTTTTTTGCAAAATTTCAAAATTAGAATCCTAATTATAGGCACAGAAAATGACCTCATACAGTGTGTCATTAAAAAAATAACTACCATCTTGTCTGTTCTCTGGTCAAGGTTACCTGTGTAGAATTACAGATAGAACCTTGAATTTGACCTTATAGACTTTTTATCTATAAATTGTTAAATTATTTCTTAATAATTGGGCTATTTTCAATAACGTCTATCTCTAGATTTAGAGTGCCTTGGCACAGATTTTTGAGCCTAACTTTTGCTATCATGTTTTTAAATTATTTAAAAAAATTGTTACAATTTTTTGTACCTATTAGTCTTATATAAGTATTTTTTTGGGAGCATCATCCTTGCATATAATCAATTGATTAATGTATGGAAATATTGTAAAGCTTATTTGTGAAAAGAGTAACTATGGAGTTTCTTGTCCGTTCTTCTCCATAAGAATGTACCTTTTGCGAATGGAAACCAGAGTCACTATAATATTTTATTTACATTTGACGTTAAGTGCCTTTAATGGCACAAGCAATGGCTGGAGCAGTTCGTACTATGTAATTTAATAGATAAGAATCATGCAAAGCAGATGGCGACTCGCCAGTATTTTATATTCTTAACTGTAATTTCAGATGGTTGACCCTCGAGAACAACTACATAGAGATACTCCCCAACAACATGGACAACATGGAGGCTCTGGTCCACTGCAACCTTCGGAACAACAGGGTAAAGGAGTTCCCGCTGTCCATCCTCAAGTGCCCCGATCTTATGTTCCTGCAGCTCAATAATAATCAGGTAATATTTTCTGTATATTATCGTCATTTCAGCCGAGATACGTCCACTGCTGGAGCTATGTCCAGCAGTGGACGTGTGCCAATTCACATCCAGCGGATTTCCGCTGCCAGGTTGTCAGACCATATCGTCATATTATATATTTAAGTATGACCCGTATGGCCCAAAATGCAGTCAAAGACACTACGGCCACCCAAGGACACTGGAAGTGGCGAAAAAAAGATACCTATAACAGTCGTAACATAAACCTTTTTTTTTAAGGATCCATGGTCCTCCTATTGCCCTATGCGTTCTAGGGCCGCGGTGACACTTTCGAACAAATTCCGTAACCTAAAAGATTACCTGTGGGTTACGTCTTATGAAATATTACGTTTTTATAAATAAACTAGCTTGTCCCCGCGACTTCGTACGTGCAAATCGCGTTTTTTCCCGTTCCCGTTGGAATTTCGGAAAATCCTCTCTTAGTGCTCACGCAAAATTTCAGCTTTCTACGAACAGTAGTTTCGGCTGTGCGTTGTCTGTCAGTCACTCAATCAGTAGTAGTAGTAACGAAAGAATTTTATATATGTATAAGAAAGGATAGATCTTTGCTGTCGGATAAGTAAAGTACAAAAAAATATTCGTTTCTTGCCGGAATATTGAACCGAGACAGGCGCTTTACTTTGTGTAAATTATTTCATCACCACTGCTCTCAAAACGGTGAAGGAAAACATCGTGAGGAAACCAGCATGTCCTAGAACCAAAAATTCAAAGACATTTGACATCTACCAACCCGCACTGGGCCTGCGCGGTGGATTGAGGCCCACTCCCTCTCACCGAGAGGAGGCCTATGTCCCAGCAGTGGGAACATTATAGGCTGATTATGTTATGTTATAATATAACCCAAACCTCGATAATCAATCGCACAGACATTTCTCGAACCATGTCGTAATCTACACTAATACTAGGTAATCTATATCTTCTATACTAATATATAAAGCTGAAGAGTTTATTTGTTTGTTTACTTGAACGCGCTAATCTCAGGAACTTCTCGTCCGATTTGAAAAAATATTTCAATGTTAGATAGCCCATTTATCGAGGAAGGCTATAGGCTATAATATCATCACGCTAAGACCAATACGAGTAGGAGCGGAGCAGTAATGAAAAATATGACGCAAACGAAGTTGCGCGGGTCAACTAGTTCGTAGATAATGACGCCACGCTTTACGGTGCATTATTTGTATGCGGTACCATATCTAAAATTATCGCTCGTCGCTCGTATTCTGCTGCTTTAAATCATTCGATATCATTATCATACCACACCCTAAAACAAAATATTTTTTTACAAACGTAACTCAGGCTGCAGGCAGCATCAATATCAAAAGTTATTTATTCAAACTAGACTGAGAAATGAATCAGCACTTTTTGAACGTCAAAAGTGTTAATGACAGTCCCTCAAAACGCCCTGCCCGTCAACACTTCCTAGTGGTAGCTGGGACGAAGAAATGGCCCAACCTTTTATGGAAATACTTCCTGCAGCTTAAACGCGTAAATATTAATCATAGCGGTTGGGCTGGGAAGAAGACGCCGGTGGTCCCGGCCGCCAAATGGCGGTTGTCAAATAAACCATGTCAGAGGGCCTTGAGGCGGTTTAAAAAATCTGACACTAAGGTGTGTGGGGTCCCTTTCCAGACTAACTTGATACAGCTGAGTACCCGTATTAAACATGGAGTGACTGCGTATATATATGTAGGTATAGTAGGTATTAGTCAGTTAGTGGGTTTCCAGTTAGTAGGTAACCCTTGTGGTGGGGTGTCAGTATTTCTGGCATCTGACTATTCGTAACGACTGTCAATAATCTACAAATCAATCAAATTCAAAAGTCGTTTATTCAAATTAGGTTGAGAGCCAGCACTTTCTGAACGTCAAGTTTTACAAAAGACAGTCCCCCAAAACGCCCGCCCGTCACCACTTCCTAGTGTTTTAGCTGTGGAGAAGAAGTGGCCAACAAACTCCCCAGCAACACATCTGAAATGAGCTGGCATGAACTGCTTAACGTGCTTTCCGAGCCTTTTCTCCTTTGGGATAATTTTCTGACATCACGAAGGCGAAGCCGCTGGCAGAAGCTAGTATTCCATACGTGAATCGAGTCGTAAAACCGTTTGGCTAAGATTAATGCTTATGTAATTAATAACTCGCTATGATTGTCCTCAATTTTTTATATCAGTTTACCTTCGTCCGACCCTTGCTCCTACTTAATTGGCACAATGACGGAACCTGTTCTTGGTTGCAGATTTGAATATGTTTATAGTTTAGACATATTTCTTCCGCATTCAGATATTTGTTTATGTAGTGTGATTGCGGTATTTTACAAAAGAGTCACCGTGGCCCTGGAACGCAAAGGACATTAGGAGGAACACGGATGGGTTTTAGTCAGTAAGAGTCTGACACTCCCTTCCGCTCTGCCCGGAGCGGATGACTGTATGACGGAATGACTCTTCATTTGATAATTCCCGATCCAAAAAAAACAAACGTTTCGTTTCTGTGGTGTGACACTACCGTGCCTCGGATAGCACGTTAACCAGCTAGTCTATTCTGTAAGTAACCATTTCGATATCGACCTTCACCTAAGTGACAAACCTCACAAAGTGAGCTTTATTGCATACAACATAAAGGTCTTACGTTTGACGTAATTTGATCTCTCGCCGGATTCACCTCGGATTCCTCTGTCGAGACACGAAAATGTTGTTACAGAATAGGGGTAGGTGGTTCAGCGCCTGATCTCTCACCGGTCGCGTCGGATTGCCGTCCCATTAGATTGAGAGTAAAAGAAAATATATTGCACCTGTGTTTACGCACACACTTCTGCACCATAATAATATCTTCTGTGTACTTGACTTATTTCCGCTGAGATTGGCCACATTGGCCGATATTCGGTCGGGAAGATATAGATAGATATACACTCTCATTCTCATTCAGTCACTCCCGCCATTTCAGTGACTCCAGTTCATTTCCGGATAGTTTCATTACATATTTTTCAACGATTCTCCATTATAGCTCGATCAACGTCATGCTAAGGGTGTTACTACACCAATCGATCGATAATCGACATTGATCGATTGGTGTAGTAGCTTTGGCTGATAGAAGAAAGAAGTAGAAACTATCGAAGTATCGATCGACGTCGACTAATATTCTACCATCGATCGACAATCGATTTATTAGTGTGTTAACACCCTAAGCGGCATTGACAAATATCTAAATGTGGGACAACTATCTAGGCAACCAGGCCCTGTAAAATTTTGTTAATTTGAAGTCAAGGTCGGCGCAGATTGCATGAGTAATCGGCTAGCTTCTCGATGCGAATCGCGAGTTCGCGACTCCTAATTAGCATTGACCAAATATTTATTTGACCTACAGATTGTTGTTTCGGGTCGGTTTGATTGTGTTTATTAGATTTGTGTTAATAAACAAAGACGTGTTAGATAGAGTAGCAGTAGTAGCGCACGTCACGGACAAGTTGTCTATTCGAACCCAAAAGGACAGGTATTTTAACCAATACTGTCAGTGTGTTGCCCTCGTCGACCAATTAATCATGAACGCCTCCAAGCCAGAGCCAAAGGATGGGCGTCGTCGCCGAGGAAGGCTAGTGGCTGGTGTGTCGACTTGGGCGTTCATGGATGACAGAGTGGTCGGAGAGGACACTTTTGCTTAGTGTAAATTATTTTTTCGCCCTGTACGTAATGCTCAATTTTCCTTAGTCACTGATGTAAGGCTCGACTCAGTTATGTTAGACTACAAGCGAAAACTCCCGGTTAGGGACCACCTCTGATATCTCTAATGACACTGACGTTCAGTAAAATTATTTTTTTATAACACCCTAAAAAAATATACATATAAGGAAATCCGGAGATAAAAGAGGCCTGTTCAAAACTACGCGGTATTCGCAACACACAGCATCCTATCAATCATCATCATCTGCCTAACCTTTTTTCCAACTATATTGGGGTCGGCTTCCAGTCAAGCCGGATTTAGCTGAATACCAGTATTTTACGAGGAGCGGCTGCCTACCAGACCTCCACATCCCATTAACTGGGTAACACGGTACTTCATGGCAAGACTGGAGACAGATTTACTGGCATCTGACTATCTGTAACGACTGCCAAAGATCTAAAAATGTACAGCTGGGACCAACGGCCCAACGTGCTTTCCGAGGCACGGACCTATCAATAATGAGTTTAATATCACGAATATCTCTCGCCTTTAACACGGATTACGTATAACTAAAACAATGTTATCCAAACAATTTCGCTTTCTCTTTAAAATAATGCAGACAAGACAATTGCTATACAATTGGAGACTACCTTTGTTATTAAATTATACACTATTGTTTAATATTATATCAACAGTGCAACGACTTACGTTTTTATTGAACGAGTTATCTCGGACTCGTTCCAGTTGATAACCTTTTTATTTTGATATTGAGGCGAATTGTGCATATGATTTGTTTGGTATTTTGTTTATACAATGATAAATATGTCACTGGGGAAGTTCTAAAAGCAGGACTTTTTCCGTTCCACTTATGATTTTTTTTTTTTTTTTTTACTAATAATAGGCACGCGCTTGACCACCATCTCACCTGATGGTAAGCGATGATGTGGTCGAAGATGGAGCACGCCTGCCTAGAAGCAACCTATTCACTCTTGACTTAAAGACTCCCAGGTTGTAGCTATCGGGAAACACAGACTCCGGCAGGGAATTCCACTCCTTAGCTGTACGCATTATGAATGTGTTCCCAAAACGTTTTGTGCGTGTGGGTGGGATGTCCACCATGTACCGGTGGCGCATCGCCGTTCGTCTTGTGGTCCGATGATGGAACGGGCTTGGCGGAATTAAATTATGCAATTCCGTCGCACATTCCCCAAAATGCAACCGGTAGAAAACCGACAGGCTAGCAACTCGTCGTCGATGCTCAAGACTTTGGAGCTTCGTCGCGACGAGCCTCTCATTGCCAATGATCCTCTTGGCTCGTTTCTCAATTGACTCAAGGGCATCAAGCTGGTATCTCGCAGATCCGTCCCAAAGATGAGAGCAGTATTCCATACACGATCGAACTTGCGCTTGATAGAGTTTGAGCAGCTGTTCCGGCGTGAAGTACCGTCTCACCTTTGATAGGATCCCCAACTTCTTTGCAGCCACTTGAGCTTTTGCCTCTATGTAAGGGCCAAAATTGAGAGTAGATGTTAATGTAACCCCAAGAAGCTCAAGTTGGTCGGTTATCGGCACGGTTGCACCTCGGAAAGATGGAGCTGGGTGGAATTGGCTCCTTTTGGCGGAAAATAGACACGCTTGGGTCTTAGCAGCATTGAACTTGACCAGATTGGCATCGCCCTATTCAGAGACAGCCGGTAAGGACACATTCAAGCGCTCAACCATAGCCTCCCGAAGAGACCGGATCTGGGACCCACCAGCTCGTGCGTCGGACACGTATCTCTCAGCAACAGTGCTGTCGTCTGCATACCCAAAGGTACCGGGTTTAAGAAGATCATTAATATGCAGCAAGAACAGTGTTGCCGAAAGCACCGACCCCTGAGGAACCCCGGCATTAATATCCAGCAGTCCAGACGAGCAGCCATCTATGACCACTCGGATAGACCGATCCCTCAGGAAATCTGCAATCCAATCACACAAACCGGCGGGCAGACCGAAGGAAGGAAGCTTACTAATAAGGCTATCGTGCCAGACCCTGTCGAAAGCCTTCGAGATGTCAAGGGAGACCGCTAGTGCCTCCCCGTGCTTTTCTATGGCTTCACTCCAGATGTGAATGGCATACGCTAGAAGATCCCCAGTTGACCGATTTCGGCGGAACCCGTATTGTCGGTCACTAAGGATATCATTTCCTTCTAGGTACGCCAGGAGCTTATGATTCAGCACGCGTTCGATAGTCTTACAGAGTATGGACGTTACCGAGATGGGTCTATAATTCGACGGGTCAGCTCGACTACCCTTCTTGGGCACGGGTTGCACGTTAGCTTGCTTCCAAGCCTTCGGCACCTTTCCAGTCTCAAACGAAAGGCGAAATAGGCGTGTCAAGATCGGAGACAACTCAGGCGCACAAGTTTTCAGAACAATTTCCGGTATCCCGTCGGGGCCACTAGCCTTGTTCACGTCTAGGTTACGCAGCACCCTACGGACGTCCTTCTGATGAATGCGAATGTTCGACATGCTCGACTCGCATCCACCAGGAGAAGCAGGGAGCCTCGCGCCACCGGGATCCAGACGCGAAGATTGCGCAAACAAGGAAGCAAACAAGTTCGCTTTCTCCTCAGCGGAGTGGGCCAGCGTCCCGTCGGGTCTCAGCAGTGGTGGTAGTGAGGGGCGGCAGAAGTTCGATTCGACCGACTTAGCCAGGGACCAAAAAGCCTTACTACCTGCTGGGTATGAAGTAAGTTTGTTCCCTATTCGGCTGATGTGGTCAAACCGTGCCCTCCGCAACACCTTCTTGCAGGACTTGGCAGCCCTGTTGAAGGCTCTCTTCTTCCGAGTACGTCGCTTGCTTTGCACGTGCGATATAAGCCGCGTGCTTAAGCGCATCAGCGCGATTGCACTCGGCACTAAACCATGGACGAGCTTCGCCAGACATAGTTATGTCAGAGAACGGAATGTAGTACTCCATTCCCCTCCGCAACACATCCGTTACGGCGTCTGCGCACGACGAAGCATCAGTCGAAGAAAAGCAAGTAGGCTGCCAAGGATAACATGCGAAGAATGATCGCATGCCATCCCAATCTGCTGACCTGTACCGCCATACCCGCCGTGTGCCTCTTGGGCTAGGATCGGGCGGGGAGTAAACGGACACAGACTTCACCAGACAGTGGTCGGAACTACCCAGTGGTGAAGAAATCGACACCGAATAGCGGTCTGGATCCGTTGTCAGCAAAAGGTCCAAGCAATTGGCAGTGTGCGAATCAACATCCGGCACCCTCGTTGCCTCCTGGACCAGCTGGGTAAGATTCAGCGCTAGGGCTAGCTTTCTCGTTTCTCGTCCAGCATGGTCTGTACACTGGTATGGGAATAGCCACTCCTGATGGTGGGCGTTGAAGTCCCCCAGTAACACCAATTGGGCAGAAGGGTACCGTTGCTGAGCCGCATCCGCCGCCTCACTCAGGTGCTGTGTGAGCTTAGTTGTCTCCAAATCACCGCTGTGCGAACGGTAGACACAAGCGTAGACAATTTTATCCAGGCCTGTGTCCACTAAAGCCCACAGCGTTGGGAACCTGGAGTCCTCAAGATTACGGAGACGCCGATAACAGATGTCGTCACGGGCGTACATACATACGCCCGCACGTGGTTTGAAATGGTGCTCCAGGGTAAACCCTGGGTACGAAAGGTAAGACACGTCTGACGGACACCTGATCTGCGTCTCGGAAAGGAACAGGAGTGCTGGTTTCTCAGTCTCCAGGTGGTGATGGACTGCGGCGAGATTTGAGTGCAGACCTCGAATATTGCTGAGGTGCACTTTGTGGGGGAGGAAGTGCTGCCGCTGTACAGCTTTTTTTATTTTGTTCCTTTTCGTCATGTTGAGAGTGAAGGTTGTTGAGGAGAAGGAAGTGAAATGAGGTTCCAAGCTGCTACCCTCAGGCACGCTCTGACAGGACGATATCATTGGGGGACTAGTCTGGAGACTGCGGGGACGCCTGAGCCCCCCCGGGAATGTCCATCGGGTCCTCCCCATCTGGTTGCCAGCCAGCACGATGGCGCACCCCGGGATTTTTCGTCAGTTGGCGGGGCAGCCTTTCATGTGTGGCTAGCACACTACTTGGGCCCCCAACTAACTGCGGTCGGCCAGCGGCGCACCGTGCCTCGGATCCCGCTACCCTCCGCGACTAGTCTCCCGATACGCCCATATCAACGCGAGCCTGGTCGGTCTGCCTGCATTGGAACAACTATTTCGACCCAACTCCTCTGTATTGGCTACACTGGGCATCGTACCGGAACACGGCTAGGCCGTTTGGCGGTACGCCTTTGCCCAGTGGGTGGTCACAAGCCATCGGCCGAAGCCTACCACCAGTTAGTGTCACCTGATTAGCACCACCCGGGGGCCACGTGTAGGGTCTAGCATTGGGTATTCTCCTACGGACGCGGGTGACTCGGCCCCATGATATTTTTAAACGGCCCAAATAGGAAATTCTCACCTAATAGGGAATATGCATGCGTTTTTTTTATTTGCAAAATAAAGCTATCCATCCGTCCGTTGAAACGACAGTTGAAATTTTCAGTGTGTATTTTTTCTATAACGGATAATACAACAAATAATAAGAAGTAAAAAAAGGAGATTCCCATGCAAGAAATGTGTTTTTTACAGTTTATGGAACGGAACTCTTTCGTGTGGGAGTCCAACTCGCACTTACCTTTTTTTTTTATTTCTCCCCTAGTTTTGGCCTTACTTTCGGCCAAAATTCTCCTCTAGCTTGGCCATTTCTGCCATAGTTACTTATGGCCCTGACTTAGGTACGTGGAATGGTGTCACAGCTACGAACTTAAAAAAAATAGTACGAGACGAGCAACTAGTCGCACTACCGCTTAAAAAACTGTGAAGAAAAAATCGTGTCAAAACTAGCATAATATACACCGTGAAAACTCGAAAAAAAAAAACAGCTGTTTCATACAAAATGAAATATTTTGCGATGGAAATGTATGAAACCAGTTGAAATTTTTTCGAGATTTCAGAGTTAATAATAATAATAGCAAAATACGACTGACAAATACATTTCACATCATTGTCACACGGGGGGAGAAAAATTGTTGACAAAATGATGATATTATGATTGCCAATTTATTATAATCTCCACATGTTTTTGCAAATAAATGAATCTGAAAATAAATACGCGAGAGATGGGCAAAGTACAGTCAATTCTAAAATTTGGGCCCTGCCTCCTAAACTAGGAATTCCTGTACCTTAGGAGGCAGTGTCTTCCCTTAAAAGGTGGACAAAACATATTATGAGTGTACAAGCAGACTCGGATAGTCATAGACAAGATAACATTATTATGGTAGTAGACTAAAATATTAAAGTAGTTTTATTTGGTACAAATAATAATAATAAATCCGCAAGGCAGTTTTGTGGCAAACTGTTGGGCATTAGCGACCCCACGGACCTGATCTCCAGGGAGAAGTCTTGTTCCTCATTTCCAGCTTGCCTTTATTGGTTGGCCGAAGTGAACACTGATGAGGAACAGAGCTCCCACCTCTTTCTTGCCTTAATCGGCCGGTCTGAGTGGAGATTCGCAAGAGCAAACGTGCTTGGGAGAAGGATTTATAATCCAGTAAGATGCTGGTAGGGATTTTGATCATACTTTCGGGATTGTCCTGATAGCCGCGGCCTCTCCACTCCACTCCTCTAGCAACTCAGGATATGTTTCCCCTTGGCGCTACGTCACTTTGTGCTAGCGACCCTTTTCGGGGGGCCCATTTATTGAGTGTGCAAGTCACCCCCTGCCATTTTAAAGCCGTTTTAATTGTCAATGGTCAGGCAGGGGCCAATAGTTCTTCCATAGTAAATGATTATCAGTCCACTAAACCAGCGAAACCCATAGCATTTCATCTTTTGCTTCCATATCCTGCAATAGTCTTGCTCCAACCGGGGATTGTCCTTGGGTATATTTTCACAGTGTATACATGGATAATCGTCGGTTGGTGTCCCATTCCATTTGAAATGTCTAAAGGGGCCTCTACGAGTTGGCTTCGGCCCCTCGTACGCCTACCAAAAGACCGGGTCTCCCGAGAAAGTGAAAAACATGAAAAATAATAATAATAAATCTTTATTGCATACACATATACACTTACACATTCATAAAAAAAAAACAATAAAATATAATGCGCAATATAAAAAATAAAAAACTATTTAATAAATATGTTAAAATGTAAACATGATAAAAAAATCAATCATATTAATTAAAAAAAGTTTAACTCATTAAAATTAAAAAAAAAAGTCAATAATTAAAAAAAAGTCAAAAAATAAAAATTATAAAAAAAACAATAATAATAATCTAAAGTAATTAAATGATTTATCAGTGTACATGAGAGTAGAGTAATTTGTGTGAGGCGTCGTGTCATGTGTAAGTGAAGTATGTGTAAGGGAGACGGGTGTATGGTGAGAAAGTTGGTTTCAAAGTGGTTTATAATCAATATCATGTGTACTTTCACTCCCTAAGAGGCTGTTAGTGTTTTGCAAATAACCCTGAATAATCCTTGAACCACGAATTCAAAGACAGCCATTCGTACGGGGCGCTCATGGTGGATTAGATAATTCCACGGAAGATTTATTCCGAAAATTTCATCTGACTACCTATTACGAAAAAGCCCGCTGACAGACAGACGGACGAACGGACAGTGGAGGCTTAGTAATAGGGTTCCGTTGGTTACTCTTTGGGTACGGAACCCTAAAAACATTATCAATAAACAATAATATAAATCGTTATTTCATCCACAGATAGCATACCTCCATCCGGAGTTCAACACAAGTTTCCTTACGGTCCTCGAGATGATCGACCTCCGCTTGAACCCCATCTGTGAACTGAGTCATCCTGTAAGTACCCTCATCGCACTTGAATGACGTCGGACCACGGCAGTAAATGTTGCAGCTGCGGTTCTAAAAAGGCCACTTTAGTAGAATCAAAAAGCAAATCACGCTACTATACTACTGTCAAATTTTCCCAATCAACCTTGAACCTAATGCGTTAGCGGTAAAGATGAAAATTTATTTATTATTAACCAACATCTTATGTATACAGCGTTTCCTAAGAATAGGTAACAAAAGCATTAGACCTATACAGTCGCCAATAATAGGTCAACCAACATTCAAAGGAGTCATAAATTGTTTTTATTAGGTATGGGTTTGCTCTTGACAGATCAGAGATGACAGAGACAAAGACTACGAGGGAGCGAAAAAAAAAAAAATTAAACATTGAGAGAATAATAAAAAAAAATTAAACATTGAGAGGATAATAAAAAAAAATTGGCCGATTGTTGTGTGATTAATATTTCTTTCTTAAGTGGTATTTTTAGCCCCCCTGGGCAATATACGGGTAGAGTATTTACAAATCGAATCAGTAGTGTTTTATTGATACAAGTACACAATGTTCTTATTAAAATGAATTAAATTTCCTTTGTTGTACACCATTTGACCACCAGAGTATTAGAATCCGTAATAGGGTATTTGACTGTTTTTGTTACGTTTCTCAAAACCTAGAGCGAAGAGAAGACGCAATTAAAAAATATTGCTAAAAAATCTCTAAAAATGGCGGTGTTGTCAGCCTTTTAAAATCTGTGTTTTAAAGTCCCGTCATATTGCATTGGTGCCATCTAGAACAAACGAAATTTTGTGTGACAAGGATAGATGAATAACTTCAAAAGCGTATAACTTCTTTGCTTTTCCACCAATGTTATAAATATTATTTTCATTAATTACCAATTTAGCAGCACCTACTTATCAAATAAGTTTCATGTATATTTTTCATAGTTGTTAAATACCCTACTTGGCAAAAAAAAACAAAAGGCAAAAGTTATTACAGTAATACCCAACTGATAAGGCGCGTCGTGAATATTCGTTCGCGCAGAAAAGAAAGTATGGCCCGAAGACTAACGAAAGAATAATAATAATAAATTTAATAATAATAATAATAAATTTATTCAAATAAAAATGTTTACAAAAAGTTTACATTTAGCCAACAGTGATAAGATTTCCATACAATTATAATGCCTGAAAATAAACTAAAACTAATATATTATTATTATTATAGGTGCAAGTTATGGTGGTTCGGAATTGCAATGTTATGTAGCAACCAGCCCGATCTAGGTTAATTTAAACCTGTGTTTCAGGCCACCACTGAATGCTTTAAACTTACAATCAACCTTAGATCACTATTATAAGGTTCATAATACACTGCAGCTGTTAGTTCCGTCTCACTCACAAGTCACGTGTATGTCACGCGGCGCGCGCTAACATGGCGGCGGCTGCCGACCAATAGCGGTACAGGAAAAGCAGTGCGGTGCATGGAGCGTGCCGATTGGTCAATAGCTTTCCCGCGCTTTGAAAATTCATCTTCTGCGCAGGTACATCGGTAAGCCATATCAGTTGGGTACTACTGTACTCAAATAAGGCTAAGCGTCAGAACTCTTTGAACGTCAGTTTTAAATGAAAACAGACCCCCAAAACGCCCACCAGTGTTTTAACCTTTTCCTGAGGTTTTGGCTGGGAAGAAGAAGTGGCACAAGAAACCCCCCAGGAACAAATATATTGGGTATAGTCCAACCGAGATCGCTGTTCCAAGTAACAAAACAATACCTGCACTGCCCCAAGTCTCGCCGCGCGCAAACCTAAGGCGCGGTACAGCGGTCTCAGTCGAACTCTTCTTCTTCTTCTTCCACCTGGCGTTAATCCCGGCTATTGCCAGGGTCCGCCTTCCTACTTAGCTTCCTCCACTTTGCCCGATCTTCAACATCCTTCTCAGTCAGGCCATTGGCTCTCATGTCGGACTTGACGACGTCCAGCCAGCGCTTGCGAGGGCGACCACGGGGCCTAGCCCCAAGAACAGCCATATTCATGCATCTCCGACCAACGTACTCCATAGGGCGGCGCATGATGTGGCCATACCAACGCAGACGACACTCTTGCAGTTTTTCCCCCACGTCACGGACACCAAGACTACCTCGGATGTAAGAGTTGCGTATGCGATCGGATCGCGTTACGCCACTCATCCACCTCAGCATCTTCATCTCCGTGACGCGAAGCTCCTGGGTGTGTCTGCTTAGTGCTGGCCAACACTCGCCCCCGTACAGTAGGACAGGCCGAATGATGCATTTATATATCTGCCCCTTGAGATTCGGAGGCATTTTGCGGTCGCATACAACGCCCGTCACCTCGCGCCACTTCGCCCAAGCCGCGCCAATACGTGCTTGGACATCGTCGTCCACGATGCCAGACTCGTGCAGCACGGATCCAAGGTACCTGAACGTATCGGACTTTCTGATCAGGTCCGAACCTATTCGGATGGTGTTTGTATCCGTGCTGCCACAGGACATGTACTCAGTCTTCGCCACATTTAGTCTCAGACCACCGTTTTCAAGCGTGTCCTTCCAAATGTTGACTTTGCGCTCAAGATGGGCTTTGTTCTGATTAACGAGGGCGATGTCATCGGCATACATCATTAGCCATGGAGGCTGATCTTGGATGTTTGCCGTAACTACATCGAGCACTACGTTAAACAAGAACGGGCTAAGAGCCGAGCCTTGGTGAACGCCAACAGATATTGGGAAGCCATTCGATTCGCCAACAGCGGTCTGGACAGAGGACACGGAATCGCGGTACATGTCTCTGATAATGTCAATATAGGCCTCGGGAACGCCCTTGAAGCGCAGTGCCCACCAGATGGACTGCCGAGGTATACAGTCGAAGGCCTTCTGCAGGTCTAAAAAGGCCATATGCAAAGCTCTCCTTCTCTCTCTGTAAGCTTCAGCCAGATTCCGTAAGGCGAACACTGCGTCCATGGTGCTGTTACCCGCCCGGAAGCCATATTGACACTCAGAGACAGTACACTCGCTACGGAGCCGTGTGTCAATGATGCGCTCGAAGAGCTTCATGGTGTGGCACATGATCTTGATACCGCGGTAGCTACCACAATCCTGTACGCTACCTTTGCCTTTGTAAACAGGGATAATCAGGCTAAATCGCCACTGGTTCGGCATTTCCTTGGTGATCAGGATGCGGTTAAAAAGATCCGTCAGAAGGTCCACACCATGTGGGCCCATCGCCTTCCACACTTCAATTGGCACATTGTCAGGCCCGACCGCTTTCCGGTTCTTCATGTGGCGAAGAGCAATGCGGGTTTCGTCGGGGGAAATAGGGGAAATAAGCCCAAGGTTAGGAGGCGGTTCCGGAGGAAGGTTATGGGGATGCTGTTTGTTAGACAGCTCCGCGAAGTATGTACACCATCTCTCCTTAACGGGCGTCCCTTACACAAAGACATTTGCTAATGTCCCGTGTCTCAGTCGAACTATAACAAATTTAATGTATTATTCAAGGCCTTTAGGTACTTCCAAACGTCTTTAATACACACTAAATTCAATACATGTATTTTTTTGTAGTTACTCGTATTTTAACCAATAACCGTGCCTTCGACAGGAACACCCCCTAGTAAGATACGGCGACGACGAGCACCCCACCCCCGACCCGAATCTCCAAGACCTGTCGCAACAGGCGTCTGCCAGCAGTCGGCACGGTGCGCAGGCGCTGGCTATCAACGCGACCGCGCTACGTCTGCCCGCCGTGCCGCCCAATAGGCATGCTGAGCCTATCGTTATTGGTAAGTTTAATACCAAGATATGAAGCATTTGGTCCAATACCAAGTATTTGGACTAAGACCAGCCATATGGACCAATACCAAATATTTGGACCTATACCAATCATTGGGACCAGTACCGAACATTTGGACGAGTAAGTACCAAGCATTTGGACCAATACAAAACATTTGAGCCTAAATCTCCAAGACCTGTCGCTACAGCCGTCAGCCAGCAGTCGGCACTGCTGAGCCTATCGTTATTGGTATGTTTAATACATCGGTATTATAGGTTTGGACCAATTACCACTCATAAAGAGCAGGATCAAATATTTAGACCAGTATCAAACATTTGGACCAGTTGGAAGCATTTAACAATACTGACTAGATGGTAGTCGACACAGTGCGTGCGGCTTTGGCTTTTAGCAGGATCAAATCCAATACCAGTCATTAGGTGCAGTGCCACGCATTTGGAGAAAAACTTATCAATAAACACCCAAGTGTATCAATAAAAATATATACGTGGTCGAATTGAGACTCTCCTTTTTTTTAAGTTAATCAACTTCACTAATAAAGGACATCTTAAATCTATTTATTTAACTATTAATATCTACTAAACCTAACTATACAGGGTGAATTTTTAGTATTCTTTTTCAAAAATTCAACGGATCAGTTTTTCTTTTTCATCATAATCGGGCTCGAGATTCCTTTCAGTGTTTTTCGATATTCATCATAGTTTCGGATTTGGCCCTGAAGGCACACTTTAAAAATTCACCCTATATACATATAAATATACAAGACAAAATACACTGAGCCGTCGAAGTATTTCTTCGCATCGCTGTCATACGGAGACGTACCCAAAAGACTGGCGGCATTGCCACGTTGTATGGCAATGTTTATCCTCTGTCCGAGGTAAAAGCCAGCCCTTTAACTAATATTTCCTCTCTCAGCTGAACTGGACTTAGACGCATCGTCAGTAGAATCGTCCGAGGACTGGGAGAATAGTGTCAACAGCTCAGAACTTGACGTACAATACCAGAGCGACGAAGAGAGAGCCGAAAACGAGGTAACAGAACCATTTTCCCAAGATATCGTCACTACCTTAACAACTACTATGGTTGTATACTACTACTACCACTATTTCTATTATGTTCTAATGTACTATTCTATGATAACTATTGCCTTCGTTTTTCTACTTAATAAAAGGATTTTTTTACATCCTGACTACGCAACACAGATTGTGTATCGTATCTTAATTATTGAAGGGTATCTTTTTAGTTTATAATTAGACAATTTGAGTATTTTTTTACTATATTTGACTGGAGCTATACTATAACACTGCCCGCGTTATAGTAAAAAAAAAAACTTTCTGGAAGGACGTTCTTTACCGGGGTATGTTTTTTTTATTTTTCTTTCTGTTTTCAAATCTGTTCAGCCGCTGAGATGGTCAAAATAATTAAGAAACATACAGTTTCGCATTTATGAAATAAGTAGGATAAGATCTTGCTTACTACGATTCTTAATTTATTTATTACAAATTGGTTTTCTGATAAAAGTGAGTGTATACTAAATTCCATACAGAAACAAACTCAGTTTCGCACGAATATCCTGTATTTCTGGCCAAATTTCTCAATTTTTAACCGACTTCAAAAAAGGTGAAGGTTGTGAATTCGGTTGGTATTTTTTTTCTTTCTTTCAGAAGTTAACTTGGACTATAACGAGCTTAAAAATAAATGGAAAAATAAGGCTAATCAAAGAAATCTTTTAGAGACTTATTCCCATTTCTTCTACCTATCCGAGTCGAATCGGGTTCTTATTTACCCCCATCCCTCTTATTACTCTTACCCCAAACCCATTATACCCTTGCCCCTTAGCCTTATTACCCTTTCCTTTTTTTTTCTTTATCCAGCCACTGCCATGTAGATTTATCCCAAGTTCGACTCGGATAGATTAGATTTTAGCAATCCACAAATAGAGAAAAAGACACTTTTGCCCCCTTTTTCTCAATGCTTGCAATTCTAGTATGCTTTTTATACCTGATGTACCTCTACTTCTCTAACGTTATCCTTGAACTACAGTAATTAACTTAAAATCCTAACCTCTCCTTTACCCCTCCTTTACCCATCCTAACCACATTCCTACCACCGGACGGTGTTGTTAATAAGCTCATGTTAGTTTGCACAATTCTTCCAGGCAGTTGGCATGGTTTTACCAGAATTATCCCGATATGCGTCCACTGCAAGCTGAATCTAAACCACAAGTGAAGAAAAAACAATATGGCGGCAATCGGCCATCTTGGAAAAGATCCGTAAGTTTGAATATGCATTCTGAATTTGAATTTATATCATGTACTAGTTGAAATCAAAATTGTTAGCGATATAAATTTAAAAATGTATTCGAAATTTAAAATTTAAACTGCCAAGTTAGATTTAATGAAGAGCTCTCAAAAATGTATTAGGAAAATATTATTGTTAAACTAAATAATTGGTTATTCTGCTATTTTTGTATATTTTGGATCATGAAATAGAAAACAAGCAATATTTAGAGTATTCTTCAACGAAACAGCTACTTAAATATCTATATAAATTATATTATTCTAAAATTAAATTGTCCACATTATTTTCTATCCTAAATTGATAGATAGCATTAAAAAAACCGGCCAAGTGCGAGTTAGACTCACACACGAAGGGTTCACCATAAACCGAAAAAAAAACACGTTTCTTGTATGGGAGCCCCCTTTAATATTTGATTTCATTTATTATTTGTTAGTAGTAGCGGCAATACAAAAACACTGAAAATTTCAACCGTCTACCAATTATGATTCTTGATATACAGCCTGTTGACGGACAGACAGACAGCGGAGGCTGACTAAAAGTTTTTATCTACAGTAAAATATAAAAAAAAAACAAACTATGTTTTGGTTTTGAGCTTTACAAAATTAGAAGTAAGTAGGTATCCTTACTTTACTTTTTAACCGACTTATAAAAATAGGAGGTTAATCATTCGGCGTATTTTTTACACATACGATTATAGCAAGCTCTCTTCGCCACCAAGATTCTAAATAAATAAAATATAACTATAGGTATGTTAAGCTGTTAATTTCTTGATTTTTCGGAAACTTTCCCTATATTAATTTAAAAGATACTAATTTTATCTTTAGTTCTTTGGTTTTTATAAATCGAATAAATATTTTTAATAAATTTATTGATATCTGGAGCAGCTAACAAAAACACAGATATTCAGGGTGAATTTTTAAATATGCCTGTATGGCCAAATCCGTAACTATAAGGAATATCAAAATGCACTGCTGGGAGTCTCCTGATGGAAACTAAAACAGCATCATTGGATTTTTGAAAAATCGATATTCCTAGCCAAGAATCGAACCGGTTCATTTTGAAAACACATCCTGTATTATTATTACATCATCCGAAAGTGTTGTAAATAAGGATAAAATTTTGGGAATTGGACACATGGCAAATAAAGGAAAGCTCTCATTTTTAACAAATTAGTTCTCTCCTATTCTGTTTTGATTTACAATAGAGACAATAGCGAATAAAAAAAAAATGGACTCAATAAAACCCGACCGCCAAAAATTACAAAAAAAAATCCAAAATTTAAAAAGAGATTTTTAAATCTAATCAATTCTGCAATTGAACTGAAATAAATGCCGCCATCTGCATCAATTACACACACTGACTTTTTAGTCGTCGAGGTCGGGTTTTTTTCCAGTTCATGATTTTTATTGTTTGTGATCGGTTTGCTCTTGACTCTAGTCTATGTCAGAGATGACAGAGACAAAGTCTACGATGGAGCGAGCCTACCCAGAAAAGGAGCCTGCTCACTCTAACTTTGAAGAGATTAGGGTTGCAATTTAGATTTTTTGAGTTTCAATTTTTATCCAAGGGGAAAAATATGTAAAACTTTTGTATACAACTTTAAAAATAAATATACTTCCGTCAAGCACAAAACAGAGCAATTATCGTTAATTATAGTTGCAAAATATGTTGCTTTAGGTAAAGTACATTCGTCGTTTATATACAAATACGTTTTTATAAATTTTTTCTTTTTAATTTTACGAGAATCACCCTTGATTATTCAACTTTATCTATCAAATCGAATGCACGTTTTGTGATTGGTTGTTCATATTTCCTTTGACCAATCACGACGGCTAAAATAAAAACAGAGACTCGAATATGCTTTTTGAAAAACTGAGTAAAGTATTGCTCAAACTGAGGCGAATCCCGCGCGGTATTCGGAAAGCGTCTGCTCGCGTCGATTATTTTTATAATTATGAATAAACACGAGTATAAACCCTCGCGAGCGGATTGTGTCCACGTGGTTTTAGTCTCCGTTTGACCAGAGCCTAAGTTTGTAAGATTCTGCAAATGTAGGAGTAAATAAAAACTATTGTTTTTTTTATTTAAAACAATTTTTTTTTGTTACATAAGGCATACAATGCACTAAGATTTGACTTACGGCTTCAATGGGCTATTTTACTAAAAAAAATCTAATTACTCCGTTAGATAGATACTTTCAAAAAATATTGAACACATATTTTTCTTTTTTCACGTAAACAAAAGATGAAGCCGATTTAATGCGTTGAAAAAACGCGTGACTTCACTATGATGGTACAATTTTACCAAGCCACATGACGTCACGCGTGTCTTCAACGCGTTGTATCGTCTTCATTTTACCAAAATTAGGAATAATCAATCATACAAATCAACATAAGGTTTGAATTTTGATTAGATTCAGAAACAGGGGAAAATTGAAGAAGAAAAACATTCAGACGTTTTTTTTTTTTAAGTTTAAAAAATCTAGTTGTGTAGATACTTATAGGTTGTAATTGCAGCAACATTATTTTATTTTTCGGTTCCTATTATTAAGGTATTATTAAAATTAGAAAAAAAAATGATATTACATGTGTCAAAGAAAAATTGTTGTTAAGTTTCATTTAAATAAAAACATGTTATTTGAGCTTGTTCTAGCTTTAACATTTTTTGTTTGTAGTAAAAGTCTGATACGAAATTTTGAAGAAAATATTTTAAAATATGCTATAAAAAAAAAATTCTTGAGAAAAGGAACGGTCAAATTGAAGGGACACTCACGCGGGACGCCTCTGAGCGCATCAGTTAATTGACACAATAAGCTCGCTCCATCGTAGACTTCGTCTCTGTCATCTCTGACCTAGACTAGAGTCAAGAGCAAACCCATCAAAAATTAAAAAAAAATACGAATTTCGTCCCGTATCCCGCGCGGGATTTGCCGCAGTTTGACCAAACCTTTTCTATGTCATTTCAAATCGGAATAATTTCCCTACATGAGTTTCCTTTTCTAGCTAGCCATTATTATTTATATTAAGCATTATTTTCAAATATCACTTCTGTTAGTTATTATCGTTAAATCTTGATTTTATTATGAACATATCATAAACTGCCACAAAATGGTGCTATAGAAAACCATTATATATTTATATATCAATCAAACATTTTAGGCTCAAGTCACACCGAGATGGCAGCGAAGCGGCGAGCAGTTTCAGTGTCATATAATTTTAAACTTTATCTTCATTAATATAACACATAGTATCGCTTGATCGCTTGAGAAACTTGAAACGGTCGCGCGGCCGCCCGCGACTCCGCGAGCACCCCGATGACTCCTGCGATTATATGTGATATAGTAATGAAGATAAAGTTTAAAATTATATGACACTGAAACTGCTCGCCGCTTTGCTGCCATCTCGGTGTGATTTGAGCCTTAGACTTACGTATAGACGCCAGTACATCAAGTCAAAACAATTCGTCAAATTTCTAGTTTTTGGTTCAAAGTTGATTGGGAAAATTTGACAGTTTGTGCTGGCACGTGGCGTCTGTACATAATAATCCACAATTTTATCAAACTTGCATAACCATTATATACCAATAATGATATTAAAATAATCAAGTATACGTAGAAAGACCATTAACAGATATTAATCAATTGTATCTTAATGAAAATTATTAAAATAATATTAAATTCAGCCGAAAATATGTAGTTAGACTGCAAGCCAAAAAGGCTAGAATTCAGTCTGTTTTTAAAAAAGACATGCCGATATATTGAGGCCACACTAAATTTAATATAGTTAATATTCAGTACTCGGCCTTAAATATGATACATGGAGTTTTAGAAAAGGACCTAGCTTTTTCCCACGACTTGGTAAGCGCATATCCCGTTTTTTCCCGTTCCCGTAGGAATTTGGGAAAATCCTATGTCACCTCCGCAAGGAATCATGCCAAATTTCAGTTTCATACGACTAGTAGTTTCGGCAGTAACGGATTAAGTAATAACAACGATTACCTCAAGGTTAAGCAATGGCTCCCGTGGTCAGTCCATGGATGGGTCACCAACCATTACATACTGATTGAAAAGCTTTGGCTTTGTATAGCGTTGTCTCTCTCACTCATACCTGTGTCTCTTTCTTAAGCCCGAAGTGTTATGTTTACGGCCGGTTACTGTGGCACTGCCATTTATGGTTACAAATCTTGGTTGTAAATATTATATGTCATAACGAATGTAAACCTCTTTATGGTAATAAAAATCTTTTAAAAAATGTATTCTCCTGTTTTATTTTGGATCCTCCGACCAGACGGTGTGTCTGGTGGGCAACTGCCCGATAGCTGTTGTCGGACAGTTTTATATACTCAAATCGCGCGAAGAACGTTGATACCGTCATGAAGGATTTGTATGACGTCAGGTCTTTAGCTCGTATTGTTATATGTAAATCATCAAAAAACTTCTCCCGCTCTGGGCGGAGCAGAAGGGTGTGTCAGACTCTTACTGACTAAAACACATACGTGTTTCTTTTAAAGCCCTTTGCGTTCCAGTGCCGCGGTGACTCTTTCGAACAAATTCCTGTACCCTGGCAGGCACTGGCCCTAGCTGGCCCCGTCTACTATGCTGACAGCTCTTTGAGGCGTGCGTGGCAACGCGCCGTCGACCCGGGCCTGGTTCTGATTTGACGGCGAGCCACTCAACGCTCGCCGTTTGGAGGCCCGATCGGACCCAGGTGTCTGCTCACTCTTGCTTTGAAGGCAGACAGGTTATAAATGGTAAAGAAGGCACACTCATCTTGTCATAGTGTTCTACACTAGCTGAGCCCAGAATAATTCTGCCGTCATAAAAAACTGTCCAAGTGCGAATCGGACTCGCGTGCAAAGGGTTCCGAACGATTTTTTTTTTGACATGTTTTTTTTAACACTATAGAATTCTTATATCTTTTTCTGTAATCTCTAGTTAAAGATCTATTATATTATCACCATTTCTTTTTCAAAATTTTAGGCTCATTAGTTTCGGAGATAAGGGAGGGTCAGTTTTCGTCTAATTTCTTGAATAACTTCCCTTTCATTTAATATGTCACACGATATTGTTCAAAAAACTTTTCGGGTGTTTTTTTCTTTTTTTAAAAACGTTGCCCCACACTAGGAATTTCTCCTGTATCGTGGGTGCGTTTTACAGACATATAATCACACATACACAAACAGCCAGACCCGGGACAACTATCTGTAGGCCATACAAATATTTGTTCCGCGCGGGAATCGAACCCGCGACACGCAGCGCAGCAGTCAATTGCTCAACCACTGCGCCAACCGTGTCGGGTTCGTTACGGGTTCCGTTTTTTGCTCGAAACCCTAAAAGGACATAATATCTACACAAAACGAATTAATCGATTTCCGACCTTGAGTTATTTTCTTAATGACGGAAATCGGTTACTTCGTTTGTAGAGGAGCACTATTCAAAAAGTTTGTAATACAGTAGAGATGATTCTGGCTGCTGAATAATTTTCCTCATGGAAAAAACGAATAATACGCTTGCCCACTGAAAAAGTTTTATTAGTCCGTCAGTTAGATCATCAAAAAATATTTGAACAGTTTTTTTTCTTTTGTTACGTAAACCAAAATTGACGAAGATACGACGCTTTTAAAATTCTCAATACGTCACACCGTGGTATAACAATTTTAGTGCGTTCTGACGTCACGAGCCCCCACTCCCGAGTTTTGATGCGTTTTATCTTTGTCAATATTCATTGATTTACAAAAACAAAAAATACGTGTTCATTATTTTTCAATACTGACAGATTAAACAGATTTGCAATTTATTGATGGTGAAAGCTAGCCAATTCTACCGGTCCCGAGGATAGGACCAGTGGACTCCAAGCCGAGAGGGTCCCTGTTCAACCCACTGTTCAGCCCACAGATATAGATAGATATAGATAACGCAAGTATCACGATCTGTATGAAAACCAAGCGTGCCATTTTTTGACTACCTAATATGACGTCACAAGCACTATTTGGAAGGAAACGTTTACTTTATTTTTTCTCCTCGCATTTGTACAGTTTTTACAATTTATAACAGCACAATTAACCATTTTTATATTTTAAACTGACGTCCAACTAGCGCTGTATACCGATGCAGACTGAGCGCAGCTAGGCACGCGAAGTAGTTGCTCTTGCGTTATCTATGTCTATCTATATCTGTGGTTCAGCCAGTCTCTTGATACGCACTGTCCACCAGATAAATTCTAAAATGGAATGAGATTTGTAGGATAAGGTAACAGCAACTTATTCATACTCGTAGGAGTGGTGAAACATTGGTACACAGTTCGCCGCCATCCCTAACTAGTCTTAAGCTTCGCGCTTCATTTCGCTCCAGATCTTTCCTAATTGCTTCGCTTCTGCAATATTCGTTTTTGTATTCGTTTCTGGCGCCAGGTCTGCTTGGGCCGACCACGTTTACGCTTTCCTTGGGGATTCCAGTCTAGCGCTTGCCTCGGTATGTGTTCAGGATCCCTTCGGAGCGTGTGGCCGATCCAGTTCTACTAGCGGCGTTTGATCTGCTGGTCGATCGGAGTCTCACCGCAGCGTTTGGTTTGGTTTACCAGGTAATACATATTATATGGCAGAAAGGTTGAATCGAAACACAAAGTATAGACAACATCAATATTTTATTATCTAACTCCAAAGTAAAAAATATGTATCACATTATTATCTCCACAAATAAAGTATCATTATCATGCATTCAATACATTTATAGATTCCCTTTATAGGCATTTTAAAGACATCATAGAATATTTTATATTGCTCATTTGTGACAAAAACATTTTAAGTAGATCATCTCTTAATAAATCACAATTTAGTCAAGGCGAATTTTATCATGGCATATTAAGTAGATTTTGTCAGACTTATATTAAAACATCATTGAATGCTCTGATCATATTAGTCGTAGCGTGATGTTATATAGCCTATAGCCTCCCTCGATAAGTGGGCTATCCAACAATAAAATATTTTTTTTCAATTCGAACCAGTAGTTTCTGAGATTAGCGCGTTCAAGCAAACAAACAAACTCTTCTTCAATTAGTATAGAAGATAGATTAATAACATAACACCAGGCCGATAATCCCCGAGGGGGAGGCCGAAGTATTTAAGTACACACATTTCTCCAGTTATGTTTGAGTTCAATGTTACCTATAGGGAGCGAGCGTGCAGAAACTATAGGTGGCAGCACAGAAATGTCACTGTGAAGTATGTTTCAAGTATAAAATTCAAAATGGCTACGCTAGATGGCAGTCTTCTCCGCGCACGTTCCCCTAAACTGAGCGTGTAGGAACCACAGGCGGCAACACAGAAGCGACAATATCAAGTATTCTGACCCTGAAAACTTCGAATATGCGACACTAGATGGCATAGTCCACGCCGTGCACGGTCCCTACAAGGGGCGAGCCTATGACGACACGGTTCGCGCAGTGGTTGAGCGGTCGGCTGCTGCGCTGCGTGTCGCAGGTTCGATTCCCGCACGGAACAAATATTTGTATGGCCTACAAATAGTTGTTCCGGGTGAGGCTGTTTGTGCATGTAAGTTTGTATGTTTGTGAACGCACCGACGATACAGGAGAAACTCCTAGTTGTGGGCAACGTTTTATTAAAAAAAAAAGCTATAAACCGGGCAAAAATCTAAGAGCACAATAATTTTTTATGTATGGGAAATCATCAAACGCCTCCTCCTGCTCTGGGTGAAGCAGAAGGGAGTGTCAGACTCTTACTGACTAAAACCCATCCGTGTTCCTCCTAGTGCCCGCCGCGTTCCAGGGCCGCGGTGAATACTCGAACAAATTCCGCAACAAGAATCCAGGCTACTACTGCGAAAATTCCTAATGGAAAAACTCAATCACAAATGAGCAATATAGGTACAAGGTATACAAGATGACTTATAATTCGTTGGTAGTCTTTCAAAGGGTGAACTTGCTTGTGAATATGAGCAACTTTTACTAAACTGTTCAGTACATTTTTAACCTCGATCAAAGAGAGGTGTGTTTTGTAAGTCTGTGTGTCTGTTTTCAGCCATCGTAGCTTCTAAACAGATGAACCGATTTTGACTTAGTTTCATGTTTGTTTGAAAGGCGTTCTTTTAGAGGTTTTTTGTGTTTTTTTTTAATGGGTAATGGGTTTACTCTTTAGTCTATGTCAGAGATGACAGAGACAAAGATTATGATGGATCGAGCTTACCCAGAAGGAGCCTGTTCACTTTTACTTTGAAGAGATTATTAATAGTGTTGTAAGCGTTCTTATATGAAACATCTATTGGCGCTCCTTGGCAGTAAAACCAAATCGTATGCCGTAACAGAACGACATGACGTCATGTCGTGATGCCCCCACTACGCCGCCTCTTGCGGATGGCGAACTTTGCAACTATACTCCATCCGAGTAGGTAGTTAACTGAAGGTAAACAATCTTCACATGTCTTTTTAGTTAACAACACAGTTTAAAAATAAAATGCAGCTGAAAACAAATTTAATACAACAAAAACGATTACATAATCAATCAAACAATTTATTTAAGCAGTAGTTGTATTTAATTAATAAGCGTTTATGTAAAAAGACATGTGAAGATTGTTTACCTATAGTTAACTACCTACTCGGATGGAGTATAATTCATAAGATTTTTATTAATTATGTATTCTATTATTAACATAGATGTTTCACATCTGCCGGGCGTCCCGTGACGGCTAGTTGTTTTTTAAAGTTGGTACAACTTGACACTATGTAGAGAACATGAGATTTTTCCGTTAGTCCCAGGGTAAACGTTGTTCATTTAATCTTGCAACCCCAGAAAAACTACCCGTGAAGTACAAGTCCTATTTCAATTTATATTTTGTCTATCTATCACATCAAAATCCCTTCTTTATAACATTTACTTTTACCTAAACAACATCAAAAGCAGAATTCGAATGTCATGCAGTTGCGTTTTTTTTCTCGAAGGCACTAACATATAATTTTAAATTACATCTTTCAGTCATAATATATTAAAATAATTTTAATAGCAATGAGCCTTTTTTAATATCAATTTGATTTAAAGTCTACACATTATAAAATCTATTTGATTTAGGATAGATTTTAGTATAATATAGACACTTAAAACGAATATACATTTCTATATACAATTTTATTTTGGGGCTTAAGCACTTATTTTTAATTATAGTTCGTTGGGCCGTCTCCACGAGCGAGAGAATCGCGGCGAGTTACGTTTTTTCACTCGTGAAGACACGTTCATAGAGTTGTTATAGAAATACGTGGCACGACGATAATATCTCCGCGATTCTCTCGCTCGTGGAGACAGCCCCTTTAGATACATCGTTTTAAAATTTTTCTTAAAAAAAAAAACAATTTTTTCCAGGTATTTCATCACTGTATCTTATCCGACACAATCCGCGTACATTTTCTGGTTAAAAAATGACCTATACCACTCAGCAATAATGTAGCTTGCATTAAGTGAAATATTTTTTTGTATTCTAATCAGGGGGGTCTAAAAAGTCCACTTTAGCAGAATCAGAAAGCACATCACGCTATCCGTCAAATTTTCCCAATCAACTTTGAACCTAATGCGTTAGCTATAAAGATGAAAATGAAATTTGACAGATTGTTGCGTGGTTAATATTATGACTCTGCTAGTGGCCTTTTTATACCGCTGTACTTCAAAATATTACCCTTTACAAACACTAAAAGAATCAGCACTACCTCTTTATACTTTTTAGTTCAAATTTAAACTTAATATGAACTAGTAAAGGGTTGAGTTTCGAGAAACTTAGTACAAAAAATAAAAAAAATAGCTTTTATATTCTTCAATGGTGCTTTGTGCGTTGTCTATCATTCATTTTTAGAACTGTTTTATTAATCCGCAAAAAGAGTGGTGGTACAAGTTTAACGTAAGCTGCTGCGTCTGTCTGTAGCATCGTAGCTCCTAAACGGATGAACCGATTTTGAATCGGTTTTTTTTTTTGTTTGTAAGGTAACTTATTGTATGTAAAAGCTTTGTTGTATTAGTCATACACATGTTACACACATTTTTAAATAATTTTACGTAAAAGTAAATTCCGTAGTTGTACATAATAGTAGGTAGATACATCAAATTACAATAAGTACACAAAATGAAGCAGTACGTATTGTGAATTCACTGGGTGTAAATTGTGTGCATTTAGTGTTCAAATTGTAGACATACATACATAAAAACATATTTACATTATAAGATCAAAAACTGAAAACGGCTCTTTGAATATAAAATGCATGTTTGAACGTATTAAAGTAATAATTGTTTTCTATGATTAATATGTTAAATAATATCTCTAAATGCTTATTTGTACATAAATAACATCATAATCGGAAAATATAGTATAATCTGATTATTTTGTAAAAAAAAACATGTGTAATAAAATAAAAAATACAATGGCACTGTTCATCACAAAAACGACAGCAAATAACAGAATCTTGTTTACAAATAAACGCCACGATCGTATCAAAATATTTATGTAATAAATAAAATAACTCTGAAAAATATATTTTTAAATGCAATTTAAAATCATTAAAAAAATATATTTGTACCACTTCTATTAAACTACTTGTTTCGGTACTGATTTGTACTACAGGTTATTTAGTTTTTTTTTTTTTTTTTGTCGTGACCCATCGACCTATGAGAATAAAAACTATTATTTTATTTTATTTGTCATTCAAGACCGTTCTCAGTTTTCGCCTTAACACATTCGTTATTTAAAATATAACTAGACACTAAATATTAAAATAATATAATATTGTAAATCACATTTAAGTCTTCTTGGTCTCTTCTTTCGATTCGATTTGTTGGAACTCTTTCAGAAGAGCATCTTCTTCGAAGAACGAAGCGGAGTCTGCAAGAATAAAACCCTCTTAGTTTTGCCTCCTTATGGGTGCCTGTCCATTTGCACGGAGCGAGGCAGCGGAGCGGAGAAATGGATAAATAATAATTAATCTTGTCAGTGATCACGTGGTGCGGAGATTTTATGCAATTCCATTGGTTAAAATTTCTCCGTTTCTACGCTCCGCTGTTATGGACAGGCACCTGTTTCATCATCTGCCTAGCCTTTTTCCAACTATATTGGGGTCGGCTTCCAATCAAACCGGATTCAGCTGAATACCAGTGTTTTACGTGGAGCGGCTGCCTACCAGACCTCCACAACCCATTAACTGGGTAACGTACGGTACTTCATGGCAAGACTGGAGTCAGATTTACTGGCTTCTGACAATCCGTAACGACTGCCAAAGATCTACAAATGACAGCCGGGACCAACGGCTTAACGTGCTTTTCGAGGCACGGTTGAAACTCAGTATATTAAGATGGTCACCCATCCACAGACCAACCTTGGCAAGCGTTGCTTAACCTTAAAGATCGACCCGTGCGGCTGTTATTATTTAACCACGAGCTCCTCAGGACAGGCACCTGTTTATACCTGCGCAAATACGCGATATTCGCCACCCAGACCGGTACCGATATTTCGCGCATTAAAATTTCACCAGTGACTATTCTAGTATACTATAGATAAAGTCTACTGCTAAATGAACCTTAACAATGTTTAACGTAATCCTTTTATCTATAACTAGTTGACCCGCGCAACTTCGTATGCGTTACAATTTTCATTACTGCTCCGCTCCTATTGGTCTTAGCGTGATGATATAATATAGCCTATAGCCTTCCCCGATAAATGGGCTATCTAACACTGAAAGAATTTTTCAAATCGGACCAGTAGTTCTTGAGATTAGCGCGTTCAAGTAAACAAACAAACAAACTCTTCAGCTTTATATATTAGTATAGATATTAAATAATCGCTGAATAAAATGGATCGATTCACTCTCAGCAACAAGAGTTTCATTTCATAACGGTATTTTTACATATATTATGCTATACATATATTATAATATGTTATGCTTACCTTCTCTTTCCAACTTGACCTTCCCCAGAAATGCTTTGTCGTCTTCTTCAGTCTTTATCTCCGAACGAAACTTATTCTGAAATAAATTAATAGTTAAAAATAGAGTATTTTGCAAAACAAACTCTAATTCGTGCTATCAAAATTTAACAATAATACGTATGCCGTAGGCACCGTACCCTGGAACGCAAAGGGCACTAGGAGGAACACCGATGGGTTTTAGTCAGTAAGAGTCTGACACTCCCTTCTGCTTCACCCCGAGCGGGAGAACTATTGACCGTAGAGAAGTTGGTTCGCCTGGAGCCAACCTTCTTAATTATTACAAAAAATAATTGTCGTTGAAACCAAACCAACCTATAAATTTTCAACTCTGTACAGACGCCAGCACATAAAAGTAACCGAAACTGTTACATTTTCCAATCAACCTTGAACCTAATGCTTTAGCGATAAAGTTGAAAATCTATTACAGAAATTTGACAGATTGTTGTAGCTAGTGCTGGCGTCTGTACGATAAGAGGAAGTGGTTCTTATTCAGCTTGCAAGATGAAGAAGTTTGCTAACCGAACTTAAACAAACTAACAAAAATTGCAATTTAATTACAAGTTTGTAAAAAATAAAATTCTTAATAAATTTATTTTCTCACAACATTCAAACTTTTGCTATAATTCAAGTACTACTGAATCTAAAAATGCTGGACTACTATCCTTTATTACAGTTTACAGATTAAAATTTTCCAAAAACACTGGTCCAAGAAAAGACCCAATAAGTACCAAAAACACTTACTTTGATAAAGTCGGGTAACCCATCCTGCAGATGGTACCAACTGAGTATAAACACCAACGAAACGAAGAATAAGTTTGTACAGATACCTGAAACAAAAACATAGGTTAATCGTAGTAATATGGAGGTACCCCACCTGATGACCTGATGGTAAGTGATGCACAGCCGCCTATGTGCATCTGCAAGAACAGAGCTATCGCCATCTTTAGACCAATTTCTTAACGCGAATGGACTATATTCGCGTTAAAAAAGACTAAGTAATTACTTTTGAGGCGAATAACCACTTATTAGGCGATTAACTACTTTGTTACAAAAAAATAGGTGAGGTAATAAAAATAATGACTCTGGCGGCTAATATTCGGTCGACATCAGGGGCACCCCGAGGTTCGGCAGAAATAGGAGCCCCGCGCTGTGGGGCTCCGTCAACCTGACATCGACCGTCTTTTTCTAAAATAAGAAAAATTATTGGGATTTCGTTTGGTATATTTTTATTTAATATACCTAAAAAATCACTGCCCATTTAAACATAAACAAAGCTTACAACTCAAAATAAAGCTGCTACTTTATACTTAAAATGCTACTTCACTGTAGCTGCTAACATATTATTTTTGCTACCCATTTTAACTATTTTTAAAACCCTAAATCAGATTAGTTTGTCGCCGCGTTAAATACATGCCTTAAAAAATAGTGCGTTATCGTTGTCTGGCCTAGCCACGCCCCCCGACCAATCAGGTCGCAGAAAATTGTAAAGTCAAGTTCACAAAGACCAGTTGAAGGCAGAAAGGACAACTGTTTCATACGAAAGTCTGCCTTCAACTGTTTGACTCATTTTTTAATGCGAATGGACTAAATGGGGGAGTATTCTTAAGAGTTCTACCCTTTGAGTTCAACTGTATAAAATATAGAACAGATATATAATAGTTCTTCTATGAGAAGGTACAAGTAAGGAAAACTCACCGAACACGGCGGATATCTTGGGCCAGTTGAACATGAGGTATCGTAGACCAGTAAAGTGCGCTTGGACATGTAATTCACTGGAGTACACCTCGGCGAAACGGGATTGGAGTTCAACGTATGCGTCTGTTGCAGGTTTCTCCTGAAAATTTTATCAAATTCTTATGTAAAAAGTCACTGCCTGACCTGGGAATTGAACCCAGAAACAGGTTCAGCAGATCGCGCTAGGCACTAATAGAACAGATGAACAAGGCAATAAAGACGCTGTAAGCTGCGTTAAACTTGTTGTTTCCGATGCATTTAACTTTAATAGTTTTACGATATTTTAAACATTTTACTGTCATGCCGAAATCTATTTAATTCACATGCAAGTAAAGTTGATAATAGTTTGTTTAACTTGAATTAACGTTAATTGAAAAAGACTTTAAATATAGATAGATGGATAACAAAAATATTTTATGGCAAAAACTAGTTGATCCGCGCAACTTCGTCTGCTCCGCTATTGGTCTAAGCGTGATGATATAGGCCTATACCTTTCCTCGATAAATGGGCTATCTAACACTGAAGTAATTGTCAAGTGTAGATCTTTGTCAGTCGTTACGGATAGTCAGAAGCCAGTAAATCTGACTCCAGTCTTGCCAAGAAGTACCGTGTTACCCAGTTAATGGGTTGTGGAGGTCTGGTAGGCAGCCGCTCCTCTTAAAATAGGTACTGGTATTCAGCTAAACCCGGCTTGACTGGACGCCGAACCCTATATAGTTGGGAAAAGGCTAGGCAGATGAGTCAAGTGGGTTAGATAATATTTGTCACAGACCCTACATGGCAGTCTTATCTGTTATACTTGATGTACGAATAAAACATGCCTTTCTTACTAACCGGATCATCTTCGAAGTCGCTGAAGAGTTCCACCTTAACCTGTTGTTTCTCCTCATCAACTCCGCCGAGGTACAGCGGTGAATATATGAATGTCCTCATTATGTGATGCAGCAGAGATCTGGGAAACAATGGAATAGAATATCTTTGTGATCTACAGTAGAATCCGTTTAGTACCTACAACGTCACATATAACGACCGTCCGTTATTAGCGACGAAGGTAAAAAATAACTTCTTAAGTAGGTACGACGTAATAATTATCATCGGTCCCTTAAGGGAAATGACGCTGACGTTTGCAAACGTCTTTTATAAAGCGCACAGCAAAGGAATGGATCTTTCTGCCAGCGTCTGTATTTCCAAACGCTTACAACCCTAATCTCTTCAAATTTAGAGTGAACTGGCTCCTTCTGGGTAAGATCGCTCCATCGTAGACTTTGTCTCTGTCATCTCTGGCCTAGACTAGAGTCAAGAGCAAACCCATCACAATAAAAAACTCGAATACGTGCTTCTCTCCCTCCGTCTCACGCATTTTCGATCAGCGTCACGTGTCCTGTCGCGAGAATAACATATTTTACCCAAAAATAAAAAAATAGTGCACAACGCCGCTAAAGAAGTTTTCACTTCAAAAAAGTAAAAAAAAAAAATTAATTGCAACAGATTTTTTGTGTGAAAAGCAAGTTACTCGAGCTTTTTAAGGTTCCGTACTGAAACAGAAAAAATAGTTGGTGCGGTTTGTCAGTCTGTATTTTAGAGATCCATATCAGATAGCATACCTGTATTTGATCATGGCCGATCTGCAAGACGAGGAAACTAAATAACCGCCCTTAGCGCGCATTTGAACGCAAACCATGAACATTCCTGCAATGAAACAATAATATTAATTTAGATAATAACTAGCTTCTGTCAGCGGCTTCGCCCGCGTGGTCCCTAGGGAACATTACTCCCGGTATAAAAAGTAGCCTATGTCCTTTCTCAGGCTCTAGAATATCTGTGTACCAAATTTCATATATATCGGTTCAGTAGTTTTGGCGTGAAAGTGCGACAGACAGAGTTACTTTCGTATTTATTATAATAGTAGGAAATAAGGATTATAATCCCCCCAGCCAAATTTTAGTCACGGTGGCCAATTTCAACAGAGTTCAGCCATGTACCACGGGGTAGCTATAGCTTTAGCAAGGGATCCCAGAAGGGTGTGTTACAATTTGGAACATAAATCTCATTCGACAGTGCTTTATCTATACTATCTATACTAATATTATAAAGAGGAAACAGTATTATTGTATGTAACGAATAAACTTAAATACTACAGGACCGGTTTGAAAAATTCTTTCAGCAATGGATAGCTACATTACCAGCAAGTAACATAGGCTATATTTTATCCCCGTACTCCCACGGGATCGGGAACTTACGCGGGTGCAACTGCGTGACATCCGCTATTATGGATATTTTTGGACATGGGTTACAGGTGTGGTTCCTCTAATTAGAGGTTTTTATCTTCGTCGTGTGCTAAGGTCACGGGCTGCAGGCAGTCAAAAATGGCAACGCCAAGTCCACATCCCCGACTAACAAGACGACTACTCAGCCTAAATAGAAATAACCTCAGAACAATCATCTGCCTAGTCTTTATTTATTCCAGTCAAACCGGATTCAGCTGAATACCAGTATTTTACGAGGAGCGGCTGCCTACTAGACCTCCACAACCCATTAACTGGGTAACACGGTACTTCTTGGCAAGACGAGTCAGATTTACTGGCTTCTGACAATCCGTAACGACTGCCAAAGATCTACAAATGACAGCCGGGACCAACGGCTTAACGTGCTTTCCGAGGCACGGAGGATACTCGGTATATTAAGATGGTCACCCATCCACAGACCAACCTTGGCAAGCGTTGCTTAACCTTAAAGATGGACCCGTGCGGCTGTTTGTATTTAGCCACGAGCTCCTCAAATAACCTCAGAACAATAACAGGGACAATTACGCGCCATTGCCCCCTAAACAAACATCTCTTAAACATAGGCGCCACGGACAGCCCAGGCTACAGGACCTGCTTTGACGCCGAAAAATCAGCCGCCCATGTCATCCTGGAAAGGCTTGGCTTCCCAACGTGAACAAACCCTTGGAATGGTGAGGTCGCACCGCAAAGCCTGTGAAACTCCCAGGAAACTACTGTGCTTTTGGGCGGAGCTAGGCTGGCTAACTTTGCTAGGACACAATGGACCAAATGGAACTCTAAGGGCGGAAAATGGAGTCCCAACCCTACTCTAAGGGGGGACCCCTAAACACCCCCCTTGAATTCACCCGCAGGAGACATTTTAGTGCACAAGTGTGTGCGCAAACCCATGTGTACACTGTTCCTTTTCTGTCATAGACCAATGGGACGGCAATCCGACGCGACCGGGGAGAGATCAGGCACAGGAGTAATGGCTTTACTTCTTTCCGAGACACGGTGTGGCACCAACTTCCAAACTCCGGGCTGCTACTGCGATATTCCTAATAGAAAGACCCAAAACTTTTTGCCCTACCTATTTTTTTTTTAAGGAAGCTCAGCGCTCTGGGTGAAGCAGAAGGGAGTGTCAGACTCTTACTGACTAAAACCCATCCGTGTTCCTCCTAATGCCCTTTGCGTTCCTGGACCACGGTTTCTTTCGAACAAATTGTGCAACCTGGGCAATCACTGGAAATACCGGCCGTGAATCGAATCGACCCCGCTAGTCGGGTAATGAATTTTGAACTTTATATAAATGCAGACAGTGTTCATATTTGTCAGGCACCGACTAGTGTGAGACACCAGGTTTAGGTACGCCTTTTCTAAGTTTAATCAGATACAAATTGGGATGAAATACAAAAGAAAACTCTTCATAATATTTAGCCATGACTCATTCTCCATAAATCACTGAATGCCACACAGACAAAATTACCTTTCAACCATAGTTAATAGAAAACGGTAAGATAAGTCACAGATAAGAACATAGACAATTTTATCTACGCATGATTGAATTCTACTGACCCCCTGGCCTTTGAAAGGGTGATGCTCTCTTCATGAGTTACATCTAGGTGGATATTTCCATTGGTATTGGTACCGGCACCAATAATAGCAGCCGCACGGGTTGATCTTTAAGGTTAAGCAACGCTTGCCAAGGTTGGTCTGTGGATGGGTGACCATCATAACATACCGAGTTTCCTCCGTGCCTCGGAAAGCACGTTAAGCCGTTGGTCCCGGCTGTCATTTGTAGATCTTTGGCAGTCGTTACGGATAGTCAGAAGCCAGTAAATCTGACTCCAGTCTTGCCATGAAGTACCGTGTTACCCAGTTAATGGGTTGTGTAGGTCTGGTAGGCAGCCGCTCCTCGTAAAATACTGGTATTCAGCTAAATCCGGCTTGACTGGAAGCCGACCCCAATATAGTTGGGAAAAGGATAGGCAGATGATGTTGTTTTTCTTATGAGCTTTACTCCTCCGGTATTTCTTACAAACCTTTAATGAAGACTTTTGAGAGACAGTGAGAGTAAGTTACATTTTTGCAGTTGTTACATAATTTATGTCAACCAATTTATTTTCCATGTTTTGGAAAATACTATCATAATCCTTGTCAAAAGCTATAAATTTTTAAACAAAGAACTTCTACTAAGTCAAGTAGTGACAATCACATAGCGTATAATATACAAGCTAATAAAAAAATATTTATGTATTAGTTGGATAATAAAGGCTTTTTCCACCAGAGATGTGCTATGCAACGGTGTTATGGTTGCGTTTGATATCCACCAATCATATTCTTTGGTTCACATAGCATAGCCCTGGTGGGAACTGATTTAAGTAATCTACGTTTTTTATATGGAAGGATGCGTGCTATGGATGCAATCAATGGATGCGAGCTATGGATGCGAGCTATGGATGCGTGCTGTGGATGCGTGCTATGGATGCAAGCAATGGATGCGAGCTTTGGATGGACGCGAATTGTGTAACTATGTGCAGAGCAGTGCATGCCTTCTCTATTGTCGATACGTCGCATAGCTCGAGCGCATTTCCATACCACATCTTAGTTGCTCCTCTAGCCTACTCTCTACTCTCTCATAGCTTAGCTTCAGTGGAAACGGTCACATAGTATCATAGCTTAGCTTTTGCATTCTCGCAGCATAGCTGCATAGCACATCTCTGGTGTAAAGGCACCCTGATTGGGCATCAATATATTCATCCACATCACTGTCAACCCAAAATCACTGCTACCATTGCTTGAATGGTAATGTTACCAATAATGCCAAAGCAATTTATATTTGAGTGTACCCACCTAAGTCCTTATTGACTTGAGACTCGGGCATCTCCAACATGAGTTTGATCCTGTACGGCTGCTTCGGCATCAGGATGTTGCTGGCCTTCGTCAGCTGCACGTAAGCATACGGGTAAGAGCATATTCCTGCCTTGTCTTCGCATGGTCTGAAATTACATTTAGAACGAGTTTAAACACTCAGGATCTGTAAGTCCCTTTCGGGACAAAATCACTCAAACCGTCAGAATCCGAAGTCCCTTTCGGGCCAAGTCGACCCTCGCGCGATTTTATCGTTATTTGTGACGTCTTCTGTTTATTTTCACTTGGCCCAACAGGGACTTATGGATTCTAATGTTGAAAACGATTTTGCCCCTGGGGGGCTGCGTGGCTAATAATAATTAAATTATTTTTTTATGTTTGTAACAAAGTTCTGAACCCATTAGCAATTATTATTATATATTTTAAAAAGTAATGGTACTGTAAATATTTAACAAAAAAAAATTGTATGGCAATAAACTTGCCTCAACTTTTTTAGAGGAATTTATAATTTTATTAATATGTGAAATATATATTCTTATGGCCCAAACTAACAGGAAAATTATCTTAGCTAATTTATTATCACTAAGGAAGATCTAAATTATTAAAAAAAAAACTTACTTGAACTGAAAATGCACTGGCCGCACGTGTGTAACATTTGGCATGTAAATATTATAGAAGCCCACATACATAAAAATTGATAACCACAGTATTACAGTCACGAATAAAGTCACTATTGCGACCCTGTACATCAATTCCTTAACACTGGTTAAACTTTCATCGGTTTTCTTCTTATATCCCGTGTATTGGTTCACAATGAACGCTTCAATCGGCTTCCGCACATACTCTCTCACTACTAGGAAAGGATTCAAAAATCTCAATATACTTTTTTCGAGCATTTTTATTTTTATTTGTGCCAAGGAAACTGATCTGTGCTTAATCGTGGGTAGATAAAAGTGTAGTAATGATAGTGCATATCGCTAGTACAAGGGTTAAGTCCGCTTTGTTGATAGAAGCGTGATAGATGACGCAGTGCACCACGGATGCTTGGAGATTAATAGATAAGCGATGGAGGTCAGTAAATGTTGTAATTTATTTTTTGTTATTGTTGATAGTGCCGAGATAAAGTCGGAATTTATGACAGATACAACCCTCTTTTGAAATTTGACACTTCTGGTGGGGAAATTTCACTTCGGGATCGGGCTCCCATTTCGAAAAAAAGGATTTTCCCGATTTCTTATTCCCAAAACTTCAAACAATTATAGATACTGAATGTCAAATTGTCAACTAAGTCAAGGTAAGTTCAAAGGGTAATATTCCTAAAATGTACGGTAAAGTTTTAGTTTGGCAACACGTAACAATTTCTGTCAAGCACTAATTCGATAAACGCAATAAATTTTTACTGTTTTCCCAAGAAGCGAAGTTCAGAAGCGCCCAGAGGCCTAAAAAATCTTGCATTACACAACGAAGACATTTATCTATTGTTTGTAATTATTCCATAGTTATAAAATTACATAATTATTAAAAAGGTTATAATTTTCAAGTGAACTGTTTTGCTTATTTTCTCAAGACAAAAACGAAACGTTATTGTCAAATGTCAAAGTTAATCATGTTCCAAGTCCTACTTCCATAAAAGTGTTGTTGCATGGAAAAGAGATTGAGCGATAATTTCCAAACAGATCAAAAAGAGATAGAAAATAATATAAATTGAAAATCTGGAGTCTTTTGCGCTGTCAAAAATAACAAAAAATTGCCAAATAATGTGTTAAAAGATTAATGTTGAATTTTAAAATTATTTGAAAAATCCTCGAAATGTTACGTTTACTAAATTGTCAAGTGTTGCTGCATTACACACAAAAAAGGCTAAAAACATGTACTACAAGCTTAGTTCTGAAACCAAATGTTTCTGCCGCTGCATATCAGCCTAAAAACGTAGAAAGACAGAAGTATGAAAACTGGGAGAAGATTAATCTTTTTACGGCAGAGAGTGCTACTCCAAAGCCTAGGTTTAGCATGGTACTACCTCCTCCGAATGTCACAGGAATGCTACATTTAGGTTAGATTTTTTAACTTACACTTTATCTACTTTTATAAATAGAACTGATAAGTCCGAAGGCATCAACTGCTTTATGTGCTTTCCGATGAATGGATTTATCTTAGGAAAAATGCGGGCTGGTGCCATAGAATGATAGAATCCAAAATAGGTTTCCTTGCTGCACTAGTGGTAGAGGTCTGACAGGCAGCCGCTCCTCGTAAAATTCTGGTGTTCAGTCGTATCCGGTTAGACTGGAAGCCGACCCCAATATAGTTGGGAAAAGGCTAGGCAATGACATTGTAGCAAAAAAAAATATATTTTATAGGTATACCAAAGAGTTTTTATTACTGACTGTACCTTTTGTTTATTTCCAGGCCATGCACTAGCATGCACAGTTCAAGATGTGATTGTGAGGCATAAGAGGTCATTAGGTCACAATGTTCTCTGGCTACCAGGCATCGACCATGCTGGGATTGCTACACAGGTACAGCATCATTCTCCTGTTCTTATCACAATTAATTTGTGCCCCGTACAGCAAAAAATAATTTGATTATCTGTGCCTGTTTTAACCGACTTCAATAAAGGAGGTTCTGTGTATGAGTAAATTAGTGAAAAAAGTGAATTCCTAAATGAAAGAGTGTTCTTTGATTGTCAATATTTGTGACTTAGCTGTCATGGCCACCACCATAGTACTGCATATGTTCCAGGAATAAATTGAAGCATAGGGGACGAGGCAAAAGTAAAGCTACAGTTTATGTTACAGTGAAATAATTTTCGAAATTAGATCAGTACTTCCAGACATGGCCTCCTACAAACAACTTTTCCTTTTAATAATATGTATTAGTTTACTAGCTTTTGCCTGCGACGTCCTACGAGCATAACCTGTTTTTTCCTGTCGGGAAATTCTCCACTTCGTGCTCCCCCAGACCCCTACACTCCCCAAGGAACCTAAATGCCAAATTTCAGCTTTCTACAACCTGCAGTTTCGGCTGTGTGTTATCTGTCAGTCACTCAGTAGCGGAAGAATTTTATATACCTACCTATATCAATGATAAATGACTATTTGCACATTCTACTTCCAGGGTGTAGTAGAAAAATATCTAAAGCAAAAACAAGACATCACTCGCCACTACATTGGACGGGAAAAGTTCATCCAAGAAGTTTGGAAATGGAAGGACAAACATGGCAACGCCATTTGCAATCAACTAAAGACCCTCGGCTGCTCTCTTGACTGGTCTCGACAAACATTCACAATGGACGAGAAGCACACGAAAGCAGTCAATACAGCCTTTATAGAGCTGTTCAAAAAAGGTCTTATATATCGTAAGAAGGCTCTAGTCAACTGGTGCAGTGCATTAAAATCCACAGTTTCCGATATTGAGGTTGAAAATGTTGTAATAAATGGGCCTACAGAGATTATTGTCCCAGGGTATGAAAAAAAAGTGAAGTTTGGATTGTTATACTATTTTGCATATAGTGTGCTGGATTCGGCTGAAAAGCTTGTTGTGGCTACTACCATGCCGGAGACTATGTTGGGAGATACTGCGATTGCTGTACATCCTGGAGATGAAAGGTAATTTTTTAATGGGTGATTTATTTCATAGCTGACTTGTTATTTTTTTAGTTATAATGAAATTAGTGCCGTATGGTATCGGTCGGTGCCGAATGGTGCCGTAAAAGAATAATACCCCATCACTTCCCGTGGGTGTCGTAAGACTAAGGGACACACCAGATAATGGGCAGCATCGATCTCTGTAAAACGCAACACGATACACTGCGATCGCCAACCCGCCTGCCAAGCTTGGCGATTATGGCAACCCCCCCCCCTCCTTTTTGGGGAGGCCTATGTCCAGCAGTGGACGTCTTTCGGCTGTTATGGTGATGAATGAAATTGACGCGTAGTTTTTCTATTCAATGCAACAAACTTGGAGCCAACGCACGTCTGGCGTTGCGCAGTGCAGCCAAGTAAACAAGTTTCAACATTACATTTATTGAAATAAAATTGATAATAAATAAACTTCCATTCCTCCAAGAGAGCATAAACATAGACAGTATTTTGGACTTTATCTTAATTATCGCAATGGTGATGTTAGTTTCGCATAGAAAACTGCACTTTGCCAGTTGTGTTCCATCGTGTGCTACAGTCGTCCAATTCATTCGATGTTGTCTTTTGATCCACAACACAACAGCTATCCGTTCAAAATTTTCTATAATAGTCTTTATTCCTTTAATTACAGGTACACTCATCTGGTAGGCAAAAGAGTATGGCATCCTTTTAGAAATGTCGAAATACCTATAATAATCGACGAAACCGTCGATCGCAAATTCGGGACGGGCGCCGTTAAAGTAACTCCAGCGCACAGCAAAACTGACTATGAAATAGGCAGACTGAACAGCCTTCCGATACTTCAAGTTATAGACGAGGATGGCATCATGCAGAATGCTGAAACTTTCACTGAAATGAAACGATATGACTGCCGGGAAGCTGTAGTACAAGCTTTAGATGTCCTGGGACTAATGAAGGAGATCAAACCACATTATATGACGCTCCCGACGTGCTGCCGAACAGGATCCATCATTGACCACCTTCCGAAAGAACAGTGGTTCTTATCCTGCAGTAAGCTCAACGAAAGAGCCGCGGAACTGGTAAAATCCGGCCATTTGGCTATAGAACCCCAGAAGTACGTCAAAAACTGGTTGGACTGGACCGGAGACGATCGGGACTGGTGTATCTCTAGACAGCTCTGGTGGGGCCATCAGATCCCCGCGTACAAGTGTTCCCATAACCGCAATGTAGTGTGGGTAGCCGCAACCAACGAGACGAATGCCAGAAAGGAGGCTTCGAATTTTTTAAGAACATTCGCCGATATGATCAACGTTGAAAGAGATCCCGACGTTCTTGATACTTGGTTCTCTTCGGGGATATACCCGTTCGCGGCGTTAGGTTGGCCGAATACTTATCAAAATAAAGACTTTGAGCAGTTCTATCCTCTTGACCTAATGGCCACAGGACACGATATCTTGGGTTTGTGGGTCCATAGAATGGTGATTCTCGGCTTAGAATTAACAGGAAAACTGCCGTTCAAAAAGGTTCTGTTACATGGTGTCATTTGCGACGGTCGAGGGGCGAAAATGTCGAAAAGCCGCGGAAATGTTATAGATCCTTTAGATGTTATAGACGGGATAAGTTTGGAGAATCTTAAAGAAAAAACTAAAGAACTGAATAGAAACGGAATTTTGAGTTTGGCTGAAATGGACAAGGCGTTGACGTATCATCAAGATAATTTTTCGGCTACTAAGGGGATACCAGAATGTGGAGTTGACGCGTTACGATTCACTCTGCTCTCTCAAGACGTCAAATCGCATTTCGTTAACTTTGACATTGCGATGTGCCACGCAAACAAACTCTTCGGGAATAAAATCTGGCAAAGCGTTCGATACACGCAGATGTCTTACGCAAAACTTGAAAAATCACGACTACCCCGCGATTTCGAATTGAGTAAGACGAATCTAACGTACTTTGACAAATGGATCCTTAGCAGATTGGCTGACATGGTAGAGATCGTCAATAAATCTATAGATAGCTACGAGTTCCATTTGGCAACAAAAGCGATTAGGACATTTATGTATAACGAGTTTTGTGATATTTACTTGGAGGCTACTAAACCGGGGATAGACAGTACAGATTATTCCGTCGCGTTTGCTCACGCGCACACATTATCGGCTGTTCTCAATACGTCCCTACGGTGCCTCGCCCCTTTCATGATCTATTTAACAGAGGAACTAATCCCGAAGGTCCCCACGTTCTCAAACAGCATAATCCATGATTTTAAAGACTCCAGCAATAAGTATTACGATTTTCCGCAATGCAAAGACTTTGCGAAATGGAAGGATATCTACTTCGAAAAGCAGGTCAATAGATTTTTGAGCACTGTGTATCTAGTCAGAGAATTAAAGGGACTGTACAAAATTTCTAATAAATTAAAGCCTACGATAGTTGTTAATAGTTCTGATAACGGTTTAAAAACTGATATTGAAAATAATGAGAGGGTATTTTTGAATTTGACGCGTTGTAGCGAGCTCACGTTTAAACCAGAACACAAGAAAAATTATGTAAAGGCTGTTCTGGATACGAATACTGAACTGCAGGTGGAGTTGCTAGGAGAAGATCTTGAAGTGGCGATATTTGCGGCGAAGGTTAAACTGGAGAAGAAGATTAAGAAGCTAGAAGACAGTTTATCGAAATTAGAAGCCAAGTTTGAAAGTGGCCATTACCTGTCGAATGCTCCCCAGTGGGTTCAACTCAGCGACAAAGAAAAATTAGAATCGAAGAGAAAGGAAATCGAGAATTTGCAAAGACTGATGTAGTTTTAAAATTATAGACTAAATAGTTTTAGGAAGAAAATGGCAGATGAAATTTTGTGCAGAATCAATGTTATTTTCTGTGAATAAATTATTGTAGGTACACTTAGTAATTATAAACAGTAATGTCGTGTTTTCATTATTTCCAAATCTAATTTCAACATTATTTATATGCAGTTGTAATGCAAAGCTCGATCAAATAAGTTTTCAAAATAGCTATTTGAAGCCATAAAAGTTACTAATCAAAGAATTTTATTATTATAAAATAAAAATCTAATTCAATGAAATTGTTATATAGGGACCGTGCACGGCGTTGCTATGCCATCTAGTGTCGAATATTCGAATTTATCAAGTTCTGAATACTTGACGTTGACGCTTCTGTGCTGCCACCTGTGGTTCCTTCACGCTCAGTTTAGGGGAACGTGCGCGAAGAAGACTGTGCCATCTAGCGTAGCTATTTCGAATTTTACACTTGAAACATACTTGACAGTGACATTTCTGTGCTGCCACCTATAGTTTCTGCACGCTCCCTATATAGGGTGTCCCGAAACTCTAAGACAAGCGGGTACGGGGTGATAGGCTAGGTTCAGGCAAAAATAAAAAATAATTTCCATGTTACTTGGTTAAGGTGGTTGCGCCAGGGTAGCCTGCGAAATTCAAATTTATTTACGTTTTTTGCAATTTGCACATCAGTATTAAGTTTTATGTTGATTAAAGTATGATTCGCGGGCGTAAGAAAGTTATGTATTTTCAGAACTAACCATTTAAGTCAGCAATATAACTCCATAGGGTAACCCGAAAGAATGACTATTTCATGAAATCTTGACATTTTAGGATTATACCGACTTATGGAGTTATTTTACTGATTTTAATACTAACTTGCAAATTGCAAAAAACGTAAGAAAGTTGGAATTTCGCGGGCAACCCTGCCGCAACCACCTTAAGTGATAATAGGAATAGTTTTGAAAATTAACACCCCTAGAACACATATTTAGGTCCTGTGATCACAAATTTCCCAATTTGGTAGGTTTTTTTTTATGTAATCTTAAATTGCTAAATAGCTATTGATTGCAGTCACAAATCCAATAATGAATGGGTGTTGATTTTCAACATTTTCAAAAGTATTCCTAGTATCACCTAACTAAGTAACATGGAGTTATTGATTTTTTTATTTTACCTGAACTGGTATAACCTAGCTTATCGCCCCGTACCCGCTTGACGTTGAGTTTCGGGACACCCTGTATAAGGCACTTGTCTCACCGCCGGCGATCAGCGAGTAGCGAGTAAAGCTTCAAACTCGAAACAATAGGCGAGTAGCGAGTAAAACTTTTCAATAGTTTTGACGCTCTGCTTTCAGGGAGTGCTTTAGTGCGACGGGCTTTACTCGCAATATAGGTAGAAATTCCGCAGTTGGTTGTTCTGACCGCCAAGCGAGCATCGCCGAGCGGGTTTCGCTGAGCGAGTAAAATTTTTAATAGCTCTTGTCACTACGATCAGCTAGAGGTAAGAGCCGCTCGCCGGCAGTGTGAACAGCCAGCTATCGACTATGAATGTATGTGTCTCTTTTACTCACACGAGATCTGTAACTTTTGTCCTTTCCTCAGCGAGCAAATGGTCGATAATTACTCGCTTCCTCGCCGACGGTGAAACAAGTGCCTAAACTGGTAATTTTTAAAACTGCATTTCATTTATTAGAGTTAGAAATAGTTCGTTTTAAATTATAAGCATTTATTAATAAGCACTGTTATAAATCAAAAAGTTTATTGTTTAAAAAAATCAATAAAATGCTTTAAAATGTACAACAGACGATAGATTTCTTTAACTATTAATTGACTAACAATATGTGGCCCCTCGGAACCAAAATAATACAATTTTTATATCTACAGTAAATGTCATAAATATTTATGAAACGTCCTGAAGGGAGCACCGACTTTTTAAAAATCCGAATCATATGTAATGAAAGTCTGCCAGGATTTGAGACTATGTTAAACACTCCATGATTTTTATAATATGATCTAAATATAGATCTGTCTGTCTGTCTAGCCTCTTCCCAACTATATTGGGGTCGGCTTCCAGTCAAGCCGGATTTAGCTGAATACCAGTATATTACGAGGAGCGGCTGCCTACCAGACCTCCACAACCCATTAACTGGGTAACACGGTACTTCATGGCAAGATCTAAATATAGAGATAAGGAGGTATCATACATTCTAATACTATTCTATGAATTCTGTCCCATACATGTTGGGACCTTATGCAAAAAATCTGTATGTTTATGATCATGTCTGATTTTGCTAAAACTTTAAACACGGATAGACCGGGACTAGGATCGAATACTTTTTATTCCAGTATGTACGTTCTCTCGGCATAATTTTGGACCTCCAGTGGGAAAATATGCTAACAAAAGCTAGTTTTCAATAATGGTTTACTCATTACATCCTGTTAATATCTACAAGTGATTAAAAATTATTATTAAAACGGTTTAACATAGTCAATGCTCACTTCAATTTCTAACAAAAAATCTTAATGATTCATAGACACAACTCAAATATAACTAAACAAACACAGTTAATATATAAGTTTAACAAACATACCTATAAGTATATAATATGTATTTATTTTTGAGCGATACATCAATTATACATCAATAACACATGAATACATGACAACAACATTGGTTACCAGCTAGATATGATTGGACTGAAGTTACTCTTACAATTTAACATACACACATTAAGTAAGAAACAAACTGGTCCCACGTACGCAACGTATGCAACGCATTATGATATCTGGGCTTTTGATTTTATATGTAAATCTATGCAGTAGAAACACACTTATCGTATGCAACGCAACATACAATACACAACATACAAGAGCGTTGCATACGTTGCGTACGTAGGACCAGTGTGTTTCTCGCTTTATTCGAGGCAAAATTTAAATAAGGGACTTAGGCCATGTTTTCACCTGCCAGGGTTGAGGAATTTTTCGAAAGAGTACAGAACTAATAGAGGTATGCGGAACAGAGTGGTCTCCGCAAACCTCCATTGGGAGGATCCTCCGACCGGACATTGTGTCTGACGCGCAACTGCCCAATAGTTATATTCGGACTGTTGTGTATGTTCAAATCGCACGGTAAACTCTGATACCGCGATACAGGATTTCGTAGAAGCAGTTCACTGCTGGTTGGATAGATGGCGTTGCAGTTATTTTTTGTTGCGATGTAGATTTTGCTATGATGGAGTTTCTTGTGGCTGCGTTGATTTCGCTACAAACGCAAAGTGCATTTGATGGAACACGGCTGGGTTTTAGTCAGGAAGAGTAACACTCCCGTTCCGAACAGAGCGGGAGAAGTCATTTGAAAATTTCCCATAAAAAGGCGCCGTTTCAACCTCCAACCAGCTCAAATTGTATTTAAAAACTTGCATTCGAGTTGCTTGCTAGTAGATACGCGGCCTTGGAATCCGGTGTTACCTCCCGGTGTTTGGGGTAACGACGCATTATGAATTAAACGCAAGTTAAGTGATACGATTGGCTGTTGAAAATTCATACAACCAATCACAACAGCTAACGCAGTTTGGCAATTTGTCACATCAAGTTTGCGATCATTTTGGCTCCAAAAACTGGACCTAAGTCTAAGTCTCTTATATATAAACAACTTCCTGTTTACAAACAAATGTCTTAAAAATAACAAATCATCATGCTGCCTACGTATAAAAATTTAGGTTCGAATCGCTCACGATTTTAATTTCCAAAATATTCTAACAAAAAGACGAACGACAGTGCTGCTTGCGAGAAGTCTTGGAACTATTTAAAATTACATGTAGAGTTTTAGACGCAAATCAGGTACACAAAAATGGTGTTGCAATGATATATGCATCTACAGAACATGTACTACGGAAACATTGAATTATACACCTTATTTTGTATACAATACACCTTATTTTAGTTACCCTTCAGAAGATCCAGGCGCTAGGATGAAATCGTGAGCGAATTCCAATATTTTCCAAAGATTAAGCACTTTTTTGGTAAGTGCGAACTTTTAACTTAGTTTACCACAATATATTAGTCTTATAGCTATAGACATCTGATCTAAATACAGTAAATACACACCTATTTAACACACTTCATACATTTTGAGGAGTAATCATCGACTATTTAGCTTGTAGACACCCGCTGATGTGTGAACCTCCGTAAGGTTACAAACCTTACAGAGGTTCACACATCAGCGGGTTTAAAAAGTCTATTTTCCCAATCCACCTAGAACCTAATGCTTTAGCGATAAAGATGAAAATAAAATTTGACAGATTGTGATATGATTAATATTATGATCCCAATATGATTCTACTAAAATGGTCTTTTAGACCCGCTGAGACCTTAATGCGCGAGTTTTTAAACGTATCACGTTTACTTGAACGTTCACTGATACAGTATAGAAAAAAGTTTTTCGTTATTGTCACCAGACTGCTTATTTATGAATTTACATAATTACCGACTTCAAAAAAGGAGGAGGTTCTCAATTCGGTATGTATTTTTTTTTTTTTTTTATGTTTGTTACCTCATAACCGTCATTTATGAACCGATTTGTAAAATTTTTGTCTCATCTGAAAGGGTATACTTCTCGATTGGTCCCATTGTCACCATGTCAGAATCTGATGATAGGATTCCACGAAAATCGTGGGCAACCCTCAAATTTTATAGGCACATACAATGTTTTTCATGAACTTTCTAACGCAATTCAGATATTTGTGCCTGGTAATGGTAATCATCATCTCATGTTGCTGAGCTGATGATGAAAGGTATAAATTAGGATCTGATGAGATAGCGATACTTTAGCCAATTGTCAGCCGATTTGGATGATTCTTTTTTGTTTGAATGAATATATTCCTGGACTGGTCCCGTTTCAATTTGGTGAAGATCTGACGAGAACTTCGGAGGTAGGCAACGGAACTCTTCAATAAATGATAGCAAAGGGATCGGGATTGCTGAAGTCGCATGTTTTTTAGTGTTTGCACCAGTTCTTAACATAACATTGCGCCGGTACGCTGTTAATGGGTACGCAAGTACCTGCGTACCACTAAAAAGTGAAAAATAAAAAACTTTTTTACAAAAAATACAACCGACTTCCTTTTTTTTACATTTAATAAATATAGTAGGCCTAATAAGAAGTTGCACTAAGGCCACTGACTACAAAATAAATGTTGCGTCTTTGTTTAGTCTCGCCAATCAATCGATAAGGCCAATCAAAACACTTTTTAAGAGAAAATAGGCGCTAGAAGCTAAATAGTCGAGGAGAGTCAAGATAAACACAGGAATATTGTAGAAAGTAAGAACCCGATCTGGCATTGCACGTGGCATATTGGTTCAATCATTGGGTAATTTCGCCATTACAAAATGACCTGTATTGCTAGTGCAATAGAATTTTTGCATTCAACAAAAACCATGTGAAGGTTTCCCATTCCGGATGCTATTCTATGGATTCTCGGACACCAATAACGTGAAGCGTTAGAGCTGTCGTCGTCAAACCGACCAATGGAGAGAGTGCTCACGACTCGTGCCAGTTATTAAAACTCGATGCATAGGCAGCTTACACCCAGTTTGTTTCGAACAAGTAATAAAACGGTGAGCAATTTACAAAACTAATTTATCGAAAGCCTTTACTAATAAAATATCGATAAAAATTGCGCGTCTTAACTCTGGGCATATCGAGTAGTGAGGCTTACGAGTGAACGGAATATGCGCTGTCCCTCTCTCATATATTCTGGCATCGATATTTTTCTCCATGATAAAAGAAATGGCATTGGTACATATTTACAGAGGCACACAATTCGTCAAAGACGTTCATCTAATAGTGGATCCACACGATACAGACTTGGGTAACTCTGAATGAAAATAATATATAGAAGTTTATGGAAGTCTGCATTGAGAGAGAACATGTCGAATTTAAGGCTTGAGTGATGTGATCACGAAGTGAGCTGTCAATCTATGTATTTTTCTATTTAACTTAGTTTCTAATCAAGAAGGAATTAAAGCTCACTTCCTGACCACTTCAATCAAGCCATCACTTCGAATGTTTTCAGAATCGACCACCTGTATCGTGTGTGTATTATGTGTGGGTACAACGGTAAAATGAAAATAGGGATGTTCCTTGAAAGCCAAATTCATCTATGCCTTATGAATTATATTTTAAAAACACTTATGAATGATATAAAGTCAAATCTCGGTAAGTCTTTAAATATATTTTTAATTTTACCACTACACAAATTCTCTGGGCAATGTATTGTTTTTTTTTATTGCAATGTAGGTAGTTTGAAAATATAAGTAAGTACTTTCTAAGTGTAAAAGCCCATTGATTAATAAATAATCAGCTATTAAATAGTTGTACAGTCAGCATCAGAAATAGAGATAAGTAATTTTTTTATCACCTTTTCTAACGAACGATGGTGTAAATTACCTTCGACAAAGAGAAGTTTAATTCTTCAAAGTTTGATCCAACTAAGTTATGCCATGTCTGTCAGAGAATGAATAAAAGATTATTACTTAAACCGTTATTCCTTATACGTTCTTCTATCGGTTTAGAAGTTAATATCTACCAGTCAGACAAAATTTAAATCTTTCAATGATGAGAAGAACCTTTTAATGATGCTTCGATAAACCATATACCCTAATATCTTCAAAGTTAGAGTGAACAGGCTCCTTCTGGGTAAGCTCGCTCCATCTTAGACTTTATCTCTGTAATTTCTGACCTAGACTAGAGTCAAGAGCAAACCCATATGAAATAAAAATAAATATAAGATACGAAACATATCTACTGTATAAAATTGCAGTGGTGTGGATGATTCTTTTTGTCAAACAAAAAATTAACATTTAAAAAACACACTTATGACTTCGAAGACGATTTTAACCTCTTTGGTTGTCTCCGTTTACTTTTTTTCGTATCTGGCAACATGAGCTTCTTCCTACCGGTGTGCAAGCAGATGTATTCGTCAGGTACAGCTTTCTCTGAAATAGATGAAAGGGTTTGGGATTTTAATTAATTTCGACTGCTGAAGTCCGCTACTTGTCCGTATAGATGTCAGTTTTTCATGCAAAGTTCTGCCTCTCATTCTAAAAAATCCTTTCTCAGGGAAAGCCTCCCTTATAAAAAAAACCTATCCCAAATTAGAACATCCAGTTGTTTTATCTTACGAGTGCGGGCGAGCCAGTTGTGTAGGTAAATGTACGTGCGTAAGCTTAACTGAGAGCCTCGCACGAATATTTTGATATAATATATAGTAACGTTAACGTAAGTGAATTTTGAGTACGCTCCCAAGATTATGCACACTAAGACAATGTGTACATTACAGTACATTTACCATTTACATTTGCAGCCTTTGGGTCGACTACACACAGAGGGCTTATGACGCCTTGCGAGTCCAATACAATAACGCATACAGGGCACTGTTGAGGCTGCCGCGACACTGCAGCGCGTCGGGGATGTTCGCTGAGGCACGTATAGATGACTTCTATGCTATCATTCGAAAGCGTATCGCATTCCTGATAGGGCGGGTGCGTGGCAGCGTCAACAGTCTCTTGATGACCATATCAAATAGGATGGAAGGCCTTATATGGAAGCATTGGATGAGGACGATTGTGTTGCCGTCAAACCGCGCCCAGAAGTAGTAATAATAATAATTAATAAATAATAGAATATAGAAATAATTATTACATATAATTGTTTGTGACATGTTTTTGAATTTATTTATTGTCTGACAAAATTAAACACTAGTTTGTAAGTTGTGTATGGTCTAACTAAAAATATTGGATTGTACTGATCTGACAAATAAAGGAATTATTGTTATTATTTACCTACTCAACTGTGGCGCGCCCGCACTCGTGATACCGCATTTACACAATCGTTTTCGCCATTCGCCTCGTCACTCGACGAAACATTCGTATACGAGTGTCGTCGCGAACCACTGTACCCCTATTCTGTACAACATTTACGTGTCTCGACAGCGGAATCCGAGGTGAGTATAAACATAAGACCTCTATGTAATGCTGTGTGCAATAAAGTTCACATTGTGAGCTATCTCACTCAGGTGAAGCTCGATATCGAAATGGTTACTTACAGAATAGACTTGCTGTTCACACATTCGCGTGGTGAATTATTGACATTCGCACACGAACATGGAGGACGTGAAAATAATTGCGGCATGCGCGCTAAATCTAATGAGTTTATACAATCCTTATCCTTACTAATATTATAAATGCAAAAGTAACTCTGTCTGTCTGTCTGTCGCGCTTTTGCGCCAAAACTACTGAACCGATTTAAATGAAATTTTGTACACTGATAGTCTAGAGCCTGAGAAAGGACATAGGCATTTTTATCCCGGGAGTATGCTCTCTTGGGACCACGGGGGCGAAGCCGCCGGCAGAAACTATTTATTTATATATCCTGCGTAGAAAAAATTAGTTCTTTACTTTTTCATTTTGTCTACACGTCTTGTTGGGTCGGGCACTAGCTCTCAACTGAATGCAGGCGAATGAGTAAACAGTAAGTTCGTGTTCGCCATTCGTGCCCTTTGATTCGCGTCCGAAAAACCGCACCCAACCCGAGCGCTCGAATCGCGAGGCGAAGCACGAGGCGAATAGCGAGCGCACTGTTTACATATGCGTGTTCGTTATTCGCCTCGCCATTCGCACGAATGTGTAAATGCGGTATGAGATAAAACAACTGTAGTAGGTACTTTTGAGAGTACAATCCTACCAAGACATCCCGTGAGATCCCTTAGCGCGCTCTCCCATGCTGTGTCAAGAAATCCCTTTTGATGCCACGGAATCAATTTAAAACATTGGCATTTATGTCGTATTCCTACGAGATAAGTTTGAATGTCCTTTGGTAAAAACTTAAATCCTCTTCAAAAATTCTTTTCTGAAATTGCCATTCAGTCCCAGTTTGCTTAGACCCTTAGAAGTCATTGAATAATACAGGCTGTTGGTGATGTATTTCGGTTGCAGTACTACCTCAGGAACTCTAGGTTTTAAGGCCCAAGCACGCAAGTGCCTTTCTCCAAGATCATGGTTACAAAAATAAAACTAAGAATTTAATTATGTAACAATTTATTTAAAAAAAACTTTTGCATTATCAATTTTTCCTAAGGCTGCTGCGATTCTGAAAAAAGAAGAAAGATAGTGTAAATATTTTTCATTCATGATAAAAAAAATATGATTAGGTTGGTACTTCCTAAAATCTTTTTACCCACCTTGCTAAAACGTCAATCTTTTGCATTTTATACGTTTTATCCAATTCACTCCGTTCTCTCTTTAATAAAACTAGCTCTTGTTCCAATGGCACTGAAAGTAAATTAATAAAAAATAAATTGGTTATCAGTTTTAATTTAAGTAACTAAATTACAACATTAGTTTGCAACTAAATGTAATCAACAATGAGCTTTATTTCAATCTAGATTAGGTCGTTATCCTTTTGGATAGATAGAGTGAAACTTTTTTCTATATATGAGTTGAATTTATTTTGCAGTTAAAATGCATGTTTTCTTTTATATAAACAGTGCGAGTTTTATTCGTTAAACATCGTTTATCACTGGAATTTTCAAAATATATTTGAAATATATTTTGTCTCATAAACATTTATATTTTGTGTCATAAACAAAAAATTAAAATGATACAATCAAGAACATCCTTAAAATAACCGGCCAAGTATGAGTCGGGCTCTCACACGAGGGGTTACGTACTATAAACCGAAAAATAAACCACCATGTTTGGTTTTGAAATTAAAGGCTCCCCTTTAAATTTTTATTATTTGTTGTTATAGTGGCAAAAGAAATAACGCTCTGTGAAAATGTCAACTATCTACCTATTACAGATTTTGAGATCCATCCTGATGCCAGACAAACGGACGGAAAACAGAGGTAATAGGGTTCAGTTGATAACCCTTTGGCTACGGATCCCTAAAAAATTAAGACGATAGTAGGAAAATGTCTTTTAAAAGTGTACTAATTTTTTACGACGAGTACAAATATTGTAACAATAAATTCCCCACTTCTGAAATGTATTTTTTTTTTATTTGATATAAGTAATCTTACCAACATATTTTTTTTTAATCCAGGGTACAGGAGTTGTTTTCAACCAAATGTGTTAGCACTAAAGATGAAAATGAAATATGACAGATTGTTGTGTGGTTTTACGTGGAGCGGCTGCCTACCAGACCTCCACATTAACTGGGTAACACGGTACTTCTTGGCAAGACTGGAGTCAGATTTACTGGCTTCTGACAATCCGTAACGACTGCCAAAGATCTACAAATGACAGCCGGGACCAACGGCTTAACGTGCTTTCCGAGACACGGAGGAAACTCGGTATATTAAGATACCACCCATCCACAGACCAACCTTGGCAAGCGTTGCTTAACCTTAAAGATCGACCCGTGCGGCTGTTATTATTTAGCCACGAGCTCCTCATGTGTGGTCAATATTGTGAAGTGTCCTTTTTAGACCCGCTGAATGATTGCAAGAAGAAGTAAAAGTCACATTGCATTGCAAGATTATAGACCAACCAAAAGCCATATTGTGGCAACTGGCAATTAAAAAACGTTTTTGAAGCAAAATAGGAAATTGTATAGTTTGGTGGATCTATAAATTTTCAGAAGAGATTTAATCAGTACTATATCAGAAATAATACTTACCTTTATTTCAAAGTTTCTGCTTATTTAATTTTCACCACAATTACCACAATATGGCCATACATTAACTTTAATAACAACTTGGTTTTGCTTTTTGTTTAAAAATAAAAAACATTTCTTTTTTATTTAAATTATTTTAGCCAGTTGCTTCCTGCAGATTTGGGCTATCCCCAAGATAAGATAAGATTATTTATAAGTTGTCCAGAAAACTATTTCATTAAGAATAATAGTAGCAGTAAGATTTTTAACAAATTATTAAAAATGTAACAATTAACAATTTTATTTTTTGAATTTTTCTTTTTTAAGTCAATATTGTATAAATAGAGAACATAATTTTTAGCAGCTTACAAAGTAAAATAACAAATAACACTCACTCATTTTCTTTAGTTTTCCAGCCTTCAGTTTATTCTGGTCTTCGTGCCATTTCACATGCTTCGTTAAGCAGAACAGGTACTTAAAGACCTGCGAGCATTTAGCACAGGCATACATCATTTCTCCTTTCCCGGGAGGCTTGTTTGCCATCTCAGCGGGGAATGTTTCACAGTCAACTGCCCTCCTTATAACACCACCGGGTGATATTTCTAAGGTAGGCCACCTGTCCGTTTGGTTAGGTTTGACTGCGGTCTTCAATTCGCTGGCTTTCTGGTTGATAAAATGATACAATTTTTTAATATGATAATGTTTCAAAGCTTTTACAAATGTGATGATTATTAGTTAAATGATGATATTCTAAACATAACTTATCATTAAATGCACATTGAGAATAACATCTCATAGTCATTAATTATTAATGACTATGAGATGTTAATCAAACAACTACATTTGACTTTTTTTGGTTGCCACCAGGATATTACAAACGCAGTTAGTTCATAATATATTGAGGGAAATTATTAACTTATGTAACTTCTCATAATTATTAGAAACAAAATGGGGAACATGAATTTCAATTAATGCTTTTGTATTTAATATCCGTGCACAATGTATAGAGAGTTTTTAATCAATTACAATCTTATGAGGTTTGCAATTATTTGGTGGCATAGCTACTAGATTTAAAAGATGCTTAATAAATAAAAGCGGTAATTTGCAATAGGTACTACTACACTAAATTGAATAAATGATAAAAATAATGAAATGTGAATATTGAAATAGAAATCCAGCTGTTTCTAATAAGAAAATACTAAATAAGCATCAAAATCAATAGCTTTCAAGGGCGCGAAAATAACAAGCTCGCCATGGGGACATTTATTTCAATAGGTACCTCCAAAACTTCAGGAACAATCACTTCTTCAGGGTCACTGTCGTCCTCCTCTTCCTCAACCATTTCCTCAGATTGTATGGAAACCATACTGCCGATATTCGAATCACTATCATCATCAATTTCACATTCATTTTCATACTCCACTTTGTCATCTAGATACTCAAAGATTTCTTCGTCATGAGGAGGAATATGGATGTCTACGGTCCTGTCTATCCTGTCTCTCGACGGCTGCACGTCCTCCATCCTAACGAGGGCCACATTCTCCAGGTCTTCATGTTCCAAGGCTGAAGACATTGTTGATATTTACGTCTCAAAACATTCGATTTTCACAATATTCCATCTCAATCACGCAGTCACAAACCAATTTCGTTTTAAAACCTTCTTTTTTATAGCAGCAAATAGCAGATTTTTTAAGTTTTTTAATTAGTAAATAGATTTTTCTTCTATTATTTTCAAAACAAATCGAGAAATAGAACAAATGACATCGACTGATAAAGTTGGTCTATGGTGGTTTTGTTTTTTTTTTTTTGACGTTCGATCGACACAGATTACGTAATGATTGTCTATGAAAATCCAATGGGGTTCATAAAGATTTGAACGGGAAAGTAGGTCATAGAGGTACTACGTGTGGGTTGGACTTCCACTACGGGCCTACGGGCAATGTTTTTTACCAGGATTTTTTGAGGAGCCTTGAGTCTACTTAATATTTTTCAACTGTGGACACTAACAGAAAAAAAAATACTTGTCTTCATGTCATGTCAACATTACGACGCTCAAAAGCGAAACTCAAAGGTCACGGTCCCAGACAAATCTAGGAGAGGCCCAACCGGTTAAAGTATTAGATGCGCACGGCTTATAGCGAGTCGCGACTATGCAACAAAAGAGAGGCTTATCGTGCTGTGCAGCGCGAAACCGTGTGCACCGGCAGGTATTGCGCATAGGAATAAGGGCTATCACGTTTGAATTCGCCACTACTGTAGCGTGAGGTTTTAAATGTCAAATATTGTTGTTGCTGGGCTATTTACGGGAGTTTATTTACTTATTTGTTTTGATTTTTATTTTCCTTCTAACTTTGTTCACATGCGCGTAATAACAACAGCTATGATTAAGAACCTTACTCTACAGTGGCGCCAACTGGTTAGTACAAAAACGGTCGCCCTCATTCTCTCACTGGTGTCCCGTCGCGTCTATGTTGGCTGATCGTTGCATTTTCATACAAACCTTGGTGACAGCACAACTGAACCTCCATTTTCACATTTTATTGTTGAGTGATACTTTCATCATTTCGAGAAGGGTAATGAGGGTAGTTGATAAAGTTGCTATTAAAACTTCCTGATTACATGATACAATTTTTATTATTAAAACGAAAAGATTTTTTATTGACGTTATTTAACAGAATTATTATATAAATATTTTTTTGTAAAATATCACAAAACAATGGTATTTTAATACCTGCCCCTTCTACAACGAATTATTACAAACACAAGGACAGTACATTTCAGACTTTAAGAGTAGTCTTGACTAAAATCCACAATTTCAGTTTTACATTAAATGCATTTAAAAAATGAGATATCATTTCGACCTTCCTTACGAAACAATCTACTCCGACCTAGCGTCATCATTATAATTCCACTCATGAACAGGGAAGTACATCTGCATCAACGTCTCATAGATTTCAACGTCAATAGGCATGAAAAGACAGAAGATGATGCGGTTCATTTCCGGATTCTGTTCTAGAAACTTCCTTGCTGTGGCGAGAGCGATATGGGCTGCCAAACGGTTCGGGAAGCCGTAGATACCCGTGGAGATGCACGGGAATGCTATAGATGTCAACTTGTGTGATTTGTGGAACGCGAGGGAGTTTTCATAGCATTGTCTGAGATTCGCTGGGTTCCCGTCTTGGGGTCCCACTGTATGAATTACGTCTGTAATGGAAACAATATTCATTAGTTAAGGGCTCTCAAGGTCGGCCGCGGCGAAGGTGGTGCGTGAAACCATCTGTGGCCCAGGCTTAGACCCAGTTTCTGAACGTACCTAGTCGAGGGCCTAATGTGAGTTTGGAAGCGTGACTACGCATTATGCTGCGGCCACACTACCTTACTGTATACCGCCCGTTTACCGCAATAATTAAGGCATTAAATTACTGCCTAAATTACCGCGTGAAGTGGTGTGGCTACACTACAATTTACCTAGGAGAGATAAGAGCTATTTATTGCCTATCGTCATATGGCATATTGATGATCATTGCAAAATTATAGCCATAAATCGTGGCTAAATATATCGTCACTAGAAAGGCAAAAGTACTAAACTGCAAAAAGGGCATTTTACAAGAGAGCGATTTAAAAACACAAACAATAAAAATGTCACTGCTAAAGCGCCAGTAACTTCTTAAGTATTGCTAAAATTGCTAGAAGACCAATGTACCAATGTGTAGAGAAAAAAAAACCGAATCCCACCAATATAAAACTCATTTTAGCTAAAATGGCGTTTTAGTACTTTTGCCTTTTCGGTGACGCTATGTTGTCTCAATTAAGGCCATTGATCATGCTTGTGGGGCGAACATGGCCAGAGATCGCAAAAGACAGACTGCATAACAATGCCTCATCCAGGCAAAGATAGAAGTATAATCCAATTTGTATTACTTTCTTTGTCCATCAAAACAAGAGAAAATCCTGAGAGGCGTAAGTAGTCAACTTTTATAGAAAACTATGGCAGTCAAAAGGGCCAAAAGGCTAGATATGAACGAAAAAAAAATTTTTGTAACACTTGGCTCAGTTTGAAGTGATTTATTGAGGACTTGCGAGTTTATTACTTTTTTTATACAAATAGTAGGTACCTATGGACTGTAGCTCATCATCATCATCTGCCTATTCTTTCCCCAACTATATTGGGGTCGGCTTCCAGTCAAACCGGATTCAGCTGAATACCAGTATTTTTCGTGAAGCGGCTGCCCACCAGACCTCCACAACACACTAAATGGGTAACACGGTATTTCTTGGCAAGACGAGTCAAATTTACTGGCTTCTGACAATCCGTAACGACTGCCAAAATTCTACAAATGACATCCGGGACCAACAGCTTAACGTGCTTTCCGAGGCACGGAGGAAACTCGTCATGTTAAGATGGTCACCCATCCACAGACCGACCTTGGCAAGCGTTGCTTAACCTTGAAGATCGATAAGAAGAAGGGGAGTCTATTAATAAGTAATTTACACGTTACCCTTTATAGAGGGAGGACTTTTGGAGATGAAGTTCGTGGAGTACCTACTAAATCTGCGCGAACGAATTCGCGGGCGAAGTAACCTTGAAGATCGATCTGTGCGGCTGTTATTCTTTAGCCACGAGCTCAGCTATTGACTGTAGCTAAGTATTTTTAAATATAAAAAACGGTTTCCTACTACAAAGTCGCCTCCAGCAAAGAACAAAGGTTATCAATTCAGTACTGATTAAGTGCCTAGAATAACCAAGGTATTAAATAATTTTGTTTTTATTTAGCTCACATGTAGCTGGCAAATTGTAGCCGCAGGTGATCTTGGCTTCGCCTGTTGGACATCCTCCAAGGGTGTCACATTCATCCTGTAAAAGGATAAAAAAACAAATGTAAAGGATGGTTGAACATGCAAGACTAAAATATCCCATTTAGTGTTGCTGTACTCAGCTGAGTAGGGCCAAAAATTTAGGATAGTTTCACAATTTTAAACAGTTTTGTTCACTCTAATTTTATTAATTGTTTACCACTTCTTGTAATACGTTTTATGCTTTTGTCTTACACAATAAATCGATTCTATGAAACCGGTGAAACGGTAAAACTAATCCTAATATCGACGTCTTAGAGTGAAAACCTCGTAAGTGTAAAAGAAGTTACTTTTCAGGAGGAAGAAAACACTGTGTGCTGTAATACTTTTGTACGTCGACTTTTGTGCTTTTTTATTAATTAATATGGTTTAATCCGCAAATTTAACATTAAATTATACAGCTACTGCAGAATAGACTCGAAACACGTTCGTTGCAAGGTATATTCACGCCAAACTGACAGATGCAAGTATTTAAGAGGTTCTCATTTACTGTCATAGATGGCGCTACGAGTATCGAATGAACAAATTAGTCTGATCAGCATGTGCGTTGTTTGAGCAAAAATGCATTGCCGAGGTTTTCACTCTAAGGCGACGATATATAATATACGTCGTAAGAAGCTGAAATTTGGCATGAAGGTTCCGTGGAGAGTGATGGGAAGTACTATTAAGTATTATTAAACTTATTTACTTAATTAAATATAGCAGGTGATATTCCTTTTCCTCTTCATCAATTACTGACTCATGAATAAAATGGTATATAAACAATTACAAATCCATTTTCATTATATTTTAGTGATTTTTTTAAAGGTTTTTTTGTTAGCAAAATAGTTTTGTTGTTTTTATCATACATGTCCCAACTTCGCCCGGTGCTGAGCATAGGCCTGTTTTTTTCTTGTGCTTATCCCTACATTCCTTGTAAAGTACCGAGTGATTATAATATCTGGGGCATCACCATACCTATAGTAGGGTTGGGTTTCAAACAGCCATACTCAATATGCGGCCCGCCAAGCTCTTCCGTGTGGCCCTGTAGCCTAGCACAATATTGAGGCTATATTTAGTCAGTGTATCAATGTGTATGTATATATACTATACTGATTCACTCCTTGAAGTACTGAGACTATTCCTCACCCTCTATCAACATGAAAAAATTGGCCTATGCCATATGAAAATGGTCTTTTTGTCATAAATTCAAAATTCCCATTCCTGTTAGTCCTATTAAATGCTGAATTTAATTTTACTGTAGTTCTTTGCTTTGGTTCATCATGATAATAGTAGAAGTGTGATGTGGCCCTGAGAGAAAAAGACGCGACTGCTATAGAAGATTAGATAGGTATCTCTAATTGGAAATGTATAACAAATTAATCTACCTATTTAAGGGTAGAGTTTCTCCATTAAACATTGTAGAAAAAATTAATATACCTGCAGAAGCGGTCCAGCCGCACGGTGTATGGCGCCATCAACACCACCCCCTGCTCTCAACCTCGAATTGGCTGCATTTACTATGGCGCTGACCTAAGAAAATATGATAAAAGTTAATCAGTTTTTAAAACCAGTGGACAGTAGAAGGGAAATTTTGTGGGAAATGAGTTATGAATACCACTATACTCATTTTTTTTGCGCTCTTTCTAATGGTATATTTGAAATCTCTCTAACTAAAAAAAAATCCTCGACTTTTTTGGGCTTAGCACAAAAAAAAATTTAAAAAAATATGTAACATTTTAGTTTTAATAGTTGTTGTAAGGGCTTTCCAAAAAACATTTAGTGATGAAATTTTAAATGTTTTGTCTATTTGACCTAGGTATACATACGACTTTGATCAGGAAATCCAAAAGGAGAGAAATCAATGAAAAAGAATCCCTGTGAGAGAGGTTAATGGTCTAGGGGATATTACAATATACCTGAAGCAAGATTTGGGTAGTGCAAAGTTTTCAAACAGTAACAGTTAAACAAAAGAAAACAAAAAATATTGACAGTCCCAGAAATGTTTCTCATCAATATGTAATCAACAGTGATCGGAGTAGGTAGATTGATTTTATGTACTTGCATCATGAATAGTCATAGAAATCATAGCATGGATAAGCCTTTTTTCCGGGATTTCATTTTGGTAGTCTACTATATACAAGTGGGTTTCAAAATAAACTTAAAACGGTTCTTGTTAAACAAATGTCTTTATTCTATTGGTGAATTATACATTTTATTGACTTTAAATGGAAATATAATAGTATTTTTTTTAAGAATTTACTTGACATTAATTTTTATTCTGACTTTTATTAAATTGGATTTGTAATTATTTAAATATGGATTGCAGGAATCATGATTATCATATATATGTATTTAGCTATAGAAATTGATGATGAGATGTAAAAATCGTTATTTAATAAATGAATTGAAATTGATTGAATCAAATATTGTGAATGTAAAGATTTTTAAACTACTACACTCTAATTTATAGAAAGCGATAAATAAACTTTTAAAATTGTTTTATTCTTATTTATTTATTCGAAACTTACATATGACTAATTTAGTAGTTATTTCTTGCAAGTTAATTATCTGCTGCTTGTAATTATTACATATTTTAGTCTTGAATAAATAAATAAAAATAACTTTTACGCATTCAGTATAATGACTTTTTATGAATGTGAAAACCGATAAAATTAAATTAGGTTACAATTTTTTAAATTCCAAAAAAATCTTAATTATTATAAAATCCCGAAGCCCCGGAGGCATATCCATATTAATATATACGTGCCAGTTCATTGACCCCAAATCAATCTACCTACTCCGATCACTGGTAATCAAGCAATTTTTTGTTGAGTGTGATTTCCTAAACTTAGAGCCGTTAGTTTCAAGAGCTTTTACTCAAGAATCACTTCAGCAAATTGCAGCGGTAAAGAAAGAAACAATAAAATAATAACGAAAACTATGGCGGAACAAGCTGAAAAAGAAACTGTTGCATTATATCAATAAACAAAACCAAAAATATGTAGAAAATCCAAAGGAAAGCTAACAAGAAATAGTAAGGGTACAGAAAAGGATAACAAAGGTTCAGAAGCTGAAACTCAAGTTGAGGAAGTTCTCCAGGAAGGTCTTGTACTGGAGCCTCTATACATTTCAGGACTGCGATTGTCAGCACCTAAGTACAAGGATTTAAGCCGTGTATGCAAGAATATAACCATTCCTAAACAGTTCCCCAAAGAATTGTTTGAGTTTCCACATAGAATAGGAGTTTCTTGCGCGTTCTTTTCCATAGAGATCTACGCTTTGGAACGTGCAAATAGCTTCCATGTTTTTGACTGACCGACCTTGATGTTTCAAAAGTGCCTGTGAATGGTTTATTTGAAATAAAATGCTTTGAATTTTTAATTTTTATTAATGCCATCTAAGGGTAGTGTTCTCAATGAATTACTTGAAACTGATGAAGAAGATAATACTAAAGCTAGTTATTAATTTTGGCACTTAATCTGCTCAATGTGTTATGATTTACTGGAATTTCACTATGTTATTAATAGTTTCTTCTTGTACCTTGGGAATATTTACTTTTTGTGGTATTAAGTTAAATTTTTGGTATAAAATCAACTGCTTGAGTGTATACTTAAAATACACATTTTGTAAGGAAAAATCACAATTAATTCAATATGCTACAATAAATCAATACCAAATACAACCCAAAATTTATAACATAATTGACTTTACACCCTACATAAATAAAATTTCTTGAATATAACAACGTATACATATACAACTGCTTTGGAATAAAACAAAATGGACATTCAACCTCTTAAATGGCAAATCCAATCATTTTGTTGAGTCATAAGGGGAAAAGCTTTAGCGCATTTCAAATAAAATTATTAAAAAGATCATCAAAAATGAAGACTTAGCTTCTTAGACAAGATCGCCGTAGACCAAAAGAAACAAAAGTTAGAACTGGTTTTGTCATTTCTGTCGTTGTAATGCTTAGTTCAAGGCTTAAGATTTATTTTTTACTTAATTAACATATCTGAAGTTAGGGGTCACTGAGTCATCTCAGTGGAGGACAGAGAGAGGACCAAATTGTTAGGAAGTTATGAAAGTAATACGACGTACCTCCAGATGAGTAATATCGCCTCTAAAAAGAGACACCTTCTGAGCCATAAGTTTATTCTGTTCGCTATCTAACTTGATCTTTTTGAACTCCGTAAGATCGTCCAGGGTATGCTTCCTATCCTTCTCTATGCTTTTATTCCTGACCACATAGCTTTGCCAAGCATCCACCGTATCCACAGTAACGACTGTTTTACTGTCATACAATCCAGCTTTCCTCTTGTCATCCGGTCCCATTTTAAGTAACCTGTACTTCTCGGTTTTCCACTTCGGATCAGACATTTTTATCAACGAACAGTAATACGTGTTATACACTCCGGTGTTTTGACAAACGAATAAAATTTTATCCAAGACCTTGCGCAATACCGGTGACAACATTTTTAGAGCTGCGGGATACAATAGTCAACTGTCAATTTTGACGTTAACTTTAGTCGATTTGTTCATGTCTGGCCAGTGCGCAACTAGAGGTGAGACGTACTAGGTAAAACTAAGACGTAAAATCAAAGAGTATAATAATAATGGTAAAATCAGTAAGCGTTTTACCATTATTATTATACTCGTTGGTCTTTGAAGTACGCGTGTGCCTAAATATTTATTCCAAAAACTAGGTCCACGAGTATTTAGGCGTCTCAAGTTTATTGACGTTTCCATAGCTAGCGAGTCTTCGTAATTCGAGATCGAGTAATCGAAGTAATTTCAGTTTACGGATTATTAACGTATACTTATTAAATCTTCTTGAAAACTTGCCTTCATAATAGAAACAGAAAAAAAAGCCTCTCTTTTCTTGTGCCAATCCCCACGCTCCTGTGCAAGCCTCATCCAGGTTTGTCCTGCGATGACAACAATGTCATCCGTCAATCTCACCGCTGGTCGACCAATACTTCTTCTTCCGTTCTTGGACGCCACTCGGTCACTGCCTTACTCCACTCCACCTATCACTGCGCCTTGCCAAGTGTCCTGTCCAGCTCCATTTTAGTTCCGCGATTTGGTTTCCGATGTCGAAAACCTTCGTACGTCTTCGGATCTCAACGTTTAGGACTCGGTCCATTAACCGTATGCCAAGCATGGAACGCTCCATAGCTCTCTTTGCAACTCTCAACCTGTACACAGTCTCCTGCCTAAGCGTCCATGTCTCGGCACCGTAAGTCATGGTGGGCAAAACACACTAGTTATAAAGGCGGGATTTTAGACATTGTAAAATTTTGCCTGACTTAATGATGTCGTCCAATTTACTAAAAGCGGCCCACACAATCTGTATTCTTCTCGATATCTCCGTTTGCTGGTGTTCTTTGCCAAATGAAAGAATTTGGCCAAGGTAGTCATATCTGTCAACCATCTCCAACACCTCATTTCCAACTTTAACAGAAGGGTTTGAATTGCCGGAAATACTTTCCTTAACCTTCCTTTTGGCCATATTAAAAGCGACATCATAAAGGTTTTGTAGCATTTTCAGGAGGTCTTCGAAGTTTTCAGCGAAAACTGCTAGGTCATCTGTAAATCTCAAATGAGACAGGAAGGCAGCATTGATGTTGATTCCACCATAGTGCCAATCTAGCCTTTTCATGATGTCTTCTAGGCCTGCTGTAAAAAGTTTCGGTGAAATGGTGTCGCCCTGTCTCACTCCTCGTTTGATTGATACGGGTTTGGTTAGGGTATGCATGCGAACCTACAGAGAGGCCGAGGTGTATAATTCCCGCAGCACATCCATGTGTAAAGGGAATCGATATGACAGCGATGGAGAGCGTGGAAGACGGCCCAGTGCTCGACACTGTCGAAAGCTTTCTCGTAAAAAGTAATCGACGAAAGCCATGCACAGGGGCCGGTTACATTCTTGGCTGGTTATATTCTCCATCAGCTGTTTCACTGTGTGGATATGGACAATAGTTGAATATCCACCACGGAACAGAAAAAACAGGTGGAAATGCTATGCGACGAAATTTGTATCGGAACCTGTGTCGCCACACTCACACAACTATACCGATAATCATATAATTCACCACAAATCAATGATACGATTGATTGGTCGTTTCAATTTTGGTCAAAACAAGAATAAGTCAAAGAACCTACATTTGAAAATATACCTTTGGCTTTACACGTAGGATTTATTTTGCTTTAAGGCGAAAGGTACTCACGGCGTTTCGTTTTCTGAATTCATTCTAGGTTGAATTTACGAGTAAATTCCGCTATTCGACCATAGATGGCGGTATTTTCAATGGTTGCAATTATAAACTTAAACCACTTAGAGATAAGGTTCATTACTCTATGTTTGGGTAGTAACAGTTGCTACTCGATCACGGTTGTGACACATGAACTTTGACTTACATTGTCGATATCGATAAATTTAATAAGATAACTTTATTCGAAATTAAATCCAAATGTGACTCGCTTGGTGTTGGAGTTTTGTATGGGAGCCATACATGAAACTTGTTGTTGGAATCGTTATGAAATAAGCGACCCATTTAAAATGGATAAGTTCGGGTTTGCTTTGTAATACATTGTTACGAGTAATAAAGTTCTACTTTCAAAAATAGCGTAAGCGAAATATTCCCAGTTTATTGTATAAAAGTAGATACAAACAAAAAAAAACATAATTTCAAAGGTTTTTATTTTATTTAAGTAAATATACCTTATTACACATTAATCAATAAAAATAACACACATCATACATTTTTTAGTGTTCCGAACATTCGTAAGAAACGGAACCCTTCTAAAAATTAAATTGGTTCGGAACCCTTTGAACGTGAGTCCGACTCGCCTATCTTACTAGAGTGCCGACAAAAAAAGGGGTGTTGTTTACACTTCAGTTCCGTGAACTCTTTATGCCAAGTGGATTACGATACTATCTTATTACATAGTTTGGTATAGAATCTTAACGCAGACAAAGTTTTTGTGTATCTGTAGCCTTTTTTAGGGTTCCGTACCCGAAGGAAAACCAACGGAACCCTATTACTAAGCGTCCGCTGTCCGTCCATCCGCCCGTATGTCTGTCAGCAGGCTGTATCTCAAGAACCATAATAGGTAGAGAGTTGAAATTTTCACAGATTGTGTATTTCTATTGCTGCTATAACAACGAATTAAGGTTCATGGTACGGAATCCTTCGTGTACGAGTTCGACTAGCACTTGAACGGTTTTTATTTGAAATAAAAAAATCGCTTTCTAAAAAATGCTCGGAGCATATCGTGCTTGTTTTGCTTGGCATCCGATCAGCTCTACCCGTGCATCTATCCATTTTTCTTTGACGATAGCGTCTTTGGGAAACCTAAAAATATTTTTAAAGTTATGTTTAGTGATTTAAATAAAATTACTAGACGAACTACAAAAAAATGTTTTTATCGATATCTATCCATCCAGTATCCGACCCGACTACATCACTACTTGAGTAGCGTAGAACTTTCGAGAACGAAACAGTAACTGAATCGACGTAAAATAAACTCTATGCTAATGGGATAAGGTGGATTTTAACTAGACTTGAACTTACGTTTTTGGCAAGATCAAATTTGCTAAGATTTTATTAGAAATCAAATAAAATCGTACTTAGCGATGGTATGAAACACCTCCATTTATAAGATTTATTCTCCTACTATCATTTTTGCACTCCAAAATGGAACAATACGGCATGGTTCAGAAAATATAAATTTATATTGACAGTGAGCGAGACGAACGGTTCATCGTGATGTTAGAACACGACTGGGTTGAGGTACGCGTAACCACGCGTAATACCGGCACGCGTGCCACGCCTACTTTGCACTTCTACTGTTTTTTCTGTTCTGTGATATCCACTGCAGAAACTGGCCTGCTCGATGGGCTTAGCGACATCAACATCACGGGTAAGCCGAGTAGTCAGGATTTTAGCAAATACCTTATAAATCTGATACAGGAGACTAATGGGTCGGTAATTTGTGAGTTTTGAAGTGTCACCTTTTTTGTGAATTATGGTGACAACAGCATTTTTTCACAATTCTGGGGTAGTGAACATAATTATTATTAATTGAGTCCGCTTCGGTATGCAAGTCTGCACATCGGATTTGGTTTGTGGACGGTTAGGCCAAACAAACTATGACTAGGCGTGTTTGAATTTTTAAGATTCCGTACCCAAAGGGCAACCAACGTAACCCTATTACTAAGCCTTTGCTGTCCATCCGTCTGTCTATCAGTAGGTAGACGGTTGATATTTTCACAGATTGTGTGTTTCTATTGCCGCTATAAAAAAAGAAATTACCCTTCGTGTGCGAGTCCGTCTCGCGCTTGGCCTGGCTGGTTTTTGCGTCCAACGATATGATGACACATGGCAACCGTGTGCACTTGAAGGCGTATGTGAAGCGAGTGTCCGATCCGATCGTCTGTAGCGAGAACGGGTTTGGTTGGTGGATTTGGTGTGCCGTACCATATTCGAGCGTTTGTTACGGCTTTTAATTGGCTCTTCCTACAAGGTATAAAGGTAAAACCATACAGCATTAACCATGCAGATTGTACATGTTGTATTTGAAACGAGCCGATTTAAATCTTTAGTCGGCCTGGACCTTGATCGACGAATGTCATTTGTTTGCTGGTTACAGATGTTGCGCTGGAGGTAAAAAGGTGTGGAGGGATAGGACATCTGTTGCTCGCAATCGAATCTATCGTCTGACGCGCTATCCTATCCTACGACTAGTTTTAGGAGTATAATTTACTTCTGTGAGCGCAAAGGAGTTAATGTTGATATGTCAAAATAATGTATGTTTCTTTAACAAGAATTTTACTTTAGGATTTACTACTTAATTGTTCACAGAAATAAAATAAAAACAAAAAAATCAAAACATTTGGATCCGCTCGGATAATGTCGAAACATTTATATTTGTTGATGACAGCACTATAGAGCAGGTGTTTTATGGGTGTTTTCATGCAAAACAATGGCAAATCATTCTTGTTTGGCGTGAAGCAGGTTTTTTGACTGCTGGTAACCCAGTATGAAACAGTTGTCAAACGGGATTTCTCCACGTAACGCGTGCTTGCGTTTCCATCGTTTTCTCATCATAATTATTTCAATAATATTATTTCTGCGGCGATGAATATATAGAAAAATTGCCACATAATAGTACCACATTATTTAGGCGTTAGATATATAAATCTAGCCAGGTATGTGGTCTAAAATCGTGTTACAACTCATTACTTTTTGGATTTGCTTTGACACCGGTCTTTGTTAGTGATAGCTCATTTTTGGCTCTAAAATAACTATTTGTATTGCAGTATGAAGACTTGGGGGCTTCTCTTGGTGACCGCTTTGGCGTTAACCGGCAGTTATGCCGTAGATAAGAACAATTTTAAGACTTGCGATCAATCGGGTTTTTGCAAAAGATTGCGTGGTTTTAAGCCCGAAAAATCGCAGTATTCGCTTAATCTAGATACTGTTATGGTTCACGGAAATGTCTTATCGGCCGAAGTCAACACTGTAGACACATCAACGCCCCAGAGAAACGTTTTGGTAAGTAGAAATATCATACTTTTTTATTTATGTCTGAGATACCTACAAATGCATTGGAGATTGGGCGTTTGCCAAGCTATTTTTATAATAAACTTCTTAGATGCAGTTAACTACATGTTATGGAAAGTATTTACCTATATCAAGAATTACATCCAATTTATTATGCCACTGGATCAAAAAATCATAACTTAAATAAAATAACAAGTTGAAAGAATCATATCTTGTTAAGTTTTTAGCCTACCTGAACTTTTATGGATTTTACACTGCAGTTATAAATCATAGTCTTATAATTACTAAAGCAGTAGTCAAAATACTAAACTAATAAATAAAACAGTAAAAAGAAATGTTTCTTTTGTGTGTTGATGAAGAATTTTTATACCTTTTTTATGAATTAATCAACAGTGTTTGCAGTCTTGTTCCAATTAACACTGTAACGTTTTAATGGCATATAAACTTTTCATCAAAGAAGATGTAATGCCTTAAAAAACTTAATTATTTTTCTTGGTTCCCACTTCCCAGCTGCTTTTAACGTTACTTTCTTCAGCAATTTAAAAATTATAAATAATCACAAAAAGTTTAAATGGGATTATTTTACAAAAACCTGAAAAATATATTTAGGTTTAATGAATCAATGTTTTTTTTTATATTGTAGTTAACTTTTTGAAATAATCCCGTTTACCTTAGTCCACAACAAAAAAAAAACATTATTGTTCCATGCTGAAATACACACACTATAACACAAAACTAAACTTTGAGTAAAAAATAGTTGTCATTGGTGGTAGCAAATTTTTTTATTTGTGGTTAACATTTTTTTTTTGTTGACACAGTGGCACTATGCTCTGAGGCTGTCAGCCCTAGTCGATGGCACCTTCAGGGTTGAGATCGATGAAGCAGACCCTCTGTACCCAAGGTACAGGACGCAGTTGGCTCTCAAGGGGGAACCCAAGGCTGATGGGTAAGAAAACAGTATATACATATACAACAACATAATTTTTAAATTAATATTAAACATAACTTTAAGACTTTCACTTAAAGTTCTGATTCGGCGGCGACTTCTTATATTTTATGACCTTTTCACCTGTACTAATAATTTTAATCAAAGCGAAGATAGACTTAAATTAAACTTTATAATTACCAGATTAGCATCAATCACTAATAAAGAACTAGATACACAATCCCAAGTAAAAGTTCTCTTAAAACTGTCACCAAATTGTGTTTAGGTAATGCTAGCTCAGATAAACAAACATTAATGTAAATTCAACCTTAAATGCAAGGCTTAAAGTTTATTTCAAAATCTTTGTACAAAAAGCTATTTTGATGACCAATACCCACTGATCAACATTATATCAAAACAAATTCAACCAAATATGCATCTCTTAAAATTCGAATTTGTCTCCAACAAATGGAACAGAATTAACGTGCATAACCTGAACAATATAAGTAGGTATGCAATAGTGAGATGCTTTATAACTCCTGCTGTTTAAAACAACTTAATTTAAAAAATGTTTATTTGATTTATTGACAAAATATCAGCATTTACAAAACAGTGATAACAATTATAAAATTATAATATCAATACTTACCGAAAATATGAAGCACCATCCTATGTGCTTTTTGCAATTTTTAAACAGGCACTTAGGCATGTTTACCTTCAGTGTTCAAATGCTACTAAATTAAAAGCGCACCCAAATGTTCCAGTGGGTGCTCATTCGGTGAGGACATTTTTTGCCGCTGATTGTGTATTTGTGATTGATGCAGATAAGAGATTAAATTGGTTAAAATCTTTATATGTATAAAGATTTAAGTACCATAGATTGACTCGGTGGTGAGTGTAATCTACACTAATATTATAAAGAGGAAAGATTTGTATTTTTGTATGTTTGTAATGAATAAACTCGAAAACTACTGAACTAATTAAAAAACCACTCCGCCCCTAAGACGACCCACTGACCAAAAATCTTTCACTATTAGAATGCTACATTATCTCTGAGTAACATGCTATATTTCTATAAAAATTAAGGATCCCTACGAAAATTGCAAGATTAAACCCGCGCGAAAGAAGTGCTTGTTCTAAAATAATTTGAATTTAAGTGCAGGTAGACTTAAATTGTCCTGCGGACGGCGAGCTTTGGGTGGCTTGCCGTCTGATCAGAACAAGGCACAGGTCGACGGCGCGCTGTGTTCCACGCGCGCCTCAACGAGCTGTCAGCACAAATGAATGGGCCCGCTAGAGCCAGTGCTTGCTAGGGCTGCGGACTTCGTTTGAAAGAGGCACCGTACCCTGAAATGCAAAGAGCATTAGGAGGAACACGGATGGGTGCTAGTCAGTAAGAGTCTGACACTCCCTTCTGCTTCACCCAAAGCAGGAGGAATCATTTGATGATTTCCCATCCTTAAAAAAAAAGGTAGACTTAAATTACTTGATTAGAGATTAAATTGGCTAAAGTCTGTATACACACAAGTTTTAAGTTCCATAGATTGACTCGGTGGTGAGTATAATGTAAATATAAAACATTAAATTAATCAAGTGTGCATAGCCAATCAAAATAAAACTAATTTCCGTTTTGATAAGCCTACTTGTTACATGTCAATCCTTATCAAAACAAATAGTTCAATCATACGTACTTCAAGCTTAATCAGCATAATTTTCCAAAATAATATTATTGAGAGGTAAAACTATTTCTATGTAGTTTAGGTGGTTGAAGCCCTTATTCGATAACCAAATCCTTTCAATGACAAAAAGCCACACTATTATGAAAGAAAAAAAATGAAACGGAAAGAAAGAAAAAGAGTTTATTTGCGCCAAGTGATATGTATATCAAAAATATGAGTGACTGACTACCAGACCCGCGCAACTTCGTTTGCGTCACATTTTTCATTAATGCTCCGCTCCCATTGGTCGTAGCGTGATGTTATACAGGGGATCCTTCCTCTATAAATAGGCTATCCAACATTTAAAAGAATTTTCCAATTCAAACCGTTTAATCGAACAAACTCTTCAGCTTATTAAATTATGGAGGGGCTACTTTTTATCCTGAAAAATCGCACTGTTCCTGTGAGATAGACAACGCGCACGAAAATGCATTGTTTTTGTGGGAAGCGGAGCAAAACCCGTGGTAGAAGCTAGTTACGCATGCTAGCTATGGCTACCTCTATGCCTCAAATATACAGATGGTGCAATCTAACTAATAATGCTCCATTAACACCCTTTGAATAGAGAACCCTAAAAAAGTCTTCAAGTCTGTTAAGTCTGGTGCCATCTAAACAATTTAAATATAATTTAGCATCTATCTTGTCCACAGCATCAAGCTCATTTCAAACGAGAACGGCAAGCTGACCCTAGCAAACACCCAAGGGCATAAAGTGGTGATCACAGCAGAACCCCTGCTATTGGAGTTTGTGAATGCAGCTGGTGAAGTGGCGGTCGTGTTGAACGACAATGGACAGCTGGTCGTCGAGCCGCTGAGAGTGAAGAAGGAAAGGATCGATGATGATGATGGCAATGCTGTGGAAGTCGTGAGTGTGCTTTTGTGTTTGTTTTGCTTTTATAATAGGGAATATGCATTTAAAAAAATTATATCGGTATATACTAGAACTTTGATACATAATAACTGTTATCACCAGACAATAGTCCAGATAAAATTACAGGTTTTTAAATTCACACTCGCTTTGGATACTAAAGAACCAACACAACGGCTTTAAAAAAATGTGTGAACTTAATGGTTCAGTTATTTTTGGAGCAAATTGACTGTGAGAGACGGACAGAGAGACACGCGAGTGCGTCGTTTTAATACAAAGCGATGATCGTCCGAATACGCGATCGTCGCGTTCATTTGTATGGTACAATCGCGTATGCCCGCGATGGTCGCTTCTGATTCTTCTGATTAGGACGACGCCTAAAGCTGGGCACTGACCGGTGGAGCATCCGTGCAGTCAGTACGTGGAAACGAGCACAAACACCCGCATGTCACTCGAATTTAAAGACATGGCGTATTGTAACATGCTCGCTGTGAATGGTACATTACATTACGGCTCGCAACACCGGTCAGTACCCACTTTAAGGCACTTGTCTCACCATCGGTGAGGAAGCGAATACCTATCGACTATTTGGTCGCTGAGGAAAGGGACAAAAGATATAGATCTCTCGAATAAAAGAGACACATACATTCATAGTCGATAGCTGGCTGTTCACACTGCCGTGTTCTTACCTCTAGTTGATCGCAGCGACAAGAGCTATCAAAGATTGTACTCGCTCGGAAATGCTCGCTTGGCGGTCAGGACTCACCAAACAGCGATAATTTCTACCTATAGTGCGGGCCGTAGCGAATATAGACAAAACACCCGATAAACACCCACAAAATTGGGTGTTTTACCACCGGGTTTAAATTGATTGGATTGCCCATCTATAATTGCGAGTTAAAGCCCGTCGCACAAAAGCACTCGCTGAAAGCCGAGCGTCAAAACTATCGAAACTTCACTCGCTACTCGCTGATCGCCAACTCGTTTAGAGTTTGAAGCTTTACAGCGAGTAAAGTTTTGTCTAAACTCACTGATCGCCGTTGGTGATTCAAGTGCCTAAGGGTTCTGGTTTTCCACTAGGATAGGACCATTGGCGTTTCTAGTATTTTTCCTGGGTAGGGGGGCTGGTCCCTAACCAGAGATGCAACGCCCACACACACACCACAGTCGGTGATCACAATCAAAAATTGAATTTTAGGCCAGTCGAACGTTGTTATCGCGGCCTAAAACTTTGTGTGAATTAATATACACAAGTGCAGCCTAGAAATTAAAATCGGTCCTCAAACATCCTGGGGTGGGCCTCAGACGATTCAGGGGTGGGCACGGCCCCCCCGGCTACCCACAATATACGCCTATGGATAAGACATACGGATCACTTAAATAAGGGGGCTAAAAAGGCCACTTTAGCAGAATCATAATATTAACCACACAACAGTCTGTTAAATTTAATTTTCATCTTTATCGCTAACGAATTAGGTTCAAGGTTGATTGGGAAAATTTGACAGTGACAAGTAGCGTTATTTGGTTTCTGATTTTGCTAGAGTGACTTTTTTAGCTCCCAAGTTGGTGAATAGCTTTCTGCATAAAATGTTATGTTTCATTTAAAGCAACAGGTGAAAGGTAATGTTTGATGTCGTTTCCGTGTCTGTTTGTACAGGTTGGGTTTCATAGAACGTGTGTCGATAATATAGCATCATTGCAAAGTGATACCTACTGGAAAAGTTTATTGATTTAAATATTTATGCAGGCACATTTTTATTACATTTATTGAGGAGGTCGTGGCTAAATAATATCAGCCGCACTGGTCGATCTTGAAGGTTAAGCAACACTTGCCAAGGTTGGTCTGTGGATGGGTGATCATCTTAACATAACGAGTTTCCTCCGTGCCTCGGAAAGCACGTTAAGCCGTTGGTCCCGGCTGTCATTTGTAGATCTTTGGCAGTCGTTACGGATTGTCAGAAGCCAGTAAATCTGACTCTAGTCTTGCCATGAAGTAACGTGTTACCCAGTTAATGGGTTGTGGAGGTCTGGTAGGCAGCCGCTCCTCGTAAAATACTGGTATTCAGCTAAATCCAGCTTGACTGGAAGCCGATCCCAATATAGTTGGGAAAAGCTTGGTAGATGATGATGACTCATCGATTGACTTGCCCTACCAATATAGGTAACTTTGTCAAAACAAAAATGGTTATTCTGTCCTCATCTTAATTCTACTGTTTACGTGGATAATAAAATGATAAGATAACGAATAACGATGCAAATCATCTTTGTTGTTTCTTCCGATATCGTTAACCCATATCATAAATGCATGTCTGTATTTCTTGGTACAGGGGGACTACAAAGGCCACTTTAGGAGATCATATTAGAATCAAAATATTTAACCACGCAACAATTTGTCAAGTTTCATTTTCATCTTTATCTCTAACGTATTAGGTTCAAGGTTGATTGGGAGAATTTGACAGTGACGGGTAGTGCTTTCTGATTCTGCTAAAATTTCCCTTTTAGACTCGCTGGTATTTTTATGTAGAAAAAATCCACATAAAACTTAACCAAGATCACAGGTCTTTGTATGTTCTTATCTTTTATTACTGAGTTATTAGTGTTAGTTATGAATTTACTAAATGTATACTAATCATCTGCCTAGCCTTTTCCCAACTATATTGGGGTCGGCTTCCAGTCAAACCGGATTTAGCTGAATACCAGTATTTTACGCGGAGCGGCTGCCTACCAGACCTCCACAACCCATTAACTAGGTAACACTGTACTTCATGGTAAGACTGGAGTCAGATTAACTGGCTTCTGACTATCCGTAACGACTGCCAAAGATCTACAAATGACAGCCGGGACCAACGGCTTAACGTGCTATCCGAGGCACGGAGGAAACTCGGTATGTTAAGATGGTCACCCATCCACAGACCAACCTTGGCAAGCGTTGCTTAACCTTGAAGATCGACCCGCGCGGCTGTTATTATCTAGCCACGAGCTCCTCCAATAACTTGCTGTGAAGTCGGACTTCTTAGATTTTGGTAACTTTAATAGCTTGGTTATTTCACAACTAAATGTATACTAATATCTATTCTATACTAATATATAAAGCTGAAGAGTTTGTTTGTTTGTTTACTTGAACGCGCTAATCTCAGGAACCACTGGTCCGATTTGAAAAATTCTTTCAGTATTAGATAGCTCATTTACCGAGGAAGGCTATAGGCTATATCATCACGCTAAGACCAACAGGAGCGGAGCAGTAATGAAAATTGTGACGCAGACGAAGTTGCGCGGGACAACTAGTTATATTATAAAGGTGAAGAGTTTGTTTGGTTGAACGCGCTAATCTCAGGAACTACTGGTTCAAATTGAGAAACAATTTATTGTTGGATAGCCCATTTATCGAGGAAGGCTTTAGGCCACATAACATCACGCTAGGATCAATAGGAGCGGAGCATTTATGAAATAACGATGGAAAAAAACTACAAAAAGTTTATCGGTTTTTTTTAGACTCACTAAATTCATGAGAATAAGATTGTCCGTTATTCCGACACGCGCAAATTGACGAATGTCATTGATCTCCACTTATCTGAATACGTGACTGATAAATGTTTCTCAGTTATCTATTGCATTTCTAATATTGACGGCGACTTTGCGGAATTCCGCCTCAGGATTTAGATAGACATGGGTTTTGTAAATCATGATCTTGCTAGCTAGAGATAGATTTGCATCATATTTTCCAGGTCTTCCCTGCTTTTTATAAATGGCACCTTTTGGACATGTTCTGGGACCCCTAGAATTAAAGAATTCCAGTTTGAGAAATGAAAATCATTGTTCTGACACTTTTACACAAGGTAAACGTAATTATAGAGCAATGCTTCTGCAGAAGAGCTCGTGGCTAGATAATAACAGCTGCACGGGTCGATCTTCAAGGTTAAGCAACGCTTGCCAAGGTTGGTCTGTGGATGGGTGACCATCTTAATATACCGAGTTTCCTCCGTGCCTCGGAAAGCACGTTAAGCCGTTAGTCCCGGCTGTCATTTGTAATCTCTTTGGCAGTCGTTACGCGGATAGTCAGAAGCCAGTAAATCTGACTCCAGTCTTGCCATGAATTACCGTGTTACCCAGTATGGGTTGTGGAGGTCTGGTAGGCAGCAGCTCAACGTGAAATACTGGTATTCAGCTTAATCAAAGTCCAAACCCGATCTAGCGGTACAGCAGTAATATTTTATTTAAGCATGGGTTTTGCAAATATGATTTTGTTTGCAAATGTTTTTAGCTTTTTTTTTTGTTTTTTTACTGTTGATAGGCACGCGTTTGACCACTATCTCACCTGATGGTAAGCGAGGATTTGGTCGAAGATGGAGCACGCTTGCCTAGAAATAACCTATTCACTCTTGATTTAAAGACTTTAGCTAAACCGATCTCAGCCAAAAATTCCATACAATACATACAACCGTAGCCTTGCAAGTTGATATCAGTAACTCTCGCTGACAAGAAGATCATTGTACCTAATCTAAGAATTGACCGCCTTACCTACATACGCAGATTATTCATGTCATTGATCTTGACTTATCAGTAATACGTGACTGATAACAGATTGATTTGTTTATGCTAATATCTGTGTTTATGCACTTCGCATCTTGACGAGTGATCTCTTAAATTTGTGATGTAAGTACCTAAGAGATTTAGATTGCACCAAAACGTGTCTGCCTGTTATTATCCCATAGCGGGCCAAAGGTCTCTTATAATAGAAAAGGCATCCTTGAAAGCCAATTCTAGTACAGTCTGTGACCAACATTATCTGACCCACTTGACTATTATACGCTAATAGTCAAGTGGGTTAGCTAATGTTGGTCACATACTGTACTTAAAAGTCGTTCGAATTCAAGTCGTTAAAATGTAGGAAATTTAGAGGTGTTTCTGTCATAAACATCGAATGCCAACGTTCGTTCGATGCGAGTTGTCAATTTCGGTGGTATATTTTTACTAATGACCCGCCTAGGCTTCGAACATCTATTAAGGCAACGACATACGCCAGCGACCTTAGAGGAACAAAACGCGTACCTTTCCCTAGTATTCTATAACTTATAAAAAATGACAAAATATATCAAAATCTAGATAGTTAAATTTGTCTTTGCGATAGTGCAAATTCCATTAAAATAAGCTCGGCCTGGCTGGCTCGGCTGTTTTGGTCCATTGGTCGTTTTTATGTCCGTGTTAGACATAATTATATAAATTAATTAAGTACAGTATGTTGAGCGAATAAAACTCAAAATTTTCATATAAGTATCAAATTATTTAGAAAATTGTCTCATGTGGCATAGTTATTCTATTTAATTTTTTTAAAGAAGACTAGCCGTTTAGACGTGATTCTCATTTTAATATCAGCTACTCTCAGGTATCTCCGCCTTAACAAAAACCTCTTTTCTCATTTATCGCTCGCTTTATCATTGAAGACCACCCAAAGGCAGGCAGACAGCGTCTATGTTTTATTGTTACTTATATTACTATCTTCTGCCAGCGTGATAATCGAATAATCATCCCAAGGGAACAGGCTCTCTGGATCAAAAGTAACCTGTTTCCAGTATATGGTCTAAAAAACTTAATTTTAAAAAGTGGCATTTGTGCTTCCCAGGTTTCGACTCCACATACTTGGGCTCGAGAAAAATATCTCCTTTTCCCCCCGGCCTTTAAATATCACGTCGTTTGCATTATCCGCTAGATAGCAGTAAAACATTACATACGGAAGTAAAAAAAACTGCACGCTTTTAGATTTTTACCGACGATGCCAAAAATCATAGACACTGTGATTCAGACTTAAGAAAATAAAACGCATGATTGTAGGCTGTTCGAATTTAAACTATCTGGACTTTGGCCTATGAGTCACGTTCTTATTTGTATGTGTAGAGCTAAAAGTAGGGCGGTAGTTATGACTATTTGGTGCACGACGTAAACTATGCCATCTAGTGTCGCAATTTCAAAACTATTACGAAATCAAACTTTGACATTGACACTTGTAGTTTCTCCTCGCTTCCTTTGAGGGAACGTGCACGGTGCAGCCTGAGACATCTAGCGTTAAAATTCGAAACTTTTACGAAAAACACCTTGACATTGACACTTCTGTGGCAGCACAGAAGTCAAGGTCAATGTGGTGTTACACATACAGTTCCTGCACGTTCCCTATTATGATATTACGCGACAGTTCAGACCTGTCCTTCCTAGTTAAGGCCTCCCTTTGTGACCTCCTTTGAACGACCTATTTAGGAAACATTAGATTATGAACGGAGTAAGGAAGATGCCACAGGGACATGTTCTTTAGATTTGCGTTCATCTTGTCAAACATAGTGTCCCTACTCCACTCTACTATTTACAAGTTCTTCTTATCGTACGGGCAGTAAGGTCGACCCCACACAACCTAGTGTCAGAGTTTCTAAACCGCCTCAAGGGCCTCTGACATGGTTTATTTGACGACCGTCGTGTGGCAGTACTTACAAGTAAAAATAATTATCATTATACCTAGTTGAACCAGAAGACGGCTTTTCCTATCCGACTACTCTAGAAAGAAACAACAATAAACTCAGAGGCCAAAGTCTCTTTTAAAATTTGTAAATTACCTTCTCGTTTAGTTCCAAGCACTCATCATATGGGTCGAACAATAATTTGTTCGTGTGCCTACAACTCGCATCCGAGTCGTCGTTAGTGATAGATGACTTGTGTTCATGCCCAGAACCCGACTACGAGGACCATGCGAGGTTCCATGAGAACAATCTGAGAAGATCTATTGCCTATTATGTAAACATTCTTCTAAGTAAGCTCGCTCCATCGTCGAATAATCTCGTTCATCTTTGACCTAGACTAGAGTCAAGACCAAATAATAAAAAAACACAAGCAGTAATATAGCTAATTAGCCATTATCAATAACCAGGTCACTAGCGTTTCCGTAATGACAATAGAACTTATAATAGACAAGTCGATTAAGTTTTAATGAACACTCATTACGTCATGTATTTAATCTGCCTTTGTTTACCAACATTGATGGATATTAATCTGTATAAAAACATTGTATAAGGTACAAGGCACATCAAGCCACAAGTTTCTGTCGAATTTGTTTAATAGATTTTCAATTTTATCGCTAAAGCATTAGGTTCAAGGTTGGTTGTGAAAATTTTAGTTTCGGGTAGCTTTGATGTGCTAGCGTCAGTACAAGGGAACTTGATTTTACCTTTCTTGGTTTTGTTCTGAATGGGTTGTGTGTATTTATATCATAGAAACCTGTTTTGTCTTAAGTTGCGGTCTTGTGGTCAATGTGGTCATTGATCGATGTGAGTCCTCCAGGTAAATGACATCCACTGTTTACCTGAGAGTAACTATGTATTTTAAAATGAGAATCACGTCTAAACAGCAAGACGTATTTTTTTTTTTTTTGTAAAATATTTGTTACATTAGACTATTTTCTTAATAATTTGATATATGAAGATTTTGTCTTACTGTTGAGTAAGGCTTACCACTTTTTATCCCTCAAATTTGAACCCACATCCAACCACTCGAAAGGTCCGTTGTCATTGTACCACCAATACCACGACATTAAACTGTTCTACTCGATGTGAGTGCGGTCCCTCTGTTCAGAAAATGAGACACATGTTTAAAATGCCCCAAGTGTTAAGTCCAAGAGATTTAAGAGGAAACGTGGTAGTTAAAAACGTGGTAGTTAAAAACGTGGTAGTTAAAAACGTGGTAGGTAAAAACGTGGTAGGTAAAAACGTGGTAGGTAAAAACGTGGTAGTTAAAAACGTGGTAGTTAAAAACGTGGTAGGTAAAAACGTGGTAGGTAAAAACGTGGTAGGTAAAAACGTGGTAGGTAAAAACGTGGTAGTTAAAAACGTGGTAGTTAAAAACGTGGTAGTTAAAAACGTGGTAGTTAAAAACGTGGTAGTTAAAAACGTGGTAGTTAAAAACGTGGTAGGTAAAAACGTGGTAGGTAAAAACGTGGTAGTTAAAAACGTGGTAGGTAAAAAGTCATGATCCGACGTTTGGCTCTCGCCTGTTTCCTCCTCCAATATTAAAAGATATTTCATAAACTGAATAAAAAGGAAACTACTGTGTCCCTATGTTTTTCTTATTGATGATATATTAACCGTATAAGCACTAGAACCCTCAAAAGTGTCCGATAAACCGCTGTCAAGGAGCTCTAATGTACAAATTTGGCAACTGTTAATGAAAAATAAACATGTGGACACAGTATTCATCCTTCTTATTCAGTTTGTGAAATATCTTTCAAATCGGTCCAATATTGGAGGAGGAAACAGGCAGGATTTTACATAAAAATTCTATCCGCCCGCATTTCCTCTTAATAAATTCTACCGATGTTGATCTAGGGAGTTGTTCATCGATACGTAAACGAAGAACTCCTATCCTACGGTACAGAAATGGCATTCTATGAGCTGGTCATGATGACGTTTAAATGTATAAAGCCTTTGTTCCATAGACCGACAGTCTTCTTCATTCGCCTCTTAATCACAATCGGAACTGTAGGCTTGATGACGCGCCTCAGATAAACTATACATTAATAGTGTACGTGAGGTCAGTCCGCTTCACTAATATTTACTATCATAACGAACATTATGTACAACTAATGAGGTATTAGCTCGTATTTGTTTATTTTATAAATTTACTAGCGATGCGCCCCGGCTTCGCTTGGCTGCAATTTATATCCACAAACCTTTCCCGTTTATTTTTAGGGTTCCGTACCTCAAAAGGAAAAAACAGAACTCTTATAGGATTACATTGTTGTCCGTGCGTCTGTCTGTCAAGCCCGTTTATCTTGGGAACAACACAAAAACCATGAAAATCGGTCCAGCCGTTCTAGAGTTATAAGTGTTCGAACAAACCCGACTTTGTTTTATATATTTAGATTAGCTGACCCGTGCCCACGTCGTTGGGCTGTTTTTTTTAAGTATCCTTTGTTACTTCTAATACCTCCAAGAATATGATGATCGGTTAAGTAGTTTTCGCTTGAAAGTGTTACAAACAAACTTACATTCACATTTATAATATTATTAAAATAAAATGTTAGGGGTGGAGAACCCTTATCACTTAGGGGTATGAAAAATAGATAGTAGCCGATTCTCAGACCTACTAAATGTGCATATAAAATTTCATAAAAATTGGTCAAGCCGTTTCGGAGGAGTATGGTAACTAACATTGTGACACGAGAATTTTATATAAAAGATTTATATATAAGGCTAAGTGACCCGCGTGGCTTCGCTCCCGTCAACTGGCTACCCTTCCTACCCTACCTACTTACCCTTTTTTTGTTTTTAAACCTTCCCTGTATTCTGGCGAAAGTAACAAAAAAGAAGGATTTAAATCGGCCCCGCCGTTCTCGAGTTTTAGCGAGACTAACGAACAGCAATTCATTTTTATATATATAGACTAGTTGACCCGCGCAACTTCGTCTGCTCCACTCCTATTGATCTTAGCGTGATGATATAGCCCTCGTCGATAAATGGGCTATCTAACACTGAAAGAATTTTTTAAATCGGACCATTTGTTCCTGAGATTAGCGCATTCAAGTAAACAAACAAACTCTTCAGCTTTATATATTAGTATAGATGAAGAAGGCACGCGCTTCAAATGTTTTTGAATACAAGAATCCGCGGAATGATTAAACAGGATGCTTCTTTTTCACGTGTTTGAAGACACATGTTGGATTGTCACGCAACCTGTTTACATAATATTTTCCCTGAAAAATGCTCGTTGACGCCATAGCTGCGAGGAACCATTGCATTATTTTTTTTACCGTAACGTTCTTTTGAGAAACTTTAACGAAGATTCCTAAGTTCCTAATAAGGTAAATAGTTTTTATTTTTCTGTTTATTTACACGGGGTTTTTATTCACATAGATAGGCCAACCCCATCGTAACCTATTCGTTCTAATTACACTAATATAAATAACAATTCAGAGTGACAGGGACTCAATCAATTATAGATAGCCTACTTAACCTTTTAGCCAACTGCGATTTAGGACTTGCTGAAATTGTTTGAATTAACCCAACATCTACATTGACTCGCCGTATGGTGTCGGCCGGTGCCGTATAGTGCCGTTAAAGAATGGGTGAATGAAGTGGGTGTCGTAAGAGGCGACTAAGGGACTCACCAGAGAATGGGCAGCAGCGTTCTCAGTAAAACGCGATCGCCAATATCTGTATAGACAAAAGCCGAAAAATAGTAAAATAATTAAGGACTTCTATTGTTTGCTTAATGAAATCAATAATCCCAAATTGAATTTCCAATAATCCCTTTTTAGTGCTCTCCTACATCATAAAAAAAATTTGCACAAGGATCTCCTTGTGCAGAATGTTATGTTCCTGCTCCCAGTCGTTTCGGCTGTTCTTTCATATGTCAGGCGTCAGTCAGTCCTACACTGCGCGTTGCCCGACACGCACTTGACTGGTTTTTTTCCCGTTAATTTAGGAATTTCGGAATTCATGTTCATTTCGGAATTTCCTCTCTTAGTGCTGACCTACAACCAGTAGTTTCAGCTGTGCGTTGTCATTAAGTAACGGAAGAATTTTGTGAACATTATTTTTTTGTCATAAACAGCAGGAGGAAGAAGGCACCTGGGGCGAGAACTTCAAGTCTCACCATGACAGCAAGCCACGAGGAAACGAAGCCATCTCTCTTGACTTCAGCTTCCCTGAAGCTGACAATGTCTATGGTAAGTGTTCTTATGCAACACAAGGTACTCGGGGATAAGGGTTCCTAGTAGGTTGCGTTTAATACCTGGGTAGAACAAATTGTATTTAGGTTTTTTCCATTAGGGAAGAATTGGAAATTTTTCAAAATCTGGGTTTATGCCTAGTTAATAACAGTTGGGAGTCCTCACCCAGTGCAATGGGGCAAAACAGGCTACAAAAATCATCGGATTTATGTGTAGGTAGCAAAACTGGCGAACTGTATCTGTAGTATGCATATTTTACCGGATCATTGCAAAAACCAAAACAATCTCGTGTAGTCATTATTATTATTTGTCGACAAGGTTGGCGCAGTGGTTGAGCGATCGACTGCTGCGCTGCGTGTCGCGGGTTCGATTCCCGCACGGAACAAATATTTGTATGGCCTATAAATAGTTGTTCCGGGTGAGGCTGTTTGTGTATGTGAGTTTGTATGTTTGTGAACGCAGTACGATACAGGAGAAATTCCTAGTGTCGGGCAAGTTTTTTTTAAAGAAAAATAAAAAGTTAGGTAGAACTATAAACAAAATAAACTCTAGGTAATAATTATAATTTTCTCCTCATAGGTATACCAGAACACACAGACAAATTCGCTCTCCGTACGACAACATCGGGCGAACCGTACCGCCTGTACAACTTGGACGTGTTCGAGTATGACCTCGACAGTCGCATGGCCATCTACGGAGCCATCCCCGTCATGTATTCTCATGGGTAAGTCACTACATCACGACAAGTTGTCTCTGTGTACGACAACATCGGGCGAACCTTACCGCCTGTACAACTTGGACGTGTTCGAGTATGACCTCGACAGTCGCATGGCCATCTACGGAGCCATCCCCGTCATGTATTCTCATGGGTAAGTCACTACATCACGACAAGTTGTCTCTGTGTACGACAACCTCGGGCGAACCTTACCGCCTGTACAACTTGGACGTGTTCGGGTATGACCTCGACAGTCGCATGGCCATCTACGTAGCCATCCCCGTCATATATTCTCACGGGTAAGTCACTACATCACGACAAGTTGTCTCTGTGTACGACAACATCGGGCGAACCTTACCGCCTGTACAACTTGGACGTGTTCGGGTATGACCTCGACAGTCGCATGGCCATCTACGGAGCCATCCCCGTCATATATTCTCACGGGTAAGTCACTACATCACGACAAGTTGTCTCTGTGTACGACAACATCGGGCGAACCTTACCGCCTGTACAACTTGGACGTGTTCGGGTATGACCTCGACAGTCGCATGGCCATCTACGGAGCCATCCCCGTCATGTACTTTCACGGGTAAGTCACTACATCACGACAAGTTGTCTCTGTGTACGACAACATCGGGCGAACCTTACCGCCTGTACAACTTGGACGTGTTCGGGGATGACCTCGACAGTCGCATGGCCATCTACGGAGCCATCCCCGTCATGTATTCTCATGGGTAAGTCTCTACAGCGACAAGTTGTATCTGTGTACGACAACATTAGGCGAACCTTACCACCCGTCACACGATACCCCTTGGTAAGGCTAGTTGACAGACTTTCGGGCTTCTGACTACCCTTAAAAACTGTCGAAGATCTGCAAATGACTGCCTGGATGAAGTTCGATTTCAATAAAGATAAACCCGTCTGGCGTGGCGATCGCGTACTGAGAAACGAAGCGTTCGAAGGCCTTCCACAAAATGGACCGATGACCTGGTTACAGCTTTGAGGATAACGAGATGTGGTGACTCTTGGGGGAGGCATATGTCCAGCTGTAGACGTCTTTCGGCTGAAATGAATGATGAATGAATGCTACAGGTGTAGTAGGACCAGTTTATTTGGGCTATGTCGTTCTATTGGTCCAGTGAAACACGTCCAGGTTATGTTTTTTTTTCTCTCATGTAAATCAATAACATTACTCTTCTTTCCCAGCCCCAAACGCAGCGCCGGTATCTTCTGGCACAACTCGGCTGAAACGTGGGTGGACGTGGTGAACTACGCTGACAGTACCGTCGTCTCCTCACTCGTGAACCTGGTCACCGGGGGACAGAAGCGACGCGTGGATGCTAGGTAAGCTGAATACTAGCCTATACTAGAAAGGTTTTAGGTATTTATATAAAGGTGAACAATCTTGATGAGCCTTTTTTATCTATTTTATTTAAAAACATTAAATATTTAATTCATATCTGCCTAGCCTTTACAAACTATATTGGGGTCGGCTTCCAGTCAAGCCGGATTTAGCTGAATACCAGTATTTTACGAGGAGCGGCTGCCTACCAGACCTCCACAACCCATTAACTGGGTAACACTGTACTTCAAGGCAAGACTGGAGTCAGATTTACTGGCTTCTGACTATCCGTAACGACTGCCAAAGATCTACAAATGACAGCCGGGACCAACGGCTTAACACGCTTTCCGAGGCACGGAGGAAACTCGGTGTGTTAAGATGGTCAACCATCCGCAGACCAACCTTGGCAAGCATTGCTTAACCTTGAAGATCGGCCCGTACGGCTGTTATTGTCTAGCTACGAGATCCTCCAGTAACTTGCTGTGAAGTCGGACTTCTTAGATTTTGGTAACTTTAATAGCTTGGTTATTTCACAACTACCGTCATTTTAATTTTTATAAGAAATACGAAAGAGTGTCTGTCTGTTTCTATTTTAGGTTATCGTATGTCGATAAATTACTTCATTCCTCTTATGATACTTCTCGATAGCAAACCGTTTGGTTATTTCATGAAAAAGTCATTCTATAGGGCTTCCAGAACTTAGAGGGCTATAATGGTTATAATTCTTTAGATAAATACGCGTTATGGCCGTGAATCGTATTTTGTTCAACATACAGCTTGACACCATTAAAATCGGTAAAATAACTCCATAAGTCGGTATAATCCTAAAATGTCAAGATTTCATGAAATAGTCATTCTTTCGGGTTACCTGGCCCTATGGAGTTTTATTGCCGACTTGGTTATAATTCTGAAAGTACATAATTCTTACGCCCGCGAATCATACTTTAATCAACATAAAACTTAATACTGACTTGCAAATTTCAAAAACCGTAAGAAAATTTGAATTTCACGGGCTACCCTGGCGCATCCACCCCAGGGTTAAAGTAAGTTTTCCATTGTCAGGGTCGCGGAATCATTCGAAGGAGTGTCCGCGTCCCTGGTAATTAAAGGGCATTTGGAAGATCATGGTTTGGTTGTAGTCAGTAACAGTCTGACACTCCCTCCCACTCCGCCCAGAGCGGGAGAACTCATTTGACGGTATTCACTACACAAAACTAACGATTTATGCCCGGTTCCTATAACAAACGACTCGTCATACGTAAAATATACCATCCGTTTTCTAGTTACCAATAACGAGCCGTAATTGGCGTTCCTATATTTTTTGCATCGAGCTACGAGCTACGAGCCGTCATCCGTTTGTTTGTTACCGAAGCCCTCCCTGGCGTCGTTCTGCGTTTTGTTAATACAAAGAAGCTTATTTTTGTTAAAAGTAAAAAATGATGTATTTTTTTATTATTTGACGTTTTGTGTTTTGTAGATATTAATAATTAATATTTTATTATATCTTCATGTTAAATATTTACTTTTATAAAAAAATATCATTCATTTGTCATTTGTATCGAAAGTAACAAAACGCGTTTTTAATGACTGACAGCCCGATGCGAATGCGAGGAAGTAGTTTTTTGTAGGTGTAGGTTAGATCAGGCGGGGTCTAAAGTCAATTAAAATTCATCGAGTCGAGTATATTAACAAAATAGTGTAAATTTATTATCAATACGACTGTTTATACCTAGTCAGTCTTTTGAAATGGATATTACGCCGTCGGTGAGTACGCCTTTATACCTATTTCTTTCTCTAAAGTGTCTGCCGCTTAGTTTTTGCGGTAACTCTTAATTCAAACATATTTCTATTACAGAAAACGAAGAAGGCTATGAGCAAGGACGAGGTTGCCCTGCTTGTAGATCTCGTACAGAGCAACCCCGTTAATACCAGCAAGGAAACGAATGCTTCCACAAATAAATTAAAAGAGGAATGTTGGGCCTCGTTGACCAACACATTCTACGCAAAAAGTGGTCAAATACCAAGAAAACCAGATCAACTTAAATTAAAATGGGACAATTTGAAGAAAGCAGCTCGTAAAAGAGCTGCAAAAATCAGAATGAACAATTATTTGCAGGTAATTTTTTTATATTATCAATTACCTAGGTACTATAGTGTTATTATTTTCATATTAAAAAGGTAAACAAAACATAAGTACTTAACGTTACATTGAAAGTTACTATAGCCATACCCCACAATTTTAGTCATGTGGATCCCGTTTCCATGGGAATGTCTGCATAAAAATTATTCTATATGATACAGTTTCATGAAAACCTCTTCAACCATTGAGGCTTTAAAATGGAACATGGAATTATCCAAATATACCAATAAATTTATTATTTTTTTTGTAGACTGGAGGTGGCAAACATGACTTTATTCCACCAGACGAAACCTTGGACAAAGTGGCCAGTGTATTGGGATCCACGTGTACAGGGTTTGATGTTCCATTTGGTGGTGATGGAGTAGGTGCCAGTATTGAAATCGAAGTTATCAATGCAGCAGATAATGAAATACTAACTCCAGAACAACTGCTGTCAGAAAGTGCAACAGTTAACACCCCTGATGCATCACCTTTGCCTCTAAAAACAAGTAAGTAACCTTGCTATTCCTTCTTTATTGCCTTCTATGTATTTTTTTTCATAAATGTTTTTTTTATTAAATTAATATTGTACTTAGATAGGCGTACAGGATTGTAATTTTTCTTTTCCATTTAAGCAAACAAGAGGAAAATAGACTTCAGCCCCCAGGCTGCAACTTCGGGGGGCTTTGTACAAGATTCCAAACATTTATATGGAATGGCCTCTATGTCCAAGTCCCTGCAAAGCAAAGGTAAAATCACTTCACTATTTCTTAAACAGTGTTCCAGTTTCTACTATACATATATTATATGTTTTTTATTTTGGCTAATATCTGCCCGGACCTGTTAATAGCTCTGTTTTATGTCTTTTTTATTAACTCTGTTATTGTAAGCTGATGATCTGCCAAAGAAATAAATTAAAAAGCCCCTTTTTGGCTACTATGTACTAATCCACTACAAAGAAGTTGCCTCCTTGGCATAGGCCTCCACCAAGAAGCTCCAGTGTGTGCTGGCTGGTGTGTGAGTGCAGTGTGGAACCACCCAAATTAATCTCTTTCTTATGAAATCTAATCTGAACTTTTTTGTTTTCAGCCAAAAAATTTAAACATAAGGATAATGGACGGCTCCAACTGAATTTGGCAATGGCCAAATACTATGATAAAAAGGCTGAGAAATTAGATTTGGAAATTAAATTTCTTAAATTAGAATTAGCTAATAAGGAAAATAATTGCAATAATACATGTTAATTATTATTGTTATAATAAGCACTATTAGATTTTACTTGTTTTTCTTGTGCCATATAGGGTAAGTTTCTTGTAGTTAGGTATTGTAAAAGTTTATTAATTTCTATTGTTATAATAAGTACTGTATTAGATTTTACTTGGTGCCATATAGAGTAAGTTTCCTATTGTTATCGTAAAATTTTATTCTTTTTATTTTATTAATATTATAGGTAATCTGTATGTAGGTATGTACTGTAGCATTTACTTTAGTGAACTTAGTATGTATGTTAATATTCGTTTACAGTATAAAGTACCGCTAACTTTAAGATTCTCACGGCAGGACCAAATGTTTTATTGCGGGTCGTTTTCTTCCTAGAGAACAATATGTGGTTTATTGCACACTAATAATTATCCCTTGCCCAATTTGTTTGTACATTAGCCTTAAGAATTTAGCGTTAAGGCCGTGGTTATTTGCTGTAATGCCGTGGTCGTATTGCTTTTTGGCATCGTCCACACCAAACGTATTGTCCGCCGCCGACTGTGAATTAATTCGACTATACGTAATATCGTATATTCGGTTCGGTGTGAACGAAAAGTATAATATATATGGGAAAACAATAAACTGCGTAACGCGTGCTCATAGTCAGCGGCCGACAATACGTTTGGTGTGGACGATGCCTTTATCTTGTTGTGTAACTGTTTAATTTTTATTTTATAACTTAGTTGTAAAAACCATTGTACGTACAGTTTTAGTGCGGCTCCGACCGTATCCCAAGCTTTCGATAATTTTGTTAAACATATAAGTACTAGGTACATATTTGATTCTGAATTTGATGTTTTATTATAACAGACTTAACAAACCCCGTTATACGCGAAATTCGCTTTACGCGATTTTCTCTGGAACGCATCTCGCGTAAAGCGGTGTATTATATACCTACCTACATCCTACGACGGCTCAGCGACCCAAAGTGAGTCTTGTTCTCCCAACAGCAAAGAGTTAGCTAATAAGGAAATAAGTACCTTTAGGTAATAGGTACCAAAATTAATTAGTATTGTAATGAAGAAGTATTATATTATATAAGGTGTAAGGTGCTTTTGTTGTGCCATATTAGGATAACAGTTTTTGTTAAATAAGAAATTAAACTTTTACTCCATTTTATTACATTTCTGTTTTATTTTGTTTATTTTTTAGATATTCATCATCATTTATTTATTCATAAAAACAATTAACATTGTGTTGAATATAATATACACATGCAATTAACAAAACAAACACAAAGAACTATAAATACATTACATACAATATTGATTTCTACATTGCACTCACTATAATTCGATATAATATTAAACACTTCTCTATCACTATCTGAACTCGACATTTCGGAATTAAAGCGAAAACAATGAATGAGAAAGAAGTTAACCGGCCGAAATCGGCGGGTAAACAAAAGGCTAACGAATAGTAATCTTGACAGCCTACTGACGTTTAAAAATATTTATAGGAACGCCATAAACTGTCATCTCCATACAATACGCTTACCGTCCGTTAACGGTGACCCTCCCATCCGTCAGTAGCAAGCCGTCGGTAAGTTGCCTGACGAGACGTTTTTTATAGGAACGATTTTAGCTTACGCTTGGTATTTTAAACTACTATTCGTAACTAAAACGGATCGTTTTTCAAATATAGGAACCGGGCATTAGTGTAAAACATAATAATATAATGTTTGTTTCAGGTTCATGAGCGAGTCTGGAATCATTGACGTATTCGTGTTCCTGGGTGAGAAGCCAGCTGATCTCTTCCGTCAGTACACAGCACTTACTGGAACCGCCCCGCTGCCTCCCGTGAGTAAATTCTTGGAGTTCAATGAAAGAAAATAAGGCCAATCCCCCTACTTAAAACTTCCTCCGAGGAAATGATACGTAATTGGCGTTCGTTTGAATATGTGCTGCAACGTTATTACTTAACTTTTAGTTGTATAATTATGATGTAAGATATTTAAAGATACATTGTATAAACTTTAGGAACACGATTATTTGTAGTGTCTTCTATAGAAAAAAATCCAAAGTAATCTCTAAAAAAAAGAATAGAAAGAATTTTGAATAATAACAAAACTACATGTTTGCTATAAAATATACATTTCATATTTTCAAAATATGTATTTGTTTGAATAATACCAACAAAATACCTACATAAACGAATCCGTCCATTCTAGCTAGAGCCGCCTCGCTTCCTTCTATCCGCTTTAGTCCTGCTTTGGCCATCGGACATTGCACCCTGTGTCTTGCGTTTACGTACGGGTTTCGCTTGTGCTTACGCACATACCTAGACCAAAAGATCGGTGCGCTCTTAAAATTCAACTCGCAATGTCAATGTGAAATAGTGTTTTGGTCAGATCCCAACTCAGATGCGAATATAAACATTTCTTCCGTCACACAAATCTTACGTCGCGCTAGTTCTCCGCGCGATTTGAACATACAACCTCCCGACAGCTGGATTGTTGTTGCTTGTGGCTAGTTGCCCAAACACAACCTGTCTGGTCCGAGGATCCTTCCTTTTCAGTGGAGGTTTTCCGACCTTACTCCGTGTTCCGCATACTTCTATAGAGTAAACTGACTTTTTTTTTAAGTTTTGAGCCAGGTGTTTAACCACAACCTCAATTTCTTGACTCCAGTCTAGGTCAGAGATGACAGAGACAAAGTCTACGAATGAGCTAGCTTAAAAGACGTTTGGAAAACGTCTTTTATAATGCGCACGGCAAAAGAGTGGAATTCTCTACCTGCGTCTGTGTTTCCGAGCGCTTACAACCCGTATCTCTTCAAAGTTAGAGTGGACAGGCTCCTTCTGGGTAGGCTCGCTCCATCGTAGACTTTGTCTCTGTCATCTCTGACCTAGACTAGAGTCAATAGCAAACCCATCACGAATAAAAAAAAGACATATGATGATGAACTATGTGTGTTGATTGTTACAGAAATTCTCGCTAGCTTACCACCAGTGCCGCTGGAACTATGTGGACGAAGATGACGTGCGAGGAGTGGATGATAACTTCGACGTGCACGACATCCCCGCTGACGTCATCTGGCTCGACATCGAGTACACCGACAGGAAGAAGTGAGTGTATATAGCGCTGGAACTATGTGGACGATAAGAAGGGCGAGGAGTGTTTTGATAAATGGTCAGAATTGTACAAAGACAAATTAGCAAAATGATAGGTTTGCAGCATATGACAGAAGTGGAAACCGGTAGGAGGGCTACTCTCTAAGCCCGAAGTCCGAAGTTTCAGGCTTAGTTGCGGGCGTATTATACGCCGTTATCACCTACGGACTTATGATTAATCCCGAAACCAAACTAAGAATGAATAATCTTAGTGTTTCGAGTGATTTAACCATAACCTATAACGTACCATCAGGGCCGCTTGCACTCAGAATACCAGACATAACTTTTGTACCTCTGGTCGGAGGATCCTCCTTTTTCAATGGAGGTTATGGGACTTTACACCCTATTCCAGATATCTTTAGACACTTCTTTAAACCCTTTTATGTATGAAATGGCAATCATCAATTGACTTTTCTCGCTCTATGTGGAGCTTAAGGGACTGTCAGACTGTTTCCGTCTAGAACCCATACGGGCATTTAGAGGAACACGTCCTCTTAATGCCTGCTTTCCATGGCCGCAGTAAGTTGACAGCTCACTTCGTGCTCACTTCACCCAAGCCTATACTTCGACACGTTTACAGCATCGCGCTGCAGAGCCCTAAGTCCCGATTGAGGTTTGTAACAATTCCACAACCCTGGCAGACACTAGAGGCCTAGAGCGCCCCGTCTATTATGTTGACAAATCTCTGTGCGGCGAACGTGGATCACAACCTGCCTTCGACCCGGGCCTGGTTCTTATCGGACATAACGGGACATAACCTACCCCTACGGAAAAAAGGGGAATAAAATATAATTGATAGTAACCAAACCCTCTCCCCACAGATACTTCACCTGGGACCCCCTGAAGTTCCCGCACCCAGCCGAGATGGTCGCCAACCTGACGGCCAAGGGCCGCAAGCTGGTCACCATCATAGACCCCCACATCAAGCGCGAGGCTGGCTACTTCGTGCACGAGGACGCCACGGAGCTGGGCTACTATGTCAAGGATAAGGACGGCAAGGATTATGAAGGTAGCTGGAACATGTCTAGATACAGTGAATAGGTGTATTGTAGGCAAGCTGGTCACCATCATAGACCCCCACATCAAGCGCGAGGCTGGCTACTTCGTGCACGAGGACGCCACGGAGCTGGGCTACTATGTCAAGGATAAGGACGGCAAGGATTATGAAGGTAGCTGGAACATGTCTAGATACAGTGAATAGGTGTATTGTAGGCAAGCTGGTCACCATCATAGACCCCCACATCAAGCGCGAGGCTGGCTACTTCGTGCACGAGGACGCCACGGAGCTGGGCTACTATGTCAAGGATAAGGACGGCAAGGATTATGAAGGTAGCTGGAACATGTCTAGATACAGTGAATAGGTGTATTGTAGGCAAGCTGGTCACCATCATAGACCCCCACATCAAGCGCGAGGCTGGCTACTTCGTGCACGAGGACGCCACGGAGCTGGGCTACTATGTCAAGGATAAGGACGGCAAGGATTATGAAGGTAGCTGGAACATGTCTAGATACAGTGAATAGGTGTATTGTAGGCAAGCTGGTCACCATCATAGACCCCCACATCAAGCGCGAGGCTGGCTACTTCGTGCACGAGGACGCCACGGAGCTGGGCTACTATGTCAAGGATAAGGACGGCAAGGATTATGAAGGTAGCTGGAACATGTCTAGATACAGTGAATAGGTGTATTGTAGGCAAGCTGGTCACCATCATAGACCCCCACATCAAGCGCGAGGCTGGCTACTTCGTGCACGAGGACGCCACGGAGCTGGGCTACTATGTCAAGGATAAGGACGGCAAGGATTATGAAGGTAGCTGGAACATGTCTAGATACAGTGAATAGGTGTATTGTAGGCAAGCTGGTCACCATCATAGACCCCCACATCAAGCGCGAGGCTGGCTACTTCGTGCACGAGGACGCCACGGAGCTGGGCTACTATGTCAAGGATAAGGACGGCAAGGATTATGAAGGTAGCTGGAACATGTCTAGATACAGTGAATAGGTGTATTGTAGGCAAGCTGGTCACCATCATAGACCCCCACATCAAGCGCGAGGCTGGCTACTTCGTGCACGAGGACGCCACGGAGCTGGGCTACTATGTCAAGGATAAGGACGGCAAGGATTATGAAGGTAGCTGGAACATGTCTAGATACAGTGAATAGGTGTATTGTAGGCAAGCTGGTCACCATCATAGACCCCCACATCAAGCGCGAGGCTGGCTACTTCGTGCACGAGGACGCCACGGAGCTGGGCTACTATGTCAAGGATAAGGACGGCAAGGATTATGAAGGTAGCTGGAACATGTCTAGATACAGTGAATAGGTGTATTGTAGGCAAGCTGGTCACCATCATAGACCCCCACATCAAGCGCGAGGCTGGCTACTTCGTGCACGAGGACGCCACGGAGCTGGGCTACTATGTCAAGGATAAGGACGGCAAGGATTATGAAGGTAGCTGGAACATGTCTAGATACAGTGAATAGGTGTATTGTAGGCAAGCTGGTCACCATCATAGACCCCCACATCAAGCGCGAGGCTGGCTACTTCGTGCACGAGGACGCCACGGAGCTGGGCTACTATGTCAAGGATAAGGACGGCAAGGATTATGAAGGTAGCTGGAACATGTCTAGATACAGTGAATAGGTGTATTGTAGGCAAGCTGGTCACCATCATAGACCCCCACATCAAGCGCGAGGCTGGCTACTTCGTGCACGAGGACGCCACGGAGCTGGGCTACTATGTCAAGGATAAGGACGGCAAGGATTATGAAGGTAGCTGGAACATGTCTAGATACAGTGAATAGGTGTATTGTAGGCAAGCTGGTCACCATCATAGACCCCCACATCAAGCGCGAGGCTGGCTACTTCGTGCACGAGGACGCCACGGAGCTGGGCTACTATGTCAAGGATAAGGACGGCAAGGATTATGAAGGTAGCTGGAACATGTCTAGATACAGTGAATAGGTGTATTGTAGGCAAGCTGGTCACCATCATAGACCCCCACATCAAGCGCGAGGCTGGCTACTTCGTGCACGAGGACGCCACGGAGCTGGGCTACTATGTCAAGGATAAGGACGGCAAGGATTATGAAGGTAGCTGGAACATGTCTAGATACAGTGAATAGGTGTATTGTAGGCAAGCTGGTCACCATCATAGACCCCCACATCAAGCGCGAGGCTGGCTACTTCGTGCACGAGGACGCCACGGAGCTGGGCTACTATGTCAAGGATAAGGACGGCAAGGATTATGAAGGTAGCTGGAACATGTCTAGATACAGTGAATAGGTGTATTGTAGGCAAGCTGGTCACCATCATAGACCCCCACATCAAGCGCGAGGCTGGCTACTTCGTGCACGAGGACGCCACGGAGCTGGGCTACTATGTCAAGGATAAGGACGGCAAGGATTATGAAGGTAGCTGGAACATGTCTAGATACAGTGAATAGGTGTATTGTAGGCAAGCTGGTCACCATCATAGACCCCCACATCAAGCGCGAGGCTGGCTACTTCGTGCACGAGGACGCCACGGAGCTGGGCTACTATGTCAAGGATAAGGACGGCAAGGATTATGAAGGTAGCTGGAACATGTCTAGATACAGTGAATAGGTGTATTGTAGGCAAGCTGGTCACCATCATAGACCCCCACATCAAGCGCGAGGCTGGCTACTTCGTGCACGAGGACGCCACGGAGCTGGGCTACTATGTCAAGGATAAGGACGGCAAGGATTATGAAGGTAGCTGGAACATGTCTAGATACAGTGAATAGGTGTATTGTAGGCAAGCTGGTCACCATCATAGACCCCCACATCAAGCGCGAGGCTGGCTACTTCGTGCACGAGGACGCCACGGAGCTGGGCTACTATGTCAAGGATAAGGACGGCAAGGATTATGAAGGTAGCTGGAACATGTCTAGATACAGTGAATAGGTGTATTGTAGGCAAGCTGGTCACCATCATAGACCCCCACATCAAGCGCGAGGCTGGCTACTTCGTGCACGAGGACGCCACGGAGCTGGGCTACTATGTCAAGGATAAGGACGGCAAGGATTATGAAGGTAGCTGGAACATGTCTAGATACAGTGAATAGGTGTATTGTAGGCAAGCTGGTCACCATCATAGACCCCCACATCAAGCGCGAGGCTGGCTACTTCGTGCACGAGGACGCCACGGAGCTGGGCTACTATGTCAAGGATAAGGACGGCAAGGATTATGAAGGTAGCTGGAACATGTCTAGATACAGTGAATAGGTGTATTGTAGGCAAGCTGGTCACCATCATAGACCCCCAAATCAAGCGCGAGGCTGGCTACTTCGTGCACGAGGACGCCACGTAATATATATAATCGTAATGAATCATTAAAACCCTCAATTCTTTCCACCAGGTTGGTGCTGGCCCGGCTCATCATCGTACCTGGACTTCTTCAACCCCGTCGTTAGCAAGTACTATGCAGAGAGGTACCAGTTCGACAACTTCCCTGGCACCAGCAAAGATGTCCACATCTGGAATGACATGAACGAGCCCAGCGTGAGTATTAGAACGATACTTGGTTGAATATCCGGCCAACTATAAGGTCGAATATTGAATATTTGCTCTTTAAAATCCAGTCATTGTCTCAACCCGTTAGCAAACATACTCGGTGGGGTACCACTTTGTGAAGTTTCCCAGTACTGTATATTGATTTTCAACAGTGAAATTATGTGAACGAACCTTACTTGTGTTTCAAATGGTAAGGATAGGCATGGTAAACACAGGCGTGTTTTTAAGCGTTATGGCTGCCTCGTTTTTGCAGGGTTTAATTCCAAGATATAGAGGGCTGGATATAAGGATATCGGGGCCATCTAAATATGTATCCGGCCTGTCGGACATTTGATTGCCTCGTTTCTGATTTAGATTAAAAGAAAAAATTACCAGATATCCAAGTATCTGGCTAACTTCTGGGCCGGGCGTTATGTTGGAAAGACTGCATAGTTCATGGCTTCCTTATTTTTAGCCAATATTATAGCCAACTAGCTGACCCACGCAACTGTCACATTTTTATTTATTTATTATATACTTTATTGTACACCTCATATTTAAAGTAGAGTAAAAATTCGATAACACAAGTGTACAATGGGCGGTCTCTCTTACAGACTATCTTTGGATGGACTAAACGAAAGGAGATAGAGTTTGGGCTGTCAGTGTACAAACGTTCTAATACTAATTATACATAATAATATAAAATACGTAAATACAATACCAGTTAATATACTAATAAATATCAAATATATAATTGAGAAAGGAGCGGAAAAATTTGCCGCTCCTATTGGCCGTAGCGATATCTATGCCTTCCTCGATAACTGGGCTATCCAAAACTTGAATATTTTTTTAATTCGAAACTGAAGTGGTTCCTGAGATACCGCGTTCAATTAAACAACCAAATTCTCAAGATTTATAAAATACTAGCACTTCGCCCGCGACTTCGTTCGCGCGGGTTTAGTTAGTACTGTGTAAATTACGTATTAATAGACTAAGCGTTCGACGACGGCAGTTCGTACAAACTGCAACATTTTTCTAACTTACAGTATTTTTATACCCATATGATGGGACTTTTAAACGAATGGCCCGATTTGAATCATTTAAAAGTGTAATTTACTTGTAACAAACAATAACAACAACAACACAACAATAAGAACAATTTAAATAGATAAGGATTAATATCATGAGACTAAAATCACCATTATTCCATTTTACCCGGGTTTTAATTGAACAAAATTTGAACAAAAAGCGGTAATTTTGACTTAACCATAATAGTTAGATATAAACCTTCGCGGTTTTTTTTAGGTATTGTTATCTTCTATGAAACTATAGTACATCACTTTGCTCTATTGTCAATAGTTTCCGCAGCGTACGCGATATAAGGATATTATGTGGTATTTTTTTCATACCTTGGGTTACATTATCGAAGTTTTCATACAGATCCTTTACTTTTTTGAAAATATTCTATAGCCTATGTTCATCAGGGATAACGAAGAATTGTAATGGTGAAAGAATTTTTCAAAACGATCCAGGAGTTTCGGAGCCTATTCAATTCAAACATACAAATCTTTCCTCTTTATAAAATTAGTATAGAAGTATAGATTTTCTTTTGTATCACAGGTATTCAACGGTCCTGAGATCACAATGCCAAAAGATTGCCGCCACTACAAGCCTCCTCAGGATGGAAATGACGGACTTGCCGCTTTCTGGGAGCACAGGTAAGATCACTTGTTTAATATAGCTGTTTGTTTTATTATAATAGTGTAGATTGCTAAAACAATGTATTTGGTGCGTCAGTTACAAAACCAAGAGTATTAGACGCGTGTTTTGTCTTTGGTCACGTACCTAAATACAATTTGAAACGATAAGTGTTGAAATTTCGCGTAACCCGCATCCTTAATCTTGGTGCGTTTAATTTTAGTCAAAAAAAAAATACGCGTGCAATATATTTCGATAATGTATTTGCAAGTATGGCTGATTGTCGGTGATATGTGTTACATGGAAGTAAATGCGTATGCGCTAACACAAATAATTATTCAATAGCTTTTTGATGATGATTCTAACAGACTTCTGCCCGGTTTCTGAAATTTTATCAAAAATAAACTTTTCTTTCAAACATAACCCAATTTCTCCTGAATCGTGGGTACGTTCACAAATATACAAAGTCACATACGCAAACAGCCAGACCCGGAACAACTATCTGTAGGCCATACAAATATTTGTTCCGTGTGGGAATCGAATCCTCGACACGCAGCGCAGCAGTTAATCGCTCAACCACTGCGCCAACCGTGCCCACAATTTATCATAACACCATTGGTTGGTTAGTGGAGACAGATAAACGACCAACAAAGTACCTCAGAAACTGGCCATAAATTACCCCGTATTCTGGTAAAAATCAATCAACAATCAAAAAGTTACCTTAGGCATTCGACCTACGGTCAAAGATATTTATTTCTCAAAAGAATTACAAATTCAATTGTAGAAAAAACATAAATAGGTTTATAAAAATGTTTTTGCCAGTAAGCGTAGACAAAAAACAAAAGCAAATATACATCTTAAAAGTAACATTACGACAATACTTCGATTAAGTTGAAGTATATACATATCGTTTTTACATAACAAGTACAAAATAAACAGATCAAAAGAAGATAGGTTACACATAATAAACAGCGCACAGTGAAAGTTTTCAGCGATGAGGGTAGGGTGCAATTTAATAGTTGATGCGTATTTGCTAAAGCCTACGACACTGTACAAAACATGAGCGATTTATTAAATTGTTTTCGGAATATTTTTGTTTAAGAACACTATCATTGTCAATCTAAAACTTATTTTAAAACTAACTCTTTGACAGACACGTTCACAATGAATACGGTCTGTGGAACATCCGCGCGACGCACGAGGGCATGCTGCAGCGGTCGGACAACAAGTACAGACCCTTTATCCTGACTCGATCGGCCTTTGCTGGCACTCAGAGGTAAGATCTTATTTTCCTTATAAAACATGGAACTATAGAATATGTAAAACAAACACACAAAAACAAATCGCTTATTTTGACTCAGCGATCATTGTACGAACAGCTGTGTCCATTGCTTAAAGCTCGACCAACGCTTTGGAGAAGCAGCTGGATTAGAGACTTGATTCAGAAAGCAGTAATAAAGAATATGCATGAAAAAATATTTATGATCTAAAAATATCTGTACTAATATAATAATCATCATCTTCCTGCCCTTATCCCATGTCACTTGGGGTCGGCGCAACACGTTTTATTCTTCCATTCTGTTCTATCAGTCGTCACTCTACCACTAACTCCCTTTTCTTTCATATCGCTCCTCACATAATCCATCCATCTTTTCTTCGGCCTTCCTCTCCCTCTCCATCCATCCACATTTATGTTCATAACTCTTCTAGTTATACGCGTTTCATCCCTCCTCTTCACATGACCATACCAAGACAAGCGATTCCCTTTTAACTTTTCCTAATCTATACTAATATAATAATAATAATTTTTATTTCATAACAATACAGATAAATATGTTTTATATAAAGACAATTTGTATAAGCTTTGGTAGTACACAATAAAAATCTAAGTACTGAAATCTGTACACAATATGGAAAACCCTACTTCTCAAACTAGGTAACACCTGTATCTTGAGAGACAGTGATTTAGCTCAGAATGTGATGCTATAAGTACAATAGTAGACTGTGTCGGTCTACCAGAGCAATTAAAGAATAAATCTAAAATTAAGTACCTACATATTTATAAGTGTTGTGTGTGTGTGTTTTTGGGTGTGAATATATAAAGCAGAAGAGTTTTTTTGTTTGTTTGCTTGAACGCGCTAATCTCAGGAACTACTGGTCCGATTTGAAAAATTATTTCAGTGTTAGATAGCCCATTTATCGAGGAAGGCTAGTTAAGTACCTATTTATTTATAAGTGTTGTGTATTATTATACAGAGTTGATACGACAGAGGGGCATTAAATTAAACTACGTATACTATACGTGTTCAGTATTAATTCGCTACGGTACAAAAACAAAAAGCGCCATAAATGAGAAAATATTTTTTTCAAACAAACTAAATATCTTGCAAATCCGAATAAAACGCAACCACCCTTTGTAAAAAAATGACACTGACCTTAGTTACCTAGGCCGCTAGGTAAAAAGCGGCAACGTCGCGCGCGCGCCGGAGCGCGGTGTGCGGTATCTCGTGTGCTCGGTGGGGGCCGGGGCGGGGGGGCGGCCGGCGACTTAGGCCTCCGCTCGCACTGGCTTTTATGTTAGGTAACGTTTCGAAGTTCGCGCACAAAAACAAACACACCAAATTTTAAAATTTTCGATGTGTCCTCCATTCACATTGATGCACAAATTATACCGACGGAGAATATTGTTATTTATTTTTCTAATTAGATCACTGTCCGTCGCTAAGCACTTTAATTTGTGAAATGCTAAAATAATCCTATTTTTTAACTCATTAATTGGATTTACCTCTGAGGCATACACTTCACCCTTAATGTACCCCCACAAAAAGAAATCCATGGGAGCAGAGGCGGCTCGTTCTAAAGAGCGCTGGTGCAGTGCACTCCCACAAAAATGACAATAAATACACAATACATTTTATTTATTTAAGACTATACACACTTACTACGTTACTACTGTGCCTATACATACACTCTTAAAAGCAGTACTAGGAACTTATTATCTACGAAGCACAACATTAAAATATGTTCTCTAACATAATATTTGGAGTCGAGTGGAGCGCCAGCGATTGCGCTCCTTTGAAAAAATGTTTAGTACAATACCTAGCGCTCTATTCAATGAGTGCGAAAGAGAAATATCGACACAGTGCAGCACGTGAGACAGAAGATTTTGTATGAGATATTAGCCGAATCTGGAGCGCCGCTCGTGCGCTGCGTTGCCGCTTTGTTTTGGTGACTGAGTGCAATATGCGTTGTTGCCGATCTTATGTAAATAAACATTGTCGATTCGCGCGCCGGGTATTTTACGACAATTATTACGCAATTTTAATTATAAATATATTAAAAATTAATTAGTGCGTGACATTTGTGTTATAAAATGAACCGATACAGTGTAACTTTTATTAAAAATTGCGAAAAAACTCTCGAAATGCGTCTCGAACTGAAAGCTAAGGGCCCGCCACGGCCAGTAATTGCACTTAGTCAGAAATGTAGTTCGAAAACTAAAAGTTTTACGCGAGTTTTTAAATCTGAACAATATTCCAAAACACCTTGGTTGTGTGGATGTGAGGACAGCAATAAATTATTTTGTTTCCCGTGTCTACTGTTTGGGGTTGGCGCCAGCGGTGGTGGTGAATCTGCGTGGATGGAAACTGGTGTTGAAAATTTAGCGCATCTTTCAATAAAAGTGAAAAAACATTCACAATCTAGATTTCATATGTTGTGTGAGGTGCAATTGGCATCTATTGGCCGACAAGATATTCGTATGGCGTTGGATTCTGCGTATCGGAAATCTATTAGAGAGTTCAATGAACGAGTTGATGAAAATCGATACATTTTACGGCGTTTAATAGATTGCGTGGAATTTTGTGGTGCATTTCAAGTTGCCTTACGAGGACATGATGAATCTACGACATCCTTGAATCCCGTAGATTTATAAATTTATAGAGGTTTGGTTGATTTTGTGTCGGAGATCGATTTGGCTATGAAACAGCACTTATCCAGCAGGTCGGTTTTTAAAGGTACGTCTAAAACCATTCAGAATGATATTCTAGATGCTATTTATGAAGTTTGCAGATCTGAAATACAGATACAAATAAAAAATGCAGAGTTTGTTGCAATTCAGGCAGACGAATCAACTGATTGTTCTACTATCCAGCAGCTTGTATTGATTATAAGATATATACATGAAGTTAAAATATATGAAAGATTATTTGCTGAAAGCATGAAGCTTTTAAATATTGTTTGCACTTTTCCTATGACCTCAGTTGAAAGCGAGCGCTGTTTTTCAACGTTAAATAAAATTAAAACGTTTACGCGCAATACTATGACGCAAGACCGTCTCAATGCGTTGTGTATGATAAGCATAGAGAAACGCTTAATTAATTCCATATCTGATTTTCACAAGAAAGTGATAGATGTCTTCGCTCGCCAAAAAGACCGGCGAATGGATTTTTTATACAAATAAAATGAATGTAAGTTCTAGTTTTTCGTTTTTATTTTTAGTGAACACCCATAAAAAAATATCACGAGCCGCCTCTGCATGGGAGTGAGGTCCGGAGATACTAATACTAAATAATAATAATCCCAAGTTACGTGTCTTATCACCATAAAAAACAGTCAATCACAAAAAAAGAACACTAATACTAAATAATAACAATCCCAAGTTACGTGTCCTCTCACAATAAAAGAAAGAAATACTGTCTTAAACTTATTTATATATAACAAAATAAAATCACAATTGTTTGCGCGCGAATTCCACAAACCGTACGTTCCGAAAAGACAGCGTCGGCGCACTGAATAGAGGCCTCACTTACCGATCGCAAAAAACAAGGATGCAACAAACTGACCTATTTCTGTTTCTTTCAAATGCGCTACGTTTGTCGCTTTCGTAGTGAAAGTGCAAGTGTGTGTGTATTGATTGCTTCCTTGTTTGCATTGCCAATTTTTAGTGAATGTCCTTCGACATGCGTCAGAGCGGCAACAACGCATCGTAGATTCATCGTTGTAAAGTGCATGACCTATGCTTAGTCGATAATCAGCTGTTAGAAAAGATACATCGTGTTCAAACCGTGCAAAAACTTTAAAAATCATTTTCGACTAAACTACCGCTCCTAATTAATTTATTTTTGGTACAGAGCTTGAAAATGGTACCTAGTATAGGCAGTTTAAAGGAAAGCCCCTCTGTCGTATCAACGTTGTATGTGTGTGTGATGGTGTGTGGGTGTGAATATATAAAGCTGAAGAGTTTTTTTGTTTGTTTGCTTGAACGCGCTAATCTCAGGAACTATTGGTCCGATTTGAAAAATTCTTTCAGTGTTCGATAGCCCATTTATCGAGGAAGGCTAGTTAAGTACCTATTTATTTATAAGTGTTGTGTATATATGTGTGTGTGATGGTGTGTGCGTGTGTGTGATGGTGTGAATGTTTAAAGCTGAAGAGTTTTTTTGTTTGTTTGCTTGAACGCGCTAATCTCAGGAACTACTGGTCCGATTTGTAAAATTCTTTCAGTGTTAGATAACCCATTTATCGAGGAAAGCTATAGGCTATATATCATCACGCTAAGAGCAATATGAGCTGAGCAGACGAAGTTGCGCGGGTCAACTAGTACAAAAATATAATACTAACAGTGAAAATAGTATCAAAATTGCTCGAAAAACATTATTTATTTTAAACAAATATATCGCTCACTCTCGCGAAAACACTGTTTTCAGCTGTATAGGCGTCATGGACTAACAAGTTTATATCGGAATTCTCTTTCTAATTGTAAATCTTTGACGCCTTACAACTTCATCGCTGATGAAGATATTTAAAAAATAATTTCATCATTATTTCACTGGAGCTTATAAGTATTTCATTTTGAAAATAAGAAAATCGCATACATATTCTCTATTCTGGAAACAGCTCGTATTTTTGGAGGTTTCTCTCTGAACCCCATCTGCCGCCGGTAGCTTGGACCCATTCACACACTTTCAGTGCACATTCATTGGGATAGGCTTTCCATTACTCGGAATTAATTCAGTATCAGTCTTAAACAAACAGCACAAACAAACAGGTACGCCGCAGTATGGACAGGAGATAACGCAGCCGAATGGGGCTTCCTTGCCGTCTCAGTACCGATGTGTATCTCAATGGCAGCGGCTGGTATCAGCTTCTGCGGCTCCGACGTCGGTGGATTCTTCAAGTACCCTGAGGCCGAACTCATGACGAGGTGGTACCAGGTATGTCATTGTCAGAATACAAGCTTAAGTCGAATGTAAAATATCGTGTAACGAGCACGGAGCGTCGGTCGAGAGTCTTCCGAGGGCAGAAGGGATGCCACCGATGTCGCGACTCGCGAATCGTCGCAACAGTTTCACTCAGTCGTCGATTGGACTGCACAGTTGCTCGTCGCGTTCCAGAGATGACTTTAGTAGGCACACATTTGCACAGGCCCTAAATAGCGGTATAGCTGCTATAAGACGTCTGTTCAAAAACCAGCCAACTGCAAGAGGATTTGCGCATAAAGGGTTCCGTACCATCGTATTTTTTATTTGTTGTTATAGCGGCAATAGAAATACACAATATGTGAAAATTTCAACTGTCTACCTATTACGGCTCTTGAGATACAGGCCTCTGACAGACGGACGGACGGACGGACGGACAGTGGAGGCTTAATAATAGAGTACCTTTGGGTACGGAACCCCTAAAAAGGGTTATGATAACTAGATTACAGACGGGGTACTATACGGTCGCTTGTGTCGGCATTACGTTGACGCTGATTTATCTTACATACATACAAATAAGAACGACATGACAGGGGGAACAGAGATGAAGCGGGGAAGCTGCGCTGCGAAATCGAAGTATCAATGCAGCGCAGAGTTTATTCCCTATAAAAAGTGGCACGCTACGTCGGAAAGCGACGTTGAAGAGCGGTGCATTTCATTGCGTCACCGCATTAGTTCGTGGGTTACCGTGTTCCTTTCCGTCGAAATCATAGCGTTGCGACGACGGTACCAACCAGCAGTCATAACCGTATCCCATATGGCATTGCTCTTGCCCTGTGTTTAATTGTAGCATTGTATGTGTTGTATATGTGCGTGTTCCACTTGGTGTCGGCGGGTGCCGTATGGTGCCGTAAAAGAATAATACCATCCCATCACTTCCTGTGGGTGTCGTAGAGGCGACTAAGGGACTCACCAATGGGCAGTAGCGTTCTCTGTAAAACTCAACACCATACACTGCGATTGCCAACCCGCCTGCCAAACATGGCAATTATGGTAAACCCCCCTTAGCGGGAGGCCTATGTCCAGTAGTGGACGTCTTTCGACTGTATGTATGTATGTAAATCGGGCTGGTTTCCGCAACTCCACGACTAAGCGCGTATTTTGCGTGCAGGTGGGACAAATGCGTCATTCGATCCACCCCAGCTCCCCAAGGAAGGCCAGCAACGCCTTGGTGTTACCAACTATCTCGCAGAGGGTACCGGGTTTCCGAAGTACTTTGCCCTGTAATCATCAGCGACTACCGGGCAGCTTAGAAGCAGGTGTGCTGCTTCTAAGCTGTCTCATTCTCCTCCATGCAGGCTCTGCATAGCGGGTCTTTCGGCTGTTACGATGATGATGATTGTATATGTTTGTGCTGATACTAACGGTTTTTCTTCCACCAGGCTGGTGCGTTCCAGCCGTTCTTCCGCGCGCACTCGCACATCGAGACCAAGCGCCGCGAGCCCTGGCTGTACGAACCTTCCACTACTGCTCTCATCAGGGACGCCAACAGACGCAGATATGCTCTCATCGACTTCTGGTAATTATCATGGTATAAACGTACATTATCCACGGTGGCACCGCAGCGCTACGCTGTTTACCGCGGTGAAGGCGCGGCGCTGCTACGTCAATGACGAGGATTGTCGTTTGGGGGGGGGGGAACCCGCTGAGGTTTGAGGTTGAGGGTAGGTTTTTAACAAAGTGAACACTAAAAAACACAAAACATTTTATTTTGTTTAACACAATCATGTCTCCTTGGATAACTGATCGTAATCATAAATTCCTCAATGAGAATAGCGAGGTGGGCGTCGCCGTAGCATCGAAATCCGTTGTGTAGTTTTAAAGATCTAAGTATAACATAGGGACAAACAGACAGCGGAGGCGACTTTGTTTTATACTATGTAGTGATATTAATTAATAGAATGTTTTCGATACTGAAAGTATGGCATAACTTCAATTAAATCGATGACTTTCTCAGGTACACCCTATTCTACGAGCACTCCATCGACGGTCTGCCTGTGATGAGGCCTCTGTTCCAAGAGTTCCCTGCTGAAGAAGACACATACGCTATTGATGATGAGTACATGCTCGGTAAGTTATATTCCTAGTATTCGACCCCGGTTTCGCTCGCTTTAAAGTGGCCTATTACCGTCTCTAGGGTTGAAAATCGTATCGGCAATTTAGACGTGAAAGTGTAATTTGTAAGATAAGTCGTCAAGACAAAAAGAGATGTGTAAATAGAGCAATGTAGTGAAAATAAATATTTGGAGATAGATCGAATTTTTGAAGTGAAAACTTCTTTAGCGGCGTTGTGCACTTTTTTGTGATGGGTAAAAAAATTAAATAACTCGCGTCAGGACACGTGACCCTGATCGAAAATTCGTAAGACGGTCACGTGACCTGCAAACTTCTTTAGCGGCGTTGTGCATTTTTTTTGATGGGTAAAAAATGATAAACTCGCGTCAGGACACATGACATGATCGAAAATTAAATTATTTAAAATTTTCTTAACTTGTTAGACGTAGGTACTCAACCTATCTTTTCGGTGAAAACAGCCGTTATGCTGGTAAAAAAAAAACTATTGATTTGTATACACGCACAAAACGTTTTGGTAACACATTTATAGCGCGTACAGCTAAGGAGAAGAATTCCCTGCCGGAGTCTGTGTTTCCTGATAGCTACAACCTGGGAGTCTTTAAGTCAAGAGTGAATAGGTTACTTCTAGGCAAGCGTGCTCCATCTTGGACCAAATCATCGCTTACCATCAGGTGAGGTGGTAGTCAAACGCGTGCCTATCAATTAGTAAAAAAAACTCAATCCAAACACCGATCTTCACTTATTAGATATGTTTCCTTATATCCACTTTTTCTTCTTCAGGTAAAGCTCTCTTAGTCCGTCCCGTGGTGGAGCCAGGAGTATCTTCCGTGAAGGTATACCTACCCGGCGCCGCGTCCCGTACTCTGTGGTACGACGTGGACACATACCACGCGCATCATGCCAACGGGTACCTTACCTACGACGTCACTCTGGCTAAGGTATGTGTAACATTACGTGAAGGTATACCTACCGTACTCTGTGGTACGACGTGGACACATACCACGCGCATCATGCCAACGGGTACCTTACCTACGACGTCACTCTGGCTAAGGTATGTGTAACATTACGTGAAGGTATACCTACCGTACTCTGTGGTACGACGTGGACACATACCACGCGCATCATGCCAACGGGTACCTTACCTACGACGTCACTCTGGCTAAGGTATGTGTAACATTACGTGAAGGTATACCTACCGTACTCTGTGGTACGACGTGGACACATACCACGCGCATCATGCCAACGGGTACCTTACCTACGACGTCACTCTGGCTAAGGTATGTGTAACATTACGTGAAGGTATACCTACCGTACTCTGTGGTACGACGTGGACACATACCACGCGCATCATGCCAACGGGTACCTTACCTACGACGTCACTCTGGCTAAGGTATGTGTAACATTACGTGAAGGTATACCTACCGTACTCTGTGGTACGACGTGGACACATACCACGCGCATCATGCCAACGGGTACCTTACCTACGACGTCACTCTGGCTAAGGTATGTGTAACATTACGTGAAGGTATACCTACCGTACTCTGTGGTACGACGTGGACACATACCACGCGCATCATGCCAACGGGTACCTTACCTACGACGTCACTCTGGCTAAGGTATGTGTAACATTACGTGAAGGTATACCTACCGTACTCTGTGGTACGACGTGGACACATACCACGCGCATCATGCCAACGGGTACCTTACCTACGACGTCACTCTGGCTAAGGTATGTGTAACATTACGTGAAGGTATACCTACCGTACTCTGTGGTACGACGTGGACACATATCACGCGCATCATGCCAACGGGTACCTTACCTACGACGTCACTCTGGCTAAGGTATGTGTAACATTACGTGAAGGTATACCTACCGTACTCTGTGGTACGACGTGGACACATATCACGCGCATCATGCCAACGGGTACCTTACCTACGACGTCACTCTGGCTAAGGTATGTGTAACATTACGTGAAGGTATACCTACCGTACTCTGTGGTACGACGTGGACACATATCACGCGCATCATGCCAACGGGTACCTTACCTACGACGTCACTCTGGCTAAGGTATGTGTAACATTACGTGAAGGTATACCTACCGTACTCTGTGGTACGACGTGGACACATACTGCGGGCAGTCGGCATGATTATTTCGGACATCTTCTACAAACATCGTCATATTTCAGCCAATTCACACAAAACGTTAATTAACTCTACACCTAAATCTTCCTCTTGAATCACGCCGTCTATTGGTGAAAACAGTATGAAAATCCGTTCAGTACTTTTTGAGTTTATTGAGAACATACATACATTGTCTTAGTCTGTCACTGTACTTGATAAAAAAAAAATACGCGACGTCGGCTGGGGAGACTTTGTATTATAATATGTAACTAGTTGACCCGCGCAACTTCGTCTGCTCCTGCTCCGCTCCTATTGATCTTAGCGTGATGATATATAGCCTATAGCCTTCCTCGATAAATGGGCTATCTGACACTGAAATAATTTTTCAAATCGGACCAGTAGTTCCTGAGATTAGCGCGTTCAAGCAAACAAACAAACTCTTCAGCTTTAAGTGAACTGTACCTATGTTCTTATGAGAAATAAAGATTTTTTTGACCATTAGCTCGTTTGCTCCAGATCCCCGTGTTCCAGCGCGGCGGCACCGTCGTCCCGCGCAAGGAGCGCGTGCGCCGCTCGTCCGCTCTCATGGCTGACGACCCTTACACGCTGGTGGTGGCGCTGGATACTAATGTGAGTTGTGACAACATATGATTATATTTATTTGCTAAAACATGTGTCTTACATACAAGACATGCATGTTAGATGGTAACAACATTAATTCAAATGTTTCACACGCTTTGCAGCCTAAACGGCTTGATGGATTTTAGCTTCAAAGGTGTCGTTAGAATCGTATTAATTGTGAGTGTGACATTGGATATATAAAAATAAAAATGGCCAATTTTAGGCGCCATATTATGCCTTCAATAAATTTTTAATTTTCTAAACCTATCGAGTGGGGTATCAAGATAAAGGGCTCGTGGAGAATTATCATGTCAACAGTCAAAGTAATAATAATATTAAAAGATTGATTTGAAGATAGATTATAATTAAACGTAATAATTGTTAAAAAATTGGAATAATATTCAAATTGCCGTATGGTGTCAGCCGGTGCCGTAAAAGAATAATACCATCCCATCATTTCCCATGGGTGTCGTAAGAGGCGACTAAGAATGGGCAGCAGCGTTCTCTGTAACACTCAACACCATGTACTGCGATCGCCAACCCGCCGCACAAGCGTGCCGATTATGAGTAGTTGACGTCATTCGGCTGAAATGAGATGATAAGATCTCACTATATTTGGCTTAGTTAATTGGATGCGTATTTTTAAGCTATTCAATGCCGTGAAAATTAACTTTGCGAATAGAATCCAAATATTTTAATGTCAATATGTATGGAGAGATTCTTGTCTTTGATTATTTATTTCGATTTCTGTCTCCTCAGGGCACGGCTCAAGGCTCGCTGTACATCGACGACGGCGAGACGTACGAGTACTTGAACAACAAACACATCTACGCGAAGCTCACGTTTGAGCCTAACATCATGACTTATTCGTGAGTATATCTATCATAAGCTTCTTCTTTAACTCTGGGAACTAAAGGAAAGAGCTATTTTTTTTCAAATTTGTTTTAAAATTTCTAAGTAAAGCTTCGTATAGGGAGCGTGCAGAAACTATAGGTGGCAGCACAGAAATGTCACTGTCAAGTATGTTTCAAGTATAAAATTAGAAATAACTACGCTAGATGGCACAGTCTTCTTCGCGCACGTTCCCCTAAACTGAGCGTGCAGGAACCACAGGTGGCAGCACAGAAGCGTTAATGTCAAGTATTCTGACCCTTGAAACTTCTATTATGCGACACAAGATGGCGTAATCTACGCCGTGCACGGTCCCTATTTAAACCGTACCTGATTTTTTAAATCCAATGATGCTGTTGTAGATTTCCGGGCCTGATGTTGATTCAATGATGACTGCAGTATTGATTTCTGAAAAAAAAAATTGTTTTTTTTTTTAATGGTTTTTGTTAAAAATGAGCTCTTACCTTTAGTTTGCCTTGAATTTGATCCTTATTAGCTACACTTTCGGATGGTGTAATAATACAGGGTGTTTTGTTTTTCAAAATCATCAGGTTCGATTCGTGGGAAGGAAAAACGATAATTCAAAAATCCATTGATACAGTTTTATTTTTCATCAAAACCGTGCTCGAGTTTCCTTTCAGTATTTCGATATTCCTCATAGTTTCCGATTTGGCCCTGAAGGCACACTTAAAAATTCACCCTGTGTACATTTTTTAACCAATTAACTTTTCTCCACAGTTTCATTGACGAAAACGCTCACTACCCGACTCGGTCATGGGTAGAACGCATAGTAATCGCTGGCATCACATCCGCCCCTAAGACCGCCAAGCTCTCCCAAGGGGGTAAGCAGACTGCCTTACAGATGACCCTGCACAAGGGTAACGACGTCCTGGTGGTCCGGAAGCCAGCTGCAAGCATGGCGCAGCCCTGGAAGATCACTTTTAGTTATTAGAACCTAGAGGCTAAGGGAAGTTGAGATAGTCGAATGTAACTTGAGTTTTAAGTTGCTGATTCTAAGAAGGAATAGAACGTCTTGAGTGGCGTTTGAGTATCGGGTTTTGTAGGTAGTTAATAGTGAGTTGCCTTTTGTGAGTTTCACTTACCAAGTTGCCAAAGGACTAGACAGGGCAAATTATAGCTTAAAAAAATGTGAAAAATCCATGTTACGAATTCATAAAAATCATCTAAATTAGTTCCAAAGTTCGCCGTCCGTTAGAGGCGGCGTAGTAGCGCATCACGACATGACGTCATGTCGTTTTCGTCACGGCGTACGATTTGCTTTTACTGCTAAGGCGCGCCAATAGATATTTCACATAAAAATGTCTTGAATTTAGGGCTTATTGTGAGCCCGTTTAATGTAATATTATGAACATAATTAAATTTATTTATAAAATTATTCCAACTATAGGATTACTTTACAATACTGATGAGCAGACTTTTTACCCGACTGCGTAAGAAGGAGGGTTTTATAATTTTTTTCTTTGGAGAAATTTCATTTAGCTAATCAGTAAATAAACTGATCATATGATTAGATTTTTTGGCCGAACTTGATTCTTGATAAGTATTCTCACTATTACTACTTATAAAATATTGTGTTATAGTTTACCTGTATTCAAAACACTGGATTAAGATATCAAATGACAACTATAGAATTGTTCTTTTCTATACCAAAACATCAACGATATAATGATGTCAGTGAAAAGATATGTTTTGTTTAATGAAGAAACTTAATGAACTCTCTTATTACGAGATATTTCATTAAAAAATCCAATGGATTTATAACGCAGGCAAGTTATAACCTTTCGTAACACATTCGTTTCGGCATTGTTCCAGAGATTGGTATGTACCATCTGTGATTGATTTTTGTATATTGCAACACTGTAGGGCTATCGTATACAGACTGCAGTCAAGCGTCGCATCGTTTGCTCTATCAACTCTTGCGCGCCAAACATACACATATTTAATTTCAACCTTAGCTGCAGTGTGTCTCCTATAGCTCTAAGAAAAGATTATGTGAATAACAGTGTCAAACCGAATACAACTCTATTAATTATAAAGCGGTAAGGACAAGATTTCAGTGTATTGTTACTCAGTGATCAGTCATTTTGGTTGTGTTACACAAACGGTATGATTGAGGACCTGTTATATAAAGTTAGGCTAGGATATGCAATATTTACCAGATAAATGATTTTTTATAATAATCTGTCGGATAATTTGAACTGGAACTTATCCGCAGTTTATAAAGAACTTCAAAGAATATATATTCGTTTGTGTAATATCAACTCTTCTATAGTTGTAATAATTACTACACTTAGCGTATTTTCATCGCTCTGTAAGATTGTATGTACCTAATTGTGTTTTTATTAATTGATAATTACTTTTGTATTAAGTACTGCGTTCAGAATACTTTCTAGTATTCGCACGGTTGTTTATATTTTTAACAATAAAAAAATGATTTGGTACTCGAAAAAAAATAAGCTTTTTTATTTCTAGAACAAAAAGGTCATTTTTTTTTAAATAATCTTATGACAAGTATGTATTATATTCCATCTAGTAGATGTTAGAAATCAAATTATGTCATAATATAGTTGAATTGTGGTATAATACCATATCTCACGGCCGTAAATATGACATGGTTGAGTTTTAGAACAAGTTCGGCTTTGTAGAGCGTTGTCTCTCTCATTCTTACCTGTGTTGCTATCTTTTTCTAAGACCCGATGTGTCATATTAACGCCCGAAGACTTCACTTGTGTTTACGTAACGGGTAAGAGGTAAAGAGGAATTTTATCGTATGTATGTGATAATAAAAGAAGTTTTAATAATTTACTGACTTTTATTTTCTTGATGAATAGGCAGTTGAGTTGTTGTTGTTGTTGTTGGTTGTTGTTGTTGGTAGGTGTTGTTGTTGTTTTAATATAGAATCCGGATATCGTGTGCCTCGGAAGCACGGTAAGCCGATAAGGCGTAGAAAGATTCCCTTTACAAGAAAATGTAGATTGTGTTCATTGCAATCCACGGACACGCTACGCGTCAATTGACGTCATTAGTAAACGCGTGGCTTGCTCGAAGCTCAACGCTGCCAACACCATGCACGCTGTGCATGCGGTACACTCTATACACGAATATTAACCCACGACGTTGTACAACTGTATGACAGCACAGTTTTGAGATACGCCTTGTGCCACGAAGGCGTGTGTACTGCAATGGAAACGTAGACCCACGCACAGTGTTTTATGAACCCCGATTACGTGGCCACGTAGCCAAACAAATGAATCCACGCAGCTATAAAAAACTTTTTTACAAAAAAAATAAAACCGACTTCCAAAAACAAACCAAAGGATAAAATAAAATAGTCAATGTTTTTGATATTTTTTTGTTTTTGACACCGACTTCCGAAATTAAAGTTATTTTATACTTTGTAGTGTTTTGTTTTTGAAGTCGGTTTTATTTTTTGTAAAAACGTTTTTTATTTTTCATTTTTAGTGGTACCTGCGTATCACTAAAAAGCTGAAACCACAAACAGCGACTGGCGTGATGTTATGTTATGAATTGGTGTAAACAATCAACAGACATGCCATTTCAGAAATCCCGATCCATTTGCTATCATTGATTGAAGAGTTCCGTTGCTTATCTCCGAAGTTCTTTATCAGATCATTACCAAATTAAAATGTAACCAGTCTGGGAAAATACTTTTCCAAACAAAAAAGAATCATCCAAGTCGGTTAAAAATTGGCAAAAATATCGCTGAACAAACATTTTTCATGGGATCCTATCATCAGATCCTGACTTATACCTTCCATCATCAGCTTAGCACCATGAGAAGCTCGACACCAGTCATGCCAATAGTTACTGGGTTGTGGAGGGCAGGAGGGTCTAAAAAGGCCACTTTAGGAGAATCATTATATTAATCACACAACAATCTATCAATTAATTTAATTTTCACCTTTATCGCTAACGCATTAGGTTCAAGGTTGATTGGGAAAGTTTGACAGTGACGGGTAGCGTGATCTGCTTTCTGATTTTATTATAGTGGCCTATTTAGACTCGCAGACAGGCAGAACACTCGCAGTGTCAGAGTTTCTAAACCGCCTCAAGGGCCTCTGACATGGTTTATTTGACGACCGCCATTTGTCGGCCGGGACCACCGGCTTATACGTGCCTTCCGAAGCACGGAATCATCTTTTTATCAGACAATCAGGTGATTCAAGCCTGCAATGTCCTAACGAAACTGGAAACAACTTTACAAAGTATACTTCCCGTGGGAATCGAACCCACGACCACCCATTTTATAAAAGAAACCACAAAATACTGCTGTTCAACAAACAATATATTTTCATCTCTTATACATATACACTACTTCGAGAACTAACACAATATCAGGCACCGAAATACACAACAACTTATATTACGCTTTCGCACATTGCTGCGATAGCGAACCGAATCAAAAGCGAATAGCGAAACTAGAAAGTGTTCACTGGTAAACAAAGGATCTGCTCAGACAAAGCAAATACTTAAGCAATTACTCACTGATAAAACGATCTTAACCCCATTCCTAAATTTAGAATTTGAATTATAGTATTTATCAAACTTGACCCTGAAGTCCTCCCAGTTCTTATCTTCAAATACTCAATTCAGCAACCGCCCCTGATTCGCAACTTTTCTAGCATCTAATTAAAAATAATGATTCCCAGTAGCGTGTGTTTGGGTATCAACACATATTTTCACTAAATCGAAACTTGATAGCAAAATAATATACTCGATTATATTTGCGCTGACATTAAAAAAGCTTTTGACAAAAATTTCACATTCAGTTTTTGACTCGGTTCGCTTCAGCTACAATGTGCGAAATCATTTAGAGCCACGCAGCATTTATTTACGATTGATATATTAGGTCATTTGTAAAAAAACAGGCAACGTTATATCAAAACACTAATCTCAGACTAAACATCAATGAATTATTCTATTCTTATAACCAGAGGTAAAGACGGCGGCACGCCTGGGATGGCTTTTTATGGTAGACGCCATATAAACTTGCAACAGTACCTTTCCCTAATATCCCTTCGTAGATACCCGAACAATAAATTATGAACCGTTTTTCATTACTAGAGAACGTAAAGGATTGCGATAGAAGTCAATCCAGGACAGCTTTATGTCTTTATTTCTGTTCTTGATATTAAGAAAGTCTATTTCTGTGTTGAAATTAGTATCTAAGCCAAATAAAGCGGGAGAGGGCGCTGGCTCCTGACATACAGGTACACCTAGTTTAGGAGTCAGAGGCTTCAAACAAGCTTTTTGTAACTTATTATGTCAATAAAGAAATATTATTATTTCGTTTATTTATTCTTATTTACATACAAATTATATTTTTAAATATATCTTTAAAAAACCATAAAAAATACATTTAAAAATATAAAAAAGTAGTAGTCCGCCGGTGTCGGGAGCAGGGTCCAAGCTACCGGTGGTTAGGGCTCCAGAGAAAGGAACCTCCTCACAATACGAGCCGTATCGAGGAGTACTGCCTTCTGTATCAGGCCCTTTACCCAACCGCGTAACGCCAGCTTCGACAGATGTTCGTCGAAGCTTTTGGCCATCAGGCCATTGGCCGTAATGACTATCGGCACAATGACAGCTTATTATTATTATATTACAGAATGAATGATTTGCACATTTATTTGGCGCCTACCATAGTGAATTGGCGTGCCCAACAAACAAACAATGAAAAGAATGGGGGAAAGGCTTCCCCTTTGATTAGGACCCTAGGGACACTTTAGGCTGAAAAAACAACCATATATAAACGACACTGCAATGCAGACATTTTTAAACAACGAGTAAGTACAAAATCAATCAAATATGTAGTTAAAAAGTAAAAACTACAATATTTTTTAAATTTATGTAGATTTAAAATAATCAACTCAACAAAACTATAAAAACACCACTTGACATGATAACTAACTTATACAAATAATCAGTGCAAAATATACAGAACTTTGAGAAGAGTGACCTAAATAAGGCAATCAATGCTCAACCAAAATACGTTGTGACCCAACTGAAAATAATTATTATTTTTATAACGATCAACATTATTACTTATAATCAGCTTTAAATAAAGAAGAATAAGACAAACCCACTTATAGTAAAGGCAAGGTGTACCGCAAGCTACACGCTATTTACTAACGTTACAAATAGGCCCGTATAGACCGAAGCTAACTCACACGTTCGGCTATCTTCGGGGACAGTCATGTGCGAGCCATTAAAAAAGCCGCGTATCTTGTGTGGTGAACGCGACTAAGCAAACGTTCGGACCGCCTTATCTTTATTATTGAGTTAGCCTTTTCATGATCAGTACAAATAATTACCTATTTATTTTATGAACACCAACAGATCAACTTGGATATTATCTATAATGAAATCAACTATGATTCTATAAAATCAGTTCAACTGTTTATTATAATGTATTCATGTAACTCAACAACGGGTAAAATAAAAATTGTTTTATTCAGTTAGTCAGTTACAGGGGCGTAGCTACCGCAGTACCAATGATACGGGGCCCCCGGACTACAAGGGCCCCGACCTGTGGACGTGAAGCTATAGATTTAGTTCCGCCGTCTCCTTCGTGGCCTGCAAAGTCAGTTCCGTCCGAGGGCCTAGTGCAAGTTTTTTAACGTTATGTCAAATTGTAAGGGAAAAAAAGGGTTTCCGTAATTGTCACCAGCCGGCGCTTATTCAGCTTCAATACAAATTGATGTTTACGCTTATGCAATCGAAAACGTTAGTAAAATCGCACTAAGGTCACTGAGTTTGTAGGACCTATTTTGTGAAAATAGTCCCCTAAAAATGTTTGATAGAGGGCCACGGTGTGCTAGCTACGCCACTGCTCAGTTAGTTATTAAAACATTATTAGACACGTATTTTATGCTTTTTCAAATAACATTGAAGTCACTAACTCCTGAATTAGAGGTTATCGACGTCAAGATTAAGTAAGAAATATTCCAATAGGTGACGTCACGCGTCGAAACACTGTATCGTCTTCATTTTTGGTGTACGTGATAAAAAAGAAAGATAAAAATAGGTGTCCAATATATTTTGTATTCTAACTGAAGGACTAAATAGTTTTTTTAGTAATCGACCCTATTAACTTAACAGATTAAAGAGCACATTCCTTGCAAAGACATCGTTAGAGCTCAAAAAATGTCGGTGTTAATCATTTCTAATTGTAGCGTTTGAAATTAGACTAAATAACGGAAAGCGCAGCTTTCCTTACTTCACAATAAACACGGTGAAAATATAATAATGTATACCTATATAGCACATATTTCTTTCATAATCGTAACCAACTATATCGTGTTAAGGCCTGTTCAAAAATAACCGGCATTCGCTAGAGCGGTAACGATAAAGAGGTTCGAGATTTTTTCCATGGGAGCTGGCCTAGCCTCTCCATCGCCATTTTTTTTTTTTTTTAAAGTTGCTACGCATATATGGGTAGAGAATACTTATATAAACAAAAATGTTAGCAACATGGTGCCCTAAAGTGTCACGTTGCCGAGATATTTGAAGGAAAAGTGACCTATTATTGTTGCTTCAGAAGACACGTATAATAAACCATGTCAGAGGCCCTTGAGGCGGTGAAGAAACTCCTGCACTAGGGTGTGTGGGGTCGCTAGACCTTACTGCCCACACAATACGAGACTCCTGCCAGGGTTGCGAAATTGTTCGACAGCCACCAAAGTTCACCTAACTTCTAAGAATTAATGACAACACGATTTGACAGTTACTGTCAAATTGTGTTGTCATTTTCTTAGTTCGGGTTTTGGGACTAATCGTAAGTCCGTAGGTGATACGGAGTAGAATACGCCCGCAACTAAGCCCGAAACTTCGGACTTCGGGCTTAGAGAGTAGCCCCCCTAAAACACAAAGGGCAATTGGAGGAACACGGATGGGTCAGTAAGAATTTAACACTCCCTTCCGCTCCACATTTGCAAAAACCATAACAGTAGCCACATCAGCTTAGGTTTGTACAGTAGGATTACCACATGCTCGGCTTTCGCTGCCGCTCTGGTTAGCGAATACCGCGTAAGTCAGATCAGGCATTTAAATATAGTAAACTATCAATAAAGTAGACTAGCTTGTAACTCGGTACTCCCGGGCACCGTATAAATACCCCAACACGTAAATGCTTAACAAAAACTTACTATACAAAAGCCATAAGTTTAATAATAACTACTTAATATTTAGTTGTTTTATTTCCTGTTGTAGTGATAGCGCTGATAAGTTTTAAAGCAGACCAATGAGATGTGACATTGAATAATATACTCTTTTTTAATGTTTTTAAAGTGTAAATCAGCTTGTGTGACTGCACGGCTGAGAAATAGGTTGACTTTTATGCAATTTTGCACTTTATGCCACTAATTATAACGTTTATTATTAAATGTCATAAATTTTGAGGCTTATTTTTAGTACCTATAGCTTATCTAGCGGTCTAGTTGTTTTTATAAAATAATAATTTTGTGTCATATTGCGTGTTTTGGAAGACTTCTTATTTATGTAAATAATCAATATAGCTTTTTGTACAAATTGTTAGGCATTATATTCTAAAGATTCACATTTTAGACCCACATTAAAATCATTTAGACTCAAACCATTACTCTTAATACGTATGTTCCAAAAAACTTTTGACTGCAGCGACTTCACTACAACAGGCCACAAAATAGGCAAGATTAAATGTTACTTAAAGAATATTCTACTCGGTGTATCTTCATTGGGGAACTCTATGAAGGGGTGAGTCAGTTTATGTTCTAGCATCTCACTTTCACTCGGGAACTTGTCCCCACATATGTCACAAGCCACTTCACTACACTCCGAACGCGACCTACTCCGCGACTTCTCTTTTTTCTTCTTCTCTTTAACCTGCCACTCCTTCTTCTTCAAAGTCTCTTTAATCTTCTCCTGTTTAGCAGACGACTGCGCTTCTTGCACTACCGGCTTCCCAGTAAGCAAAAACTCTTTCATATTAACGTGTTTAGGCGATAATTTGTGTTGTTTTAGTCGATTTTCCGAACTGCATTGGTATTCGCAGATGAAGCAGACGTATTTCATGTCACCCGTGTGGATATCGGCGTGAGCTTTTCGCTTTTCGGGCGTAGCAAAACGGAAATCGCAGAACTTGCAAGGGTATTTTCTGTCTGGGGAGTGGTACCGCATATGGGAGAGTAAGGCATTCATATCCTTGCAGATTTTCCGACATTCTAGACACATGACCCCTTGTTCCACAGGCTCAGCCTCCTCTACGCTTTCCGTACTGTGGTGTATACGTCTATGAGACGTGAGACCCTTCTGACTGATAAAAACTCTTCGACAATCGGTACACTGAAACTGCATTTCTGCTTTTACATCCGGACTATGCTTTTCAATTTGATGCATGGCTAGCTTATCTGCCTCATGGAACTGTAGCCCACACTCCTCACATTTCCAAGCTTTGACTAACTTTGAGAAGGCTTCAAGAACATCTAAGACGGACTGGCCTTCGACTTCCGGATGGGAAGTCTTCGTGTGGTTTCCGAAGTCGATGATTTTTGAAAACGTTTGCTTACATCTCGGACATTTGTACGGTTCTTTATGATCATCCATTACGTGGCACTTGAGGTCTGATAGCTCCATGTAACTTTTAGGACACATGAAGCATTTGAGTTTTTGCTTTCCTAAGACTACTTCTGATATAACTTTGTACTCCATTAACTGGACTTTTTGATGGACCTGTAGATGTTTGAAGAGTTCTTTCCGCGTGTGGTAGTCTGTTGGACAGAATTTACAAGGGAATCTCTTTCTGTGTAGCCTTTTGCGATGGAGAGCCAATTCTTCTTTGTCTTTGAACTGTTTGTTGCAAGAAACACAAGGGTACGTGTTTGTGTCAAAGAACAAATTATGGGATCTTAAGCAGGTCTCCATTCGACTTCTTCTTTGATAAGATTGGCCGCAAGTACATTCATAGCCCTCCTTTTTAACTTTTTCTTCCCTCTTAAAAGCTTGACTCTCCAGATCAGCTTTTAACTTCTTATTTCTATTCTCTTTCTTAGTTATCTGACTTCTAATATGCCCTTGAGCACGTTTCTCTATAGAATCATGGACAGCTAAATGTCTTTTCATATAGTTTTTGTGTCTGTAAGTTTTGGGGCATTTCGGGCAGGTATATAGGGTCTCTCCAACTTCTTTTTTCTTCCCCTTAGCTTTGAGGAGGCCGTACGCTTCTTGTTCGAGGGATAGCACGTTTCCCGTGATGGAATTCAGTTGGAAAGACTCTTCTTCGTAATCCATATAACTATCTCCGTTATCATAGGTAGTTGGTAGAATTTCTTCTGGGTTCTCTATCTTCGAGAATGCCATACTAGTTTGGGACATGGGAAGTATTTCCATGACTAAAGTTTTAGTGGTCTTAGATTCGATGAGACCGTCGTGAGGGTTGGTAATTGTGGATGTAGTGTTTATCACTTTGTTGGAAATCAAGTGTGTTTCTGTAACTGTGACCTCTGACTCTTCTTTGATGTCTATTTTGCTGTAATCTTCTTTGTGATGCTGCTGGAAAATTGAAACAACCTATGAATAAACAGAAGATATTGTAAATTGCTACAATGTTAGTGGATAGTGCTTCGATCTTAGGTCAAAAGAATCAAGAAATTGGGTAGATCTTTCAAGTGAGACTTGAAAATAAATGAAAAAACTCAGAGGAAGTTTAGAAAACTTACTAAAAACAAATGTAAAATGAAAACAACTCTAAAATTGTCTACAAAAGTAAGTCGTTTTCATCTACGTTGAAAATACAATTACAATATACAATCTAAGGAGTAGTTTTCCTGCCGGAGTCTGTATTTCCTGATAGCTACCACCTGGGGGTCTTTAAACCAAGTGTGAATAGGTTACTTTTAGGCAAGCGTGCTCCACCGTCCACCTCACGCTTTTCATCAGGTGAGATTGTGGACAAATGCGATCCTATCAGTCATCATCTTCCTGCCCTTATCCTATGTTACCTGGGGTCGGCGCAACATGTTTTTTCTTCTATTCTGTCCTATCAATCGTCACGCAACTAACTATCTTTCCTTTGGCCTTCTTATCCATCTCCCCATAAACGCGAGCCTACCAGTAATAAACCAAAAAAAAATATACCTCATCGTCATCCTCCTCGCTCTTGATATTCATATCGTCCTGTAGACACGCCTCTACCTGATTCAACGCAGAAGCCTCATTGCTATCCATACTGGTGACATCATCATCAAAATTGGGATAGTCATACGTCACCAAAGATTCATCTCCCAAAACCGTTTCTACCTTAACTTCAGGTTTTTCTTCACAATCCATTTCAGATTTGGGAACCGTTACATAATTATCTAAATCTGATTTAGTTTCGTGATCAAAGTCGATTTTTGACATAGAATATTCTGTGTCGTCTTCACAGGATTCTTTTTCTATTTCTACAGGTATTTCCTGTTTAACTTCTAATTGTATATTAGTAAAAGGATTATCATGGTTGTCTTGTACGCCCATGTCGTCCATGTTTTCTGATTTGATGTCGAATGGCGTATCTTCGGGGAGTACATGGCCTATGTCAGTTTCTTCTTTTATGATTGTGTCTGTTTGTAGTTCGGCTATCTCTGAGGCTGTGGGAAAGCTTGATGATTCCATTTTTGGTTGCTGAAACAATAAAATTATTTTTAAGGCTTGTTTAATGTTTTTCAAGGTTTCAGAATTGGTCCTATAGTAAAAGTTTTACACAACAGGGAATATGCATGCGATTTTTTTATTTGCAAAATGCAATTCTTATTAGCTCTAGTAAAAAATCATGAAATTATTTTTTAAATACCATCATCAGCGTTGAAGTTATAAAGAATAGAAAACAGCGTTTTCGCGAGAGTGACAGATACCTATATTTGTTTAAAAGAATTATATCTCCTTCGTTTTTGTGTTGAGTAATTTTGATTCTATTTTCACTGTTAGTATTATATTTTTGTATGTTTTTAGATAAACTGAATAAATGACAAATATATTTTTCATGCATATTCCCTATTATAAGTAAAATTACTCGGGTTTAAGGTAAAAATAAAAACGAAGCCAATCAGCAGGACTGCATCATCTATCTGTTCAGTATGACTGAAAAATTACCAATGGTAAAACTGGGATACAGTTGGCCCGACTTGGGGCCGGCTAAGTGTATCCAAGTTTTACCATTGGTAATTTTTCTGTACCAAACCAAGTTTAGATCAGGTTATTATGTGGAAAATGTGGGTGACGCATGAGGCGATATATCTGCCTCATTGCTCATCTGGTTATAATATTATTTCATTCACATAAGAATCTAATAGGAATATATAAGAAAAAGTAAAAGATATTAGCAGTTTATTAAAAATATACGAAAATATAATACTAACAGTGAAACAGAATACTTGTGAGGACCTTATGGCTGCGTCAACGAACGGTGCGACCATTGCTGACTACTGGGCAAAACATAAAACTTAATCAAACTGAGCCCTTTGCAACCGTTTTTAGGGTTCCAGACATCCGTAAAAAAAACGGAACCCTTATAGGATCACTCGGGTGTCTGTCTGTCGGTCTGTCTGTCTCCCTGTCCGTCTCACAGCCAGTTTTTTACGGGTCGACTGGACCAATTCTGTTGAAATTTGGTATACATATGGACTTGTGTAACCCAAACACGGACGCGTTACGTAAATTATGTGGCATATCAAATGAAAGGGCCATACTGTGAGGGTTTCAACTATGATTGTTTTAATTATTTTTTTAGTAAATATTCAAGAAATTAGGCCAGAAATAACCATTCCCCATGTTATCTCCGAAACTACTGAGCCTCAAATTTTGAAAAAAAAAATGCAGATAATAGTTCTACACTTACCTAAACATTACAGGAAAACCTATAAGAAGTATGTAGTATTAAAATAACATGTTTAAAAATTGACTTTGTCAAAACACCCGACCGCTAAAAACGACAAAATTTCGAAACAAGTCGCTTTTCAAGCAGTCTGATGCAGTTGGTGGCATTGGATCAGTGATTGAACTGCATCCATCAGACTGCTTGATTTTTTTTATTTCCTACATTTTAGTGAGTTACTTTTTTGGAATCGTCTCCTCGAGCCCTTTATCTTGATGGGGTATCAACTCGCCAGGTTTCGAAAAACATTTTTTTTCTAAGACAATTTAAGGCGCCAAAAATCCGTCATTTTGTATTTTTTTTTTTCATTTTGATATAACCAGTGTCACTCTCACAGTAAATACGAATCCAACGACACCTCTCAAGCTAAAATCCATCGAGCCGTCTAGGCTCTAGAGCATGCCAAAGAAATATACATATGTATATACATACACACGAAAAACATAACCCTCCTTCTTTCACAGTCGGGTAAAAAGAATGAAATTGGTTCGAAACCCTTTGCACGCGAGTCCGTCTCGCACTCGGCCAGTTTTTTTTAGGAGTCCGTGCACAAAACTGACTCGCGCATGATTACGCATTTTCCTGTTCGTGTGCACGCTTGCGCACACACGACTGCGAATAAGGCTTAGAGATCGCGTAACCAATTTTGATCCTTTAGTTGTCAATTAAAATAGCGTTTAGTAAAATGCGTTATTATTTTTGTCAAATATTAGTAACGTATATTTGGTAAGTTTGTCTACTTTCAAAATGGTAAGATAATAAGGTAATAGGCTGAAAATAAAAAGTATCTCAAAGTCAAAAAGTTTATTGCGTTTAGGTTGGTTTATAAAAACAAATAGAAAAACAGACATCGTAAACAGTATAAATGTAATAATATTTTTTGCTTATAAACGCTCAACATGTAGAATAGAATATAAAATATTTATTCGACACAGACAATACGATTGTAACAAACAAAAAGTACTACAAATTACATAATACAATTATTTTTTTTACTTATGTAAGGCACGCGTTTGACCACTATCGCACCTGATGGTAAGCGATAATGTGTTCGAAGATAGAGCACGCTTTCTCTAGACAAACTATTCACTTTTGACTGAAATACTCCCAGGTTGTAGCTATCAGGAAACACAGACTCCAGCAGGAAATTCCACTTCTTAGCTGTACGCACTGTGAATGTGTTCTCAAAACGTTTTGTGCGTATGGGTGGGATGTTTATCATGTTTCCTATAAAATTTGAAGAGTTCCCTCGATTTCTCTAGGATCCCATCATCAGATCCTGACCTGATGACCATGGGGCCACCTAAGAAGTCTACCCAGTTAAACAAAAAAAAAATCAAATCGGTCTAGGCGTCTGCGAGTAATCGGGGAACATTCTGTCGGGTTGATAACCTCCTTTTATTTGAAGTCGGTTAACACACACATAATTTATAGTTTTTGGGACATAATAAAAAACGGACATGCATACTATACATAATACAAATGGTTCGAATACAGAACCTCCTTTTTGTAGTAGGGTAACAATCTTTTTTTTACACACAATGTATTCACAAATTTTCACAACAATATTTAAAATGTACTGAAAACAAAACAAATAGATACTCACCGGACCAAGTTGTGGTAGTCGAAGTATATTCTTGCTAAAATTCTAAATCTAAACTAAATTGACAGTGCAAAATGTCAAAACTGGCTTAAATGATATTGAAATCTATGTCAGTTTGCCATTTGAACTTGTCAATTTAGGTCTCCGAGATTAAAAACAGACTTTAGTGTTTGTGAGCTCCAGTGACACAAAGCGATACGCCCTCCCGCTGCGCTAGCTGAGTTGACACTGAACACTAAGGCGATCGATTTTGCGCGCTTGTTACTGTAGTATATTTTCATTTTATTTTAAATATAAATTTATTTTTATCATGTAACTTAATATTATCTTTTAATTTCTTAAATATTGAGCTAACAATTAGAAAAAAATACATAAGTGACTGACGCAAACCTCGCGACAAGCTTTTATGATCATATAAATTTTGTATAATAATAGTTGATAGTTAAAATTTTAAAGGACAATTTTATTTTTTCTTTTAAGAGCATAAATAAAAAGCTTTTTTAAAAAAAGGTTTTTTTTTTGCTTTTGTTATTTTTTACTTTTTAGTTATCAAAATATTGTTTTCAGAAAATTTTTCTATTAGCCTCGGCAAGCCCTTTCATTTGATAATCATATTGTAAAAGTGCATAAAAAATAACTATTCCGCCATCTTGGATGTTCCGAAATATTGGATTTAGAATGACGTCACACTACTTTTCGAGTTACTCTCTCAACAAGCCCTTTCATTTGATAATCATATTGTAGAAAAGCATTAAAAATAACTATTCCGCCATCTTGGATGGTCCGCCATCTTGGATGGTCCGCCATCTTGGATGGTCCGCCATATTGGATTTAGAATGACGTCACACAGCTTATCGTGTATTGTCATCTAAACTAAACGTGTATACAAAATTTCAGCAAGATTCCACCCGAACAAACATACATGACATACATACATACATTGTAAGTTAAATAAAAGCTTTTAAAAAACGGGGGTTGGCTTATGACCAGCAGTGATTGTCATCCATATTGCTGAGGGAGGGGAAGAAATACAAAAACTTACCTTGATACGAAATTATTTTGTTCACTACTATCAACACCCAACACAAATAAATGACAATCACATCTACATATTATGTTGAAGAACTCTCTATGATATATTACAAAGAGACTACTTAGTTCTAAATTGAAGTTCTCAGAATCTGAATTTAGAATCTGCTAATGCAATGTAATTTTTTTGTTAATAAGCCTGCAAATTTTTAGTTATTCATTAAAATTATTACCTCAAATTTACGGTCACACAACACATGTAACTCTTTGTGGCATGTCTCAGTTCGCACTTGTAATAAACTCATAGAATCTAGCCCATATTCCTGTGAACTTGTTGCATGTTGCATCAGCATTTTATATTTTGTAATATTCATAGTACGCCTCTTTGATAACCTTCTTTCTCTTTCCTCTATGGTTTCATTTGCTAATTTCTCTATACGTTTCAATTTTGATTTTGCAAGCCGTCTTTTTCTTTGTGTTGATGTCTCTTTGGGCATTTTTGTTTTTGCAACTATCAGATGACTTTGGTCACAGTTTTAATTTTACCATTTAGAGAAAAACAAATAAAATTTGAGATTGTTTAAAGAGGTTGACTGTCTTTCCAAGTTTTTATTAACTTGTAATCACTTGAATGTCTTTGTCTGGTAGACAAGACCTAAACCTTTTGACTGCCACGGTCAGCTATAGCCGACAAACGAAAAAGTGCCCAACACACCACTGTCCGCTATAGCCGACAAGCACAAACAACATTTTTAAGTATGAAATAAATATACTACATCAAGTTTTCCGTTGGACTCACACTGAGAAAGTACTACTGGATAATTGGCCAGAATTCACAGCTACACCTGCAAAATACAACCCTGTTATACAAAACAATTATCAGGCCTATATGGACCTATGGCATCCAGCTGTGGGGAACAGCATCACACTCCAACATTAAAAACATACAGTGGTTTCAAAATAAGAATGATCACAAACACGCCATGGTATGTTCCAAATGAGGCTCTACACGGTGATCAGACGATTCCCACAGTCAAAGAAGAGGTAAAGAAATACATCCAGTCATACAAGGACCGACTTATGCGTCACCCAAACATCCTGGCAAGTCACCTTACAGATGGAAAAGGGGCCAGACGGCTTAAATACAAAATACCTCAAGACTTCCTCTTATAAACATAGGATGTGTCATAGGACACATACCGACCAAGACAAACACGTCAAAAATATTACTTAACGTTCATTTGTTCTGAGATGGATTGCAATCATAGAAGAGACAAAAAAAAATGTTTGTGATATTGTAACAAGTGATATTTTAGTTTAAAATATGGAACGAAAAGCAATGATTAATTGGTTTTCGATAAGATATTGGAAACTGTTTTTTTTGGATCTTTGCGCTGAACTTGTGGCGTGGGAGGGATGCTGGTGCGTTTGCGCTCTGGCGGTCAAAAGGTATGCTATGATTCCAAGAATACTATAAAAGAGTCAGTCAGTTTGTACAAATCAAAGCATTTATTTCAAATAAACCATTCTGTTACGCATGTCATATATTTTACAACTTCATGCTTCATTCTCCTAAGGGCTTAAACGAAGTGTGCAAGAACAGGTGGCAGCATATCAATGTTAAGTATGTTTACTTATAAGTTTTGAATATGCAACACTGCAGTCTGCACACTGCACATTCCCTATACATGTACAATATTATTTTTTAAATCTAACAGAATAAAAATTATTATTTTCTTTCTTGGTAAAGACCCATTATTCAGTAAATATAATTTTTAAATATTTCAGTGATTTCAAGTCTTACCTAACTGATTGTACAATTTGCTTTGCTAAAATAAGGCTCTTTTTTATCAACTTCATGCATTATTGGCCTATCATTATATTTACAGCAACAATAATAAAATAGTAACAAACCAGGGTATTGTTTGCATTTTTATGTACAACCATAAAAATATCAATTTGCCAGTGTTTAGTGAAAAAAGAGAAATAATTCTATTACATATGCAGAGCTTTATTTATATACTTTTCTCTTTTAGCTATAGTATGTTTCAAATAATGCAAACAAATATAACAACTTCTCTCAACAAGATTCTGACAAGACTGATCAACTTACAATAAAAATCTTGGTATAGCTAGTTAGTTGTAAATAGTAATAAAATCAAATATGACCTTCAAGGTCGTCGGTACTTACTTATTAGAAAATTAAATTGCATACAATCAGTGTCCCTTAAAACACAGGTGTCCAATATCAACTTCGATCAAATAAATTCAAAGCATACAGCCTTTCATAGCGTATTCTTTTCATTTCCTTGTCTAAAGGCACGACCGGGAAATTGCTTCATTATCTTCAGTCGCCGAGTATTGAACGTAATTTTAATACAAGAATCGCTAATTAGCTCATACCGCTGATTATTCTGAAAATTACTTTGATACGTAAGTCGCACAAGCTGCTTGTAGATATTTAAACTTTTATACAAGTATTATTTGATTTATGCTTCATTTGTAACACTGATAAATACTTTAATTGTATTAAATTTTAAAATAGTGCAAATTATCAAAATCTAAACAACATTCCATCCACTTTGCACTATAATTTGACAGTTGTATAAAAATGTTTCTTATTTTTTATCTGTATTTTTATTTGTTACTTTTTAATCGACTATTAGTATTGTGTCATATTGTATTGATTACAATATGCTAATATGCTAACAATATTTATATTATCTATTCGCCAAAAAGCATGCGCTAGTGTTATTAGAATAAGTATAAGTATAATTTTCTAAAATAAGTATACTTTATTTGCATTTTAAAATATTGGATTTATTAAGAATAGCGATCTTGCATGTTCCGCCATCTACTGGCATCCAATACAAATGTCTAAACAACACAAAAAGTAATTTCTACTTTTCCCTAGAATTATATTATAACATAATTTTAACGTTAATGGTACATACTCTCTTTGTCTAGCAACATCCTTCTTTTTCATTATTGGGGTCGACTTGCTCAAGTTGCTCATAATTTTGTAAAGTGGATGACAGACGTGCGAGCAACTACGCGCACTTATGGTTTGACGAACTTTTTCGCTCGTGTGTCACCGTAAGCACGCGTATACAGAGTTGATACGACAGAGGGGCATTAAATTACACTACGTATACTATACGTGTTTAGTATTAATTCAACAAGGTACAAAAATAAAAAGTGCCAAAAAAAAAAAAAAATTTTTCCGTTAAAAACAGGCAATTACAAAAAAAAACACTAATACTAAATAACAATAATCCCAAGTTACGTGTCCTGTCAAAATAAAAATAAGAAATACTGTCTTAAACTTATTTAGAGTCCTATCGCAATAACAAAACAAAATCACAATTGTCAGCGCGCGAATTTGACAAATCGTACGTTCTGAAAGGCCAGCGTCGGCGCACTGAAAAAACAAGTTTTTTAGAGGCCCCACTTACCGATTGCAAAAAACTAGTATGCAACAAACTGACATATTTTTATTTCTCTTACGCGCGCTATTTCTGTCCCTCTCGTAGTGAAAGTGCAAGTGTGTGTGTATTTACTGCTTCCTTGTTTGCATTGCCAACTTTTTAGTGAATGTACTAGCGAAATGCGTAGAGCGGCAACAACGCATCGTAGATTTATCGTTGTAAGTTGCATGACCTATGCTTAGACATAATCAGCTGTTAGGAAAGATAAATCGTGTTCAAACGGTGCAAAAACTTTAAAAATCATTTGCGACTAATTTACTGCTCCTATTTAATTTATTTTTGGTACAGAGCTTGAAAATGGTACCTAGTATATGCAGTTTAAAGGAAAGCCCCTCTGTCATATCAACTTTGTATCAAAAAACGCTGAGTAAGTTTGTTGGCAATCCAATAGGTTTGTTTGCTCGTAGCTTGCCTCGGCTGCACGTCTGTCAGCGCCGCGAGTCGCAAGTCGCGAGCCATTATTCTGTTTTGTGATTGTGACATGTCGTGTGCTATTGTGTTGTAAAATTTACCGTTTTTCGAAGATACTCACACTAAAAATTAACTGAATTCTTTTCTTTGCTTCTCTCATACAAGTATCCTGTCTAGCTATAATAAAATATTATTCCAGAATAAGAAAAAGTTTCTTCCATTGACGACATCGCGGTCCTCCTGGAACCAGAATAATGAGCAAGCTTTCACGTGTATCACCGACGACTAGCCGAGTAAGATCGCGATTTTAAAAACCGCGTACTGTAGGTTCGTACGTCTATCACTCACTTAAAACATAACCAACCGCAAATATTATATAGAAGTAGATACGTTACTAAATCAGACTTTTTATCAAATGTCGATGATAAAATCGACTACAGATATTTTTAGTTGATTTGTAATCATTCAAACATGGCGTCAAAAAAGCAAAACTGAACGGATCTTTTTGTAAATCAGCGTTCGTGTTTATTTCACAGAACGCAGCTTTAGCTGATTTGGTGGTAAATTCTGAATTTTGTACGACATCCTTTTATTTTACTGAGAAAATGTGTGTTCTAAATTGTTTTCTTACTAGGAATCGCTGTGATGATCATCTGAAAGTATGGCAAATACCCTGGACTTGAAGCTGGTGCTAAAGCACCTTACAAATGGAACGCTTGGTGAAAACTTGTGCATAAATTGTCTGAAGCCGCTTCGGGATCAGTACGAGAATATTTTTACGAAAGTTTGTAAATATGACAAAGATTATTGCATAGCAGACGTGCTCCGAATCATGTGTGATGTTGAGGTAAATCGTTAGTCCATGAATTAACTCATAAAAGTGGCATTTGTGGTTTTTACTTGGTAAAGATAGATACTTGTCCAGCGCAAAAACCAGTGGGGTTGAAGTTTGTTCCTTGAGAGAGGCCATGGTAGAGCGGACAAATTTGACCTTAAGCGTTGTCTCCCAGTGGGGTGATGACAATCTGGTCACTTTTAACGCCACTAAAACACAGGCGTGTCTTTTTACCGCAAAAAGGAGTCGTTTTGACCAAGCTCCTACTTTTCGGGGTGCATCTGTTCCTGTGACTGATCGGCTCGAGCTCCTAGGCATGGAGTTGACATCCAGTCTCAACTTCAGCGCCACCATCGAGTACAAAGCCCAAACTGCGGCCAAAAAGCTGGGCATCCTAAATAGGGTGAAGCGATACTTTAGGCCTGGACAGCTTTTAACCCTTTACAAAGCACAAGTCCGATCCTGCATGGAGTATTGTAGCCACCTTTGGGATGGTTCAGCTAAGTATCAGCTTGCCGCGCTTGACTCGGTGGAACGCAGAGCTAAGAGGCTCATCGGCGACGTAAAACTGGTGGATGCCAAGCTACATAGCTTGGCTCATCGCCGTAAGGTTGCCTGCTTGTCGGTCTTCTACAGGTGAGTGTGCCCAAGAACTCCACGACCTCATCCCACCGGCCCCCTTCTACCATCAGACATCCAGACGCACTGCATCTTACCATCCCTACCTTGTGGCTATTCCACCAATTCGCACTAAGCGTTTTCAAACGTCTTTTATAATGCGCACAGCAAAGGAGTGGAATTCTCTGCCTGCGTCCGTGTTTCCAAAAGCTTACAACCCTAATCTCTTCAAAGTTAGAGTGAACAGGCTCCTTCTGGGTAGGCTCGCTCCATCGTAGACTTTGTCTCTGTCATCTCTGACATAGACTAGAGTCAAGAGCAAACCCATTACAAATAAAAAAAATAGAAAACTTTTGGCTCGTTGAATTCCTAAACAAGCTCCCTAAATGCTGATAATGCTTTAAAAAACTGTGTGTGCAAACTTAATATGTAATGTTTATTTTCAGCTGTCTTACGCCGATAACTACAATGTTTGTGTGAATTGCTTTATGATGGCATCCATGGCTTACAAGTTCTACTTACTGTCCAAAAGGAGCCATGAAATCATCAACTTTTACACTGATGAACTCATCAATAACTTAGACCAAATAGAATTGCCAGAAGAAACAACAAACAATACGCTTTGCATATCCCTACCTGAAATTTTGACTGAAACCCCTATCTTTGATTTCGATTTACATGCAATTAGCAAAGATATAAAGAGTGACGTAGTTGAGACTGTTAATATTAAAAACGAAGTCATAGATAATGAAGATGAAGATAAGATAGTGGTCATCGCCCAAGACAATGATGAGCCTTTGTTCTACCGCATACAACCAGATGGTAGTCTATCCTTGCTTGAGGAAAGTGAAGCAAAGAAATATAGTAAAAAATTTAATATGTCAATGGTAGGACAGACTAAAGCAGGAAAGATGGTCCGGACATCTAAGGAAAGAGAATTTAAAGAGGGTCTTCGTAAAAGAGGGAGGAAAAGAGGACCGATGACACTGAAGCTGTGCACACGGTGTCCGGTTAAATACAGGTTTATAGCAAAACTGAAGGAACACATGAAATTGGAGCATGATGTTGTTTTGTACGTTTGTGAGGTATATGTGTAGTAATTTTTGGTTTATTTTTTAATTTTGGGTCGCATTGTAAGGGATGTGCATGTGACAGGAAGTATGATTAACTTGTTTTGGGTGGCAATATACTGATATTATAGCCTCCTGGTTTATTTATTAGCCTTTATTGCCAATATACGTTTCTTAATACAGTAGAATCCGTTTAGTATGACGTAGCTTAAAATTACCAACTGCTTTTAGTGACGAAGGTATAGGTAACAACGTAATATCAACGGTCCCTTGATGGACGTTATAACCGGATTCTACTGTATTAGTATGATTTAAATACACATAAGCGGATGTCACCCCTAAACGGGTGACGTAATGAAACCCGTCCGAGGTGGAGTGTAATAATTTCGGGCTTGCTTCGCTCGCTTTTACATTCTGCACTCTCTTTGTGCTCGAGCTTTTCTCTGTATAACTCAACAAAATGACTGTTTATGTAGTATGAATGATCGAAAAAAAACCTATCCGATTTAGAATACAAAAATCTTCGATCTCGCTTCGCTAGCTCTTGTGTTCTGCCTTCTCTCGTTTTATGACTTTTCTTGCATTAGTCCATAAAGTTACTATCCGAGGTGCGATGCAAAAATGTTCGAGCTCGCTGCGCTCACTCTTCAGAATCAGTCAACAAGGTTGAGTTACGATAATGATGAAGAGAAAATCAAAATAATCTGAGGCGAATTTTTGTATGTATGTGTGATGTAAGAACATTCTTGAAAATAAAAACCTGCCGCACAAATAGAACACCTCCCCCTTCCGAAAAATTTCTTGCGACTACCGTCACCAGAACGGCAGGCACAACTCATTATTGGGGGCCCCCTTAATTTTTGGGGTGACACCACATTATCCGTCCCGTGTCTAGCTACGCTACTGCTAGTGGCTAGAAAGAATCAAGCAAGCAAGATTTCTTTAACCATTTTCCTGAACACTTGACAAACTTTCTAAAATGTTCTCTACAATTCCAGGTGTGTAAAGCCTTAACCGAAGATGAACAAGAGTACCACAACCACCTGCGGACACACACCAACATACACCAGTGTGCTTTGTGCAACATGGTGTTCAAGAAGAGAGTCACCATCATCAAGCATCTCAAGCGACATGAGAAGATGAGGAATATGACATATGTGAGATAGCATTTATTTGTTTATTGTGTGGTAGCCGTCGTGGAAGTCTTCTGCCCTGGAGTGGGTAGGGTCTGTTGGATGCTTACTATTTAAACTAGATGGTGTTCGGCAGCTCCCTTTGACCTGAAGATGCGGTGACTGCACATTTCGTCACACCCCAACAGCCAGGTTAAATTAATGTGGCCACGTCATCATCTGTAGCCGAATAGGGCTAATTCCTTTGGTGCCTGAGACATTGACTGTAGAGTCCCCAAGATAGACACCCGTGGGCCTCACTCGCCGGCGGCAGCGGCCGGACATTGGTTGGCGTCCTCTGGTTCCCGGTGCGTAAGCCACGGGCAGGGAGGGTAGTTTTATCAACCCGCCTCTCTTGCGACCATCAATTACTGGCTTTGCTATTAATCAGATAGCTGACGCTGGAAACTATACTTCCTATTTATCCAGGATGATATCGAGTTTCCTGTGGGGTACGCGTACGCCAGTGTGCATAACCGCGCGAAAAAAGACTAACTAATAAAAATAAACTTGATTTTCCAGACCGACAACGCCCACATCTGCGAGAAATGCGGCAAGATTCTAGAGGACGAGGACTCGCTGCGTCATCATTACGACACGAAACATTACAAGAAGTTCACGTGCTACTACTGCGGACGCATGTACAAGGGCGAGGCGAGTTTCGACATGCACATCCGTAAGCATGAGGACAATATGGAAACGGGGAAGTACAAGTAAGTGTTTCTACTGATCTCCTGCACTGCAAGAGGTTCACGTGCTACTACTGCGGATGCATGTACAAGGGCGAGGCGAGCTTCGACATGCACATCCGTAAGCATGAGGACAATATGGAGTCGGGGAAGTACAAATAAGAGTCTCTATTGATATCCTGCACTGCCAGAGGTTCACGTGCTACTACTGCGGACGCATATACAAGGGCAAGGCTAGCTTCGACATGCACATTCGTAAGCATGAGGACAATATGGAGACTGGGAAGTACAAGTAAGAGTCTCTATTGATATCCTGCACTGCAAGAGGTTTACGTACTACTACCGCGGATGCATGTACAAGGGCGAGGCGAGCTTCGACATGCACATTCGTAAGCATGAGGACAATATGGAGACGGGGAAGTACAGGTGCTAGTAATTGAAATGAAACAAATGTAATAAAAAATCAGACCAAACATAGCTTGTCAATGACTAGCTGGCTAAGACCTTTCCCAGAAGTAGCGAATTCACCGCGAATTGTCTCACGTGAATTCATAAGCGCGTTGGCGAGGTACTGGGCGCCTCATCGCGACCTCAAGCATCGCTTGAATTCAAAATACGAGCGTAATTCGCATGCACTTCACCAGATTCTCAACTTACGCATGATACGCTCATACTGCGCGCCAATCGAAATACTAGCACCGTCTTGTCCGTCTTGTCCACCGTCCAGTTTACGCGCGAAATTCAGAGCTAGTGCACGTCTGAAAGAAAATGGAGCACCGGAATTTCGATACGGAATTCCAAATGCTCGCGCGCTCGTTCCTTATGGACGCAACTTACTCGCGTAATACGCGCGAGAAAATCGCTGCGAATTCGTTCCTTCAAGACAAGTTGTTAAATGGGTGAAAGACATGCTAGCAAGTACGCTTACTTGTGGCTCGACGTCCTTTTTCGCTCGTGAACACCGTAAGGACGCGTATATCAAAACCGCCGAGTGACAACATGTTTGAAATTTTGCTCGTGTTGCAAAAATGACTTTCGAAGCTACTCACACTAATTATTAACAGAATTATTTCCCTTGCTTCTCTCAAACAAGTATGCTGTCTGGCTATAATAAAATATTATTCCTGAATAACAATAAGTTTTCTCTATTGACGACATCGCGGTCTCCCTGGTACCAGAGTAATGAGCAAACTATCACGTGTGTCACCGAGGTCGAGCCGAGTAAGTTCGTGATCTTAAAAACCGCATATTATAAGTTCGTACGTCTATCACCCACTTTAGGCTTCTTTCCTGCTCTTTTTGGCTGAGCTCTTGGCTTGACTGTCGCAAGTACATGGCGGGCATGGCTACTGGAGGGTCACGGTGCATGCTGGCTGGCGTTACATTTTCTTTTCAAGAACTGATTGCTGTTTTGATACTCAGCTTGGGTAGTTTTATTAGGTTTTTCAGTTTCCCAGTACTAGTTCTGAGTCTGTAGTTGTGGCAAGTCGATGTCAGTGATTATGGTAGTATTTTACGCATTTTGCAACTCATTTTTATGGTTGCGTGCCCAAAGGGTAACTAACGGAACCCTAAAAATTACTAAGCTGTCCGTCCGTCCATCCGTCCGTCCGTATGTCTGTCAGCGGGCTGTATCTCTATAATTAGACAGTTGAAATGTTCACAGATTATGTTTTTCTATTGCCGCTATACCAAAAAATAATAAAAAAATAAGGTTTATGGTACGGAACCCTTCATGTGCGAGTCCGACTCGCACTTGGCCGGTTTTTTTTTTACAAATAAAATTACTTTACCCATAACTTTCCAGACATAACGTCTACAACAGAAAGAAGAAAGTGAGTCCGAACGAGAAGCCTAAGCCGGCGACGAAGCGCTGCATGTGCTCCACTTGCGGCAAGCACTTTGTGGACGAGCGCGCCCTGCTGTGGCATCAGCGACTGCACAACAACGAGAGGCCTTATATTTGTAATGTGAGTGCAGTGGTACCCAACTAATAATGCGCGTCGTTAATCTTCGTTCGCACAGAAAAGAAAGTATGGCTCCGAAGACTAACGAAAGAATGCTTTAATTAAACATACAATCATTAGATCACTACTATAAGGTTCATAATACACTGCAGTTGTTAGTTCCGTCTCACTCGCAAGGCATGTCACGTGCATGGCACGCGGCGCGCGCTAACATGGCGGCGGCTGCCGACCAATAGCGGTACAGGAAAATGAAGTGCGGTGCGTGGAGCGTGCCGATTGGTCAATAGCATTTCCCGCGCTTTGAAAATTCATCTTCTGCGCAGGTACATCGGTTTATTGTATGACCTGGTGAAGGTCGCGAGTAGCCGATGGATGCGAGACGCGCAGGACCTGTCGTTATGGCGACGCGCGCGTGGAGGCCTATGTCCAGCAGTGGACATCTTTCGGCTGACATGATGAAGATGATAGTGTTACATTCGTACAACAAACAGAAGAGAGTCCGAATGAGAAGTCCTAGAGCTGCATATTTGATACCTTGGTTGGCCAGTTGTTATTGACTCTTGAATTTGTGCTTAATAGCCCAATCGCGCTTAGGACATATCATACCTGACTTGCACACCTTTGATACTCGTCTTGCGACTCCTCTCATACTCGCCTTGCGTCCCGTTTCATACTGGCCTTGCTTCCCTTTCATACCTTGTGTAGCGGCATCAATGCCGCCACAAGAAAAATCAACGGATCAAAACTACATCGCAACAAAAGGAACCGCGACGCCATCTATCCAACTAGCAGCGTACTACTACGTCGAAATCCTGCATCACGCAAGCAAAGTTTATCGTGCGATTGGAACATATAAAACAGCCCGAATATCAACTATCAGGCAGTTGCCCACACCAGACACAACATCCGTCTGGTCAGTGGATCCTTCTTTCCAATTGAGGTGTGCGGGACTTTACTGTCTATACTGTATACCCTCCAAACTTGTATTGCGCCCCCTTTCATGCTCGTCTTGCGTCCCCTTTCATACCCGTCTTGCGCTCCCTTTCATTCCGGTCTTGCACTCCTTTCATACTCGTCTTGCGTCCCCTTTCATACTCGTCTTGCGTCCCCTTTCATGCTCGTCTTGCGTCCCCTTTCATGCCCGTCTTGCGTCCCCTTTCATGCCCGTCTTGCTTCCCCTTTCATATTTGTATTGCGTCCTTTTTCATACTCGTCTTGCGTTCCCTTTCATACTTGCCTTGCGTTCCCTTTCATACTCGCCTTGCGTCCCGTTGTAAGATTCGGCGCTCAGATTAATTAATACGTATCATCTTCCTCCTCCTCCTTGTGTCGTATTCCTCAGTGCTGAGGGTCGTGACCTTCTGTATCACTTTCACACTTATAATATTTCTCCACCTGTTTCTGTCCTTGGCGGTGTGGAGGGCGTTGTGAACGGTAGTGTCAAGGTGCGAATCTGGTCAGACCAACGTATTGGACTGCGTCCACGACGTCTTTTTCCATCTACTTTGCCGGTCATGATGAGCTTCTCGAGGTCCCCTTCTGTCCTTGCAATAAGACCGAAGTATTCTAGGACTCCGTGTAGACACTCAGATGACAGCCGCGAGGAGATTTTCAGTGAACCGCCGCAACCAGCACGCTCTCTTTCATACTTGTATTGCGTCTCCTTTCATACTCGCTTTGCTCTCCCTTTCATACTCGTCTTGCGTCTTTCATACTCGTCTTGCGTCTTTCGTACTCGTCTTGCGTTGTAAGATTTTATTAGTTATGAAATTAATTAATTAGGTGTGTGTTAATACCTGTACGTGTTGGTGCGCAGGAGTGCGGGCGCGGCTTCGTGTCGCTGAACCGCCGCAACCAGCACGCGCAGTGCGCGCACACGGCGCCCACGCGCCGCTGCCCGCTGTGCCCCGCGCTGTTCCACCTGCGCTCCATGGTCAACACGCATGTCAAGAAGGTACCGGTACCCGCTCCGTATCTACTTTTTAATTCAGTCAAAGGACTGCCGCAGACCATAGGCCTATACCATCTCACAACCAGTGCAGGATTAAGACTTCTTAATTCCCTAAGCAATCCACGCCTGTGGTGCCCCTTATCCATTAGGTACAGAAAAGGTAAGATATGATAAGACATGCAGCAAGAGCAAGCAAAGCAAGCTCGAAATTTGGCTAGGATTTTCTTAAACCGGTGTCGTTAAAATCCACATCTGGTATTTTTAGACAAAAAATTATATCTCCGAAACTACTGAACCTATAGTTTTGAAAAAAAAAAATGCAGATAACAGTTATTAACCTACACAGATTACAGGAAAACCTATAAGAAGTCTAGTGGAACATTGCATCGAACTGTCCTGTGTTGAGCTAGATAAGCATATCATAGTGTGCGTGTACAGACCCCCAAACCCTCAAAACTTTACTTTATTTGAGTCAACAATGGAAGATATCCTTGCGAAACTTGCAGCAGGTAACAAGCCCGCGATTATTTGTGGGGATTTTAATATTAACCGAAGACACATGGGGAATGTCTATTAAAGTGTGCACGTCCATAATTGAAACTATAGCACCATACTTGGCTTTAATATTTAATTTATGTGTAGACCAAGGAGTCTTTCCGGATATAATGAAATATAGTAAGGTTATACCACTATTTAAATCGGGCGACAGCAAAGACACCAATAATTATAGACCTGTATCTGTTTTGCCGGTTTTTAGCAAAGTGTTTGAAAAAGTAATGCTCAATCATTTTAACATCAATAAAATTTTACACGATTAACAGTATGGTTTTACCAGGGGTCGTTGTACGACTGACGCTGGTGCCACGTTGTTAAAACACATATACTCAGCGTGGGAAGAGGCAAAAGATGCCATAGGAATCTTTTGTGACCTCTCCAAGGCATTTGATTGTGTAAATCACGAAACCTTGCTCCTAAAGCTAGGACATTACGGACTAGGTAAACTTGCACTCAGTCTAATAAAATCTTACTTAAATGATAGACAGCAGCAAATTCAAATAAATGGTGTCAATTCACGGGGTTTAAAAGTCAAAATGGGGGTACCATAAGGCTCTATTTTGGGTCCTTTCCTCTTTCTAGTATATACCCAAGTAGCACAGATAGCTGTATAACTACTCACTTTTAGACCTATTTGAAACTCTATGCGTATTAAGACTCTTTTAAGAGTACACTGGTGATTCTATAGTTGCATAATAGCTGTCAGTGATATTTAAACAGCTTAGGCTGATTAAGAGCTGCATTAAGGCTGATTAAGACCGACAAAACTACCATTAATACGCTGAGAGTGCTATAAAGGTATATTTTCAACGACTCTATTCAGCTCTTAACCTTTTCTAATGCCTTAACTGTGGTAAGGGCTGTTTAGTGGACGTAATTACGCCAAATGCTGTATAACAAGGTATTTGTGAACTCCTATTACACCGACTTATTAAAGGGGTATGTGTGAACTATTATGAAGTTAATAGCTGTATAATGGATGATTTGTGGCCCACATTACAACTTATTGCTGAATATGTCTACCGCTATTCAGCGTTTATACTGCCATTGATATTGTCTGCATAGCGGCTGTTTAAAACTTCACTAGATGCCTCGCAGCTGCTTAGAGACTCACTAGTGTATCGAATTAACGGCTTCTACTTTATAGTGGTTTACATAAGTACCTTTAATCAGACTTTATCTGAATAAAAGTAACATGTGGTACTGTAATCAGTCAGTGTCTAGTTGATGATGGCGATTATCTGACGTATATATTTTATTGCTTTATAAATGTGAATTTGACTAATTCGTGGAAAATGAAAGCTAGAACAGGGGGGAAATTAGAAGAAAATTATCGAAAGAGTACCAAAGAATTATGAAGACAGAAGAAATAAAAGCTTGAAGTCGGGAAGTAACGCAAAGCGTGACAAATAGGATGGTTCCGTACAAAATATTAGTCGCAATAGCTCAGAAGATGTTACACATTCAACAAATTATGTGTGTCCAAGTTCTACATCCAGTAACCTCGGTGATAATATTAATTGTTCAATTCTAAACACCGGCAATTATAACTCAGAAAAAATATCGAGTTCTGAAGAGGATGACGACGACTAATAATGAAATTGTTGAAATTAAGTTTGTAATCGATGAAACGGATGTTTTGGTACATGGTACTAAAATACAAAATAAAAATGACATCTTCACGTACCCGGTGAAGTCATCACGCTTTGGCAAATACAAAGCTACAAGTTTGGATGATTTTGCTAACGCTGCCGTCATTTTAAATCTTCGGGAAATAAAATGCAAGTTAGTATGTATAAAACATAAAGAATGGCATTATTTTATTCTATTATTACATACTTTGTAAATAAAACAAAATAAATGATTGAACTAATACATATTTATTGATTCATTTAGCTGACATCAATTGGAACTCTGTCGATGTAGGTATCATCTGTCACAGAAAAGTAAAAGGTTACAACAACAAACTTAACGAAAACATTGATATCCCTATTGTATCATATATTTTAACTACACTTTCATGCGACTAATAAAACCTGCATCACAGTAAATAAATTACTTACTAACGCATTTTGAATATAAAACAAAAGTACTGTTAATTAAGATATACCAAATCAACATAACATAAGAGTCTAGAATCACAATAGCCTTTAATTATAATATAGTCACTTGCAATAACATAATTTGACCATACATAATCATAATAGGCAACAGCAACAAAATTTACAAAAAAAAAAAATCCTCTTGATTTAATTTTTTTTGTAAATTTTGTTGTTGTATCATATTTTCACCTACACTTTCAGGCAACTAATAAAATCTACTTTACGTGGAGTAGATATAACTTATTAATAAAGTATTTGAAACCTGAGCATGAAATAACATTCGACAAATTAATAAAGATATAACGAAACAGCTAAAACTGAAGCTTACTTGATCATAACATAGTCTAGCTAGAATCATATTAGCCTTTAATCATAATTATAACAGTCACCCGCATTAACATATATGATGGAACGAAGGCTGCAAGAGATCGCCAGTCTTCTTGATTTATTCGTCTACAAAACAACCAAAATTAGCACAATGAACCCGTTCTGATCGTTTTCTGGTGAACTGTTATTATTTATAATATTCTCTATGACTCCATCTCTAACTTCTTGTTTGTCCTCAGTCTCTAACGAGTTTTGTTCTCGTTGTATATTATTTTCGCCTTGTTTTGTAGTAGAATCATTGTTTATTTTTGCAGTATTTTTATTTTTTCGACGTTTCGTCACTGACGCTCTTAGGTCCCTCATTAATTTTCTCTTTCCTAAATTTTTTAGAGCAGCCTTGAAAAATATTTTCAAAGCTTCTACTGTAAATGTTGCGTCCCACGAATGAACCATGTCAAAAAAAAACTTCCTTAGTAATTTGTAGTTTTTCAAAGCAATTTTCGATTTTTCTCCTCGGCTTCCACCTGACCACGAACACGAACAGATAAATTCCCGAGACAACAATATGTCAAGTAATCGATAAGTAAATGTTTTACCATCTCCAGTGGAAGGCGAGCATAAAAATGACAAATGTTTCTTAAGTTTCTTGTATTCGGATTTATCTGCTAGTTTGACTTCTAACGCATCTAACTGACGTTGGTCTTCAATTATATTAAAGCAAAAGCTCTCGGCTTCATCTTGACGGACATCTTTCAATAAAGTCACTTGTACAGGTTGTTCGTTTCTTGGCTGGTTCAGTTTTTCTGAATATGTCTTCTAATTGAACAGACATTATGCAGATTTTGTTCACCATATTTTCTATAATTTTATTTTAATTATGAATCATATTAACCATCATGTCAATTTTGTCCGAAAGCATATTCTGGTCTCCACAAACTTGTAAAATTACTTCTCCAGTATTAGTTAGAGGCGTATTATTGATGGACGTATTTGTTATGTATCTAGGTATGGAGTTGGTGTTCGTCTGAAAAAAAATATATAAATGAAATATTATATAATGAGCGTCAAAGTTCTAAATTCAATTACAATCAAACGCAAGGACAGATATCGTTTAGCTAAACGAAAATTAAGCGTGACGATTCGTTTTGAGTAACAGCCTTCTTAGAGTATGTAAAAACAAGGAAATTAAAATAATATGTTGAGGATGAAATATTGCATTTATGTTTATGTTGCTGTACAATTTATTTTACAATAAAAAAAATATATCTATTAATATATTAAGTAATATCTTTCTATCCAATTTGAAAGGTTTGCGCGCGCGTGTAAAACAGTGTGTTAAATAATATCACTTTGACAATTTTGAACTAAAAGTTATCCATGCGGTGGTTTTAGATATAATACTACGGATCCCTAAAGAGTCTGTATAACAACTGTTTAATTGTTCACATTATGGGTAACGGTAGAGCTTGTGGACCATTAAAAGTAAAGAAAACAGCTTATAGCTGCTTACAGTTCACATGTGTAATTTTATTCAGTTTTTTGCTGCTTAGCAGTACACTAGTGAACTTTTACATAGCCTTTTGCAGCATATAAGAGTTTTAACTATTCACATCACTGTTTAACATTGTATTGGATAACCTATAAATATACTGATTATTTTTTCAACCTTTATGATGTTTTGTGTATGAATTAAGAATGTATTGTATTAGTTTTTACTTCCTGATAACATAATAATAACTTTTTATCTTATAATTCTTTTTAAATCACTAAAAATTGTTCATTAAAATTTTCATCACGGCTTATTTATATCACAAAACTAATTAAAAACAGAATATTTTCGTGGCGCACTAAAATTTTCTTAGACAATATATATGTATAATGTCAGTGAAATTACATTCCCAATCATTTTTCTTTTATTAATGTGTAAAACAGTGTACTTACCAGGGAATATGAATATATTATCCACGTATACGAAACAAGTGTTCAATCAGCAGCTAGTAGGGTTATATTTGCTTCTATATGTTCACTTTTACACTGGTGGCAAGCAGGCTTTCCCGGTTTAAAACATCAATTAAGAGCGTAGATGTGACATATTTACTGAATAAAGAGTAACTTGTGATCACTTAGTCAGTCGATATTCAGCGCATAGTCCTGTCGTTACCTTTTATAACACTGTTAAATTGCTACTACACAGCTCCTAAGCAGCTACGTGAACTTAAGGCTGAATAATTTGTGCCCATTTAAGAGTTGTAAGAGCTATATAAGACCCTATACAGCCCTTATACAGCTTTTTTATTCAGCTTTAAGCATGACGGGAATCGGTTATTCGGCTGATAAGCAGCCTAGTGTGCTACTTGGGTATTAATGATCTACCCCATCTTTTAAAAAATCAACCTCATATGGTATTATTTGCTGACGATACGTCCTTAATTTTTAAGATAGATAGACGTTCCATAAATCTTGACGACGTAAATAACGCCCTACAGCAGGTCCAAAATTGGTTTACTGCTAATAATTTAGTATTAAATGGGAAAAAAACTAAATGCATCAGATTTGCCTTACCGAACGTTAAAGGAAATGATTGCGACATAGTATTGAACAAGGAGAAACTTGAATTCGTCGAAAACACGGTTTTCCTGGGGATTACGCTTGACTTAAGGCTACAATGGGGTCCTCATTTAACATCTCTTGCGGGACGGCTAAGTTCAGCAGCATACGCTGTCAGAAAAATCCGTCAATTTACCGATATAGATACCGCGAGGCTGGTCTATTTTAGTTACTTTCATAGTATCATGTCTTACGGTATCTTATTATGGGGACGTGCTGCAGACATCGAGTCTATATTTATCCTGCAGAAAAGAGCCATCAGAGCCATTTACAATCTCCGTCGGCGTGATTCCCTAAGAGAACTGTTTAAGGATATCAACATCATGACGGTACTTTGTCAATACATTTACGAAAATATTATGTTTGTTCGGAAAAATCTTCATCTCTTTAGCAAGATTAGTGACAGGCATAATTTTAATACTAGAAATAGGGACAAATTAGATCAACCCCGATTCAGATTGGCCAAAGTACACACTTCTTTTATGGGGTACTGTATTAAATTTTATAATAAAATACCAGTTGATATTCTCGAACTGAATGAGAGAAAATTTAAAGCATGCATAAAACGCACACTATGTAGACAAGCGTATTATAAACTGGAAGATTATATCCTCGATAAAAACGCTTGGCTAAATGCTGGTCCTGCTCCACAGTCACAGCTGCTTAGGTCCACTTTTTAGGTTTTTATGTTTTTATATTTGGAAGAGATGCTCGCTCCTTTTAGAGGTTCTTACATTATTTTGTTTATTTATTCTTATATACATACAAATTATATTATTATTATAATTACTTATTTATTCTTTTTGATGTAAGAACTTAATCGTTGTCTTTATTAATTTATTTTTCATTATTTGGTCATTGACAACCATAGTTTTGTGTAAAGTAGAAGCATATTTTTCAAATTTTGTAAATGTGAGTACCATGAAACCATTTACATTTTATGTGAGTAGTTATAGTTTTACTTGTTGGATATGAACGAGCATGGTGGTTGAGAGCATGTCATGCTCACTCAAATGTCTCGCTGATGGCGGCGCGTGGGTTTGATCATTTGGTTCCCTTCGAAATGGTTGAGCTGAAAGGTGCCGATACACGCGTCATGTTCGTGAACAGGCGCCGTCGGTTGAGACTGGTCATCTCTTAACTGCCATTGGCTTATTTTAATCTTTATATTTAAAATTCTTATAATAAGCCCTTTTTTTTTCCTTTGCATTGTCCTCACATGCAACAAGTATATGTAACTTGGAATTTTGTAAAACAGAACATGATGTAAAAGAGTGTCCGTGGAGTTTCTTGCACGTTCTTCTCATAGAGATCTACGCTTTGGAACGTGCAAATAGCTTCCATGTTTTTGACTGACCGACCTTGACGTTTCAAAAGTGCCTGTGAATGGTTTATTTGAAATAAAATGCTTTGAATTTGAATTTGAGTGTTGAAAAAAAAACATGTTACAAAAATGAAATTTGTTCGGAACCCTTTGCGAGTCAAAAGTCTGCAAAAATGTCGCAAAAACTGGCCAAGTGCGAGTCGGACTCGCACTTGGCCAGTTTTTGTAAGTGCACGATTCGAAGATTGGCTTGACCAAAATAAGTAGATATTAGAGGTCGGTAGTTACCTACCAATCGACCTTTAATTCCTGTAGTTTATCTGTTTATGGTGCCCCCCAAACGTGATGCCCTAAGCTATTGCTTAATTTGCTTATGGGTTTATCAAACACTGCTCACAACCATCACTAGAATTCTGTCGTAATAGCACTTGAAACACCTGCCCAACGTCATCTTGGATTGTGAGGTCGTTGTCAATGCACACGACATCTTCGGAGCTGTGAGGATAATATATGTAAACAATACAAAAAACCTACAACTGTAACATGGCTAAGGTTTAACTGAGAATTCGTTTACGGGGAATGTATCGATCGCCTGATTAGCAACATTTTTCCTGTGAAAAGCTAACGACCAGTCATGATTGTTATGGAAATATTCCTAGACCACTTTTTGAACTGCCTAACTAAATTTTCCGTCTAAAAACCTATCTACCGTACCCAGTAATACAAATATCTTCCGTATTTCGCCTCTCCAGGTCCACCTCAAGCAACATAAGCGTCGCAACCGTATGACGAAGCATCAGAACGTGTTCTGGCGGACCGAGCCGGTGCCCATACAGGAGCTCAGCGTGGAGATACAGAACGATATACTGGAGCTGCAGGCTGCTAACCAGGAACAGGTTTGGGTAAGATACAATTCATCATCGTCACGTCCATATAACGTTTCTTCGTGTCCGTGTAACGTTTTGGGAACACATTCATAATGCGTACAGCTAAGGAGTGGAATTCCTTGCCGGAGTCTGTGTTTCCTGATAGCTACAACCTGGGAGTCTTTAAGTCAAGAGTGAATAGGTTACTTCTAGGCAAGCGTGCTCTATCTTCGACCACATCATCGCTTACCATCAGGTGAGATGGTGGTCAAGCGCTTGCCTATTAATAGTAAAAAAAAAAATATATCCCGGCTAGTCGTACCCAGCGCTTCTCCTCCACATTTATTATCATCATAACAGACGAAAGACGTCCACTGCTGGACATAGGCCTCCCCCAAAGGGAGGGGTTTGCCATAATCGCCCCGCTTGAAAGACGGATTGGCGATCGCAGTGCATGGTGTTGAGTTTTACAGAGAACGCTGCTGTCCATTCTCTGGTGAGTCCCTTCTCCTTCACTTACGACACCCACGGGAATACATTTACTATGCGCTCAGCTGAGGTGTGGAACTCTGCCGGCGTCTGTCTTCCCGTCCACATATAACGTCTGCCTTCACAGCGCGAGTGAACAGGCATCTTCTGGGCACGCTCGCTCCATCACAGACTTCATCCATCGCTTTCCATCAGGCGTGGTTGTGATCAAGAGCAAGCCCATTCCTCGATGATGGAGTCAGCGTAACACGCTTTCTTGTTTTACTTGTTTTATTTTTGCCGTCTTGTGTCACACTATCATTCAGTCACCATTCTTGCATTATAATCATTCATCACACAAACCGTTATTTCAATTCCATTTATTAACTTTTTATTTTGTGAGATGGGTCTGGCAGCACAAATTGAGGTGTATTTCTTAGGAATTGGCACACAACTGGGAGAGAACAACAGGAAGGAGGCCTTTGCGCAGCAGTGGGCCGGTTCAGGCTAGATATACTATATACCTTACTTCCTTACTAATAATATAAATGCGAAAGTAACTCTGTCTGTCGCACTCTCACGCCAGAACTACTGAACTGATTTAAATAAAATTTGATACACAGATAGTCTAGAGCCTGAGAAAGGACATAGACTACTTTTTATCTCGGGAGTATGCTCTCTAGGAGCTCGTGGCTAAATAATAACAGCCGCGCGGGTCGATCTTTAAGGTTAAGCAACGCTTTCCAAGGTTGGTCTGTGGATGGGCCGACCATCTTAATATACCGAGTTTCCTCCGTGCCTCGGAAAGCACGTTAAGCCGTTGGTCCTGGCTGTCATTTGTAGATCTTTGGCAGTCGTTACGGATAGTCAGAAGCCAGTAAATCTGACTCCAGTCTTGCCAAGAAGTACTGTGTTACCTAGTTAATGGGTTGTGTAGGTCTGGTAGGCAGCCGCTCCACGTAAAATACTGGTATTCAGCTGAATCCGGTTTGACTGGAAGCCGACCCCAATATAGTTGGGAAAAGGCTAGGCAGATGATGAGTATGCTCTCTAGGGACAACGCGTGCGAAGCCGCTGGCAGAAGCTAGTATTAAATAATCCATCCTTTCCCTGAATGGCCAAATTATATTTATCGTTTCTTCAGTCCCATGTTTTAATCATTACATACCAAGATACGACTCAGTTCTGTCAGTGGCGAGCGCAGCGCAGAGCATTTTTCACTGTCAAAATATTATCGACATTGTCCTCATTGAAAAATTATCGAAAATCAATTAACACAAAAATTAATTCACACACGGGTCATTGCTGCTCGAAATAAATAATTTAATAATAATACTATTATTTTACTATTTCAGTCAGGCCAAGCAAATTACGCGGTTCCATCGCCGACACACCCCGGTCACATGGGAGCTCTATGACGCAAGCGCAACAAGAAACTGGAGCAGAGACGAGCTGCTGACAATAAGCGCCGACGCGCACTCTGGATGTAGAACGCTAGTCTTTATTTATTTTATTGCATTTGAGTTACCATGGATTCTAATCAGACCAAGTGACAAAGAGGAAGGTGTCAAGCCATTTTCAACCATGTGCAGCTCTCTCTGCTAATGCTACGAGTCCCGCAGAATTTTGATTAGCCAGAATCTTTATTTTACTGCTTACAGTGGATTTACCATGGATTAATATCAGGCCAAGTTATAATGAGGAAGGTGTCAAGCGATTTTCAACCATGTGCAATACAACTGAAATGGTCATTTTATACTTGCTCTCTGCGAATGCTACGAGTCCCGACTCTGATTAGCCAGACTCATTATTTTACTGCATACAGTGGAGTTACCTACCATGGATTCTAATCAGACCAAAGTTATACAAAGAGAAAGGTGTCAAGCGGTTTTGAATCATGTGCGGTACAACTATACTCTTTATTTTATACTGCTCTGCTACGAATGTTGCGAATCCCTTAGAACTTTGATTAGACAGAATATTTATTTTACTGTATACGGTGGAGTTATTATGGATTCTTATCAGGCCAAGTGACAAAATGGAAGGTGTCAAGCAATTTTGAACCATATGCAGTAAAATTGGAACCGTCGTTTGCTCTGCAAATGGTTCGAGTCCAGTAGAACTATGACATCAGCCAGACCCCCGGAAATCATCATCTGCCTAGCCTTTTCCCAACTATATTGGGGTCGGCTTCCAGTCAAATCGGATTTAGCTGAATACCAGTATTTTACGGGGAGCGGCTGCCTACCAGACCTCCGGAAATGTGAGTGAAAAAGGTGTTGTAGGGGTTTTACCATCAAGATGTCCTCAGTAGCAACCCAGGGACAGTGATCAGTGCTCAGTACTGGTATTGAGCTCACTCCTTCATAACCTTTGAAATGTGGATTCGTACACCCTTTTGCCTAAGTACCTCTACGAGTCTAGAAGAATACAGGCATGTAGAAAGCAGGATTCCAGATAATAGTTTCTACTGTATGTTGAGAGAGAAACCCCAATAGGTGTGAACATTTTGTTCAGTGATAAACTTTAAAAATCTGTGTACAATAAAGAGTGATATTATTAATCCATCATATTATGACACTTGAAACTTACAATATTTATTTATAATGTAGTGATGAACTGTTACTTAGCAATATTTAATTGAAGTGGCTCTACACATTGTGGCTGTTTTTCAAGTGTTTTACATTTATTGTCATGTCTGGTTGTGTGTATCTAAAAGCTCCTAAAAGGTACTGTTTTTATTGTACCTTGATATCATGTTCATAACAAATTTACAGCGTGGTAATTTTTCAAAAAAGTTTTGAAAAGTCGCTTTTGTATATTGTTTGCTTTTATGCATAATCAAAAATAAAATAATTATAATTAAAGTGTTGTGTTTTCATTTCTTTTGTGTACCTAGATGATTATTAGTTAGCCTTCTAAATACCTTTCAGAGCTGATTTTCAGTAGTGAGATTACTTTTAACTGAACAATTTTCTATACAAATGCTGCCAAATTAAGATTATTTTCAAGATGTGTTTATTGAAAATCGCCACTTATTGGGATACGCTGCTGTTTAGAATTTATGGGATTTTTTAAAGGATTATCAAAGAAAACAACATTAATCCCTTTTGTATATACATTTATTGTATTTTTTTTTTTTCAATTTTAATTAATTGTTTACCAGATATATACTTTCATATAATAATCAATTGTCTATAGAATATATACAACTTACAAATAAACCTGAAGGTCCTTATGAACAACTACATTGAGTCTTATTATCTAGGTGGAATCATTTCGTTTTATATCTAGTTGAATGTTGCACCGTGAAAATGCAATTTTCACACACAAACGATTCAATCAAACTTTTAATTGGGCAAAACAAATGACAAGTAAAACTGCAAATGATAAGTTTTTACCCTGAGTTTGAAGCAGAAGAAAGTGTACTGCTTGTATGAAACAATACTCTTTGAATAAATTATTATAACCCGACAACTTTAATTTCGTCAGTCTTTTAAGGGTGTTTTTGGGGCTCGATTTCAGTCTGTCCAAGTCTGTCAGTGACCGTCATGTCTGGAACTCAAAAATGTTAGCATAAATATTCAACTTATTTTGACGTAAAATTAAACTTAAGGTATGATACTTTTGTAGATTTTTGTAAGTTATTTTCTATCTACAAATATTTATTTTAATGCCATAATGCTAATACTATTTCGAGATCTGAGACACCAAGATTGTTATGACTAATGGTGGAGTCTAGGCCTTAGACAAGTGTTTTGAAAATTCGAAATCGTATGTGGTGCTGTCATTAAAGTTGTCGAGTTATAACAAAAAGCGTTTGAAAAAATCAATTATGGTAATAATAAAAAAAAAAAACAAAAATTTGATCAAATAATTTCTTCCACTTTGTACTAACACTGACCGTTTGCAAGAAACAATAATTTCAAAACGGGTCTAAGTTTTATTTTAAGTACTTGCCTTTTAAGCTTGACAAATTCGTGGTTTGTATTGTGGGAGAAAACTGGTGGGCTTCTTAGGAACTTAATGTATCCTGTTTTTAGGAGTTTATTTAGTAAATCCCATGTGAATGAAATGCTTACATAACTTTGCATGATAGGACACAAAATAAAACTTTGAGCACAGTCAAAGCAATCTTATAAAACTACAATAATTCAAATTATAGACCCATGACCCAAGTGTGTTATATCATGCTAAATTATTAAAAAAGCGGGCAAAGTGCAGGATTTGCGAATTACAAACGATGGATGGATGATTTAAATGCGGATTTATATAAACATCCCACAGGGGAATTAAACCAATGAATTCTATTCAATGGTTCCAATATTCGGCCAATAAGACATAGCTACATTTAATTTTATTTAATCTACTCTCCATTTTAAAACAGGAGATAATTCTAGAATAAAAATGGCGTCAAAAGCACCAGAAACACTTTTTATCATAGAAATATCCCGGTGATAGGAACACCGAATTTGTTCTACTGAAATATCGCGGGTACCCCATAGGTACATAGGCAAAAAAGCCGGAAAGACATAGTAATCAGAATAGATTTCATATATACGCGTTTCCTTGGAACGTTGTTTCGATTCCCTAACGTTAAACGGGCACAGAACCATATCTTGCGTCAATGGGAACATGACTGGCGTGCTTTAGTATTGAGAAAAATATAGGCTGTACAAGTATGTACCTAACACCAAAGAGTAGTAAGTGAATGGAGTGCTAATGTGTGGATGAATGTCACGATGACAGTCGTCTCACGAAGCGCCACGACGAACGATCGTCCAAGTTTTCGTCCCACTCGAGTTTGTATCTACGAAGAAATATACGTTTTAGCACTCCTTTTGCTGACTATTCAGTGGAGCTACAAGCTTCGCCAGTCATGTTTCGAGTACGCGTCGCATGTGTAATGGTATTTCCTTGCAAACGGCCTGACAATCCCTATCCTACCTTGCAAGACTTACATGACGCCGCCCCGCCTGTTCGCCATCTGCAAATAGACAACACCCGAATATCTCGTACAATATACGGACCTTCATTCACATCACGTTTATCTCTAAAACATTTTTTTTTCTTTTTCCTTTAATTTACTCTAATGATATTGGATAACTTACGCAGGCACGATGCGCTGTCCCCGTTTCACATCTATGGAGCATACAAAGTTATGTGAGAATCGTATTTTAAAGTTTAGTAATATGAATATTTGTGATAAATGGAATTTGCAGACTGTGACCAAGTGTGAAACACGTTTTAAATATTATTATTTACAGGATAAAATAAATTCGTCACATTAAGTTTTTTTTGCCTTAGTAGTATTTTCTGCTATTATGTTTATTTACAGAATCAAATGCTACATGCACAAACGCCCTAATACGAGTATTATTATGTACAAATATTAATTATTTCGTGCGGGACTTGAACCCAGTAACCTTATTCCAGAGGTAGACTGCGGCGACCGAGGCCGTAAAATCGTACCGTAAGTCTAAGTCTAACGTGCATACTTATTAAAAATGCCAATCAAATATTACGGATTAAATACAAGAAAATGAACACTAGTTTCTTAAAATAATTTGTCTAATATCTACTCTACTCAATTATAAATAGGGGTTATTTTAACTTGAACGTCAGTGGGAACTTACGTCAATCTAAGTATCGCACTAGCTCGACCGAATGCCGTCCGAAACAGCTGGGATCAATGCGGAGTCCCCAATAGTATATCAATAGTTTTTTCTTCATGAATCTAAATTATCTTATTACAACTTGTAAATCCCATGTACTGGCATATCTGGAGAATCTTTACCTAAACAGATATGTAAAGTATCTAGTTAGTTTTTTGTTCTAAAATTCGCATTCTGTTTATTAAATATTTAATGCGAAGTTACTATGATGTTATTAGCAAATGGAGTGGTAATCACTGCTATTATGATCCGTGACTACCAGTCGTAAAAACAGACTTCCCAACTTTTACAACGTCAAAAATACGTCGCGACAGTTAACTCCACTCGAACCACTCAGTATCAGTAAGTTCCTTTCGGGAAAAGCCGATGCTCGCGCGATTTAAACGTTATTTGTAGGCATCTTGCGTCTGTTTCCACTTGGCCCAATAGGGACTCACGGATTATAATGGTTGAAAACAATTTTGCCCCTCGGGGGCTGACGGATGCTGAGTTCCAAGGCCAGAGCGAAAACGCATTGGAGCACCTCCCATGCCAGGCCACAAATTCAGCGCAAATACCAATAAAAAAATAGGGATTCCAACATCTTTTATCGATAACCAATTAATCATTGCTTTCCGTCCCATAATTATTTTGAAATAAAATATTACTTATTACATTATTCTTTTATTTAATTTAACCGTATTTCGTATCATACTATCGGTAAAAAGCGGTAACAAAGTTCTAAACTTAAAAGCAGACACTAGAACTACAAACGAAAAAATCAAATTAGGATAAGGTAAATCACTAATCTCATTCGTGACGTCAGCTGTCGGGCAACTCTGGCGTCTGGCGCAAGTAGGGATATGCCATTGTGGGATAGAATAAATAATAATCATTTAGGTAGTATACGCTCACAATATACTGTTAATACCTTGCATGTCTGATTCGACAGTTCATGTAAACGCATATTAAAATATTTGACGAATAAAATATCTTTCTTTCTTTATCAACAATTTACTCAATTTACTTATTTATTAGTCGTACTTTTCTTATAACGTTCAATAATTCACCTAAGTTACTGAAACACTTAATAACTTCAACAATGTAATTTTATGAAATCGCAAACATTTAATTTAATTTTTAACATTTTGTCTAATTTACTTGAATGGTTTTAATTTAATGTATTGGAATAATGTGAATCTACTTTAATTTAATGTTATGATCTTATCCTTATTTTTAAATTAATTTTGTGAAAATTTTGTTTTTATTTTGTTATGTGAGCCTAGTTATAAGTGCATGCTGTGTTCGCCTGTAACTGAAGCTGCACACTTAAATGAAACTTGTGTAACTGTCTTATAATATTATATCTGTGTATCTTTTGTTGGAGATCCAAATAAATAAATGAATAAAAGCTTCTCTTCTGACAATAGTTGTCATTATTATTTATTTGATTTGTTGACTGTTAAGGATTGTTATTGTCCGAAATAAACGTTTTTGATTGATAGATTAAACAATAACTGTCGAAGTAATAGTATGTTACTTTTAATAAAATATTTTCTAATTTGAAATATAAATTACCATACTTACCCATCACTAGCTGTCGTGTATTGCCGACTGTGGCGTGTGGAAGATCACTTTTTTACGGATTTCGATTGGCAATTTTTGATGATAGTTTTTTCTAATGAAATGTAACTAATGTAAATATCTTTGTGACATTTTACAATATATCTTTAATGTAGTTTTAAATGATAGGAAAAAGAAACCTGTGTTTCTGTGTGTGTGTATGTTTTCTATGAAACTTAATTTTGTGTATTTATTTTGTACTTAAATGTCGGTATCTTGTCGACTATAGTGACGGTGGCAGCCACGCCAGTGTCGGCTCTTTCCGACAACTTCATCATGAACGAGATTAGGGATGTACCATTTCATTATTTGATTTATTTGTAGTTCTGTCTGCTTTTAGGTTGTTTAGAACTTTGTAACCGCTTTTTAACGATAGTATGAAATACGGTCAAATTAAATAAAAGAATAATGTAATGAGTAATATTTTATTTCACAATATGAGACAAAATAATAGATTACAATTTGTGGCCTGGCGTGACAACTTAATAACAATCGTTTTGGTATGGAAGTTTGATCGAAATTCAGTATCATAGCACTCCATTTGCTAACAACTCCATGATCTAAATGACCTAAATCTATATCAACCATTAAACAACTCACCATAGCATAACCATCAGTCCTTACAGCGACAGGGCAACACCACGCACATATTGCACCATCAAAATTGCAACATATCCAAAACTTATCCTCATATCACGAGTTCTTATACACTATAATCACATAAGTCAGTTCCTCACTTATATTAGTCCACTGTTTGTTATATATTTACACGCGTTTGGTTCTGTGGTGCTTGACGTGGCTGGTTCCGTATATGAACCGTGTACGCCACTCTTCGTACTGCTACGTACAGGCTATAGTGTTTGAGGTCGACGGAGGGTGCTCCGGCTTGTCTGTGGCTGGTTTGGCGTCTGCGGCTGCGTGCGGCAAGATACCGTTCTGTAGGTTCACTTCGTACATGTTGGATGAGTTTGAGTCTTCATTGTACGATAAGACGCTGACTTCGTCCGTCTGTGGATGAATGGGTTCATTGAATGTACAGGTTTCCTGTGGAAAGGATACTTTTGTCAGTCATCTCATTTATTTTGAACATATTTTACGCAAGTGATGAAAGCATAGGTAATGTTGTGAACTAAGTAGGTGAGATGAGACTGAAAAAGTGTGCTATATGACTAATGCGACTACTAAGAGAGAGTATGGGAGAATATGACATATTGCGCCCAACAGATTGGGATAAGAGGAAGAAAAAGATGATTTGTGGTGCTACAGTCAACTGGTTAATATACTTACACTGCTTTCCGAGAGTCGTTTAGTCTTCTTAGCAGGTGCGGGCATGACGTTGTTCGTATCCACCGGCTTGCGCTTGTTGCCGGATGTGGTACGCTCGCGCTTCAGCAGCGAGCCGGACAGGTACTGGTGCAGCTGCTTGCGTCGGACGTGGCGCGCCTGGTAAGTAAATAGAGGGGTTATTAAGTGCTAATTTAACATGTAAAAGAATTTTAAGGCATCAAAATTTTTTCTGAAATAAAGACTATCTCATGTTTGCGGGACAAACTTGGCCAGAGATCGCCCAAGACTGAGAGATTTGGAAGGAGAAAGGGGAGGCCTACAAAAAAAAAGTCTATTGAATACGACAGATCATAATAATTGAACTGGCAAAAATTGGAGGAAATAACATTTACGCATATGTATTAGTTTTAATGCTGATATCCTATCAAAATCGGAGACTGTATAACTAATTCTTCTCAATCTTAGTTGGGTTTCAGAACCTCAACCAACAAAAGACACAAGGGTGGAACCAAATTGCAACCGATTGACATTGTCTGCAGCTTCGAAATATGTTACTAAATAAGAGCAGCCTAAATAACACTTCTAAGGTCATGGGGAGGTGACGTTGTGTGTCAAACTGACAAAATGTGCCTGGAAAAAATTAAAAGTATAATTCACCCCACACTCACCTCAATAGTCATTCCTTCCCTCAACATATGTGCACTGTCGGCCTGATAGTTCACAGAGTCCGTGAACGTCGAGATGTCGTACGTCAGATCTACGTTGAGGTTGGTCTTCTCGAACACCAGACCGATGAACCACATCGAACAGAAGTTCGCTACCACTTCACCCTAATGGAAAATAAATATTAATTTAGTAAAAATATAAGTGTACAGAGTAAAATACAAGGTCAATTCGGAAATATAATGTTCGCTACTTACATTTTCATTCTTTTTAACTTCAGGCACGGGTTCTGTTGGTACTGGTGCACCTGGAAAACACTCTCACATTAGTATGTTTTCTATAAAACAAGTTATTTCAACATCATAATCTTTTTTATTAGGGAAGTCTATTTTAGGTGACTGTTATATGGCAGGGAAATAAAAACGGAATTAAAGCAAAAGAGGTAAAGCATATAGGTTCCTTGGGGAGTGTAATGTAGGAGCAGAACTAAGAAAGGACTTCCCGAAATGCAGGCTAGATGAATCGTTTAAGACGTACCTGGCGGCAAAGCAAGCGGCTGTCCGTTGTTAGTGTTGAGCGGCACTGAGTTATAGCACTCGGGGTTTACGTGTGCTATTGTTATGTGCGAGTTCCGCTCCAGGGTGGCTGTAACAAAACGTAACGTGAATCTACCTGTAGGTAGGTAGGTAAGTAGAGCTGGCAAGTAGGTAGAGTAGGATAGTTAGGTAAGTAGGGTAGGATAGGTAAGTAAGTAGAGCTGGCATGTAGGTAGAGTAGGATAGTTAGGTAAGTAGGGTAGGATAGGTAAGTAAGTAGAGCTGGCAGGTAGGTAGAGTAGGATAGTTAGGTAAGTAGGGTAGGATAGGTAAGTAAGTAGAGCTGGCATGTAGGTAGAGTAGGATAGTTAGGTAAGTAGGGTAGGATAGGTAAGTAAGTAGAGCTGGCATGTAGGTAGAGTAGGATAGTTAGGTAAGTAGGGTAGGATAGGTAAGTAAGTAGAGCTGGCATGTAGGTAGAGTAGGATAGTTAGGTAAGTAGGGTAGGATAGGTAAGTAAGTAGAGCTGGCATGTAGGTAGAGTAGGATAGTTAGGTAAGTAGGGTAGGATAGGTAAGTAAGTAGAGCTGGCATGTAGGTAGAGTAGGATAGTTAGGTAAGTAGGGTAGGATAGGTAAGTAAGTAGAGCTGGCATGTAGGTAGAGTAGGATAGTTAGGTAAGTAGGGTAGGATAGGTAAGTAAGTAGAGCTGGCATGTAGGTAGAGTAGGATAGTTAGGTAAGTAGGGTAGGATAGGTAAGTAAGTAGAGCTGGCATGTAGGTAGAGTAGGATAGTTAGGTAAGTAGGGTAGGATAGGTAAGTAAGTAGAGCTGGCATGTAGGTAGAGTAGGATAGTTAGGTAAGTAGGGTAGGATAGGTAAGTAAGTAGAGCTGGCATGTAGGTAGAGTAGGATAGTTAGGTAAGTAGGGTAGGATAGGTAGGTAAGTAGAGCTGGCAGGTAGGTAGAGTAGGATAGTTAGGTAAGTAGGGTAGGATAGGTAAGTAAGTAGAGCTGGCAGGTAGGTAGAGTAGGATAGTTAGGTAAGTAGGGTAGGATAGGTAAGTAAGTAGAGCTGGCAGGTAGGTAGAGTAGGATAGTTAGGTAAGTAGGGTAGGATAGGTAAGGAAGTAGAGCTGGCAGGTAGGTAGAGTAGGATAGTTAGGTAAGTAGGGTAGGATAGGTAAGTAAGTAGAGCTGGCAGGTAGGTAGAGTAGGATAGTTAGGTAAGTAGGGTAGGATAGGTAAGTAAGTAGAGCTGGCAGGTAGGTAGAGTAGGATAGTTAGGTAAGTAGGGTAGGATAGGTAGGTAAGTAGAGCTGGCAGGTAGGTAGAGTAGGATAGTTAGGTAAGTAGGGTAGGATAGGTAGGTAAGTAGAGCTGGCAGGTAGGTAGAGTAGGATAGTTAGGTAAGTAGGGTAGGATAGGTAAGTAAGTAGAGCTGGCAGGTAGGTAGAGTAGGATAGTTAGGTAAGTAGGGTAGGATAGGTAAGTAAGTAGAGCTGGCAGGTAGGTAGAGTAGGATAGTTAGGTAAGTAGGGTAGGATAGGTAAGTAAGTAGAGCTGGCAGGTAGGTAGAGTAGGATAGTTAGGTATGTAGGGTAGGATAGGTAAGTAAGTAGAGCTGGCAGGTAGGTAGAGTAGGATAGTTAGGTAAGTAGGGTAGGATAGGTAAGTAAGTAGAGCTGGCAGGTAGGTAAGTAGGGAAGATAGGGTAGGGTAGGTAGGGAGGATAGGATAGGTAAGTAGGGTAGATAAGGTAGACGCGAATTCGCGTGGGTCAGCTAGTATAATATAAAATACACTTTATTATGTACATACACCATGTAAACAGTTACAGAAAATATACAAGACGACATTACACAGGGTGACCTGGATGGAAGAGTCAAGTAGATACAGTACTGCATGTAGGCGTTGTTGGCTAGAAGTGCTCAGAAGCACGAAAGTCTGACCACAAGTCTTATCGGTGTTAACCAGTTACTGATTTGTGCAAGACAGACAGTCTTTTTGTTGATGTGATGTTGTCTATAAGTGTTGCAGCACTAGAATATTTCTTTTTTTTAATAATGCCTTTTTTAAATTCACTGTTGTTGGGCTGCGAAAAAGACGGATGAAAATAGATTGCATGTAGCGGAGATGAGAATGTTGAGATGGATGTGTGGAGTAACGAGAATGGATAAAGTGAGAAATGGGTACATTAGAGGTACTTCAAAAGTGGCGCCAGTGACGGAAAAGTAAGAGGGAATCGCTTGTCTTGGTATGGTCATGTGAAGAGGAGGGATGAAACGAATGTAACTAGAAGAGTGATGAACATTAATGTGGATGGATGGAGAGGGAGAGGAAGGCCAAAGAAAAGATGGATGGATTGTGTGAGGAGCTATATGAAACAAAAGGAAGTTAGTGATAGAGTGACGATAGAACAGAATGGAAGAAAAAAAGAGTGTTGCGCCGACCCCAGATAACATGGGATAAGGGCAGGACGATGATGATCATTATTGTGTATGCAATGTTGTCGTTCCTAAAAAATAAAGAAATAAATATCTACTCACTGATAAGATGCCGTATCTTGCTCTCGATGAGGCCGCACCACTGCAGCTGGTCGTCGGTCGAGGCAGAAGATGCCAGCAGCACTATGAAGTGCTTGTAGCGCGAGAAGAAGTTCGGCGCTTCGAAAAGACGCTCCCAGCCGCACTTTCCCAGCATTATCTCGTCGGTTATTGCTAGACCTACGGACAAAACAAAACATGTTGTAATAAAAACAAATATTCGACAAACCTGGCAACCACATTCTCTAGTAGCTATTAACACTGTTAAGCTTATTTTTGCGTTACGTCAATATGAACCAAGTCCTTACCTAGTCTAAACTCCTCGCAGATGACGGTCCTAGTGGATGCACACACGTTGAATGTGGAGTTCTGTTGGGGGTACGCCGGCGTGATGATGGGCATCAGGTGGAAACGATCCGAAATGTTTACCTGGGGACAATAATAACAGTTAGAGGGTTTAATAATGGAAAATCATATAAAAAAGAATGGAAAAGAACATTATCTCGATACTCACTCTAGGATCCCACACAGGGAAGCCAAGGTTGACGGAGTCGGGCTGCTTTAGCAAGACTGGCTGGGGCCACTTCCACTGGCTAAACACCAAGAAGAACTTGTGTACCAGGGTGGCTGGCAGCGCGTTAGGGTACAGTTGGCATGTGCGGGCTACTAACATAGCCCAGGACACACCGCCCAGGTAGCCGAGCGTGTTGGAGTATATGCCGTGGCCTGTAGAAGAACAAACGGTTATTAAAATTGGTTTATGTGGGTGGAGTAAGGGCAAAAACTTTTAAGGCAACGGTTATACTCACGTTTAGCCCAGAGCTTGATGGCTCGCAGCGTCAGTCGGAAGTTGTTGATATTGGGCACGAGGCGCAAAATCTCGTCAGTGACGCGACAACCGTTAAGCGAGCGCACGCATTTCTGGTCTAAGTTCTTCAGCAGCATGTCGTCACGCAAGTCAAAAGAATCTACGACAAAATATAATTGGGTTAATTTATTGATCAACCACTAGTAGTTGTACAGTCACTCAAAGATATATTGGTATCCATGTAGTTAAATTAAAACCATGATGTGCTGAATAGTTTTATAACATTCTTAGAAGTGTGACATTGGCATTAAAATTTTTGCATACTGTAAAACAATATTGGCTATATAGTGGAAGTATAAACCAATTTGCAAGAATACCAAAATCTATTCTTGACTGTACGTAAATAAAAAACCTTGTTTTGTAGCCATAACAAGATTTTTTTGTAAGAAGATAAAATACTCAGATATTCGCTGTTAGAGGTGTATTGAAGAGCTGCACCGATTTCAAATATGTTGGGATAACGGCGGGATGCTGATACTGTAGTGATAAATTAATCTACATATAAATAAAAATCAATAGGGAATACGCATGAAAAAAATATTTTTAATCTAACCAATGGCCGCGAAACTACAAAAAGGTACCTGATGGAATATCAAAAGACGCCGATTAAAATCTATTGCTAGACTAATCACAGTTACTGCACGAATGGATTTTCAGTATGTGTTAGATCACAAAATAAGATAGGTGGAAACTTCTGAAGAGGTATAGCGGTACGGTACTGTAAAATAAACACAAACTTGCGTAGACGCAAGTAGGTAGCTACAATTTATTATTAACATTTAAGGAAAATAGTCAATAATTAACACATATTCAACCAACCAACCGCATACATTCTCATAAGTTCAGTGGATTAACTGTTAATATGTTCAGCTTCTTAACACAGAGAATGGAATAAAATGGATTATTTCATTGTATCGATCTTAATGTGTCTACTAAATGGACCCTTTCCATGGGCACATAGTGAGTTGACTGTTACGCTTTCACGCCTAAATCTCTGAACCGGTTTTGATGAATTATGGTACAGAGATAGAAGGGACTCTAGAGACTGCTTGAGGCTACTTTAACGGGGGCTAAGCCACAGACAAGTGTGTCTCTAAATAAAACTTAGTCGTCTGCTTCTGTCTGTACCACGCAACGGATTTCACTAATAGAAAGAGCGATAAAAAGAAGAAGGTTGGTCTACAATGTAGACTCTACATATTTAATTTTCACACGCACGAAGCCGGGGCGGGTAGCTAGTTTTCCTATAATTTTGTGATGTAGAAGCATCTCCTTACCTGGTATTTCCTTGAGAGCCAGCCTGGCAAACAACAAGTCAATTTCGATTCCGTCGAAGTTCATCTTGATGACCGGCACGAAAGCATCTTCTACCGCTCTCAAATCTTTTACCTGCACACAAATCAGAACAAGGTAAGTTTTCTTCGCTGCATAAGGTTAAATACTCTAAGTCAGAGTGAACAGGCTCCTTCTGGGTAAGCTCGCTCCATCGTAGACTTTGTTTCTGTCATCTCTGACCTAGACTAGAGTCAAGAGCAAACCCATCTTAAATAAAAAATAAATAAAACAGGGAATATGCATGAAAAAATATTTATTTTCTATAGTTTATCGAAAAATATACAAAACTAACAGTAAAAATGGAATAAAAATGACAAACATATCTGTCCCTCTCGCGAAAACACTGTTTTCTATGGCAGCTGTATAGGCTTCATGGACTTTGACGTCAAAGTTCATATCGGAGTTCTCTTACTAATTGTAATCTTTGAAGCTTAATAACTTCATCGCTGTTGAAGGTATTTAAAAAATAATTTCGTGATTGTGACAGCTGATAAGTAATTTCATTTTGCGAAATTAAAAAATCGCATGCATATTCCCTATTCTGAAGCGTGTCTTGTTCTTTAAGAAATAAAGTACATGTTTTAAAAAGAGGGGGAGTTCAATAGAGAAGTGTGGGAGAAAAAGACATGTTGCGCCGACCTGATTACAATTGGGCAAGAGATTGATAACTACTGGCGAAATGTGGGATTACTTTAAATCTGCTTATGCTTGCTGGCGAGATGTTTTTTACAAGATAATTCCAAGGCTGAATGGATTTGAATGATTTTTTGTGTAAATAGGACAATTAGTTTTCTTTGAATAAATAAATAAAATGATTTACATGCCGAGTATATATTTTCATGACCACGTTTTCTTGGAAGTTAAGACATGTTTTTCACCAGACTGTCCCAGAAGAGAATTTCATAATAGAAATTATGGAAGTAAGAATACAAATAATGTACCCTAGATTACCATATAAAATGCTTTTAATTCCATGACAAGTAAAAAAAAACATAGCACAAATAAACACTCAGAAGAAAGATTTTTATTTGATGTTTAAGTCTTCATCTGAACTTGTGTTGAAATTCAAAGAAGTTATTACGAAACATTTGCGGCTGTTGTTTTCCTAGGTAAACAATGTTTCTTGTTGTTGTTTAGTCTTGGGCAACTCTTTGTAGTTTCTAGCTATTTATTTGAACTTGAAAAATTCATTATGTAAAATAAGAACAACTGTATCAGGCCTTGTGACGTAAGCCCAATTCTAGCGAAATTTTACTCATTTACAACCTTTCTTGAAAAGTAAACAGATTCTCCTGTCAGATTGGTCTCAGGCACTCTGTAATGTTACAATCTAAGCCCAGCTCAAGAAAGTAGAACTGACAGCCAACAAGCAAATGAAACGCCTAGACTCGAAAACGCCACTAATTTTCCTACATTTGACAAGTTTTTGATATACCTTGAACACATACACCTAGTACATTTATTTTAGAAGAATTGGCCTTTAAATTATCAGTATTAAGTGTACCTAGGGAATAACTGTACTAACCTGTGGCTGCAACTTGAGCAGGTCATAGAACGAGGAAAAGTAGTCAGTTCGGTCGATGTGGCGCGGGGCCACGCACAGTGCATCTATGTCGGCACCTCGGTGGTGTACCTGCGAAGAATACTATGTTATAACAACAAGGGAACTATACTTCATCCTGGAATGAGGAGGCCATGACTACTAAGCGTCAAGTCGGCGGGACAGTGAGGTTGCTCCGCGAAGTTTTTGAAGTTTATGAGCTTGTGGGAAGATTAACTTGATCATAACTTCCTTAGGGTAGAGTTCGGAAAACGGTGTCGTGTTTCCACTATATTGATAGGACCGCCTGAGGAGTGACACCCAAGACGGTTCCTTGTGGACTCATATCCGCTAAAGTGTTAGATTTAGTTCATCCCATAAAAATAACACCTCAATAAATACCAATTTCTTTTTTATCCTGTCCCAACAGGAGTAATTTTATTAACATATTTTTGCGATGCAATAAGTCTTTTGTGGACGACATTGTAATATGCGCATATCTTTTATTTATATTTATTTTGTGGTATCTTCTGAATGAATTTAATGAGGCAAGGAAAATTAGGTTGTAACTAAAAGTAGCTTTAATTTACATAAATACAAAATTATGGAGCAACACGTAGTTCAGTAGATTTAATAAAAATATTTTTATTTTATGAAAATTCAACTTTTATAATAATATTTTACTGTATTCAAACAGGTATCATTTTAGAATCGTAAACTTGTGAAGCAATAAACACTGTTTATGTGAAGAATAACGACTCAATCAATTTAATATCTTTTTCTCATAATAAAAACCTTTTTAATAACACAATTATGTAACTGGAGTATTGTAACGAAATGTTTATGCTTTTTTAAAGTAATTTCTAGATAAGAGTTAATTTTTAACAAAGAAAAACATACTACATGTAACTAAGTTTCTTTCAGAAATAAATGTATTTATTGATTGAAGTATTTAATGATAATTGTAATTATAATGATCATTAATTAATTCTTCTTATTGTGTAAAGCAGTAAGGTCTAATGATCCTGCACACCTTAGTGTTATTAATTAATTGACCTGAATAATAATTGTGATGGTAATGATAACACTTTATTAATTGATTTACTAAATGATAATTGTGATGATAATTTACTAATGATATGGTTTTCATTAAAATATATGTTTATGTTGCAAAATGTATGGCATGTAGTAAAATATAGCTGAACTTTGTAATATCATAATACCTATTGTGTATTACCCATATTTGCTAAATAAAGTACTCTATAAATAAACTACTCTATTCTATTAAAATTGTCAAAAAAAAAGTCAAATCAATAAAAAAGTAAATTTTCAAACTAAGGCAAATTCATCAAAGATCACTTACCCCCAATCTGTAAGACCCGAAGGTGTAAATATTTCCACCAACGGTATCAGCAACACTAGGCGGCATGTTCTTGCGCATAGACTCCTCCCTGATCCATTGCCTCACAAGGCGATGCAGGGCTCCCAAGACCTCCATACGATGGTGCATTTCTTGCTCTGATTCAAATACCCCATAAGGGACCAACGAGTCTTTCAGTTCTGTAGTTTTCTCTATATCAATGGGCTTTGGACCTGTTTGGAAGAGTGATTATGTTTTTTAGTTTTTCCTAGACTGCAAAATTCAATTTATATTTTATAATAAAAAAAATTAATTTAAACATGTTGCTCAATTTTCTAATAAGAAAAGAGCAGATACACACCTGCCATAGATATAGCCGAGGTCATGCCCAAAGTCTTCAAATTTTGCTTATTTTGGTGCTCATTGCCCTTTGTGTTATTTATCGGAGTATTGCTGTGCGAGTACTGCGAAGCCGGCCACATCTTGGACATGCTACTCAAACTACTCTACTACAAAATGTAACCGATGACAACCACTAGCTTATATAGCTAAGTGGGGTTCATTTATATAAAAATGCTCTCCTTTTGGACAACTGCTGGGTTTCTTAAGAAGTAGGTGCAAATCTGGAACAAAGATTATTTTCATTTTAAGCTTAGGCTCATTTATCAAATCTATTGTGAATTTTAACACGTTGAATAAATTGACAAATAACCCTAATAGTCAATTTATTTCTTAAAAATATTGAGGCAATGTTGTGTGCATTATTTGTTTTTTAAGCCTAGCTTGAATACCATTATCTTTTTATCCTGGTCCATGTCATGTTTTATCCTTCCCCCGTCAATGGTGATGTTATTTTTTTTTTGTTTGTTTGTTTGTTGCCTTTTAATTCAGGTTTTAGCATAGATTTTATGTATTACCCTTGAATTAGTAATAAGTGTGAAAAGCACTAATTCTTATTATCATTCAAGGTCTTTTGACAGCCAGAAAATATATGATTCAAGGAGTTACATTCAATAAAAATATGGAAACAGAAAAAAAACCATGGACATAACAAGCTTCAGAGTTGAAGTTTACCCAAGAATGTTAACTTATCTTGTGGCAATTATTTAGATAAACATAAATGAACTTCTAATTATAAGAACAAGTCAACTAAAAAGGCCAATTTAGTAGAATCAGAAAGAACATACCGCTAACCCATCACTGTCAAATTTTCCCTATCAACCTTGAACCTAATGCATTAGTGATAAAGGTAAAAATTAAATTTGACAGATAGCTGTTGTGTAATAAATATTATGATTCTAATATGATTCTCCAAAAGTGGCCATTTTAGCACCCCAAAATATTATGAACTCTGATAAGACTAACCTATGGACAAACTTACGATAAAAACCTATTGTGAAGTCAATTATTTTACTAACATCGATAGAAGTTGTGTCATTGGCTGTAATGTTTCATTGAACAGCTTATCACAGGTCAATATTTTGCTTGTAAATAAATAATGACGTAAATCACACGGAACTTTGCTACGAATACGTTTGCGACGTTATTAGTAGACTCAATTCGAAGAACCGACCGTGATGCGTAAGCAAAAATCGAACTTTTAGAAAGCACTACACTATTTTGTGGACTCAAATCGGGTTTCGTTCACCTACTTTTTATCACCGTCTTTAAATAGCGACAACGCAAGCACTTAACATATTCCAGCACGTTTAACAGTTGAAAAGAATGCACAACCTCTCACAAATAAGAAAAAACACTACGAACGTTACTTGCTAACAACAGATCCATGGACGAATTCTTTTGTTGTCTGTATGAACTAAGGTCACAACTTATGTAAATATGACCCTCGAAGGTATCTGAACCTTGAATGTCGTTGCAACTACGCGAAGAAAAGATTATAATACATAATCTTAACACTTTTCATGAAAAACATAATGAAAACGGGATACGCATTAAAAAAGCTCACGTTGCTCAGAGCAGATTGTTATTACGTTACCGAGCACTTTAAAGTTGGTGGAACAGTTCACACTCACCAATTTAATATATTATCCGGCCTAAGCTGCGATATTTTACACAAGCAGTTATTCGAAATCATAATAAAACAAAGAAACAAACATTAATTTCCAAACAAGCACCCAACAGTCGCCAACAACAAGGCAGCCATTTTTATAAAGATGGCGCTAACAATTCTTGCCAGCACCAAAAAAAATAAGATTTACCGGTGTTGCTGGAATAACTCGAGAGCCAATAAACACACTTACTACACTCCGATGAATAAAATTACGGTATACGATGCGAGACACTGAACAAGTGCGCCCCCGCTACGGCTTGTGAGCGACTGACTCGTTACTGCCTACCATAGACACAACATCCCTTTTACTTAAATTGATTTGAAATGTTTCAAAATTACAATTAACGTTTTACTTATAAGATGTTTTACAAATATTATTCTTACCGATTTCCCGGAAATTAAACAAAACATATTTGACTTTAATTTAATAATACATAAATATCAATCTATAAACATTAACTCTCGATAGTCATCATTTCTTCCTGAATCATTATTGCTATTTTGATTAACCACAGTCCATCGATCATTTAACAGTAATAGTGTAAGAAATCGCATTCATGGTTTTTGAATTCTCAAGATTTTTATTTTATTCTCAGGATAAGCGAGTCTATACCCACACAAACCCTCCCTGTTAACTTTGTCCACTTTTAAATGATATAATATTATATTTATATGATAGAATATTTAAAAAAAGTTAGGGATCCGTATAAAAACTATGATCCCATGATCTTACAGAGGAAACGTATATGGAGATGGAAGTGACGAGGCTGTGCGCGCAAAGACAGTGCAAGCGTACGTCATGATCAGTAGCAATTTGCACTTGAGTGACAATTTGCTGCGGGCGGTCGTGATAAAGTAAAGCCTACACTAGGTGAAAGCGGTGCATGAACGGGCCTGCCTTATGAGTTCAGCGAAGGTGAGGTGTCTGTCCAGGATGCCCCCAAGTATTTGGGTTGCTTCTCCCAAAGGATCAGTTTGCCATACATGGTGATTGGATGAGGGGAGCACTGCTCAGGAATAAATACGGCCCTTTTAAAGTCGACAAACCAAAAAAATAATATTTTTGAACATTCAAGTCGAAACATGCATGGAAATTATATAAAAACTTACACAAAAAAACGACAAGCGAAAATTGGAACAATAAGCGGTAAGATCTTACGACGTTCGGCGTTCGGTTTTATCAAAGAAGCTCGGCTGCGTAGCGGTCAAATATGAAAGGGTCGTACTGTTTGGCGGTCAGATCAAAGGCCCGTGCCACATGCAATTATAAACTTGTTTACGAGTGGCGTATCGAGAGCTTTCGCTGATGCCGCGAGTCGTAAGAACTTACTTAAAAATAGGAACTGTCTCGAATATTCACCTATTATTACGCGCTATTAAATCCTTAATTAGAGATATTATTGTACTTATAATCACTGTACACTGGTCCCGCATAAAATCCTTATTCAGTTAAACGGTTCGATAATTGTGGTTGGTTATGTACACGTAATTAACACTTCAAATTATACAAATCGGACCTTTCGTTTAAAAGTTACGACGGGGAAAAAATACTATGAGCAAAAAAAGGAACAAAAATTTTTAGGAATAATTTGTACTTACAATTATCCTCGTCGCCACTTGTAATGAGTCGCAACACTTTAAACTGCACGTGCAACCTCGACAACGGCTCGCGAGAGACTGAATCGTAAGTAGTCACTGCTCGTTAGAGATGGGCGTGCACCCCCGACAACGGCTCGAGAGAGACTGAAACGTCAAGTCGTCACTGATCGTTAGAGATCGGCGCGCACCCCCGACAACGGCTCGCGAGAGACTGAATCGTCAAGTCGAAACTACTCGTTAGAGATGCGCGTGCACCCCCGACAACGGCTCGCGAGAGACTGCAACGTCAAGTCGTCAATGCTCGTTAGAGATCGGTGCGCATCCCCGACAACGGCTCGCGAAAGACTGAATCGTCAAGTCGAAACTACTCGTTAGAGATGGGCGTTAATAAATAAACTAGTTAATTCCACCGTCTACGTACAATGAACGATTTACAGCGATAATCAATGAACTAGTTGAATTCGTAGACGGCTAAACGGTTATTGTACATATTTATCTGTTACCTAAGTATTTATTTGTATAAATGTTTAAATAGTACACCTACACCTACCTACAGTACCGTCTTTCTTTTTTCCTTTGAAATCCATCCAAAGGTTGACATCACGACAAGTAATATTTTCATATCACTTGTCGTGATTAGGCCGCCCATTGTGTCACCCTATATTATGTTTGTATTTTTCTCATCTATTTTTTCTATAACTTATATGGTTTACATGATAAAGAGTATTCTATTCTATTCTATTCTAATAATCGAGTCAGCAAGCATAGTTCAGCGCATACAATAGTCTTCTCTTGACTACAGACTCTAATGTATTTAGTTTAACCAGGACTGAACTTGCTCAATCCTAAGTACCGGTATGTTTTTACTTGTTCGAAATTAATACATTCGCAGATTGATTTTTCATAGCGAAAGTATTCATAACTATGACCTTTTATTTTCAACTAAATGCTTTTGTAACGAGCCATGGGGAATGTACTGAGATGCATTTAGTTAGATTTGTTGTTATACCATTGTTATTTGTCCATTAAATACTACTGTCCCGATTATCTTGTTTTGCTCCTTGTATGGCGGTTTGGTCCTTGCCACTGAAAAGGGGATAAGTGTCGACGGCGTACATGTAAGCTTTGCATTTCTTAATTGCATAGCACATACTTTTTTCATGGAAAATAATAATAACATAAAAATACAAACCAACACCATAATTAACAACCCGCTTATTACTTTCAACTTTCTGACAGTTCTGATGTATATTGAATATAGTCAACCTATTGATAAGTTTTCTTATTACACATTTTTAAACGCAATTTCTACATTCTTCAATTTATAAATACGTATAAGACGGATCATGACCTTGTGGCAACCTTGCCATGCAATATCTCATCCTTAAGCTCGTACTGAATAAAATATTGAAACTACGTATTGATGTCTTTAAGTACTTGCTTTAAACTAAGTGTGTCAAAATTACACTGCCGCATTATTAATCAAACCACTGAATTGAAATGAACCACAAACCTTTTGTTTAACAGGTAACATCGTTAACGTAATGACTCGATTCATAAGTGATTTTAATTTAGGTATACTCACTCATTAACTCATCGTGTAATGAGTGCTCATTTCCTTACGAGGCCTATTACAATTTGACTGTGTATTTCGGTAAAAATGACCAACTTTTTCTTATTCTTAGAAACTGAACTACTTAAACCACTTTGGGTGGTTAGGTAGTTCAGAATAGTTATTAGCATTGAACGTAACGGCCTCACTTTTCGCATTTCAATCTTTTCTAATTTTAAAAAGCCCAAAATTTCAGATTAAGTTTCTCATGAAAAGCGCGAAAGCACTTTTTCGAGTTCGTGAATTGAACCAAACCAAATGAAATAAAAAATATTTCATAATATTCCTTGTATTGTGGAGACAACCCACTGACCTGGTATCGTTCAAAGCGACCTCGGAAATTTGAAATAAGAAATCCCATTCAAATCCATAAAACTACTAAAAACGCACAGAATTAACTGTAAATTTCTCCTAAATATAATAATAGCATTATGTAAAATGTTATACCAAATTAAGCCATAGTAAATGAGATCTGAATATTTATTAAATATAATATTTATTAAATGTAATTGCAACCGCAGCAAAAAATCCCATGTGCCCTATTTTCGTAAACGAGACAAAAGAGCGGCAAAACACAGCCGTTGTCAAATTATTACAAAAGATTCAGAAGTCAATTGTGTAGGGATTAGAAATCCGCCCTATTGTCTTATTTCAATTTCATACATTTAAATACCAGGTGTTCACAATAGAATTCGCACCCACCCCTATCACTTGAAGAATTCATGGAGACGATACAATATTATCGGGTTGTTAATGTACTTATGCTTAAAACACATAAAGGAATGCAAAACCCTTTTTGTTAACCTTCGAACGTTGTTAAGACAATTACAAAAGAATAGATTCTTAGAAAAAAATGTTCAATTCTTTGCTAAACTTCAAGGTTATGCCAATTGATTCTGTAAAGCTTTGTAAAGAGTTTTATGATTTACTAGCGACTCGCACTACGCACGGGTGCAACTTAGCCTTGATTATTAAACTATTTAGTTATATATGGATTGAAACTTTGATACTAATGTCATCATCTTTCGATTCTCCCAGTGTTTTGATTGACTAATTTGAACAAAAAGCGGTTATTGTGATAAGTAAGTGTAATTAATATTGTTAGAGATAATAAAGCCTCCCGGATTTTTTATGGTATTTAGCTCAAACCGGTTTGACTGGAAGCCGACCCCAATATAGTTGGGAAAAGGCTAGGCAGATGATGATTGATGAGTACTATAAACATGTCGTACATTATTTAGGTTTAAATTATTTATTCTCAAAAAGACAAAATAGCCAGTTACATGAGAACATAAGTTAATCTTATTCTAGGTAACGGTTACTTATTTATACAATAAATATATAGGTAGAGAATAGTTTTAAAATTAATAATAATAATTATATAATAATAATATAATATTCCACAGAACTATCACATAATTATTATTATTTTGTAAATTATTTGGGTACAACGGTTTTATTTCGAACAAATTGGCTGGTAATATTGTTATGTTAGTTTGTAGGTTTCAAATATATAGTTTGATAGTTATATTTAAACCCGCTGAATGAGCTTACATTTTTTATATAGGTTGCTAAATTATTATAAAATTGTGCAACTTCATAGGTAGCATAATTTGTACGTGTCTTTGGCAGGACATGTAAGCTGGGTCAAAGAAGACTTCGTTTACATATTTGCAATTTTTTGGTAAATGTTAGGTTTGGGTGAATGGTTCTTTCCATTATTTTTTTGATCAAGATATAAGTATTATATATAAAATTGTTTCAGATTCATCAGTTCCGTTTCTTTTTTTTGTGTTGTTGTCAAATATGGATATCGAAATAGTGTCTTTTTATGATCCTCTTATGCATTCTTTGCAAATCCTGTATCTTTGTCTTACTGGCACTACCTCAACTTTCTATTTTTTCATAGGTATTAATGTGTTATCTAAAACTGTGGTACATTATTTTGTTCTATCGTCAACAGGTTTCGCAGCGCACGCGATTTAAAGATCTTTTTTTAGATCACTTTTTCCGACCTTTTCAGTAATAATCTTCATATATCAGGCAATTTAGTTCACAAAACCTTATCTAATAATATTCTTAAACCTTCTTCGAAAACCACTCTATCTATTAAAAAAATACGCATAAAAATCCGTTGCGGAGTTTTAAAGATCTAAGTATACATAGGGACAGACAGCGGGAATCGACTTTGTTTTATACTATGAGTGATGAAATATGTATTTCAAAAATAATAACGGTCCTAATATAAACCCATGTGGCACGCCATACGCAGTTGGTGTAGCATTGCTTTCGATATTATATATTTTAACTATTTGCAATCTAGTTGTGACGACACCCAAAACAATATTTTTCTTATCCAGTTTATCTCCTATTTTGGTAATAAGATCAATAGTGGCTGGAGTGGTATTCATTATAGTTCTAAATCCATTTTGGCGTTCGTATATAAAATTGAAAGAGTCTAAGTACACGACTTTGTATTATTTTCTCTAAATTTTTTGACGGTATTGGTAACACTGATCGGGCGATAGCTACCGGGGTCGGTTTGATTTATAAATCGTTGTCACCTTTGCAATTTCTGAGTGTCTGGAAATTCCCCGTCAGTAAGAAGTTTATTAACCTGTGGTTACTCGGTCGCAATAGCCGTCGCGATGCAACAACAATTGAATAGTTTTATTATAAAAAAATCGGCGGCCGCAATATATTCTGGTCGATGGGGGGCCATAGGATATTAAACACTGCGTTATTAAAAAAAAAGATGTTTAAACTGCGTGATTTGCGGGATGCCATTAAGCATCCATTTCCGTTGACGCCCAACGGCACACACGTGTGCCAACGACAACTGACAACAATTTGACAAGTTTTTTGAAATTAAATTCTGTTAACTTTTCATGACTTTTGTGCTTATTTTACCTATACCGCTGCTTGAATTTGAGTCAAGATTATTTATAATTTTGATAATTTATATGAATGTATCATGAAGAGTTTGCGCAGCGCACGCTAAATAATGACTTTTATAGACAACTTTTTGATACTCTGGGCAGCAATCGTTGTAAAATTACATAAAAAACCGGCCAAGTGCCAGTCAGACTCGCTTACAAAGGGTTCCGTACTCCGTACTCTTAATTTTAATTATTTTATGATATAGCGCCAATAGAAATACACAATCAGTGAAATTTTCAACTGTCTACCTAAGTATTACGGTTCTTGAGATACAGCTCGCAGACAGACAGATGGATGGACGGACGGACGGACAGTAGAGGCTTAGTAATAGGGTCTCGGGTACGGAACTCTTAAAACAAATAAAATAAAAAAAACCTAAACCTACAAAACACCTAAACTTTCCTTATGAATAACCGATGGGGTTTACTGTTATACGCAACGGGGGACTTTGTTTCATTATATGTAGTGATTTAGAGGGCTGGCTGCCCGGCGACCAGCCTGATATCTATATCATCACCACATATCACTTCATGTTATAAAACGTTGTTCGCGATAAACTCAAAAACTGCTGCACCGATTTTCATGCAGTTTTCACCAATGAATAAAGTGGTTCTCAAGGAAGGTGTTTAGTATATAATTTAAATAGAAAAAAATAGGAACCCTTAAGAAAATTGCAGCGTGGACGAAGTCGCGGGTGAAATGTCATTAATTAATAATTTCTTATACTTGTTTAGCATTGTTTTGTACTTACTTTTATCCTCGTGCCAATTGTTATGACTCGAGAGCCAATTACAACATTCACAGCACTTTAAACACTCTAATAATATCCGGTATCCGAGATACTGAACACGTACACCTCCGACTACGGCTCGTGAGAGGCTGAATCGTCAAGTCGTCACTACTTGTTAGAGATGGACATTGAATTAACGAACTAGTTAATTAGATCGTCTTCGTATAATTAACGATTTAAGGTTTACCGATAATTAATGGACTAGTTGAATGGGGCTGACAACTGTCGAAGTGGCGCTAGTAGCGCACAGAAAAATAGCAAAGCAGTTTTTGATGAAAAGGTGAGTAAATACTTAGGCAAATCATTACTCTCAGTTTGATTAGATCGTCAAAAACTACTTCCTCTTATTTGTGCGAACCCAAACCTACCTGAATCACATAACCTATAATGTAAGATAATGCGAATTCGATTTTATAAAACATACTGCCTATTATGGACAAATAAACGAAGCAATCACAGACTAATAGTGTTTATCTCATTTTGACAAGGGTTCGTGTAGTGGTGGTGATGGCAAAAGGTTTACTTGTAACTTGCTTGTTTGTTTTTTTTTAAGGTTTCATACATTTTTTAACTACCTATAGTTGTTAGCGAGTATAGATTGATAAAAATCATGGTAGACATATTGTTAAGAGATTAGCTTTCACGTGCCAAGCCCATTCGTAGACGGCTAAACTGAGGCTCCATTACGTTCAAGTCGACTTTAAACGCGACGACCGACACGAGAACTAAGGGCGCCTTCAAATTAGTCGCTAAGTGCCGCATGGCTGCAGCGCACACACAGCAGCGTGGCTGTCGCGCTGCTTTCTTAATCCATACAAATAAGAAACGCGCAGCAGCCGCGCCCGCGCTGCTACCACGCTTCTGCCGCGCTGCAGCTGCGTGGCACTTTGCGTTTATTGATTGTATCGATTAACAAAGTAGCGCTTCAGGCGCGCTGCTGCCGCGCGGCACTTAGCTACTAATTTGAAGGCGCCCTTAGTTAGGTTACAGGATATACAAGTTCATTCATTCGTAAAAATAACAACAAGGGACGAACAACGAGCAATTTAATTTGCCTCTAACTCTAGTTGCAAGCGGTTGATACGGGTTGATATTTCGTACCGCAAACACTACAGTTGCCATAGACAAATTATAAAAGTGTAAATGGTCAAAAGGATCAAATCTTACGGTAACCAAAACCTCTTTTCCCACGAAACTGTAACATTCTTTAGATTAGATAATTGTCTTTGGAAAATCGAATATCATGGAAAACAAGGTTTATTTTGCGATAATGTACGCAACATATCAATGATTTGCAATAACGAAACGTTTATGGATGCGTTCAAAGTTTCAAATACTTGGTACTTTTGCGCATGCTCCATTGGCAGTTTTTTCAGTGACGTATCACAAAACTCCGTTGAACTCGTTCACATATCACTATCTCTTTTCATGTGCTGCCAAAAGAAAGGGATTGATAGAGAGCCGGTTGATGTTTTCGTGTCAGCCTTGTACCCATTTACGAGGAGTAGGTAAAATCCGCCATCTTGAGAGTGAATTCAAGAATGTGAGGACTTTTAGCGGAGTTAAGTGAATTTCTGTAGTAATTTTATTATTAAATGGATTTATATTTGCCCACCACGCGATTTCGTACCCTTTATTCGAGCCGGTGGCATTAACGGAAACACTTTGCGTTTCGTTATAAAGCTTAAACGCCGAATTCCTTGATAGTGTTTATGTGACAGGAGAAGACACCGTAAGCTTTCTAATAGTTTTTTGCGTGTCTATTTCCGTTTTCCATCTCGACGATCGTTAACATATACGTGAAAGTGAAATAGGTATCGCGATCGTTACATAGTTTTCGTTATAGGGCTTCGCGATGTTTTTTTCTGGTCGAAAATGCGGTTAGATGGGCGTTGTTGGTCGGCGATCGGTGGAGTTAAGTCGGGGCCTGTGTCGGCGTCCTGGTGAGGGCCTGGGCCGGTCGGGCGGGCTGAGCGCGCGGCCGCCGCAGAGGATGAGAAGCGCGAGGGTGATCTAGCAAGGTGTTAAAGTGTTTGAACTAGTGTTATTGTGAAAATGTCGACGACTATGAGGCCTACTCTTCAGACTGTCCCGGAGTCGTTGCCGGCTGACCACGTGACGAGCCCAGCGCCGGCCCCCGCGACTACCACGGCCACCGCAGCGCCCTCGGCGCCCAGGCATCCCAGACCTATGTTCAAGGTAAGTGCCCCCATCTGTTTTGATTCCCCAGTCATAGTGCTGCTGATAAACAAATCTGATAACAAACACATCAAGTGCCTTACATAACTGTTTAATCAGACTGAAAACTCATTTGTGTATTTATTGTTTGGATAGCATAAACTAATAACTGGACCTTTGTTTTTTTAATAACATACAATACAAGTATTGCTACATTGTTATCAGAGGTTCAATATTAGAAGGAGATAAGGTTGGATTAATTTATGGTTGTACACAGGTAATCTGTAGATTGTGTTTGAGTGTAGCATACATGAATTAGTAATTGTGTTAACTGCTATGGTAGCCTAGATAGGCTAGAAAGTGTGGCCAGTGTTGCATGGCATCTAAACTATAAAATATTACATGAGAAAACATATTTACAATTTTTTATTTGTCTGTTATTATTGGTAATCTAAATGAAAATTATGTTTTCCTCTGAATGTTTAATTGGAATTAATGTAGAAAGGTGACTGCTATTGCCATTGCATAATTTCAGGCAACTAGCAATAACATTTAGTTTTGAATTTGGAAACCTATCAATGTTTATATCAAACAGCTGTGGATATCCTTAGAACTATACTGAAAAGAGCATTAGTCCTATCACAACTGAATGGCATGATCCTTCTGCCTAGCTAAGTACTGTTGAATGTAAAACCTCTACAAACATGTTTCCATTCAATAATTACAACCTTACATAATAACCAGAATAAAAATAAAACTGGTACACAACAACCAACAAGTTGAAGTCATAAAATGAATAAAAAAGTGGGTAGTACTTGCACAGTCCAGCAGTAATGTAGGATTACTCATTCATGTTAACATATCTCTTTGCATTGTACTGTTTTATAAAAACCTGGCTTTTGTTTGCTTTTAAACTACTCTAGACAATACATTGACTCACTGTTAAACTGTCAATTATAAAGTATGGTATTTCAAAATGTAAACTTGAAGTTACTGTAAACATTGATAATTTGTAGTATATTATTTAGTAGTAGTAGTCTAATGCTGGACACAACCTTGTTATAATTGATTGTCCCAAACACCAATGAATCATGTTATGAGATTTGAATTTATAATAAGTTAATTTTTGAACTACTTGTTGGCAACACCACTCTTATGCTGTAAAATATTGACATATTACATTCAGTGGGTTTTAAAAGGCCACTTTATCAAAATCAGAAAGCACATTGCGCTACCCATCACCGTACAATTTTCTCAATCAACCTTGAACCTAATGCGTTAGCGATACAGATGAGAATAAAATTTGACGGATTGTTCAGTGGTTAACATTGTGATTCTGCTAAAGTGGCCTTTATAGACAGCCTGCTCTATATTACGATTAGATGAGTAGAATGGAATTTACTAAGAACTCAGAAACATGTTGATGATAGAACCAGTTGTGGGCATGACCACCCTGTTGCTTTAATATTCACAATATTATTCTATCTTGTCTGATACAATTAGTTAAAGATAAAAATAATCATTAAATGCAGTTAAAAATTAACATAATTCAATCTCATAACGTCTCTGTCATCTTGAAATGATTTACAGAAATAGACAATTGAAACTTTTTTAGCAATAAATGTATTGTGTGTGATACAAGTTAACCAGTGTAATTAATTCACTCAATGTTTTGTTTTTATCAACTTGTAATATCCATATTGTATTCAGTAATGATGTAAATAAAGAGCAACTGCAGAATAACACATTTACTAGTAGTTACATAATAGAATGTGTCCTTGCTTTCAAAGACAACTATTATACAACAATCTTATCATCATTATTATTGTGAACATAATAAAAAAAAAACTTTATCAGAATAATCATACCAGAAGATCAAATACACAACTTCTCATTCACAGCTAGATAATAAATTTTGACATTTTTTCATGTCATTCTGACTGATTTTGTTTAATAAAACGATTGAGTAAAAAGAGTCTAAAATTAGTTAGTCTTAGGCATCTTTGTAGTTATTTTAGTAAAAGGGATATTCAGTACTAGGGAATAAGTCACTAAACACATATTTGTAAATGCCCATGTCTTAAGAAATTATAAAATTTATGTCACATTGACAACAAAAAAAAAACAATAATAAAATAATTCATAAACAACTTTTTATTATTATTTTTATAAACAGCACAGAGTACACAAGAATGTCGCAGACATTTTCAATTTAGAAAATTATAAAAACCACATGTTTTAATCACGCATTGTCACCATTACAAAAATTATATTTAATTTGTGTGCAATTGTAAACGGTACCTAGTTAGCAGCAGTCTGTTATGAGTCATTTTCAATTAACATACAGTAGATGTACTGTTAATTTTGGATACAAAGTACTTAAAATTGTGTGCTTTGTATTATTCACTCTTTTTTCCTTCTCTCTTCTAACTGAAAGAGGCATATATATAGACTATAAATATTATTCTTGTCAAATCAATGATGATGAAATTACTGTCACATACACAAGCAAACAAATACCTAAAATATGTCTTGTATATTGAGCTGGTGTCCACAACTCCACATCCAAGCTTGTACCAGCTGTCTTTGATACTTATAATTAAATAAAACTTATTATAAGTACCTGAAGGCACCTGTGATACTAGATAAAGTTGTAAATGAAAGGAAGTTATTCTTACAAAGCTTTAAATTTAGTGTAAAAAGGTGTGCCAGAGGAAGAAAGCTTATGCCTTACAGTTGGTGGCTATAAAATAGACAGATTTATATTTAAGTCACCTGTAAACATTTGCAACTTGCTTGCACTACAATAAAATAAGAATCACCTAATTTTTATAATTATCTCCAAGTCATATCTTAATAGCAGAGGGAATGTAGCAATGCTTTTCAAAGTCACTGCATTCTCTCTTGGTTTATTTATACTGCTACATGTTATTAATTCATGATCACTACAGATTAAGCATAATTTGCATAATATTAACCTGTTGAAGGCAAAGTTACAAAAATAATTTATGAAAAGAAACATAATTTACAATGTGAATTGTCTATGTCAATTTGTAAATTGAAATGACGTTAATATTGCTTTGTCGACCACAATATTTGTAAAACCAAGTTAGGTATCTCTTATTATAATAGCATTGACATAATATTTCATACGTTTTCAGTTTCTTTAGGCACTTGATGTGTCAAAATATTGCCGTCATAATGTCGGCCAACTATACATAATCCCACATGTCCAGTGACCTCACTTTTCATGCGCGGACATAAATTCGTTTACTTATATTTCATCAGGAAGAAAAAAGGCGACCAATGACTGGGGAATCGTAATTTATGCTCCATGTTAAAGCTTCGAGCCTGTTTCGTCATACAAACTGATAAAATTGTATTGTTTTGTGTTGCCGTGTCGTTGAAAAATGTCTTTCAAGCTTATAATGTTGTTTGCGGTACTATTTATAAGCGGCCAGGAGTTATTACTTCATAACAGGATAATTTGTCAGCGTCATACTTAAATATCTTGACGTACTTCTGCATAATCTCGACTTCAAATAATACTTGATTTGTATCTCACTTTGAGATATTGCAGATCATTAAAGCTTGGTAAAATCGTCGATTCTAGGAAAAATTATCTGATTGCGATTAGAGCGTTATTCTGTTTTACATCATAAAAAGGCGTGTTCGAAGTTTGAAACATACCATAAAGTTCGTCATAGAAATTAGAATTCGATGAATAAGTCGTAAACAAGCGCTTTATGGAAGTTGAATATTTAATCACATTTTAATGTATTATGTCACTTCAATATTTTAATATTTACTGGTTTATTAAATATTGGAGTTGTTTTCGTGTCGCCGGGTGTCGTCTCATGCATAAGCATCGGGCCTAGGGTGTAAGGGATGGCTGGCCTTCCATCTGCCCCAGTTTTGACGTTATACAACCTACCTATATTGGCTACCTATATGTAAGCTTCTCGTAAAGTTACGCGTCATTGAATAATTTTACGGTTCGGTAAAGCTTTTATTCACTGTTGGCAGGTTTTTCGCTTTAAAAGCGTGCGTGATTTAATTGAATATGTTTCGGAAAAAGTCCGAGTTTTCATTATTATCATTGGCAACACTGTTCGATTGTGTGACGTCAAAGTTCACGTTGCGACAATTTTCCTCTTAGTCGTTTTTAAATTATTTTCCTAATCATAATATTCCATCCAAGTTATCAGCTGCCTGTTATTATATACGCGAAACACAAGTTATTTTATTGTGTCTGTACTTAAACCGTAAAGAGTTAACTTATATGTATGTGATGCTTGTCGAGTTTCACACTGTAAATTATATATTTTATACAAATAATACGCTTTTATATCGTCGTATGTTCCAGTTTTTGCCTTTAGTATGATCAATATTTGGCAAAAGAGTAAATGGACAGTTCATTGCTGAGAAAAGTACTAAAATCATATTTATAATTCGTCCATAGCACTTCGCCCGCGACTTTTTTTAAGGGTCCCTTAGTTTTTTCTAGACAAATTATATACTTAAACCTTCCTCGAGAACCTCTCTATTCATTGGTGAAAACAGCATGAAAATCGGTGCAGTAGTTTTTGGGTTTATCGTGAACAGACAGACAGACAGGTGCGTCGTAGGGCTTAGTTTTATAAAATGTAGTGATATGTAGTGATGATATATTATTATGTATAGAAATCAAGCTGGTCGCCAGCCGGCCAGCCGGCCCTCTACATCACTACATACATAATAAAACAAAGTCTGTTTGCGATAAACTCAAAAACAACTGAACAGATTTTCATAGAGTTTTCACCAATGGATGGGGTTATTCATGAGGAAGGTTTAGGTGTTTTATTTTTTCAGGTCTTGTGTAAATTGGCTGTAATATGCCGACGATTGTTGCCCAAGTTATCAAAAATTTGCCTATAAAAGTCATTCTTTAGCGTGCGCTACGAAAACTGTTGATGTAACATATAAATAACTAGTTGGCACGCGCAACTTCGTCTGCTCCGCTACTATTGGTCTTAGCGTGATGATATATAGCCTATAGCCTTCCTCGATAAATGGGCTAACTAACAATGAAATAATTTTTCAAATCGGACCAGTAGTTCCTGAGATTAGCGCGTTCAAGTAAACAAACTCTTCAGCTTTATATATTAGTATAGATAGGTATAGATAGATAACTCGTGGGAGGAGCTCGCGGCTAGATAATAACACAGCCGCACGGGTCGATCTTCAAGGTTAAGCAACGCTTGTCAAGGTTGGTCTGTGGATGGGTGACCATCTTAACATACCGAGTTTCCTCCGTGCCTCGGAAAGCACGTTAAGCCGTTGATCCCGGCTGTCATTTGTAGATCTTTGGCAGTCGTTACGGATAGTCAGAAGCCAGTTAATCTGACTCCAGTCTTGCCATGAAGTACCGTGTTACCCAGCTAATGGGTTGTGGAGGTGTGGTAGGCAGCCGCTCCGCGTAAAATACTGGTATTCAGCTAAATCTGGTTTGACTGGAAGCCGACCTCAATATAGTTGGGAAAAGGCTAGGCAGATGATGATGAGGTATAGATAGATAACACACATGACACACACACACTATTGATGAGTACTATACACATGATGACATGTGTATAGTACTCATCGATACCCACAAAAAATCCGGGAGGTTTTATTATGTCTAACCGTTTTAATTAAGTCACAATAACTGCTTTTTGTTCAAATTAGTCAATCAAAATACTTTTAGAATCGAAAGATGATGACATAAGTATCATAGTTTTAATCCTTATCTAAATAGTTTGATAATCAAGGTTGATTATGGACATGTAAATTCCTCTTTACTCAAATTCGACCTTTTGTTTAAGAGGCACGACGGGGTTTTTTTACTATTAATGGGCATACGTTTGACCTATGTCACCTGATAGTAAGCCCGATGATGTGGTCGAAGATAGAGCATGCTTGCCTAGAAGTAACCTATTCACTCTTATCTTAAAGACTCTCAGGCTATCTGGAAGCACAGATTCTGGCAGGGAATTCAACTCCAAATGTAAGAGAAATGCTGCGGTGTGAGCGAACAGCCCTACGCTAATGCGGGCGGCTGCGGGCGTACATACACGTTCAAATAATTTGATCAAACAGTGTGCTTCAAACAGTTCTATAAAATTGGCATGAATGTCTGTAGGAAGATTATAAATATGAACAATAAAAACCGGCTAAGTGCGAGTCTGACTCGCACACGAAGGTATCCGTACCGTAAACCTTAATTTTTATTATTTGTTATTATAGCGGCAATAGAAATACACAATCTGTGAAAATTTCAACTGTCTATCTATTACGGTTCTTGGGATACAGCCGGCTGACAAACAAACAGACGGACGGACAACGGAGGCTATGTAATAGTGTTCCGTTGGTTACCCTTTGGGTACGGAACCCTAAAAATGAGTTGTCAAATGGCATGAAGTTTTTGAAGAATTGATCAAACTGTTTAAACCAGCCTCTGATCAAATTATTTGAACGTGTATGGCCCCGCATTAGATATGTACACGTTTTTTTTTAAACCATGAACAATTCATTTAGGTTGCAATTATACTTATACCGTTGATTATTACAAACTTTATAACGGTTTATAAAATTTACCATAGAATAACAACTCTAAAAGTAAGTCCTACATGTAATAAATAAATAAATAAATTGCACCCGTGCGTAGGGCGGGTCGCTAGTAAATCATAAAACTCTTTGCAAACCCTTTTTGGAAACAATTGACATAGCCTTGAAGCTCAGCAAAGTTTTTAATATTTTTTTTTCTAAGAATCTTTTCTTTTCAAAAGATCGTTAAAACGTTCGAAGGTTTTAAACAAAGGGTTTTGCACTACTTTCAAGTCAATAAGTACATTAACAACCCGATAATATTGTGTTATCTCCAAGAATTCTTTAAACGATAGGGGTGGGTGTGAGTTTTATTGTGAACACCTGGTATTTAAATAGTATGAAAGTGAAATAGACAATAGGACGGAGTTCTAATCCCTATACAATTGACTTTTGAATATTTTGTAATAATTTGTCAACGGCTGTGTTTACCGTTTTGCCGTTCTCGTTTGCGAAAATAGGGAGCATGGTATTTTTTGCTTTCATTTTAAAGAATTTCGTCTAGAATAGACGAACACAAAATGAAAACGCTTGAATTTATTAACAAAATTGCGGTTTTTAAGTGAAACTCACTTTTCTCAATAAGCCACGTGTACAGTGGAAACTATTGAATTTGAATGGGATTAATTGTATTTTAAATTGATCACAATATATCTAGAAATTCTAATCTAAAAAACCTGGCCAAGTGCGAATCGGACTCGCACACGAAGGCAATAGAAGTACGCTTATTTATGCAATAATCCGAAATATCCAAACAAGCTCTTTATGAGTCATCTCTCAGAATTACGGCTCATGAATAAAAAGAAATAAACACAACTTTAGTAATAATTACAAAACATTGGCTGTTAATCTGATATTATTTAATCAATTTATGTAACAAACTTGCAATGTAACATGTTACAACACTGAAAACACCACATGTTGCTGCGGCTGAAGTTTCAGCGCGTAGAAAAGAGACAAACAGGCGTAGTTAGACTTAAATAGTAAGAGCCGTTTGAGCGTTTGCTTATACACGTTCATCATCATCATTTCAGCCGAAAGACGTCCACTTCTGGACATAGGCCTCCCCCAAGACGGGGGTTTGCCATAATCGCCACGCTTGGCAGGCGGGTTGGCGATCGCAGTGTATGGTGTTGAGTTTTGCAGAGAACGCTGCTGCCCATTCTCTGGCGAGTCCCTTAGTCGCCTCTTACGATACCCACGGGAAGTGATGGGATGGTATTTTTCTTCTACGGCACCGGCCGACGCCCTACTCGTTCACCATACAAGAAACACGGCATTTTCAATCTCTCGCGCACATGAACATTCGTGGCATCGGAAAATCGAGCGGCCCATCCCTTCCTCACTTAAGGTGAATGCTCCAGGGTAGCCCGCGAAATTCAAATATTTTTATGTTTTTTGCAATTTGCCGGTCAGTGTGAAGCTGTATGTGGACCAAATACGATCCGCGACCGTAACGCGTATTTATCTAAAGAATTATAACCATTTTAATCATCAATATAGCCCTCTAAGTTCATGTAGTTCGAAAGAATGATTATTTATATTTTGAAAATTGCAAAAAAAATAAAAATATTTGAATTTCGCGGGCTACCCTGGAGCATTCACCTTAATGTCAATGCAAACAAGAGACAGAGACAACGCTTTACAAAGCGGAACTTTTTTGAAAGCTGCCTTATGTCTCTCGAATTATAAAACTTCACCTCCCTAATCCTACACACGAAATGCAAGATCTATAAATAACCAAACGGGATCAACGTAGGCGCAGTCACAACGAAAATATATCATTCTGTGTAATCACGCCGTTTTACTAATAAGTCTACAACAGATAAAAATAGATTATGAGAATTCATAGTTTCTAACAGCTGTTTGGTATTTTAGGTTTCAGCGTTTTAGCCTCATTTACTGATCATAGCAACGTCAGTTGATTGACATAGTTGTCTATGGTTGTCTGCATACTCTTTGCCAAGATCAATTTTGATGCACTTGAAAGCTTCGTTTGAGATCAGAACCATTTTGATTGATTTAAGTACCTACAGTCAACAAAGCTATTCGGTATACAGGCAAAAGTATTAATTTTTCCACAGCACTGACAATGATTATTTTTAATGTGTGCATTATAATTTATTTTAATTTTAAGAAATTGTTACAAGTTGTACAGTATTATGATTGAAATGTTGTCATTTGCAAAACAATAAAAATGAGCAACTGCGCCTGAGCTAGGCCGAGCCCGTATTTCAGGACGCAGTTCACTTTTTTTTTTAACTATTGATAGGCACGCGTTTAACCACTATCTCACCTGATGGTAAGCGATGATGTGGTCAAAGATGGAGCACGCTTGCCTAGAAGTAACCTATTCACTCTTGACTTAAAGACTCCTGGTTGTAGCTATCAGGAAACACAGGCTACTCCGACAGGGAATTCCACTCCTTAGCTGTACGCATTATGAATGTGTTCTCAAAACGTTTTGTGCGTATGGATGGGATGTCCACCAGGTACCGGTGGCGCATCGCCGTTCGTCTTGTGTTCCGATGATGGAACTGGCTTGGCGGAATTAAATTATGCAATTCCGTCGCACATTCTCCAAAATGCAACCGGTAGAAAACCGACAGGCTAGCAATTACCAGTAGTAACAACATTATATTTTTTTAGCTTTTGACGTACTTATGAGAGTGGTGTACAATAATTGTCTACTCAGCACACTCACACCATTGTTTAAAAGTAGTTGCAAGTTAGCTGCCTGCATACCTAATAGCTTTGTGGACCGTACATATTTCTATTTCTATCAAAATATGATCGAACAATGTCTGGAAAAAATATTTTATTCAAGCAGGTCGTAATTTAGCGTCTTGATTCTAAAGCGAGTTAAACCAAATCAGATTCCTCTCTCATTAAAAATATTCACAAAGAAAGTGTCAGACGAGAAGATGCATTTAAAAGTAAAATGTAAGCTGTAAGAAAATGCGTCCTTCGAGAAGATGACGTCTAAAGAAATTCCTTTTAATACGCTTGCAACGAGGAAAGTTTCAGAACGGATAAAATGCGATACAATTGCTTTGTTACTAGATAAAAGGGACTAGATTTTGTAGAACGCCATTCAGTCTTTAATTAAAAAGAAGTACTTAAAAGATATGTTTTTGTAAACACGTTACGAAATTGCTGAATAGCGAACGCGGTGAAAACGTTGTTTGAACTCTCCAAAGTTAATGAAAGGATCCATTTAATAGGCTACAGAAATGTGTTTATAAAGCCTTTGGTTTTGTTTTGTAATAACGGAGCAATTTTACCACAGGCAATAGCTGGCCTGTCATAAAAGTAATTTTCTACCGTTTTAAATGTAGAGTAATTCGTTAAATCAGGGAAAACAACTTTCTATAAATCGACTAAAAGATGAATTAGATATACTAGACAAAGGAAATGTCTTCCGTAATCCTCTGTGGGTTGCCTTTTCCGACGAATCTCTCATGCATACTTCTAAAGTCTGCATTTAAAAGTAAAATGTAAGCTGTAAGAAAATGCGTCCTTCGAGAAGATGACGTCTAAAGAAATTCCTTTTAATACGCTTGCAACGAGGAAAGTTTCAGAACGGATAAAATGCGATACAATTGCTTTGTTACTAGATAAAAGGGACTAGATTTTGTAGAACGCCATTCAGTCTTTAATTAAAAAGAAGTACTTAAAAGATATGTTTTTGTAAACACGTTACGAAATTGCTGAATAGCGAACGCGGTGAAAACGTTGTTTGAACTCTCCAAAGTTAATGAAAGGATCCATTTAATAGGCTACAGAAATCTATTTATAAAGCCTTTGGTTTTGTTTTGTAATAACGGAGCAATTTTACCACAGGCAATAGCTGGCCTGTCATAAAAGTAATTTTCTACCGTTTTAAATGTAGAGTAATTCGTTAAATCAGGGAAAACAACTTTCTATAAATCGACTAAAAGATGAATTAGATATACTAGACAAAGGAAATGTCTTCCGTAATCCTCTGTGGGTTGCCTTTTCCGACGAATCTCTCATGCATACTTCTAAAGTCATCAAGCCAGTGTTTCCTTGTACCATAATGTGTTTTTTTTTATAGTTATTCGTCAGGCTATTACAACACGACAATCCAATTTAACTCCACTTCACTGAATTGACAAGTACCCACTATAAGGAAATTCTGAGACAAGACTGTACTGACTCAGAAATCTTAATTTTTAAATAGCTTTCAACAAGACTTTTATGCTGGAATGTTTAGTAATGTGGAAAGAAACGATGGACGAACTGTGTTTAAAGACCATTAAATAGAAACTAAGATGACCTGCCACGGTTGCGGGATTGGTTCGAAAGAGTCACCGCGGCCGTGGAATGCAAAGGGCATTAGAAGGGACACGAATGGGTATTAGTCAGTAAGAGTCTAACTCTCCTTTCTGCTCCGCCCAGAGCAGAAGGAGTCATAAGATGACAATAGTAAGAGAGGTATATGGAAGAAGACATTTTGCGTCGACCCGAACTAAATTAAGATAGGGGTAGAGAATGTTTTGTCTTTTTTTTATTTGTTAAGGGTTTGCTCTTGACTCTAGTCTATGTCAGAAATGACAGAGACGAAGTCTACGATGGAGCGAGCCTACCCAGAAGGAGCCTGTTTACTCTAACTTTGAAGAGATTAGGGTTGTAAGCTTTTGGAAACACAGATGCAGGCAGAGAGAAGTAAATCTACAGTCGATAAGACATGAAGTTTGACTTTTACATGCAAAAAGATTTGCTAGCCTTACTAATGAACTTGACGATAAACGTCTCTGAGTTTAGTTTTAGATAGCCTCCCCAAGCGATAAAGAAAGCACGCAATGTATTTTAGTTAGCAGCAATTTATGCGATATTTAGGTACCATGTTATACTTTAACCTAGGTTCTATTCTGGTCCAGTCTAAATCCAGTTGCCGAGCATTAGAATCGATATCGAACATTCGTAGGTTTCTTTCAAGTTCCAGTTGGAATTGATACCTATCTATTTCTTTACACTATTGAATTACTGCAGATATATGCTCGTTATTTTTAATAGGATCGTGTAAGCCTTAAAACGACATCATATTTCCGATATTTTTATTGCCACAGTAGTGGTTGCAAGCAGGATTGCAGGGCTCGACTCTCAGTCTAGAATAGGTATTGTTGGTTTTTTTTATCGTTAGGAACTTCTCAGTTTTGATTTGATTTATTCGGCAGACCCCCGTCCCACAGTGGTAATTTTTTTAAGATTTAGAAGGATATCAGGTTTAACTTCATTGTAATTAGTGTTTATTATTAAAAATATGTTAATTAATATTAATAGAATTACATTGTTAAAATATCAATCTTTCCTCATAATGAGTGATTAAGATAGTATAAACGATATTATTATTAAAATGGTGCATATTAATGAAGGTAATTAATATGCACCATTTTTTTTTTTCAAATCTAATAAAGCGATAACTAATTAGCACAGTGTAATTAACTTTACGCAGGAATGACATTAACAACAAAGATAGTTAACTAATTCGCTCAACTGATGACTTAAAAATACAATAATTCACAAAATATTAAGACTTAATGGCTTTTTTTTTGATAAGAACCCATCAAAGAATTACATTATGTAGAAATTAGGCAGTTGCAATTACGTTTATGTTGGGGTTTATTATTAATTTATTTAATGAATATTCATTAAATTTCCATTTCTTATGAAATATGGTTCATATTTTGGTAAACATTTTACATAACAATATTAATGTATTATGGAGAAATTGACAGTTCTGAGCGTTTTTGTTAGGTTTTATGGATTTGAATGGGATTTTTTTTACGGATATTCCATTCTTATTTCAAATTTCTGAGGTCGCTATGCACGAAACCACTATTTATCCGCTCAGCTGTTGGCGGCCATATCATAACTAAAGTTTTACTTGTAACTTGCTTGCTTGTTAGTTAACAACTAAACAAATTAATTAGAAACTTGTTATTTTTTAAGTTTTCATACATTTTTTAACTACTGTCGCTAGCGAGTATAGATTGATAAAACTCAAGGTAGACGTACAGACGCCAGCACATCAAGCTACAACAATCTGTCAAATATCTTCAATAGAATTCAACTTTATGTCTAAAGCATTAGGTTCAAAGTTGATTGGGAAAATTTGACAGTTTCGGGTATCTTGATGTGCTGGCGTCTGTACATAACTAGAATGAATTGATTTGCATCTCTATTAGTTCTTACCTATACAGCTTTGCTCTTAAACATGCCTTTATCGATAGAGGATGCATGAAAAATTCGTCGCACGTAAATTCAAAACTAGTCTAAATGATAATCCGCCGAGTGGATTCCTCACACGATCCTGATTTACATGCTACCTTGCCAGTCCAAGCTGTGACTTCGTCTAGACAACTAAATTTTACATATTTCTAAAACAAGGCCCAGCCTAGACTTTCCTTGTTCATAGGCTAAGAGGTTATAGTCTGTTTTCATGCTTTTGTGCGGTTAAGGAAGGCGGGTCGTATTGATTGGCTGCGGCTTTTAAAGTACCCCAAGGACTAGCTTAAAGCTTTGTGGAAGAAAGGTGACATTTTGATGAGAAAATACGCGTGCAACAGCTAAATAGGATAGTTTTTGATCTGATGTTGACGAATGAGAAGAATGTGTTGAAGAAAGATGTAAAATAAAGAATGGATTTTTCGTAAAATGATGATGTGTAACTCGAAAACGGCTAATTGAGACTTCTATTATATTCATATTAGAGGCTATTAGATTCATCTGCCTAGCCTTTTCCAACTATATTGGGGTCGGCTTCCAGTCAAACTGGATTTAGCTGAATACCAGTGTTTTAGGTGGAGCGGCTGGCTGCCTACCAGATCTCCACAACCCATTAACAGGGTAACACGGTACTTCTTGGCAAGACTGGAGTCAGATTTACTGGCTTCTGACAATCCGTAACGACTGTCAAAGATCTTCAATTGACAGCCGGGACCAACGGCTTAACGTGCTTTCCATGGCACAGAGGAAACTCGATATGTTAAGATGGTCACCAATCAACAGACCAACCTTGGCAAGCGTTGCTTAACCCTGAAGATCGACCCGTGCGTCTTTTATTATTTAGCCACGAGCTCCTCAGAGAGACTTGAGACTTCCTATCAGATAACTATGAAATAACAAACCTCAAGAACAGTTCACACACATTAAGAAAGGCATAATAATATCCTTTTAAAAGGACGAAACTCCCATAACACATCTCGTCTAAACTGCATAAGGTTTACGATATTACCCATTATAACTAAGGCTAAATAATAATAAGGGAACGCAACGAAGGCAAACAGCCCGTGCTCACAAGTAGCTATATGATTAAAAAACTAAGGTCACGCAACGCTAATATTAATAAGGTGGAAACTGACGTTTAGGATCGAATTACGTTCGCGTAGTAAAAAATGTTGGGTAACGTATTGCAGTTTTGCGTTTGACTTCAAGTTCAATCACATTTCGTTTGTAACGTAAGAATGATTTTGCGGTTGGATTGACGGACGTGTCTTGAATTTTGCGAGAAGCCCTCTGTCCCAATTCGTTAAATATCGGCCGTAACTAGTTTTGGCTGTCTTCTATACTTTAATTGTTCGTACAGCTTAGGACTGGAATTCCTTGCTGGTGTCCGTGTTCTCTGACAGCTATAACCTGTATTTAAGTCAAAAGTGAATAGGTTACTTCTAGGCTAGCGTGCTCCACCGTCTACTACATCATCGCTTTTCATCAGGTAAGGTTGTGGTCAAACGCAAGCCTTGATGTCTTCTTCTTCCATACTATCTCCATTTGCTTTTCTTTCTTACCATATTCTCACACTCCGCTCATCGTTTCTTTGGTCCTCTTGTACCACACGGTACAGAAAACCCCCATGGACGGGTAATATTGAGCAAGCGGAAATGCAAGGAGTATTACACAAAAGGATGTTAGCACCTTCGCACTATGCATGATGCAAAGGAAGTGGTTTGTCGGAATCGAAGGTGCGATCTCAATAGGAAGTTTCGACCTCTGGAAGTAACTACAAAAGGGGCAACCAACTACAAAGATATATATAAAGACGATATTTTTATTAGTTTCGCTTTGTTTGACCACGATCACTCTGGATTCGATATGAGCGCCGTGGCGATTTTGTTGTTTCGAACTAACTCTGGCAGTAGGCGTTTAGGTTGTCTCGCCACCTCTTCCTGGACATGGCCGACGTTAGTTACAACATTTTTAATAAATATTCAATGTTCAAATTTGTTTAAAACGCTTGCATTGTCGCTGTTACGAATATGAACCTTATTTCATAAAAAATGCTTCGCGGCGGCGCGCTGGATCATTACAGCGGCGACGTTTTGCCTAGAAGTAACCTATTCTCTTGAGTTAAAGACCCCCAGGTTGTAGCTATCAGGAAACTCAGACATATGGAAAGTATTCCTAAAACGTTTTGAGCGTATGGGTAGCTACTTCCAGCATTCAGTACCTTGGCTCGTAGGATATTTCTTCAACCTGAAACCAATCCCTTTTTATTCCCACGACCTTCAATATATCAAGCTAATATATTAACGCTTAGATTATAACATTACTTACAGCTCAATGATTCATCCGCTCATTATTCAAGTAACAGGACGGTAACACCAGACATTTTGAATATATTGATATATTCACAAATACACAGTGCACTGTGGATTTCTACGGGATTGGTTAATTCCGCAGCGCACAGCAAACGTTAGCTGAATCCGTTTTATAGGCTATGTCGAAATGGGCTGTGCGAGAAACTACGACTTAGACATTGTTTGTAACATGGCGAATGTGTTTATTCCAATAATTCTAACCTAAATAATGTAAATAGAAACGTGGACTTTGATCTTTTGAGGTGGGCAGGAGTGCACTGTATTTTGTTTAGCTGTCATTTAGGACCTTAATAGGTTAGATGTTGTCCCTAATCCAAGAGCAGGTGGAAGTCTCCAGTCTTATGTAATTCACAATTGCATTACAATAGTTTATGAAGTGTGATTCTGTATACATCTCACCGAGCTGTCAATCCATACAAGCAAGATGGACATTTCACTTCACCTAAACTTGAGCTGAGATGCTGACAGAATCGAACGGCTGCTTGCTTTGTGACGAAGAAGATAGAAAATCAGTAATCAAATAATTTATTCCCCAACCCAATTTCTGTGTCCTATACAAACTCGCTATGTGAGCATTCATCATCATTTCAGCCAATATCCGCCTCCCCCAAAGAGCGCCAACCGGTCCTGAGCAGTCCGCATCCATCCGCTGCCAGCCACCTTCTTTAAATCATCGATCAATCGTACCGCAGGACGTCTCATTAAGGCACTATACTTTTCGACAAAAATAATCAGACATGTAATCTCATTGTATCTCGGCATGTAACGTGTAATAGAGAGCAAAATAAACAAATAAGGCTAACCTAATTAAAACTGCAATGATTCATAAATTCTCTTCATCATAATATCATTTCCTTGGCGTGATGCCAGCGTCCGTTTTGTTAGGAACTTAGCGGTGCTGATGTTGGCAAGCGACTGCTAGATCCTTCCTCTGTGATATGTTGAGTTCAAATTTGTGGATTTAGAATACATTTTCCTGTTACGTCTACTAACCTGTTATGTAGTTGAAATGCATCAGAGATAATTCTCATATATTTTGTATTCGCAACGCAGTCGTTAATTGTCACAAACACCTCTAACTTCTCTTCATTTTGTCAAGTTGTTGACATTGTGACTTGAATTTGAGCACTTTTTGAATACGAGAATTAGCCTTCTGATGTTAGGATAGCAGCTACATAGGACTGTCAAATACCTCGAATTGATTTCTTAACATTTCAATAGTAGTTGGTTCGAGTTTGGCGTGCGAAGGTCATGATGGCTCTGTTCTAAATAGTACCAATTCATAAACATTTTCTTCAAGTGGTTGGTCTGTCAGTCGACCCCAATATAATAAGGAAAATACTGAAGGATTATGGCATTATGTAACTTGAAGAACTTCTAAAGTATGTACTGCCGTACGATAATTTGAAATGCTCGCAGCAAGGAATCCAGACAAACTTTTCGAGTGTGTCGCTTCTAATTCCAGTAAACTTGTTAGGAGTACGAAGACTTGGAAAATTGTAATGATGTCTTCTTTAGAACTTGTACGATATACATTTTGTTTTAAAATGTTTCTACTTTCACGCTTCCCTGGAGGCGGGAGAGTAGCTTTTAGTGTTATAGGATCTGAAAGAAAAATAAACTACTTAGTGCTAAAATGAAAATACTTTTGAACTAACTACAAGTTTTTGCGTTGCGGATGCATGGTCAGGTATTATTTAGAAAAACTAAGAAATTATAAAGATAAAAATAGAATAAAACATGGGTCAACCAACATGCGGTGTGTGTCCCTAAGTGGCACCAATACCGGACGCTGGTTTTCTGTTGGATCCAATCGAGAGTAGTATTAAAGGTCAGAGTGAACAGGCTCCTTCTGGGTAAGCTTTCTCCATCGTAGACTTTGTCTCTGCCATCTCCGACCTACTAGAGTCGAGAGCAAACCTAACTCCAATAAAAAAAAGAAAAGTGGGTAATATTAGTTTCTATTTAAAACCCTTTCGGAAAACAGCCATGAGTTTTATTAAGAACAAACGTTTCTATGAATATTATTTTAAGCAAACAAACACACCAACGATATCCTTACCTCAGCAAAACGTCCGAATTGTATAAAACTGTTGGCAGAAATTCTGAAAGGTCAGCGTGAAAACATTTTCGCTAAGCATTATGCTATGTAAAACCTTTGTGTAATCAAATGATCAGACGCTGAACTGGCAATATTCTCTAATATCCAACTACCTAATATTATAAATGCGAAAGTTTGGATGTTAGTTAACCAATCCTCCCTCCACGGCTGAACGGATTTGGAATACACGCCTAGAGCCCAATTATGAAATGCCATCATGACTAAGCTGTGAGAAAGGGATAGTGTTATGCACCTTGTATAATTCCGTCTCCCTCCCACACCGTTATCATGATGGTTTTAAGATGCCATAATAGGTATTCTGTACCATTTCGTGGATTAGGAATAGGGTACTTTTATCTAGTGCGTGTTGCCAGTGATGACTTATGGAACCGAAACGTGATCGCTCACAATGGGCATCATCAGAAGGTCACCAATATAGCCCGAAGGATCGCCAAACTGAAGTAGCAGTGGGCAGGGCGTATTGCTCGCAAAACACATGGTCGACGAGGCTGAAAAGTTTGAAGTGGCAACCGCATACCGGAAGACCGTTGGCGCGGCCTCCCACAAGGTGGACCGATGACCTGGTGAGGTTCGCGGGTAGCCGATGGATGCAAGACGCACAGGACCGATTGTGGCGACACTTGGGGGAGGCCTATGTCCAGCAGTGGACGTCTTTCGGCTGATATAATGATGATGATGACTTTCTTTATCCCGGTAGTAAGTAAATTTTCGACAAAGCCGCTGGCAGAAGCTAGTCAAATATAAGGGCTTCTATTCGGGAGCCATTTCATCGATTCCCCGTTGACATAACGTTAACATTCTCGGTTGTTCAACCTCACGGAAATAATCTTAATTTAGAGACAGTTATTTTTAGCTACAACCTTTCTTTTTTCGTTTTCCGATGCGTATCCTCTTACGCCGTCGGTTTTGGTCGTATTTTATTGAATACGATGTTTTTGGCTCACGAAAATAAGCTTAGTTTATTGGCTTGGATTTTGTGGTTTCATAAGTCCATGTTTTAGATATGAACTATTTTAGTGGTAGGTAGTAGTCGGTAATACGCATACGTTATTGCATAAGCAGATAGTATTTTTGTGTAGAAAGGGGGTGACTGGTGGGATGAGTCAGAAAAGTTGGAAAAAGACGTTGCGTCGCCAAAATAATGCTGATTTCTTAATTTTTGTTTGTGACAGCTTGTATTTTGATATCCACATAGACGAAGATCTTACCTATCATTAAAAGAAACTAGTAGTAGATGCGCTGTTGCATCTCTAAGTAGTTTTTTTTTCTTCATATTATGCAAGTGTGTGTGTGCTGGTTTTATGTTGTACTATTTCTAGTGCTGATGTCATCTAATGAATTCGTAATTATTTCTGTCGTGAGGGAGTAACTCTTTGAGGAGTAATAAGACCAATACTTATTTAGTGGTTATGCAGAGAACTTGTCACTTTTTTACCACTCTCAGGATAGCTCTTGAAGAAGATATACTGAGAATGTTATGAGCCCATAATGGGCTGAATTATAAATTAGGATATTAATCTTTGTGTCTAAAGTAACCATAATCTAAGAAGTCCGTTTTGACAGCAGAACATTGCTTTACTAGTAAGTATGAAAGAGACATCAAAATAAATCTCTTTCGCACTTAGTGGTCTTCTATCCCTCTCTACTCAGCTGTCAAATCGGTCTTCTTAAATTTTGGTGACTATAGGTCATCTTTTTCCTGGACTATAAACTAAAAGCAACGCTTTCGTTAAGTGGCCACGAATGCCAGTTTTATTTACGTACCTTAATCTCAGAATGGGGTACATAAACTGGATAATTTACTCAGTATCAGTGCACAAGACGGCTTTGGATCTCCTCCACACACAAGTCCTGCCTGTATTTATTTAGAGCTTCCGCCATACTTCATGTATCGAGATTCTTTATAGCTTCTTTAGGGTGTACGCATAGCTTTTTCCTCCAGATTATAAAGACATAGCAATGATTCATCGAGCACATTGAATTTGCTAAGCGCTCCCCCGCGGCACCCACAAGTCTGCATTATGCTGAGCCGTAAAAACTTAACACTCGTAACCTTAATGATGGCACAAAAGTTGTTTGAAAGACATTTTCTTTTATTGCTTGTGTGTTTGCGATCCTGATGTGTAGGTGAGAATAATGTGAGGTTATCTGCTGTTCGGAGACTTCGAATTAAACGAGTTCTATACTGACGAAAGAGAAAGAGACCTATTGTTACGGAGAGTTCGTTTTCTTCAAAAGCGAAGATCCCGTATTCCCGTCTGATTTATAAATAATAGTTTGCAATTTTGTTTTCGACAATAATAAATCGAGTCGGTAAAATCGTTGGAACTAACACAAAATCAATTCACACCTACAGAAGACAAATTCGAAAACTGCTGCGAAAGCTCAAGCTGAATACGCCTTCCCACACGACAAATATTACTTTCAGAACCAAATAAATGTTAGCACAGAATCAGCGAAACGTGACTCTTTCGCTCGCATTATATTCCCGTGGTACCATCAAGCAAAAACTACTGACGATGTGTTCAGTACTTATCCAGTGGCCATGTCCATATAAGGGTGTGCCGAGAGAGTTGTGAAGTATCTGCCTTATTAGCCAGTAGCCACGTCAACATACAAGTTTTTACACATCAAAATGTGCGTAAGACTTTCTAAAGCATAAAAATTGTAGCACCAGTCGGTAACTAGATTAAATACAGTATATCGCTAAAATATTTTAATTCTGACACAGAAAAACTGAAGTTTTATATTATAAAAATGGTTGTTGTAAAATACTGTCTAGTCTTAGGTGCGTCATGAATTTTAAACAAACTAATTTAATGAACGAGCTTAGATTGAATTTGGTATTTAAGAGAGCAGACTAAATATTTTTGCAGGAGCTGTTTTTAGAATTATAAATATGTAAGAAATTCTCATTCAAATTCTTAAACTGTCGATAGACTGCAATAAGTGTAGAATCTCGGAAGGGGAAGAATTTTATCGATATTGCCGCTATTCCAGCATTATAGATCAAACTGACACGTCTATTATCGCCTAGCACCTGCGACCGACTAAGAGCGGTCCCTTCAGGTATTGCCAACCTAATAAAATTATGCAAATTTTAATACTACCCACCAAGACAAATTGACAGAGGCTTATTGAGGTGACAGCTTATAAATCCGCCATTGTTTTGTATACGAAAGCAATCGAAAAATTGTTTTAAAATATTCTCTTAGGTTTTCATGAATAAAGTGTTTAGTAATTTGAATGGTATAATTTAATTTAGCTCCGGTTGGGAACAGTGGGGCTGTAACGAAGTGAATAAATAATTACTGTTCGGATTTTGGAGTAAGCTTAGCTGTAATTTACTTAGCTCCCACCCAGGTTAACGGAGGTAAATTTCTAAATTGCTGCAGTTGGTATGTGTTTGAGCAGACTTCAGGTAGCTGGTAATTCGTTGAATTCGATAAGGCAACCGTGCCTCAGAAAACACGTTAAGCCGTTGGTCCCGGCTGTCATTTGTAGATCTTTGGCCGTCGTTACGGATAGTCAGAAGCCAGTCAATCTGACTCTCCAGTCTTGCCATGAAGTACCGTGTTACCCAGTTAATGGGTTGTGGAGAAATACTGATATTCAGCTAAATCCGGCTTGACTGGAAGCCGACCCCAATATAGTTGGGAAATGATGATAGGCATCTGCCTATCATCATTTCAGCAAATTCTGGTTGCCTTATCATCATCATCTGATGATGATAAAGCAACCAGAATTTGCTGTTTACTGGGTGTAAATAAGTCCATCCTAAGTTAAGCCAAAGTGCAAACACCAGATTATTTGCCCTCCGAATCTCTTGCTTCTTCGAATTCTAACAACTATATATATTCACCGCAACTCAGTATGTACTTGCCAGAGCTGCGGAAATTATTCGAAAGAGTCGTGGCGAGGATTGGGCGGCTCGCCGTCCAAGCTGGACAAAGCTGCGCCCGCCTCAAAGAGATGTTAGCGTAGCAGACTGGCCCGCCCGGGCCAGTAACTGCCAGGTTGGCGGATTTTGTTCGAAAGAATCACCGCGACCCTGGAACGCAAAGGGCATTAGGAGAAACACGGATGGGTTTAAGTCAGTAAGAGTCTGACACTCCCTTTTGCTCCGTCCAGAACGGAAGGAGTCATTTGACGATATCCCAACCTCAAAAAAAAAGAACTAAGCATTGAAGGAACCTTTTCGCCAATATTTTCTTTAATCACACCCATTCTAACAATCTTGTTCGAATATTCAATACAAATGCTTGACATAAACGCACGTGATTACAAATTCTTCTCATATTTTTTGAGTAATTGGCCCGCCCTACTGCCTTTAATAACTTCTTATTAAAGTCTCAACTATGGTCACGAAACTGTAGTTAACGTAGTACAGTCACCTTCTAGTGTTTGGTAACTTGGTCAGCTTCTTTATGTCGTTGCAGTAAGCGTTGTTTTCGTAGATAAAGTGCCAACACGACACTGCAAGTTGTAAGGACATTGTATTGTTCAATCGCTATAATTAACACTTGTAAACTGCCGACGGTCACCGACTGTTGGCATTCCAATAGCCATTATAGTAAAGCATAGGACATTATTTTTATTATTCAATGACTACGAAAAAACATTTCTAAATTTTTTATTACAACTGAACTTTTCCTTCAGACTTTCAATTCAACCCTAAGCGGAGTACAAAACATTTTGCTTAAATGTAATTCCATTTTCGATTCTATTGATTAAACGTTTCAAATTCGGAACTATGACGTCTTTCAGCCCTTCGCTAAAGCGTAGTACACACAGAATTCAATTAATTTCGATTTTCAATTTCACCGTCTAAACATTTCACTTTTTATAAAAGATAAGATAAGATAAGATAAGATTTTTTTATTTTCTCCCACAAAATACATAATTACAATTCACAATATTTTAGGTTATAAAGGAGGTACAAAGGTTTGTGGGAGACAGGAATCCAAACTAGGATACCCTGTGCTATGGATTCCTGGCCCCCCTCGCCGAGAATAGGATTACAACAATAATTGTGGAACCATTGTGAGAAAAGAATACAAGAAAATGTACTTATCAACCAAAATAAAAAAAATAAACAAAATTAATAAAAAAGGTGGGGTGGTGGTCTAGCGTGTTGTTTAACTGTAAAGTAAAACGCAATTGGTGTACTTTTGCGTTTAATTTATTACGCATGATATAAAATGTTATTAAACTTGGTTATTGACATCCTCGGGGTTAATAACACTGCGTGGCGTCGTCGTTACGTCATCCAATTAATAACCATAACAGAAAATCATGGAAATATGACATATGTCAGCACATAATTAGGTCCTTAATGAAAGGACTCACTTAAACTCTGAAGCTACTAGGAAAAACATTGAATTTTATAACTAGAGCATCTTGGAAACTTTACGGATAAAAGTTGAAACTTGGCACTCAAACGACCTGTAGCTTCAGTGCAAACTTGAGTGTCTTGAAACACGAGGGATGTGAATTCTAAACTTGCTTTTACACCTGTGATCTTATTTAAGAGGTAGGCTGAGGCCTAGTAGGGTCTGTCACTGTCTGTACCGTTGTTGGCTTGGCCTAATGACGTGGTCCATTTCATTATTAATTGGGCTTGTCCTGCCGGGTTGGCATGTAAATATTTATTAAAAGAGCAAAAAGCTAGTTTTGTTTATTAATTTACTTTTCGCTCCTAACATTAAATTAACGAGACCATTTAAATAACGTGTAAGCTAACTCTAGGCACTTTGATCGAAAACCGGATGCCCTCAGGGACTAGTTTGTATCTTGCAACGAGATATTACAGCCGCGTATCGGGATAAAGTGCGTTATAATTCCATTAGCGTGCTTCTACTAACGACAGGTCGGCCATTAGTGATGGTAAGTAAATGTATCGCCTTTCTGCAGTACAATGTCACTTGATATAAGTGATGGCAGAGATACATGTACTTCTCAAAGATAGTAAAGGCTATCCCTTATGGGTCCATTAAATATGTGGTCCGTGAATTTATCGAGTGGAGTCTTAAATAGTTAAATGTAGGAATGAACATCCGGCGCAAACGAGGTAGTCAGCCCTGGCTAACGTCTTTCTGGATGGCTAACGTTTTTACCTAGGTTCCCAGTCGGCACTTCAATTTCATTGTATCCGCGGCCCCCAAATCATGGAAGCGGTAGGGACTGCGGAGTTTAGTCCGTAGGAGTGCAACATTGTATATAAATATATTTAACTATTGATAGGCACGCGTTTGACCACTATCTCACCTGTTGGTTAGCGATGATGTGGTCGAAGATGTAGCACGCCTGCCTAGAAGTAACCTATTCACTCTTGACTTAAAGACTCCTAGGTTGTAGTTATCAGGAAACACAGACTCCGGCAGGGAATTCCAATTCCACTCCTTGGCTGTACGCACTATGAATGTGTTCCCAAAACGTTTTGTGCGTGTGGGTGGGATGTCCACCAGATACCGGTGGCGCATCGCCGTTCGTCTTGTGGAATAACACTGATACATCCAAGACGATTTGTTCACAGCGCCAAAAAACCAGAATGAGTGTCAAACCAGGACATAACTACGGGTTATGTACAGGAAAAAAAGTCGCATAGATAGCTCCAATAAATAGACGTGCGAATAACAAAAGCATTATTTACCTTATTTAGACAGGAACCTGTCGGTTAGGTACCGCACGTTGTTATCAAAGTGTAGGACAAGGACAATACCTTACCTACATTCCTGAAATGTAATATTACAAATTGCAGTTCTTAATATTCACAAGTGCAGTGTGAATTGATGACGTCATAAAGTGGCATTCTGTAGTCACTCCTTTTCATTGGCTTATAACCTAAATCGTTTGTATTATTTTTATAAACATGCGATTTAATAAGTATTTATCCATCATTTGTTTATAAAAATATTATTTTTTGTTTTCAATGCTACTTTCATCTAGATCTGCGGCATGAATCAATAAATTATTATTATTACGTTTTTATTTATCATTTGAGGAAAAAGGAAATAAATTCAATTAAATTGAACTGCCGCTCATGTGTTCTAGGCGGACTAGGCGTAATGTTTTTGTTAAATACGTCTTTAGCATTTCAATTAGTTGGTAATGTTGGTACAGTCTGTGGCCAACATTATCTGACCCACTTGCCTATTAGCGAATAATAGTCAAGTGGGTTAGATAATGTTGGTCACAGACTGTACAAAGGATATTTGTTACCAGAGTTAGATCTTTGGTATAGGCTTATGAATGTCGGGTTTATAAAAAAAACAAGGATTTTGTACTATAAAATGTGTCCTTGAACACAAACTTGTAATCGCTTCAATAAAATCACTTCGAGTAAAATAAACATACTTGCCTAGTTCTTCTAAGAAAGAGAAACAGTAAAATTCTCACAGTCTATTTAAATTATAATAGCCTTTCACTGAATTGTCCAATGAAATCTTTAGTCTACAAAAGATATAAATTACTAGTTGACCCGCGCAACTTCATCTGCGTTACAATTTTCATTACTGCTCCGCTCCTATTGGTCTTAGCGTGATGATAAATGGGCTATCTGACACTGAAAGAATTTTTCAAATCGGACCAGCAGTTCCTAAGATTAGCGTGTTCAAGCAAGCAAACAAACAAACAAACTCTAGCTTTATATTATATTAGTATAGATTAGCTGATCCGCGCAACTTCCTGCGTCACATTTTTCATGAATGCTCCGCTCCTGTTGGTCGTAGTGTGATGTTATATAGCCTATAACCTTCCTTGATAAATGGGCTATCTAACATTGAAATAATTTTTCAATTGGAAGCAGTGTTTCCTGAGATGAGGCTCGCCAGCTGTTATATAATAAGTATGAATTCATCTTTGAAGCTATTGCAAAATCCAAACTTTATTGAATGGTTTATTTCAAAGCTGTTTGACCTAATCCCCACGAGAAAAGCATAATATCCTAAGTATAAACTAAAGATTTAACCCACATCTTAAACCAACATAATCATTAAAACAAACATATTTTATTATTCTATTTAACACATACACACAAATCGCGATCTACAACAATATGACGATGACGTCACTAATTAATCATGCCGGAACGAATAACTCCAATTATACTGCCGCTATAAATATTCCAATTAATGTTTTGAACTATGTGTTTGTTTGTGAAATTGTTGTGGAATATGTTGGCAAGGATAAGTTTAAACGTCATTTCACACTACACGCATAGTTGGGTAAAAATAATGCAGGACACGTACAGTTTTTTTGGTTGAACGCGCTTATCTCAGGCACTACCCGTTCGAATTGAAAAAATATTTTAGTGGATAGCCCATTTATCGACGAAGGCTATAATAAAATCACGCTGCGACCAATAGGAGCGGATCATTCACGAAAAATGTGACGCAGACGAAGTTGCGCGGGTCAGCTAGTGCTACAATATTATGTACGTCGTCTCCATTGCTTTCCTATCTATCTTCTGAGTGCGTGTGGTATATGTCGAGTTTCTAGACATGCGTGTCAGTTGTGAGAACTACGTATGTGACCCCAGGCGAACCTTTCCGGTATTTCCACTGTAATCTGCGACTGCGATTGTCACGTAATCATAACATTACAGGATTTGATTAGTCGCAAGAGAAATATAGAATTTGACATGACATATCATTATCATATTAGCCTCCGTCTATGTCCAGCAGTGAACAGCAGTCCCCTTTGGGGAGCCAAAGGGAGATCCCATAATTGCCACGCTTGGCAGGCGGGTTGGAGATCGCAGTGTTTAGTGTTGCGTTTTACTGAGAACGCTGCTGCCCATTCTCTGATGAGTCTCTTAGTCGCATCTTACGACACCCACGGGCAGTGATGGGATTTGACTGCCTTAAAAGAATAATACCATCCCATCACTTCCAAACGGCACCGGCCTACATGACATAGGTCTAACAAAAATGCTAATTTCTAAGTGTGCAACGGAGATCCCGTACCGGAGACGCGCACCCAGGACTTATCTATCCGATAAGGAAGAGCTAGATTGGCTCTGAACGAGAGTCTAAAAAACCTTCAGCTATTATAATATTATCGCGGACCACATTTCCAGTACTAACATTCAATAAGGAAATTAACAACAGGAAGATAGAAGGAGTTAAAATGAGTATGTTTAGCTACGCTTCATATTCATAGGCAAATCCAAAAATAGACGCCATATTTACTCACTAAACACTCCAGATGATTGAATCACCTTATTCTATTCCACCAACATTGAATCGATTGGTCAATTGGCATTGTGAAGCCGACACGGGCCCCAAAACTGCTCTATTAGTTGGTATACCATTCAATTGAATGAATTCCGTACGTGATTGCACGCTTCGGATACTGAATGAGGTATGCTGGGCTGCAATTAGCGGTGTAGGATACCTAGGATTGTGGATTTATTTCGAAAGGGTCACCGCGGCTCTTGAATGCAAAGGGTTTTTGGAGGAACACCTAAAACCCATCCGTTTTAGAAACCCAACCGTGCTTGTCGTTCGTGCCTGTCGGCTTTCTATCGGTTGCATTTTGGGCAATGTGCGACGGAATAGCATAATTCAATTCCGCCAAGGTCGTTCCATCATCGGACCACAAGACGTACGGCGATGCATACATGGTAGACATCCCACCCACACGCACAAAACGTTTTGGGAACACATTCATAGTGCGTACAGCTAAGGAGTGGAATACCCTGTCGGAGACTGTGTTCCCTGATAGCTACAACCTCGGAGTCTTTTAAGTCAAGAGTGAATAGGTTACTTCTAGGCAAGCGTGCTCCATCTTCGACCACATCATCGCTTACCATCAGGTGAGATAGTGGTCAAACGCATGTCTATTACTATTAATAGGCATGTATAATTAATTTTCTTTATTTTTTACTCTTAAAAAAAAGGAAATTAAGAGTCTGACAATGGAAAGAGTAATTTGATGATAAGATATCCTGGAAGCTGCTTTTGAATTAATGTTTAGCGATTCTGTCTCTTTCAATGTGTTTAAAGTTGCTTCGTAAATCTGTCAAAACATAACAACCGTTCTGCCTAGTCTTTCCCCAACTATTTTGGGATCGGCTTTTAGTCTTGCCGGATGCAGATGAGTACCAGAGTTTTACATCAAGTGACTTCTTATCTGACCTCAAAATACCAGACTCGTGTCAGATATTTTGGCTTCCAACCACTGGAACGCCTGTCAAAGATCTACAAATGAGAGCCGGGACTAACGACTTAAAGCGCTCTACGAGACACGGGAGGAAACCCTTCCACCGAGCGACCTAGACAAGCATTGCTTAACCAGTGAGTCACTCAGAAGAGGAGCGAACACTAATTGCCTCGTTCGCTCTCTGCTAGGTTTCTTTGCGATATTTAGGTACCTTCATTAAGTGTCTTAGAAAATTAATAATTGGCAATTCAGCCAAATTACATGTAATTAAATAAATAGAATAGAGCGAAAGCATCAATTTATCCCTAACAATAATATAAATCATTACAAAACCGATTAATTTATCAATTGTGGCGAAATTGGCACATGCGCCTGCGCAACGACCGGTGTCACAATGTCTGCACACGAGACAGATAAATATAGATTATTTGTATTTATGTACTATTTATCATCCAAGACTATTAGAAAAACATAGGAACAGCTGTTTACTGACACTTGCCAGGTGCATCCGATTTGTAGAGATAATTGTTTGACCGAATTGAATATTACGAGTATCTTAGATGCCCATGTTTTTCAAGAGTCAGGTCCTGATATCGTGATTAGTTGCTGTGTTTTATGATGGTCTCCGGTGGATGTCTGCTGCTGGATATTGGTCTCCTTCTAAGCTTTGCCACAACAAGTGTCACTACGCCGCATTCTGTCGGACATTACTACCTTTTGTTTTAGGATCTTAAATCTTCAGATGGCTCCTTCCGCTCGGAGGAGCGGAAGGGAGTGTCAGACTCTTACTGGCTAAAACCCATCCGTGCTCCTCCTAATGCCCTTTGCGTTCCAGGGCCGCGGTGACTCTTACGAACAAACTCCGCAACGGACATTGCTGCTTAACAAACCTTTTTGTTGCATTGATGAGATACTAACTATGTTTTGTAACATTATTACTGACTAGCTTCTGACAGCGGCTTCGCCCGCGTGATCCCTAGGGAACATAATCATAATCCGGGATATTTATATCCTACGTGTTATTCTAGACTATAATCTACCTCTGTGGCAAATTTTATGAAGATCCACAAACAAAGAAGAAAGAGTAACAAACAGCCATCTTCACTAACTTTCGCATCACTATCACTACATACTATAAAACAAAGTCGCTTCCGCTGTCTGTCTGTCCCTATGTATGCTTAGATCTTTAAAACTACGCAACGGATTTTGATGTGGGTTTTTTTTTATAGATGGAGTGGTTCTCGAGGAAGGGTTTTAGTATATAATTTGCACCCGTGCGAAGCCGGGGCGGTTTGCTAGTTAATAATATTATAGTAGAAAGAAGGATAGTAGGATATTATTAGTTGGATAGTAGGAAGTAGGTTTTATCATCGTGTTGAATCATACCAAAAACCTTTATTTCCAACCATTCACAAGCAAAAGAAATTGTCAAAAGTATTGTAGTACTGTACCTTGTCTCATCTTTTATAGTTTTCTTTCTGGATATTTCTTAAACCGTCTCACATCCAGAACAGAATGGTGTGTGGGGTCGTAAGACCTTACTGCCCACACGTTAAGAAGAAGAAGTGGATTCCCACGATAAACATCGTGGGAATCCACTTCTTCTTCTTGGTTGACCAAAATCACAGCAAACAATATGATGTTGACTCAAGATATGACATCAAATTAATTTGAATAAGCTTTCAGACACCGAGTGTTGACAGATAGCTTGATTGAATATTAATTGGTATAAACTTAGGATATCGCGGTAAGCCATTAATTAGGTTAGCGAGATTTGATTAGGTGACAGTTGGTTTATTTATATAAAAACACTAACTTTTTGCCCGGGGCTTCCCTCGGGGTAAAGTAGCTTTTTTTTTAGGATTTGAAATCGTCAAATGACTCTTTCCGCTCTGGGCGGAGTGGAAGGGAGTAACAGACTCTTAACTGACTAAAACCCATCTGTGTTCTTCTTAATCCGGGATCGCAATGGGCATTTGGAGATTTAATGAACCGCCCCCCTCACTGAATCAGCCAATGCTTAAACATAACTGGCGATACCTCTTCCTAACACTTCGGTTCGGACAATGCCAATGTTATGTAAAATTGTCTTTTGACCCGACATAACAAAAAACCGGGACAATTTTTTTACATCTCCGTTCAGAGCTCAAACCGCTATACCGTACTGTATATTTTAGTAAATATATACCTTCATTACTTCGTTTAATAAAGCCAGGGTAAACGAAGGCAAACACCGTGAAATTAAATTTGGTAGCAGGTTTAATATCATTACTGTATAACAGTATGGTGTGCGGAGATTTACTGGGAGTATGAATAAGACAAGCTTTAGCTCAAACTTAAGTATGTCAGGGTCAGGGTCAACATTCCATCAGTGACGGAAAAAATATTGCTTGCATATTTTTTAACGAAATGTAGTATATAACCTGTCCCATAGTCGCAGAAATGCGCCATTTTCTTCTTATAAATATCTCATGGTGAGCTAAAACTATTGTCAGTCGGCAAAACTGTTTAGCTTGCCTCGTATGGGCTAAGTATTTTCTCTCTTATTGGAATAATTCATTATCTAAGCACCTATCATCATTAAAATAATGCGCATATGGAATAATTAATTTCCTAAGCACCTAATTATCATCATTATACAAATGCGCATAGAACGGTGCTGGAATTATGTTTGTTGACCCGCGCAACTTCGTCTGCGTCACAATTTTCATTACTGCTTTGCTCCTATTGGTATTAGCGTGATGATAGCCTATAGCCTTCCTTGATAAATGGGCTATCTAACACTGAAAAAAATTTTCAAATCGGACCAGTATTTTCTGAGATTAGCGCGTTCAAGTAAACAAATAAACTCTTCAGCTTTATATAGTAGTATAGATATAGATGAATGTTGAAAAAAATGGCAATATTTTCACACAAGCTTCAAGCTTTTATCGTTACGATAAAGCGCGAATTTTGCCTTTGCCCTTGACATTTTGTAAGTAGGTACTCGTCCCAGATATACCGTTGCATACTTAATTTTTTCGCCATTATTTTAAATGACTACTTGAAATGGCTACCGTGACTTGCGGTGAAGCTAAAAAATTACAAATACCACCCATTTGTTCTCGTTTGAGTTGACAGTTTATGCCCCGCATGTTCACTTTATAGCCTCTCTCATTCATACTCCTAAACCGCCACGCTCTTGATATTCATAATTCAGAGACTTCTTTGAAAGCTTAAGTAGGACAGTCTCTTATACGGACTCTTTTAAGTTGTGAAGCGTCTTGCCCTTTTTATACTTCTTCGATATAAACGGTTTTTTGAAATGGGTTTTGGTCGTTATAGCTTTAAAAGAGTTAATATAACATGTCCACCTTGTAAAATGCAGTACTTACTGGTGGAGTCATCATTATCATATCAGCCGAAAGACGTCCACTGCTGGACATAGGCCTCCCGCAAGTGTCGCCACAACCGGTCCTGTGCGTCTCGCATGCATCGGCTACCCGCGACACTCACCAGGTCATCGGTCCACATTCTGGGATGCCTTCCAACGCTGCGTCTTCCGGTACGCGACACTACAGAACTTTTCGGCCCCATCGACAATTTGTTCTGCGAGCAATGTGCCCTGCCTACTGCTACTTTAGTTTGGCGATCCTTCGGGCTACTGGTAGAGTAATTGTCCAACTGCATCGAACAAGTATTAAGAAAGAACTGGTTACAATATTCATTTCGTTTCGTTATCTTCCCCTCTCCTATCCAATATGCATAAGCATTGAAAACAACACTTATCTTAACACAGAAATGAATGCAAACTCGGCATCGCTACCTCGTTCCCCTATCTCTAATCTTCATGCAACGATATGAAGAAACGTGTAGCAGGAAAAGTACGACATATACATACATACTTACTTTTGTATGTACCTGCAGAACTACAGGGGGTCTAAAAAGGCCACTTTAGCAGAATCAGAAAGCACACCACGCTACCTGTCACTGTCAAATTTTCCCAATCAACCTTGAACCTAATGCGTTAGCGGTAAAGATGAAAATGAAATTTGACAGATTGTTGTGTGGTTAATATTATGATTCTAATATGATTCTCCTTAAGTGGCCTCAGATTTCTGTACAGGCTATGAATTATTCTGAATAAAATAAATACGTAAACATGTCAACAGATTGTTTGTGCATACTATTCAGAATTTGATTTTTGAAAACCTGCAGTTTTTCACCGATAAATACTCAGACTTGCATACTCCGAGTTTTTTTACCGCACATACTACACAGATAAATGTACATTTGTCTGCATTGCACAGACAAAATTCTATGGAAGTCAAGTCAGTATTGTGTGGACTCAAATTAATGGGACCGTCCTACATGAAACAGACGTCATATACTTCTATAGAATGTTGTGCACTAAAGTTTGTGCAGATAAATATCGGTGTAATAGATTTCTTATTCAAAGTTCGAAGTCTGTGTAAACAAAAATGAGTAATACTGATTTTGATGTTCACAGACTATTCCTAAAACAATTTCAACATAGGTGCGTCCCTACACGACACTGGTTACGCGAGTAGCGTCCAGCGAATCACGCGTTTGAATCATTAAGAATATTGAATCGATTTAATAAAACCGGCGCGGTGACTCATCGGCTCGGTCAAGTTCGCGTCCCAGAGATGCGCGATGAGAGTCGTGGGCGTAGGCCTTTATGACGTGATGTGTAATGTTAAGAGTGTTACGTTTAAAGGTAATGTAATGACATTCATTGATGAACATGTTTGTTTGTACAGTGTTTTCATTTAATTTTTTAAAGTACTCGTTATCAAATGGTCGATCGAGCTCGTGGCTGAATAATAACAGCCGCACGGGTCGATCTTTAAGGCTTGCCAAGGTTGGTCTGTGGATGGGTGACCATCTTAACATAACGAGTTTCCTCCGTGCCTCGGAAAGCACGTTAAGCCGTTGGTCCCGGCTGTCATTTGTAGATCTTTGGCAGTCGTTACGGATAGTCAGAAGCCAGTAAATCTGACTCCAGTCTTGCCAAGAAATACTGTGTTACCCAGTTAATGGGTTGCGGAGGTCTGGTAGGCAGCCGCTCCACGTAAAACACTGGTATTCAGCTGAATCCGGTTTGACTGGAAGCCGACCCCAATATAGTTGGGAAAAGGCTAGGCAGATGAATGTTATCAAATGCTCGATGGGGCTGAAAGTTCTGGAGTGGCGACCGCGTACCGGAAAACGCAACGTTGGAAGGCCTCCCACAAAGTGTACCGATGACCTGATGAGGGTCGCGGGTAGCCGATGGATGTGAGACACACAGAACCGGTTGTTGTGGCGACACTTGGGGGAGGCCTATGTCCAACAGTGGACGTCTTTCGGCTGATATGATGATGATGATGACTGGTTATCAGAAAGGCTCACTCGACAACTGACGCCGATGTAGAGCTTGTAAGAAGTTTTAGAGGTCTCAATAGCTTGAAGAGGCAACCGGAACCTCCATTATAGATCTTTCAAAACTGACCTTTGAATTGACTTGAACCACCACTCCAAAAGAGGTTTCTCTGTCAATTACTTCATCTATTTTTTATTTGAGATAGGTTTGCTCTTGAGTCAAGTCTAGGTCAGAGATGACAGAGACAAAGTCGACGATGGAGCCAGCTTACCCAGAAGGAGCCTGTTCACGCTAACTTTGAAGAGATTAGGGTTGTATGCGTTCGGCAAAACAGAGCAGGCAGAGAGTCCACTCCTTTGCTGTATGCATCATTTAACGCACTACGGCGCTTTCCATCTTCATAAAGCAGAAAAATTCAGCCAATCCAAACTGCGTTGTATAAAAACTGAACATGAATTAACGATCTCCCCATTCAATACGTCAAAACTTGGACAGCTTCTTGGCCAGAGCAATGAGGATCGATACACCATAGACTAAGGAGCTACTGTCATTACGTGGGTATTTCCAGAGACACAGCATTTGTTTCCGTCGGGATTTAAAATTTTTGGACAGGGATTGATGCAACAGAATTCTTTATATCTGTTTTTATTAAATCTTCTTCTGTTTTATTTATGAAGAATTTATGAGTAAGTAACTTACCTAAATATTGAGTCAGTTTAAAGTAAAATCTTTGCATATAATATAGCAGCACTGAAAGATCGTTATCATTTCAGGTGGCCAAGCATTTCACCAAGTCATCATTCTATAGTATTTTAGGTCTATATCATACCACTGTACCTAACAGAAGACCTCTGATTTTTAGTTTTCACTTTCTTAAAACTTGCTGAAAATTCCAACACTGTAGCTATTCCACCAATTAGCACTAAGTGTTTTCAAACGTCTTTTATAATACGCACAGCAAAGGAGTGGAACTCTGCCTGCGTCTGTGTTTCCAAAAGCTTACAACCCTAATCTCTTCAAAGTTAGAGTGAACAGGCTCCTTCTGGGTAAGCTCGCTCCATCGCGCATCGTAGACTTTGTCTCTGTCATCTCTGACATAGACTACATTCAAGAGCAAAACCGTTACAAAAAAAAAAAACACTGTTTTCAGAATTAAATTTTCCAATATCTAACTTCAAATAACAAGAAGCTTTTATAATAATTCGAATATACTTTAACAATATTCTAAATTCTCTGAACAGTTTGATATTAAACAGCATTGAAATAAAATCAAGCTTGGTCGATACTCACGTTTTAATTGAACGTCAACGTGCTAACAATTTTTCAATCCATATTTTTCCAATATCATAAAATGTGGTTTTTAGGGTTCCGTAACTAAAGGAACCCTATTACTAAGCCTCCGCTTTCCGTCCATTCGTCCGTCGTCCATCCAGACAGACGGAGGGAACGTCGTGTCTGTCAGCGGGCTGTATCTCAAGAACCATAATTAGGTAGACAATTAAAATTTTCACAGATTGTGTATTTCTTTTGCCGCTATAACAACAAATAATAAAAATTAAGGTTTATTTACGGAACCCTTCGTGTGCGAGTCCGATTCGTACTTAGCCGGTTTTTGCTATTACGCTTCAGCTCTGCATTTTCCCTCGCAAGTTTATGTTTCTTTAATGAAACTACTAGGCTGGGCTGCGTTCACAAAATGCACTTTGCTTTTGATAGTTAGTTAAAAGCAAACTTGATGGGATTTATAAGGTTTACCTACGTACCTGCGTTGAATTAAAAAAAGTTTTTCATGTGAAATAAAACGGGAACGCTGTACTACAGGGTCTCTAGGCTATAGATATGCATAATGTACTACTTAATGTATTTTATGAACTTACTTAGTATTACCCAGATGGAGTTGTGTATAAAGGAACCAAGAACCCAATTACGCGGTTATGGAGGTCTGGCTGGTAGCCGGTCCACGTAAAATACTGTTTACAGCTGAATTCAGTTGCGCAGATGATGATAAGCAATGCACAGACCAAAGTAGGAGGAGCTCGTGGGTAGATAATAACAGCCGCACGGTTCGATCTTCAAGGTTAAGCAACGCTTGCCAAGGTTGGTCTGTGGATGGGTGACCATCTTAACATACCGAGTTTCCTCCGTCTCTCGGAAAACACGTCAAACCGTTGGTCCCGGCTGCCATTTATAGTTCTTCAGCAGTCATTACGAATAGTCAGAACCCAGATTTTTTTTGAGATTAGCGCATTCAAGCAAACAAACAAACTCTTCAGCTTTAATTATTAGTTTAGTTGAAACAAATGACGTAATAGAATCTTGTATAACCATCGAAAATCTTGTGGTTGCCATAAAAATGATTGTTCCGCGAAACTCATAAAAACCAACAGAGGGCAACGGATTGGTATTATCGCTATAAGTGATGAGCCAATACACTGTCACTATAATAACATCTACTAGAAATATACCATGTGTATGCTCTTACTGAAGCGGTTTTGTCATCTCAAGGTTGAATAAGATGGGAACTACGACAGTCGTATCTAGGCCTTCATAGCAAGGGAACAGGGATCTTCTGGGCTTGCTCGTTCCATCGTAGACTTCATCCATCAGGCGAGGTTGAGGTTAAGAGGTGACTTAAAATGATAGAGGCTTAGGACCAACAAAACGGCACAAACTGAATAAAAATAGGTAGTATTATATTAATATTGAATGAGTTAGACAGAAATTCATAGAATATAAATTAGAATACTTTACCAGCGATGAGTTCTCCCCACCCACCTTTAATTTAGCTCGATTGACTAAGAATCTTACACAATTCAGTTGAATTCAAAATTCAAATAGCATCTTGATTTTCGTCAGCAATTTCGAACCCTTCAAATCTAACGAGCCTACAGGGATCTCCCCTACGACACTTAAAGCGACACCCTTCAAGTACCACACAGCACCCCATCAAAGGGAACTGATGGACAATAACGAGGAATATAATTACGAATAGCACATATCCTCCCGACATGCGTAACCCTGTCACACTTCATCATACGAACAGGAAACAACGGAAGGTGACTATTTAAAATACTCACTGCAATATACGTACGTAATAAAGGTATGTGTACAGTCTTATTAATGTATGTTATTGTTTCGTCTTCACAATGCCGGCCAGACTATACATACTTTGATAATATGTTATGCATAAGAAGACTTGAATAAGTTTTTGTATCATTGATAGGCTTTTGAGTTCACTTGATGGTATGCGATGATGCGGTCGATGATGGAACTTGCCTAAAAGTAACGCAATCCAATATTTACTACACGACCAAGAAATGGAAGGTTTGCAAAAAGCCTTGGATTGTGTTAATATGTCAGAATAAGGGGGTGTGTAAAGGACGTACCAGCATGTCTTACGACCCTGGAGGAGAGCCAAGAAATGGTTCGCATGAATAGCTAGTAATTATACAACATGGGGGATAGTTGGCACATGTAGAAATAGAGCCTGCTGTAAGGAGGGCGTGGTCTTGACATATTTTTTCAGTGCGACATCGATTTTAGTACAAAATTCGTAAAGAAATCTGCTCATTCATTAACTGGGTGGTGGAGGTAAGATAAGCAAACCGGTTTAGACTAAAAGCCAACGCCAACATAGTTGAAATAGGCTAGGGCCGATGATGATACGCAAGGGAATCAAATGTCTCGATTTAACATTTTCACAATTTGAGTTATTGAATTACTAAAGTATTACACTAAAACACCTTTCCAAAGTCGAAAAGAGGTCACTAACCCGTCACAACTCGTAAAAATTACATACATTATCACCCGAAAAAGCCGCGGCCTCATATTAGTATGGAACGCACCATGCGACCGCAAAACGCAATGGGCGCACCGTATTACATAAAACATTGTCGTAGCGACTCATTCGTAATGGTAACGCTGTTATAATTACTGTTGTGGACTAGTTAGAAACAGTGTAATTAGTGGGGAAACTCGGAGCACAGAATTATGACAATTGAACATGCTTCATCCTTATGTAGGTGTAGGTGATTTGATTACCTAAAACAGATGTGACTGGCGAAGAATGACGAGGAAGACCGACCTCAAGTCGGGATAAGGCTAGGCAAAGAGAGAAAATGTGTACCACCGTTGAGTGCGTCCAAAAGTATTGCCGCGATAAAAAATTAAGTATGTGTCTTCTGCCAGAGTAGAGCCAGACGTTCATCTTTAGTTAAATATGGCAGAGGTACAATGGCAGAGGTATTTTAAATGGAACCCTATATTACATGAACTGAGGAACAAGCTAGAATTGAGGACAACCGTGAGTAAAATTGACTTGTAAGTAAACATCCGTAAGGCCATAAAGCCAACAACAGGTGTAACAACACTTAAAAATAAAGAAGAACAATTATAAATTAAATAACTGCCTGAGCATTTTTATAGCTGTATTAAAAGTTCTACAAGAAATTCACGATCTACTTGAGGTATCCGATCAAGAAAACTAATAATATTTTTTCAAGAGTTTCGCAAAAACACGGCCATGTTAAGTCCCCAAAGAAAAATGTATCAACGAAGTATGGAAAGAAAAACAATCAGTTTTAGATTATATTTTGAAAGTTATTCCTAGCCCCAGGGAGTCACAAGACACTTTTATAAGAACATTAAGTATAGGAAATTCTACAGGCCTACAGGGAAATACTCGTATTTTTGGCACTTAATTCTAATTTCAATAGCGTAGGGGTGTTCTGGGACTACATAACTCGTCTAAATGTCATGAAGTACACAGGATGACTGCTTCTAAGAAGCCATTTGCGTGGTGATTAAATTTCTAGGTGATTTGGGCCCAGAATGTGGTCACAATAATAGCATCGTCGGTGCCGTTCATGGGACGGACACTTGAGGTGCCTGGTACTCCATTTAGGTCGTGTCCTGGACGGGGATAACGCTCTTACACTGAATGACACTCTAGTCCATAAAAACGAAATGGCTAATTTCTGCTAATTACCTTAGCAAAATCCATTAGTAACCTTTAACGACATCCATTACTCTTTCGTTCACAGTTATAATAAGTGTGAAACGTTATTTCAATCTAAAGAAGGCGTTTCAAAGCGTAATTTATAGGGAAATAAATGACGCCTATAAAACTTTCTTTCTACTACCACAGCTGTCAGTTAAATTGCAAATGCGATAGAAAGAAAGTTCTCGTCAACCGCCTGTATAATTTAGTAAGTTTTCAAAGGACAGAGTCTGATTCATAGCAGTAGTTGGTACTTGATGAGTCCTCTTACGATGAACTAGTTAGAGTAATAGAACTTTGGGTAACAAGGTTTTGTAATCTCTTATGCTTGATAGACTTTATTGGAGTGGTAATAATTAGTTCTTTAGTTTTCTATGGATTGAAGTGCATTATCTCTTAATCATGTCCAATAAGCTCATCGTGTTCCATTTCTGGTCAAACGTGTTTCTCTATTTTTGCTTTGACATTTGACTCCACTTTCGTTGCTTTTTATTATCTACCTATCCCTTCTATGTTGGGGTCTACTTATTGTATCGTTAGATATTGATAAAGTTTCAAGTAGGTTTCTTGCTGTGCCTGTTCATGTCCGTCGTCTTCAGATATTTATACTATCATTAGATCCACTCACATTAAGTGGAAGACACCCAAAGGAAATAGTCTTGAATTTTTAAATCTTCACTCCGAAACTCACAAGTTCTAGCTAGAATTTCACAGTTCTCATCTCTTATGCCTTTGAAACATCCATCTTTAGAGGTTGTTATTGTGTTGAACATTTAATGCCTTTATTCAGGTTGTAAGTTCTCACGTTATGACCATTTGTATTGCAATACTCAACGTTTGTTTTAACCAGTTTAGACCTGGTGTAATATGCCAATATTAATAACAAGGCTGTTAATAAATCTCGTGTCTGGTTGTACCTGCTTTAAATCGGTTTACGATAACACACAAACCTCATAAGAACTGGAAATGATTGGAGTTAACAAATTGATTTGTGGCTCATTGTTTTTTGACAGGACATAATTTTAGTTTATTGACTTCTATTGTTGCTACATCAGACTAAACATTTTTGTTATCTTTACCTGACCTACTAGGAAAATGCTTCTCGATTTCCTTTTCAATTTGCAAAATCTTTTCATATGACAGCCTCATCTTTCCATTACCTACTTACTTATCTTCAATGAAAGAAATGTCGGAAACAAATTCACTTTCAAGTTGTAAATCCTTTTAGTTCATCCAAATACTGGTACCATATTTACGTCCCTATCAAATCGTAGTTTGTCGTGTTTCTACCGCGACGAACGATAAAAATCTCTTAACGATTGCGCTGGGCGTGTGTGGCAAGTTGCCAATTTCAATGCTTGTGTCTTGCGAATACCGAGGGAGCCAATGTCATGATCTTCCGGACGACGGTAAGCCTGTTGCCAGAATTGATCGATTCTTGACGGTCATTATGCATATTTATAGCACTGTTTGCCAACTACTGGTGTAGTTTGGGCCTTTTAATTGCCTGTCAAGTTGTTTTCAATTGTAGTTTTATTGACAGATTTAGATTGTGAAAGTAAATGAAGTCTTTAATTAGAGGTGTTGATTCTTTTGTTTTTTTCATTTGCTAGCTCGCTCTCTCTCTCTCTCTCTTTCTGATTGCAAATCACCTATAGCCAAGTATTTCTTATTTTCTCCGATACTTTTAGCTCTGTCCTTGATAACCGTATCAGAATCAGAAGCAAAGCATATAGCATCATTTCATTTATAATCATCATTGTTATTCAAATATCTTCACACCTTATCCTGCCAACAATACCTTAGTTAAACGTGCGTAATTGAATGTTAATAATTCAACATTAGGTCCTAAACTAACACAACTGTACTTCAGTTGTGTGGTTTGTCCGTAGTTTGGCACTGTTGGGAACTTCTGCGGTTTCTTCTTGTCTAGTTTGCTAACTGTAGCGAGTTTGTGCAAGCTTCGTCGATATAATGTTGCTCAAGTACTTCTCTGTGGAACTATTGAGCTTCTATGCTGTTAACACAGACGCTATGAGGAACTCGTTGAAAGATGCACTGTTCTGTTTCAGTATTGTGGAAACGCCTGCTAGTGTTAATCTTACTAGTTCTTATTAGTATGATTAACACTGGCAATTTTTTTATCAAGTACATCAAGCTTTAGGTCAATTCTTTGTGACAAGGCTGGTTTTAATTAATTGGAAGGATTATAAATAAGAAGGGAAGCATTGAAAATGATATCTATCATGTAGATAGATAAACTAAAGCAAGCCTGTTCATAATTCATCTGAAGTCCATAAAAGCATCGTAGAAGATAAGATTATCATACTACATACTTTGATTCCATCTATTGTGAGTTACGATACGAAGTACCTACGTCACACTCGTAGAATGCTTGACATTGGTCAACTATTTATAGGTGATTCGTAATTATTATGTCAATGGTGACCGATCTTTTGCTTTGGCTACAATAGTAACGCTGTTTTTAAATATTTACCTTTTGGACGTAGGTTTTCTAAAATAGAAGTTATTTTTGTAAGCCCGACTTGCAAGTAAATTGTTCCTAGATGCATATTCATCGGTAGACTCGGTGTGGCGATTGGTATCAAATTAATGATCAGCTTTTGTGGAGCAAATATCTGATCAATGGATAGTTTCATTATGTGAAAGAATTTATAGCCTTAAAGGAAGCGAGCTCTAAAATGGCGCCTCATAAAATAATAATTAAATTATTTGTTAAAAGCACGTAACCACGGGTGAGGTGACACTTAGGGCACAAAATTATGAGATACAAATCAATGAATGTAATTAAGATACAAATAAATGAAGAAAACCTGTTTTACCTACTGGAGATGATGTAAAAAACCACGTGCTAGTTCCAAATAAATTGGAATACCTAAGGATAGAACGAGGAATAGGTGTTGGTTGAACTAAGAAGAAATAATATTTCAACCTTCTCTAGCTCGTTCGCCCATGTCCTATCGTCGCCAATACCGGTAAACGTTCAAATATAGCAGCGCGTATGTTGCCGCGCGGCGATTCCTGCCCACATGACAATAGTAAGGTTAGTCACCTGTGCGGGCACAGTCGCACACGTCCTTAGCTTCCGCAGTGACGTCATCGTCGAAGAACGGGAATGCCGCGGGCGCATCTTTTTGAACGTTCTTCGGTGACTGATGTTTTACTGTCACAGTTGATGTTCTTTTTTTAAACAGTATTTTGGTTTATTTTGTGCCAGTTTTGTCGTCGACTTAGTTGTAAATCTGACAGCCAGCTAAGTATTTTTTTAAATATGTTTAAAACTTTGGGCTTTTCAGATATGCGTTCGTCTACAGATCTACATTATAGAATTGTTATAGTTTAGCGAATACAAGCTTATGCCACCGGCTTTAGCTGCATGGGAGACGGAAATTAATGTGGAAAGGAATGTGGGCTTGGGATTAAAATATTATATGTCCTGAACCAGAGCATGGTCTGGCTTGATTGGACCTTTGGGGTATATTTGATTAACAAGCATCTAAATTTTACAACAATTAGTAGGAAAACTGACCATGACCAATTACCACGAACGGTTTTAATTATGTTTTAAATTATTTTACTATTCCTAATAACAGTTTAAGTGTGCTAATAAAAGGTGTCAGGTAATCGATATATCGGTAATCGGTATATTACTATTTTGTTACGCAAAGCGGATGTCAATAATTAGTTGTAATGAATTGTATAGATAGTTGATAGGAATCTGAAATATCTAATTACGGCAAAATTGCAATATGCTTAGTAAGGGCAAATGAATGCAATGAGCCAAATAAAAACTGTTGTATCTATTACCGGTTGTAGAAAATAACCGTAAGTTTGTATTATGAATATGGATGAAAGAGTGGGCTAACGCCAAAGAAACGATGGATGGACTGTGTGAAAGATATGTCTAGAAAAGGTGACTACTGACTGAGGTGATGACTATAAAGGTATGACTAATGAGGTGAAGTATGGAAGAAGAAAACATGTTGCGCCAAACTGAAAATAAATTGATCAGGGCAAGATAATTATGACGAGTTTGCGGGTAAAAAAGGTATTAAGTCCACTTTATGTACATAATGAATACTGACCAACTATCAATTTGGATGCGTGTTTAATTTACATGTTTTTCCTGTAGCTTTAATTTTGGTTTGAGTTATCGTTACTGTTTCTGTAAAATTACATCTAACATGACCTATATTTATTCGCGACAGCGTTGCTATGTTATTGATATTTACCTCATTTCAGAAGGTCACCTAATCCTTTACCTGTCGAATTCATCATAGACAAAATTACATACCTTTTTCGATACTCGGGATAGATATTTTAATCTACCAGTCCTTGCTTTCGTCTATGGAAGTTATCTTTTTTATCAACGAATAGCTTTTGCCTGCGACTTCGCAGGCGTTAATAAATTATTAACAAAATAAATTATTGTTCACTAGCCGACGTCACGCGGTTTCACCCGCGTAGTTCCCGTTTCCTTGGAAGTTCGGGGATAAAATATAGCCAATGTTACTCGCTGATAATATAGCTATCCATTGCTGAAAGTTTCAGTAGTTTTTAAGTTTATTCGTTAAATACAAATCTTTCCTGTTTATAATATTAGTGTAGATTATCATGACGTATGAAGTAGTTTGAAACATGCAGGAGCGAGCGAAACCCGCGCCTTGTGTTCCAAGGACGGCACAAAATGGAACAATGACATTGTTTTCATACGTAAACATTATTAACAGTGTGTTTCATAATTTTAATGCTTTGTTTATTTTTATTTGACCTATTAAATTATTAAAAAAAAAAATCGCGCCTAGAGGTAGTTTATATCGTGTACATTAAGTAGGCCGCCTTTGTAAGACGACTAAAATGGTACTGTACAGATAATCGCAAAACAGTAACCTTCACCGTCTCCAGGGTTCCATAATCTCTGTATCGTTTTTATTCATTAAAAAACCGGCCAAGTGCGAGTTGGACTCGCACACGAAGGGTTCCGTACCATAAACCTTAATTTTTATTATTTGTTGTTATAGCGGCAATAGAAATACACAATCTGTAAAAATTTAAACTGTCTACCTGTTACGGTTCTTGAGATACAGCCCGCTGATAGACGGACAGACGGACGGACGGCCAGCGGAGGCTTAGCAATAGGGTTCCGTTGGTTACCCTATGGGTACGGAATCCTAAAAACGGTGCAGTGATTAAGGCGTGGTAGCTTAACAAACTCACTGGAATTTATTATATTAGTTAGAATTCAAGTGTCATCGGTCAGTCAATTTCCTTTTAACGTAATAAGATCACTTAAGCTCCAAACCCCAGCTGACTGAAAACTCAGCAGAATCGTTACAACACGATCCCTGCTTACTGTATCGTCTTGTGTAATAGAATACGCGCGTATCATGTCTCCTGTCCATCCTAGGGGTTAATTGGAGCTGTATGTCGAGCCTCCATTTAGAAGGGATCAAGAAATATATGGTCATACAAATACGATGTACAGATATTTAACAAAGATATTAATTAATTGAAGTGTTGTTCACCGTCATTGGGAGCTGATTCAACGCCCGTGAGACGTATCAACAATTTTTTGTAATCACGCTTTTCGGCGTACGTTCCTCACTGGAATGAAATTAGCCTACATGTCGTGGTGAAAATACTAGTTACTAATCAAGGGTTTCGGACTTCGTTCGAAAGAGGCACCGTACCCTGGAACGCAAAGGGCACTAAGAGGAACACGGATGGGTTTTAGTCAGTAAGACTCTGACACTCCCTCCTGCTTCACCCGAAGCAGGAGGAGTCATTTGATGATTTCCCATTATTAAAAAAAAAAAAACAGTTACTAATCAAGGAGGAATTCCTGCTCGATTCTTTAAACATCTCATCGTGAAAACCTAGATCAGATGAGTTCCTAACTCATCTGAATGATGAATATTCACAGAATAGAATAGAATACTCTTTATTATGTACACCATATAAGTATGATTAGAGTGAACAGGCTCCTTCTGGGTAGGCTCGCTCCATCGTAGACTTTGTCTCTGTCATCTCTGACATAGACTAGAGTCAAGAGCAAACCCATTACAAATAAAAAAATAAATAAAAAAATAAGTAAGTAAGTATTCAAGTTTCCACTTCTGCCGGCGCTCCCGGAGTGCAACCCGTTGTTTTTTTATTCTGTTCTGATCCCTTAAACAACCTTTTGCGTACCACCTTTATTGGATTTTTTTATGGGAATTCATCAATTGACTCCTTCCACTTTGGGCGGAGCAGAAGAGTGTCATACTCTTACTGACTAAAACCCCCCCCTAACCCCCCCCCTAATGCCCTTTGCGTTCCAGGGCTGCGGTGACTCTTTCGAACAAATTCCACAAAACCTTCATTGGATGGAATGACAACTCACGTCATGTTCTTGTTCAATGTGTTTTTCACAGAATACCGTTACTGGATTGATTGCCAAAAGATAAAGAGAAATTGAAATCTTTTAAAAGTAAACATTTTGTTTGAAAATGCTCTCTATATTCTGTATAAATACATATGAATATTGGTTTAACCTGTATTTAACAGACTAGACACAAAGGGTACCTACATCGTTTTATTTTAAGCGTAGGAAGGGAGACTCGTTTGGTCTAAATATGGACGTAAATGTATCGCTACAGTGCCCTCGAGAGGTCTAGTTATGTAAAAGCAGAATTTCACAGGTATGACCTTGTTTTCAATGAATTACAGCCTCCTAAAAAACACGTTTCTTCTGTCACAGAATATGCCTAAAGGCATTCGCGAAAAACGTTATTTTCATGTGCAAAAAGACCCGTTTATTAATACACGTTGTGGCTGTATTCCCCGGACCGGTAAGTTAGGTGCACCTCCATTTCGCGATTTATGTTTCATCATCTTCATATCAACCGAAAGACGTCCACTGCTGGATATAGGTCTCCCCCAAGTGTCGCCATAACACCCGGTCCTGTGCTTCTCACATCCATCAGCTTACCGCGAGCCTCACCAGGACATCGTTCCACCTTGTGGGAGGCCTTCCAACGCTGCGTTCTTCAGTACGTTATTTGTTCAGCTCTCATCTATCTCGATAATGGTGCTAGCCTTTTGTCATAAACCAGACACAAATCCATACTATCGTCTCATCATCTGTCTAGCTTTTCCCAACTATGTTGTTGTCGGCTTCTAGTCAAACCGGATTCAGCTGAACACCAGTATTTTACGTAAATATACTTAAACTAGTTGACCCGCGCAACTTCGTCTGCGTCACAATTTTCATTACTGCTCCGCACCTATTGGTCTTAGCGTGATGATATGTAGCCTATAGCCTGCCTCGTTAAATGGGCTAACTAACACTGAAATAATTTTTCAAATCGGACCAGGAGTTCCTGAGATTAGCGCGTTCAAGTAAACAAACAAACTCTTCAGCTTTATATATAAGTTTATGAGATAGTACGTAAATCCATACTATCGACTGCCACTGAGTTAGTTATTCCTGATGGAATCAAACACAGGACCTTATGCTGAGCAGCCAGTCGATTCTCTCAACATTACACCGCGTATAAACTTAGGTGGATTGAGAACGAAAAAAAAAAAAAAACTGTGATTCCATCTTGTTGGTATGGATTGACAGCACACTTCATGGTCAATTCCTAAGGCTGTTCCTTCATGTTGAGAGGTTAAAGAATCGCACTGCAGTAGCAGTACGCAACCACTAGACCAACAAGTCTATCAGTCCATCTAGTATGGGTAGATTTACCGTTTAACGTTCCAGGAATCATTTTACACTGACATCTATAGTAGGTGGTAGTACTATGACGAACAATAGCGTAAACGATTAAGGTGAATGATCCCAGTAGCTCCATTGTCAATTGCGAGCGTCATGTCGCCTGTTGACGACAGGTTTTATCATTACCACCGATCGGCTAACGTTAGGCTTGAGCCATACTACGAGATAAGTTAAGCTAAAACTTAGCTTGGCTCACGAAGACACGAACTAGAGCTAAGCTAAGCAAGCTGACTGAACTATGTGGTGTGGACTATTAATAGCAGAAGATTCCGACTAAATTGTTCTGTTTCTTTTGTTACACCCGTCTATTTTTATCTCCTAATGTATTTTTTGCATGGTTTACAATGATTTTATTTTTGAAGTGAAAAATTCTGTAGCGGCGTTGTGCACTTTTTTTTGTGATGGGTAAAAAATGTTAAACTCGCGTCAGGACACGTGTCCTGATCGAAAATTCGTAAGACGGAGGGAGAGAAGCACGTATTCAAGTTTTCACTTCTGCCGGCACTCCCGGAGTGCAACCTGTTTTTTTTATTCTACTCTGATCTCTTAAACAACCTTTTGCATTTTCCAATATATGGACGTGATAACATTGTAATTAGAACCTTTTTAGTCTGGAGTTCGCATAGTTTTGATTAGCTTTAGTAAGTCGCACAAAGGTTACTGTTTAGCTGGCAGAAGCGCAAGCCACATCGCGAGCTATGTTAGTTTTAGCCAAGCTCTCGTTGTGCCGTGCTCTTTAACTCCTTAAACGCGTCCGCGAAATTCGATCATCCGAACTGCTACTTTACAAGCGTACAAGTATCCGAGTTGTTGTCAATTGGCAAGCTAAATGATTAATTGCTCCAATTTATATAAGAAAGGAATTTGTAGGTGTGTCTGCCAATTCCGTGAGGGTGTGACCTAAAGATCACGTCAATGAAACGTTACGTCGTCAATGTGACGTTGGATTTATATACTGAGAATATTTTATATTGAAGCAAACCAACACTTGTGATTATCCTAGCTCAGCATCCTGTCAGGGTGGCGGAATTTGATTCTATCGATCACCGACGCTATCGATAAGGCTGATTTGATTTAATTTGATTTGACTCACCGCGGCCCTGGAACACAAAGGGCATTAGGTAGATAGATAGTAGGAGGAACACGGATGAGTTTTAGTCAGTAAGAGGACACTCCATTTGGAAGGAATCATTTGATGATCTTACATCCTAAAAAAAAGCCTTGCCTAGATTTCCTCAACTACGTTGGAGTCGAGATCTGTATGCCAGTCTTTTTTATTTGAGATGGGTTGGCTCTTGACTCTAGTCTAGGTCAGAGATGACAGAGAAAAAGTCTACGTTTTAAACGGAGCGAATGCGCATCCAACCTTTACAGCTCGATTGGGGAAACAATATGATTTCCTTGATGAGACTGAACGTCTGAATTTCGGCTTCTGACTGACTTGTATCGACTGTCAAAGGTCTACAAATTACAGCCGGGACCAACGGCCTAATAAGCTTCCGGACGCACTGAGAGGTTTTTTTGGTAATGAATGGTCACCCATCTACATACCGACCTCGGCAAGTGTCGCTTAACCTTGAATATCGACCCGTGCATCGGTTATTACTTAGCCACGAGTCTCTCAAATCAGCACCGCTATGAACGCCCGCTATTCCAATCAATTTGTAGTATTTGTGATCGTCAATGGGTGGGCGGTTCTTACTAGAACGATGACGTAGAACGGTTTCCATTAAGCCGATTAAGTTTCCTCAGCCGCTAGCGGCACCAGGCTTTTTATAACACTTTCTTACCATACTTAAGTTAAGGGCTGCGGGCAGAAATCTAATTGGATTTTTTTGCTGGTCCAGCCCTGGTTTCAATCTCTGCGTCGAAGAAAAATACTTTTGATTTTTTTTTTCATTAAGTATTTAATTCTCAGTAATAGAACGCGGGCCTGATTTTGGCCACGAGAATGGCAAAATATCTGCACTGTTACCGAACATAGCTGAAGAAATGTTAGTGACACCTCTAGGCGTCAACAATTTCGAGGAATTTACATGTAAGTGCTATTTTCTCAAAACAATGAAACCAATCCTTTCATTCCTTATAAGGCTGCGTTAGAACTGCCGGTCGTTTCTGTAGTAAAAATCACCGCAAAAAAACCCTTTGGAGATACATACAGGCGTCCAGTCATCCACTTTCTTTATTCGCCCATACATTAATCCACATCAAAACCGCCTCATGGAAGCAGGCACTCGAGCCATCAAGGGTCGTGTTGCGGTTAGCTTGCAACTAGACCTATCAGTGGCAAGCATGTATGTTATGTACTAGATATTACGGACTACGGTACACTTACGGTAATCACCTTTTAGTAAAGTGGCAGTATTATACTTAGTGGCAAGAGAACCTGCCACCGGACAGATGTAGAGGGTGTTATAGCCGCGTGTATGTTTTTGTAACGGTAGTACACTTACTAGGAAATCACCTTTAGCAATGGGTAAATTATTTAATGAAGGAACCTTGTACCTCTTAAGTTGTGCTACAGCGTGGCGTAGACACCCGGAAAGTGTTGTGCCAGAGCCCACACTGCCAGTTTCCAGGCTCTCAAACGTTTGTATAAAATTCATAGCAGCCAGCTGCAGTCTGAAACTACGATTCAGAAGAAGCATTACGCCTTTAAAAAATGATTGAGCAAACGGCATATTTTTTATTTACGCGTTACGCTTACTTCTTACCTTACTTTTGGTTTAGGAAAGTGTTGTGCCAGATCCCACACTGCCAGGTTTTTGAATTTTTTCGAAAGAGTTACCACGGAACGTAAAGGGCATTAGGAGGAATACGGGTGGGTTTTAGTCAGTAAGAGTTTGACACTCCCTTCCGCATCGCCCAGAGCGGGAGGAGTCATTAGATGACTTCATATACAAAAAAAAAACCTCCCACACTAAACTGCTTCAAGATCCGATTGGCACACGCATCGGTTTAAAAGCTGCTACCAAATAAATAACAATATATTAATCACACTTCTCTCCCTTCTCCAAAACACCTTTAAAGAAAGCTCCTTTAGCTTCATTTACGTTCATAACTTGCGAATACAACACACCTGATATTTATGAAGAGCGTCAGTAGGTGGATTATGTTACGGTAGTTCCAAAAGTTTAAGTAACATGAGACAATATAGAATGAGAAGGTGATGCCAGCGGTGGAAAAACATATCCTTGTGCTAGGGACTAATTTCACCAGTAGTAAACAAATTTACGATATATTTCTAGGCGGTAGCACCACACGTAATGTGGTCTATAATAAATTTATTTCCCAGTTTTATATCTCCAAGAGTCTTGGGTAGACCCTGAAGTGCTCCCAAACGTTTGTATACAATTCATAGCAGCCAGGTGCAGTCTGAAACTACGATTCAAAAGCTTTACGCTTTTTCATAAATTAATTGAGCAAATGGCACATTTTTTCATTTACATGTTACACTTACTTCTTACCTTATTTAAAAAAAAAGAAAAAAAAAAACATGATTGGCCCTTCTTATTTTCATAACGAATTACAAAATAATACGTAATAATAGTTACAAAATTGGCACACTGAAACTATGTACAAAGTAAAATATAACACCCCCCCACACAGGTATACAAATACATTTTCTTACAAAGTTCAATTCTAGCTAAAGTTCTCATTACCACACAATTATGTTTGTTACGTATAATATCTGCTACAGAATAGTGTTGTCAAAGTACGGTATAAATATTACCATATATAATTAAGTAGTCGGTTTAAAAGCTTTCCCACGTTATCGAGTGTAAGGATAAGCTGATTATGTCTTCAAAGGTTATTTAAAACTAGCCGGCACGCTGGTGCCATCTAGCGGGGAATAGCTGAACTAACGTTCAGTCTATTTTTGCCTGGTTGTATATATTTTTTCTCTGAATGCTTGTCATTATGTTTAATGTCAACTTCTGAAGGGTCTACCTATTATTTTGACTTAAATTTATCTAAATTATGAGTTTTAAGCAATAAAGCTAAAGCATTTCCTAAAAGTGAGGATGGGAATAAGAAACAATAAATAATTTTCGTACTGAAGCAATAAATCCACTTGGAAGTGGCTTTCATGTACGATGAACTTTTCAGTAGTTTAGTTTACTTTGAATCGTTTATTAATAAAGTTGAACGATACAACGCTAATATCGCTTCGAACTAAACCACGTCGGCGTTCCCGGGTCCTAGACCTAGGTCTTAAAACCGGTCGGCCATATTGCCAATAAACCCATTCATTTCGCGTGGGCTGAAACTGGTTCCAATTTACTAATGCAACTGTACCGCACTGAGAACTTTTGAATTTTTTAGCTTCCTACACGACCCCTAACGGTTGCGGCGCAAGCTAGCATTAAAGCTACGTAGTTCCGCTATTGCATAATAGATGGCGCTAGGAGTCGCGTTCGCGCTCAAAACGGTCGCGTTATTGATTCACCCGTATCTGGTCGCGTTCAAATAAAATATTGACTATTCTGCGATACTAGTGTTTACTGAAAACCTTTATCTTGTAAGTTTAAGTTTATCAGATATGTTCTTGTAATGTTTTCGTTTTGTTATTTAGAATGTAACAGGTATTGTATTTTTTTTTGTTATGATTGCGGGCGTAACGGGAGCCTCGTTGTTCGCGTTTACGTAAGCTGTTTTAATAATGCTTACAATAACAATAATTGGGCGAAACTCTTCATGAACCGTTGCTTACAAATTGGAAGGTATTCTTTTTATTTCTAACGGAGAAATGGTAACAGTGAGCAATCAATTTGTGAGAACCATTCGGTATAATAATGCCTATAGAAAAATAATCGTGAAAGGGGGAAATAGGAAATTATTGGCAGAGGTATAAAAATATTATTTTAAGATTTATTTCAACTATTTGTGTAACCGTTTCCGTGTACACTAATGATTCTTCTCTACTACACTCATTTATCTTCAATAGTATTCAGAAAAGGCGTTACGTGGAACTCGGCATAATATTAATTCTTTATTCACTGACACATTACACTCTAATCTTCGAGAAGCCGTCATTGCAACAAAACACTACAAAAAAGGTGCAACGGCACTCGTTTGACGTCTACGGCGGCCATATTGTCCGGTTTCCCGCCAATTGGATGATTGCGCGGGAGTGGCGAGTTGCGTTTGCGTCCGTGTCAAGGTGACAGTATCGACTACCACGACCATTGTTTTGTAATAAAACGATAAAAATATGTTAATATATTGTGGTAGTTAATTATGATCCAAATAGTATCTATTTATCAAATAAGGACCTAATATTTTAGTTCAGTAATATCTAGATGCTTTGATCTTATTTAAACAAAGCAATCATCAACTAAACAATTTTAATTCTCCATCTTGCATCTACCACTCTTCTCTGCATCACCCAAACGTTGACTGGTAGAGAGTGCCAATGACATTAAGTCCGCCTCGGTACATTTGTGTGCTGAAAGTGATAAATAAACAATTAGCAGGCTGCTGAATTGACAAAGCGTAGGTTGGTCAGTAAGTCAAATAGTTGAATCTATTTGCACGTTCCAAATCATTATCTCGATGGAGAAGAACGATCAAAAACATCTTTGTTACTCGTAAAAAAATGAAGTTATAACAAAATCACGAGCAGTATAATTAAATTGGTATCAACGATACTGTTTCTTTTTTCTTAATTAACGATTTAGTCAACATCAACATTCGGTTTCAACACTAGCTTCAAGCCATAAATCTTCTCGTTTAGCACTAAATCGTACTCGTTTATAAAATCTGAAAACGTGTAGAGAATTCTTGAAAATTTAATACGTAATTTAGTCACGCCACACTAGCGCTTTTTTCTCATTGTATTCGGCGAATTCCTTTTTCGAATTGTGTCGTAAATTGCGAATATTTTTTGTTTTACTGTAGGGTAGTCGGAAGTTTTGTGAGAGATGAGACAGAGAGTATTTAAGAATCTTAAAAAGGAATAAATACAACCCTGCAAGCTGATTTTTAAAATTAGATGAAAAGTACATCATCAGCATCTTCATTTAAGCCAAAAAAACTTCTTCCTCAATGCGCTACTCCACGCCACTCGTTGCCACATAGACTGGTGTCCAGTATTCTCGTATAAAAACAGGATTAAATTAAAGGAGAGACAAATTCCAAACAATTATCAAAACAGAGCTCTTTTAATATCTTTTCACCTTAAAGTACAATTTCCCAATGCCCACATAACATTTCCAAAGGTTAACTACATTGTCCCAAGTCTAAACAGGGTCCTAATATATGTTTGTGGACCTAAATACATATTTCACTTGCCTAAACACATATAACCAGTGCTAATATGTTTGTTACGATTTCAAGCTTATTTACTCGAGCGTCACATTATTGTTACATACCCCTTGTGAACCAATTATAATGTTTGTGGTCTTCATTTTGATATTGTACCGTTGCTTTTGATTATATGGTGGAGGGGTCTGCCTGCCTCCTTCGGAGTTTTATTTCAAGGTCGAGGAAAGGGTAATTGAATTCTATATTATGAAATTCTTGGTAATAGGCTGATCTTTTTGTCCTGTTTATGGCTATAAGTTCAACTCCTGTTTTATGGGGATGCAACTTAACTCTAAGCTACATGTGGATCTACGGAGCCTGTAGACAACATTTTGTCTACCGGCTCCGTTCAAACTACGAAAATTCAACTATGAATTGGTTCGATATGCGCTACTGAACGTTTTGGCTTTTCGAACATCGCTATAGCTTTTAGGACGTCATTCTGGGCAGGTCTTCTCATTTTTCGTAACAACCATCATCTTCCTGCTCTCATCCCATGTTACTTGAGGTCGACGCAACACAACTTGTTTCTCCATTCTGAACTCTCAACCGCTACGCTATCACTGACTCTTTTTTCGTGACTATGGTACGGTAAAACTTTGTTCACCAAACACTACGCAACTGTACTCTGTATAGATGTGTGCACATCTGCTCACCCCTGTAGAAAGTACAATCCTTTTGAAACTAAAGGCTTTAACGTCATGTGCCAAGTTCTTGTTAAGTCACAGAAAATATGGCATGTTCAATCATTTGGTTCGCTTGTTTTCGTGTTGCGAAGAACAGAAGCGTACCTAATTGGATTAGAAGACACGCTAGCTTTGTTTTACAAAGGGTTTATTATGAAAAAAAAAAAAGACAATGTAGGTATATATATTTTGGTTTGTCATAAATATAAAGGGTCCAGCATCTCATGAGATTTCGACTGTTTGACAATTTTAATTTAGATAATGCGATCTCCAGGATGATGCATGGAATAAAAAATGTAATTTTGTCCTACGGAAATTCGAACGCAATACCGTTATCAAACGACCAACCCTACTGATATCGTAAAATCTCGTTTCCAATTTAAAAGTTGAATCGGGATGCGGATATCGAACGACAGCCCCTTCCCTTATCGATTTTCGAGTTAAAAAACTCCAGTATCATCGATTAAAGCGACCGAATACTGCAGATAATCTAATTAAACGTCGGATTATGAGAAACTTGAGTTTCTTATTGGATTAGTTTGTTAAGGGTCATTTGACATAGCCTTTGACGTCATAGAATTTGGTATATTGGAACTGTGACATATTCCCGAATCATCGACATGGGTTGTCGATTGATAAATGTTAAAAATAGGAACATTTTGTGTCCAGTACATATTGATTCACTATGTGGTTGACTGGTTGGTATATTGCTTCAGGAAATACTGGTTTAGCTAGGATATTTATCTGCACATAAAACGTTACAGCTGAATGGGCAACATTGGAATTGAAAACGATGCAAGTATCACTAAACAATTTTATGATCCAAGAAATTGAACCAGCTCTTGAAATATGGAGGAAGAGATAAGGCTGAGACGTACGAGCTTTTTACTTTGAAAGAACAAAGAAAGTCACAAAGACAAAACTTAAACAATCTAACTTGTAAGAAATTGTTGTCGACTATGTTGCGAGCTTTCTTCCAAGTAACTCAATAATTAATAATTATTACTATAAGATAGGCAAAGGTTTTTTTGTAGACCTGCAGTAGGCTTACATCTTTAGGCTGTCGACGTCCGGTTAAGCAGCTGAAAACCTTATAGGTTAACCTACGAAAGGCCACCTCAAAAAGAAAATACGCTAGGGTAACGTAACGATAAACTGGAAAGAGAAATAACTACGTTGTCTAAATATCAAATTGAAACACCGCAACAGGAGTCACCCTTAACGTTACTTCCGAATATAGTAAACATAATATCTGATATAATGATAAATCGATCGACGAAAGTGTCGGTACAAACGGACGGTCATCAAGTTGTACTATTGATAGTATCTAAACTACGTCCATCAACGTCAGTTATAGACTTTGTGAAAGCCGATGGTGTATATAAGAATCGATTTGTTGAAACGCAATCGTTAGCAGTGACAATTTTGTTACCAGGAGCACTGAGCTACGAGGGAGCATAAAGAGCAAATGTTGAAAGCTCGTGGATAAATAATAACAGACATTTATATTGGCGTTATGGTAAGTTAGATACAAGACAGTCTGACACCAGTCTTGCCAAGAAGTTCCGTATTACCCAGTTATTGGGTTGTGGAGGTCTGATAGGAAGTCACTTCTTGTAAGATACTGGTATTCAGCTGTAGAATTAAATCTGACCCTAACATAGTAGGGAAACTGCTCGCAAAATTGGTTGTCACAGCTTTGCAGAGAAGTCACTTTCATCAGTAACCCTTAGGCCACTCCAACTCAATCAACTGATGTTCAATAAATAACTAAAAACAGTTAAACGTGAAAGCTATTGCTATACTAGTAACAAATGAAGGAAATGAATGGTGATATAATTAATTTTGAAATAAACATAGAAATGAATGTCAAGAAATCATTATAGCATCGAGATTAATATATTATTGTAAGATAATGCACTCGATCAATTCTGAATGAAATAATATTATCGAAGTTGATTAACAACTCTGAAGATAATGACATAGTCGTTTTTGAAGTGACAGGTTATAATTAAGTTCCAGATTTAGAGCCACTATTTCTATTCGCTGTATCTAAGGATATATATGAGTAGTGAGGAAAGTTTTATGTTATGAGAATTTAATGTAGTCTAAAGTCTGACTCAAGATTGGAAACCTTTTGTGGCATTATGTGACTATGTAATAATGTGTTCCAAGTTTGAAGAGAATTCATTAGTGTGAAATTAGGTTGCCGAGAAAAGAAAGTCTTATACATGTAGGTTTTAGATAGTAAATAACAAACTCTAAGAATTTCATAATAGAATCTTCAGAGAAACTAACAATAAAATTCTAAGGGTACGCTCTAAGCATAATCCTACGGACGGAACCCTTTTGTGAAGCAGCGATGTAAAACTAATTGACTGATACATTCATCACTCCGAGTGTCCCGAATACGGACCGTGTTGATATCCCATCACAAACGAATTAATGGACTCCGCAGATTTCTTTTTAACTGACAGTTAGCCTGATACGGGTGAAACGGGACATGGAGGTATTTTTCGTACGAAGTTTTTCTGAAAAGGCCTCTTTACGACAAACTTTATGTCCGATTTTGCGAAGCTAATCGCTTGTTCGGTGATTTATGAGAGGTTTTTATGTCCCTCTGGAATAGATTTTGAAGTTTAGTAATTGGTATTGACGGAAGTGACGTTTTTGATACTTTCGTAATACATAATGGAATTATCATATAAAGAACTAAAGTCAAAGCAGACTTAAAATATGATTACACACAACACTTTGGAAAAACCCGAAAATACCGCTGCTCTGAAAAACCTGTATAGGGATACTATACAATATACAGGGAAATTTCCATACAAATGAAGCAGTAAATACGGTTATCTATTGTAAACACAGATCGCATAAGTCGACGACTGTCAACTACAGATAGACGCTGATAGTGGCCGAGATAGTATAACGTACCTGACGTCGACTAAGTACGAAAGGAAAGAGGTAAAAGTCAGGAATCAGTGGTTCACGATGACAGGGTTAATGTCAATGTTAATCTTCTGCAAGACAAGATATTGTAATTTTCTCTAATTGAATCAGTACATACAAATTCATAAAGAAATTGATACTCTGTATGAAAATGTAACCAGTAATATGCAAAAGAGAATTCCCCGACTCAGTAAAAGTTTGCAGACGAAGTTAGCAACGAATTTTCTTTTGAGGTAGACGGGGCTTAAAAAATTAAGATGTTACATTATTGAAATGCTGTCAGACCGTTTAGAAACGGTTCAAATCTTTTATAAATGTTCTTTTGATTCTTCAGTCTGAGGATTTGCCTGTTCACTCCGATTCAGGTTTTACAGATCACTGATTCAGAAGCGAGATTTTTATTTGTGCTACAATCGTTTTGGAAGCGGGAACAGACGAATTGATTTCAATATCCATTTATTTGTGTATCTCAAATCCGGAAACAAAGAGGGTCGTATTGATTGAAGACCCTGTCAAATCAAACTGTTGTTTCAATTTATCACCAGTTTCATCTATTAAAAGAATGATTTCCAGTTATGTAATAAAGGATCAGTCGCACTTGATACATGTTCCCTGTCGTGTTACGTAGGTATCTCCCGTCGCCCTAACGTCACTCTCAACTAACATATCAAGGTTAGGAGGGTCCTGCTCTAAGAATAGACACCTCCAACGTATGTCGGCAAAGTGCGAACTGTAGTTAGTTCACGATCAAATTAAATTGTCCAGATAAAATCTCGATAGATGCGATTAATTTTTAATTTGACGAGAATTGGAGTGGAGATGAAATTGAAAGACTTTTTCATCGAATAAAATCTTTTATCTTTAAAGTTTCTGGTGATTCATAATGAGTATCGACAGGTTAAATTGAAGAAAATAATCCATCCGTATTTTGTGACATTGTGTCTCTGAAATATGTTTTTCAAGAGTCATTTCACAGACAGTAGTTAACCATGACTTACTCTCGAAATTATCCAACCTTACTCCGAATAAAAGTGACCGAACCGCAAATTTTGCTGTTACGTCACCACCGTCTCCCATCTTGGATTGTGGACGTTTAACTAGCTGCTGTCAAGGCCAGTAGCACCGGACAGGCTCAATTATCCACTGAAGAGGACTCACGAGGCAGCTCCGTGATCAGCGCGCTATGTTCAGGATATACGCATCTGCTAGCTCGCTATCCTATATGGATAGCTAGTTGATAGAAGATTCAGATACGTGTTGAAAAAAAGGCAAGACATGGTAAAACTAACAGTAATGTAATAGTATTAAAGTCTAGCGGTATACCAGTAGCTTTTAATCATGTAAATAAACTAAAACCTACCCCGAATATCGTTCCACATAATGTAGAAAACCATTCAGAAGCCACAAAGTAATTAGTGGTATTAACTCTGAAACACAGGCGTGCGCAAAACGGTAGCAACTGCTATAGAGCTTGCCATTACTTTGATGACAGCGGCAACTGCTTGCAATGCTAATTTGAAATGAAGGTATAATATGGAAACGGAGGCGTGACAAAAAGAGTTATTATGAATACAAATATGGATGGAGGGGGCCAAAGAATATAGGTGAGAAATTAAATGTAAGTAAAGGGAATCAATGATAGAGTCACAGTTGACAGGGGAGATTGGAATTAAAAATCGAGTCTTCCTACCGAAAGTAACATGGGACATAGGCACAAAGATAGAAAACATATAGGTAGGTAGTAGGTAGTCTTCGAATATGAACAAAATTAGGACAATACTTGGAACCACAAATAGACATTTCAATGTATTAGACGATATAACACGTTTTCCTAAATTGAATGCTGCTCTCATATTACTTTTCATATGAGTGTTTGTTATTCACGCACTGATAGGTAAGATAAAAGGATTCTTTATAAGTATTGTCTTTATCGTTATTTTCTGTAGTAGCATGATATTTTATTGTCGCGAGCGTGACACCTTTTCTTCGAAACCGCTCGGGAGTGAGATCAAATGTAATTTTTTTATCAATCTTTGTCGGTATATCTGCAAACCATCTTAATGGCTCTTTTCGATACTGTGATGAATATTTATATGCTGATATAGTATCATGAAGATAAGATTCTGCATCTAAGAAGTTGCAATATATCAGATTACCCATCACGTTATTTAGAATCTCGTGGATTGGCAACGTCAGGTACAAGTGGTCCCGTATAGGGGTCTGTTACCTGATCTTTCTTTCGTCATGTATGGGTTCTTGCTTCTTATACCTTAGCCATTTCGAGGGTATTTCATATAGAGGTATTATTTTTATGACATAATATTCATGCAACTACTTTGTAAGTCAACTTAAATCTGCTTCGTTTTTGTGAACAGTTTTTTGGGATTTCCTCGAAACCAAAAAAAAATAAAATTTTAAGATGATGTGGCATAAGTATTTTCAAGGCGTTTTCCTTTTACACATGCAACTGCATCGCCTCCAAAATTAAGTATTAGTGAACATTGTCGAATGTCGGGTAACATTTCCTAGACAGCCAAATCAAAAATTCGACTCCCGCCATTTTCTAATCAAATCACCTCCTGTGTGAACAAGCGGCTGCTCAATTAGTAAACCCTCGTTCCTGGCCACCGGTGTCGGTCGATGCCCTGATCAAATTGAAAGCCGCCATTTTATTGGTCAATGCCTCTGGGAGTATGGGGCGTAAATCTCCGCTAGCTAGCTCACCAAGATTGCTTTTTAAGGTAAATGTAAGAAAAGTTAGATTAAGGACCCACCTGGAACTGGTATCGGGTTCAATTAAGAAAAGGCGGGAAGAAAACGTTTTTATAAAGAGTTGATCTGATTAGTTTTCTTTCTTTATTAATCGCAATTTGCAACTGTATTATCTGGTTTTGGGTTAAGGTGTGATTTCTTTACATTCGATACTCAATATCTTTGATCTTTAATCCACTCTTAACATTGAATTTCATATTGTTTAACATTGTAGGCGTATCAGACTATAATGTCCGTTAACAAATTGTTCCTCTCTTACACAATATTCTTCACGAAACCGTGATAATTTTAGTACAAATTAACACTCAATAGAAAAACTGTTCGGAAGCGTTCTACAAATACACGAAGGAATCGATTTGAATCGGTTCGGTCAGTCTGGTGAACATTTCGATTTATTTTCCGCTGTTTGTTGTTACAACACATCAGCGGTGAACCAAAAGCACCCTTACTACTACGACGTAAGGAATCAGTCAATGTGGAATTGTTAGCACTGATATGCAATTGGTTGTACACGGAAAAAGTCGGTCTAGATTTTAATATGGATAGATTTTGTGTTATATCGAGCGATAATCGAGACATAATCGAAGAAAAAATTCGGCTATCCACGCGATCGAGATGGATGCGCGTTTTATGAAATACTTATTTAAAAAAATGTTTCTTTCGGGCTTTTAGATGGCCAGCATTTGTAAAGTAGTGAGAAATAATGTGTAGGAAGATCAGGTTCAATCTGTCAAAAAAACCTGCTTTCAAATAAAAAAACCGCATCCAATCGGTTCACGCATTTAAGAGCTACGATGCCACAGACAGACACACAGATACACAGACGCTTCGGGGAGATCAAAATACCTCTATATTTTGACAGATTTCGACTAAGATCGTTGCTTAAAAATTAGTAGAATTGCCTCTTAGAACAATTTAGTAGAAATACCAAGCCTCTCCGATAGTATCACCTATTTTAGAAATAGGTGCTACGAGTAGATGTGGGTAATACCTCAGGTATCAAAATAAACTTCACTTTAATATTTCTGACGTACTAAATCCAGTTCAAACTACCAACATGAAGTGTTCTATTGAACCACAACTTCGCGTGTCTGTGCTAAATATGGCACATTATTACAATGCACACTGTACCGAATTAGGTCGCGGCACAGGTGCTAATGTGTATTGGTTTCTGTGCATCAGTGTGGACTTAACTGTGGTTTCGTTACAAATGGCTGCCATTTAATGCCATTTGTCGGTAATGTGTGGTTAGAGTTAGGCCTGCAGAACATTTGTATTCGTATCGGAAGTTTACAGATGTGGTTTTGGGCTGTCTCGATTATTGCCAGTTTTACTGGTGTACTTTAGAATGACTGCTTAAGAGCGGATTTTACCTATGAAACAACACGATCAGTACATCTAAACTGCGTTCAAGAGTTGTCAGTGTCAATATTCCACAGAAAATAACGACACTGACAGTTCGTAAACGTGGTTTGTACGCTGATCGCGTTCAGTTTCTTTGTTGAAATTCGCCCTAAATTATACAAAAACTGTAATAGTTCGCGGTTTTGCTCGTATCCCTATGAAAGTACTACTACTAGGATTAAATACCTACCATATGTATTGATTCAAAGCAAGGATTATCTGGGTGCTAAAGTTCGTAGCGATTCGTTTTCGTTTGGCCGTTTATGCATGATTAAGAAACAAACATCTTAAAGTATTTTTGAAGCTCCTAAAGAATACTGGCCTCTACCAAACAACGCCGAAGCCATCGATTCTCGGTCTTACGAGTCTAATCCACCGGGGATACTAAACCCTTTTCATTCACGAACCGCATACAAGTAATTGCTGCTTTACACCGCAAATATATTTCTACCCCTTCACATAGAAAACAACGCTTTATAGTATCCAGATACCCTTGGGATATTAAATATGTACAGCAACAAAAGTTGTAGAACCACTGCTCGTGGCAAGAACAAAAGGAGATAAGTTTCTTTACAACTGTTTTCAGATACAACTGAAGTTGGGCTTCAAAATTGTCACTTGCAATTGTTAGTCTACTGGTTTTGAAATAATATTTTATGGTTATGGTTTTTATACCTTTTAGAACTTCTGTTTATCTATGATCAAGAATCATAGAAACATTTTTTTTTTTTTCTAAAATCTCTAATTTAAATGTTATGATAATTCCTGAGTTTTCCAGACGCGAATAAGTATTAATTAGTATCTTATAAAGAACATTCATAATTTATCCTGGCTTTCAGGGCTTAATCTGACGGTAACAAATAATGATTTACGTAATTCCACTCTCATTCCGTGGTACAATTTGATTTAGGTGTGTTACACAGGCACATTAGGGCGAAGGGAATAATTGGGTGAGACTTACAAATGCAATTAAGGGACCTTATTTTGGTCGTTGTTCCATATGTGGTACATTTTCGTTAGCACGGTATTAATAGGAGGCCCTAAGTGAAGCGTGGGTGTGTTGTGTGTTAAAATTTACGTCAATATTTTGCTCTGGAAATGTGTCGACGGAAAGCTTAAGTATGCGCGGAAATAGCAGCTGAAACAATTTCGGAAAATATTTTGCTTTCATAAATAGATGAAGTTTACAAAGGGATTCCAGGATATTATTGTTGTGATGAAACTATATCTATGTGCTATACTATGTCCATGTGCTACATTACGGACAGATATGGAAGGGAAAAAAGATGGTCACGGCACCTTTAGTGCCCTTGTAGGAGGCCATAGGTAGGTGACCGCTTACCATCAGGTGGTTCGCTTGCTTGTTAGACACTCTATGACATACAGAAAAAAAAAACATTAACGTTTCATTAGTGTATGATATTAATAATCCTTTATGGCTGTAACAAAGGGTCACTGAATGATTCAACTAAAACTACAAAATTCAATGAAATAACTTAAATACCATGTAGAAACCATCCCACACAAGCTGCCAACAATTTCCGTTACAACAGAATTAATTCAAATCGCCCATTCATTATTCAGTGTCATTACTCTTACTATCGCACCTGCTCACACGGTTTACACAAGTACCTTGTATATTATGTACATATATGTACCTGTCTATGTCCACATGATGGTCACTGAACGATATGTGATGATTATGTCTCCATAAGTTGTTTGTTGACACATGTTTTACTGTGTTACAGTATGGTTCTTATCTTGGGAAGGTATGTTACTGGGGTAATTGTATTTCTGATTGTTTTGCTGTCGAAAAAATTGATTTTTACTGGAAAATTTTGGTGGGTTTTCCCGAAAATCAGAAGCTTTGCGCTTTCGCTAATTGCTTTGGCTGTATTATACACTAGCTTCTGCCAGCGGCTTCGCCCGCGTGGTCCCTAGGGAACATACTCCCGAGATAAAAAGTAGCCTATGTCCTTTCTCAGGCTCTAGACTATATGTGTACCAAATTTCATTTAAATCGGTTTAGTAGTTTTGGCGTGAAAGCGCGACAGACAGACAGGGTTACTTTCGCATTTATAATATTAGTAAGGATAATTATTGCGTTTTTCTAAAGGAATTAATCGATAAACAGCGGATACAAGCTTGATAAAAATTAACGATAAATAATAAAAACGGGTTCGTAAAACAAACTGACCTGCGGATACACAACGAACGTCTGCCTGTACGAATACGGCAATATTAGTCAGTCCAGCCTACACTTGCAGATTACAGGCGCGCTTACATGTTTGTTTACAAATGCTTTACTGTATTACGTTGATATCAGGCAATGCAGCATCAAAACATCTGGGCGTGGCTTCTCAGATACATCGCGTGAATTAGCCGTAAGCCGGCCGCTACGCCAGTCGCGATTCGGTCTCCCGTCGCGTCGAACGTCTGTACCAAACCTTACGAATTAAAAATTCACGTGGTCGTGAAGAATTCTTGTGCCAAATAAGGAACGAAACGAATTTTCAAGGAAGAAAATTGTGTGCAGTTTCTGTGTTTTTTTTTGTGCAGTGAAAATATCTCGGTCAATCTTTTGAGAAGATTGTTCCTGAGGGTAGTTTGTGTTGAGTGTCGCACGGATCACCCGCGATTTTTGTTTGTATGTTTTTTTTTTTTTAATTTTTAATATTCTGCTACCGTCACTCACGTCTTTGGCAAGGTCGGACCGGTGTCGTGTATTTTATTTTTATTTACATTTAAAATTAAACTGTATGTTTTTGCGTACAGGTGTTATTTTTAAGCGTAAGATTTCGTATCGACAGTTGATTTATTAATGAGATGGCGTCATGTTTTTGCATTCATCAAATATGAAATATTCATTAAATTGTATTTGTTGTGAAGGTAGTTTGTTTACTTGGAGTAGCTAGATTATAAACTATCATTCATACCAGTTCTTGCAGTCTCAATTATGAGACTACCAGTTACGTTAACAGTATGAAAGCCATTCAAGCCAACATTAACGGGATGTATAAATTATAAAACGCCATTTATTTTAACAATACCTTCTACTCTGTGTAAACGCTCAAAATCCAACGGTTTCACAGCAATCTCGCGAAATTAACTCAGTCAGCGCCGACTTCTAATTGTAAAATGTTAATATACAAATTATTTACTGTCGACGAGTTAAGTCGTTGAGATTTCATCCAAGTTCTGAAGTTGGACGTGTTTCGAATCGGCACAAGTTTCCGCAGTCCGACATTTTTCATTTCATTTCCCCTTTTTAAACTGTTCTCGAGTCTCGGCTCTAAATCGAAGTATTTGTTTTCTTCGGAATACTTGGATTGTTCTCAATTCGTTTTGTTTATATGTGTCTTCTATATTTATGTTTTTCATTGAAGATATCGTATAAACGATAAAACGCGTATTTATCTTAGAAAATTGACATGAAAATGATGGATGACTGTATATATCTTTTGAATATCTACTGAACTTTGTTACAACCGAATTAATAAAACATCTAAAGATGTTGAGACATGTTTTCCTTCGTTATATTAAAAAAAAACCCACGCTTGTCAAATTATCGTGTTAAGCCTGAGGCTAAATTACGAATATCTTTTTCAGTAGAAAGAAAAATACCTTTAGCAGGTGAATCTAATCCAGTATGAGAACTCTGTATTACTGACAGACGTGTTCAGACGGACACGTACCCTGCAGGAGTACATACATAATATACTTACTTGACGAAAAAGGGTTGCGAATTCGGAATCCTGGTCACGTCAGGAAAGCCGCGTAAGCGGGGTATGTAAGCCAAATATTCGCTTTTGTATGAAATATTTATATTTCTAGCGATTTATGGTCATACTGTATGTTTTAGATGTTTTAAATGGAGCGGAACGCGGGTTCAGTTTACTTAGTAGGTATTTGTACTTGTGTATGAGGTTAAACATTATTATGTTGGTTTAAAATAAAAATGCTTCAAATTAATAAAAAAAAAAAAACAATTACCTATGTACCTATGAAGTTTTTTTTTTTATTAATTAGAAGCTTTCTTTCACTTTAAACACTCGAAACTGTAACTCAATTTAGATTAAGTGAATAATTCTTCTTCATTTAAATTTAATTTCTAAAACGTCTTACCTTCAAGAATTTTCAATCATGAATTAGTTTAAAAGAGTGAATACTTCTAGGTAAGAGGGCTCCATCGTTGACCATATCATCGTTTTCCATCGGGCTTAAGATTATGGCTCAACGCGAGCCTATCATCATCTGCCTAGCCTTTTCCCAACTACATTGGGGTCGGCTTCCAGTCAAACCGGATTCAGCTGAATACCAGTGTTTTACGCGGAGCGGCTGCCTACCAGACCTCCACAACCCATTAACTGGGTAACACGGTACATCATGGCAAGACTGGAGTCAGATTTACTGACTTCTGACAATCCGTAACGACTGCCAAAGATCTACAAATGACAGCCGGGACCAACGGCTTAACGTGCTTTCCGAGGCACGGAGGAAACTCGTTATGTTAAGACGGTCACCCATCCACAGACCAACCTTAGCAAGCGTTGCTTAACCTTCAAGATCGACCCGGTGCGGCTGTTATTATTTAGCCACGAGCCTATCATTATTTAAAAAAAAAAGATATATCAACAACTAGTTGACCTGTGCCCTCTTCGTTGGGCGGTATTTTTCTTGTTAATATATAGCCTATGACTCTCACAAATAACGTGGCTTTCTATTGGTAACAGAATTTTCAAAATTGTTTCAGTACATCCAGAGATTACCCCCTACAACCTTACAAACTTTACTTCTTTATAATATTAGTATAAATAATGCAGACGATACTCTCATAAAGATCATGCTTTAATTCTAAAACAATACTTTCTACTAAAAATTTTTCTCATTTTACGTCTACAACATTTCTGAAATTATAAGACTTGCCCATCTGCTTCCACATTTCATCTACCCAACACAACCATAATCATATTTCTTCCAATCTCCATAATATTTTTTAATCTCCTCGTCTTCCTGTTAGCGCATTACTCACATATTCAAGAGTTGCAGGACATAGAACCTGATATTAATTCTGGTAGCGTATCGTATGTGTTGACAGCGGATTCTTTGTATGTCGGAGACGGTACTGTATCGGCTACGTTACATAGCTATGTGGTTGGTGATTTCTCGTTTTGTGGTTAATAGACTTCTCATCTTCGACCACATGATCGTTTACCATCAGGTGAGATAGTAGTTAAACGCGAGCCTATCTCTTTGAAGTAAGAAGAGTGATTGCTCTTTAACTTCGATCAAAAGGTATAGATCTACATCAACGCAAAAAGAGCACAGTTTTTTAAAACCGGACTCGCACACGAAGGGTTCCGTTTAATTTTTATTATTTGTTGTTATAGCGGCAATAGAAATACACAATCTGTGAAAATTTCAACTGTGTAACTGTTACGGTTCTTGAGATACAGCCCGCTGACTGACAGACGGACGGGCGGACGGACAGCGGAGGCTAAGCAAAGGGTTTCCGTTGGTTACCCTTTGAGTACGGAACCCTAAAAATTGGTTAAATATCTTAATTAGGTTAATTAATTAGGTAAATCAGGCAAGTATCGTTGACGATCGATATTTAACTAATTTAAAATCCTTCAAAATAAATAGTCTGCTACGTATTTGTTGAAGATCCTATCTTATGTTCGATTACTCTTCTATCCTTGCTTACATCTTGGTGTAACTAAAGACATTCTTTTTTTATTTAAATCACAATATGCTACACACTTACAATCAAAGCGCCATCGTCTACAGCTATTTAGTCACGTCAATGTCAAATAGCCCTAGCCACCATAATCGGACGACTGTTCGGTCATCCATACATATTTATATTCTGCGCCCGCGCATCGTAGGTTCATCAGAGCCGTTACTATGAAACAATAGCACTGCCGTCATTTATGACGGCAGTGCTAACTTAATGTCATTAATGTCTCAGTGTGAGTTAACTTAATGTCGAAAATCGGTTACTTCGTTTTAACGAAGTAACCGATTTTCGACATTAAGTTAATATTTAAAGGTTGGAAATTTGTTACTTCGTTTTGTTTAGATATGTCCTTTGTTATTATGATGGTAGAGAAGTTCTAAACGCTTTAGTGTTAATCATAGTAGAAAGTCTTCGGTGATTTAAAGGTCTTAAGTGATTTAAGTTTGTTATTGAAGATAAATAATTACAAGTTGGATTAAGTTGAGATTATTTATCTTGGTAATTCGGTTGAGTGTTCAGCATTGATTTTTGGTAAAGTTCGATGGGATTGAGTGATATTTGAAATTGGGTTAGTAATTAACTTGAACGACAAGATAAGTTAATTTATTACTGTTACTAAAGGCCTGAATAAAAGTAGTCGATGGTTGAATTATTGAATTACAACGATCAGCTGCGAAAAGCTAAGATGTCCAGCAATGGACTGCTATAGACTGATGTTAACAACGAAAAACGCGCAGAAGATATTCATTTTATTGTAAATAGTACAAGAAGATAACACACAAGTTAACACAGAAGTTATGGCTGTCCAATGTACAATATGTAAAAAAAATACATTCAGAAAAATACAGAGCCTCCCCCTTTTTGAAATCGCTTTTTGAGATATACAGCGGAATAAATTAACAAATTAACATTACCGGTATAAAAGTAACAAGAATTCTGAAAGAACATGCCTTAAACAAATAAGTAAAAGAACTCATAATTAATCCCATGCGAATTGGTTCTCGGATCAAAGTTTTTGAATTTTCGCGTTTCGAGGGTACTTTGAATAAACGATGTTTATTCATGAGGGTAGGCAACGAATCTGGGTGTCTCTTTAGCATACGCTAACTAAGCTTGCAAATATGTATCAAAGGAATGAGGAATATTCATTAAGTTTTTTTTTCTCTTAATTTTAGAACAGGACAGAAGTTAATATTAGCGTGACTGATTTGCGGACCTAAATATTTCGAAAGGATGCTTCAACTATGGAAAACAACCTGCATTCTCGTATATTTGATTACGTACACAAAACGCGAAAATAATCAAATTTTGGAATGCAGACGCTATTGACTTGTAAAACAGAGTTCAAATTCCAATACAATGCATCCTTTTTTGGGCCTTTTAATTAAAATAAACACCTAAAAATCAACTTAAAATATACTACGCTAGAGTCGAGATCTGAGTTGGTGCCGATGGAGACAAATATAGTATGTATGTACATAATAGTACATACTAATTACTCAATTTTATTCATTACTTTACAATTTTCGTTTTATTTTATAACTAACGGAATAATTGTAATTTTGTTCCCTTTATTAATTTAATAATTTGTATATTTATTTCCTAATTATTTTGTAATCTCGCAATGTTTAATTTCATTATTTTAAGCATGTGTTATGATTCACTTTGAATGTTGGTTGACCTATTGTTGGCGACTGTATAGGTCTAATGCTTTTGTTACCTATTCTTAAGAAACACTGTATACATAAGCTGTTGGTTAACCTAAAATAAATAAATATCTACTAATAATTTGCTGACTGGCTAATCATTCCACTACGGACTTAATATTTCTTAAGCTAACTATAACCGACCCAAAATACTATTATAATTGACAAATTCTTTTTCGATTTCATCACTTTTTAATTGCATCTAACGAAAAACTTAGACAATTTGTCCAAATTACCGCGTCTTCTCAATTGTAGTATAATTGTTGTATAGAAGTACTTGTTGGATTATAAGAAAATAACTTTATAATTATCGTATTGTGTTGGGTCTTTGGCCCCATCAATTGGCTTTTTGTCGATTCGGACAATGTTTTGTGAGTATACAAGCTATTGTTGATATGAAATAAATTGTTGGTAAAACGGGCCTGCATCCTGTATCATTGGATTTTAATTTTATTGTGCGTTTTTGCGGTTTGTTTTAATGCCAAAGTCGATCTCCAAAGAAAACCATCATAGTATAATATTATAACTAGCTCTTGCCCGCGATTTCGTAAACGCATATACCGCTTTTCCCGTTCCCTTAGGAATTTTGGGAAATCCTCTCTTAGCTTGCTCTTTGCTCCCCTACACTTCCCAAGGAACCAGCCAAATTTCAACTGTCTACGACCAATAGTTTTCGGCTGTGCTTTGTCTGTCAGTCACTCAGTCACCAGTAACGGAATTTTTTTATGTATCTTGATTTGTTTGGGGTTGACGCTAAATTCCTCCTTCTTTCTGTGGGTCTAAAAAGGCCACTTAAGCAGAATCAGAAAGCACATCACGCTACCTGTCACTGTCAAATTTTCCCAATCAACTTTGAACCCAATGCGTTAGCGATAAACATGAAAATAAAATTTAACAGATTGTTGCGTGATTATTATTATCATTCTTATTGGTTCTAAAGTGGCCTTTTTAGCCCTCCTGTACTTCTCTAACTAGCCAGATCATCTTCCACACAGTCCATCCATTTTTTCTTTAGTCTTCTATATTTCAGCCATATTCATACTCAAGACTTACCTCACGAAATTTTCATTATTCTTTCGCATCACACGAAAAAAAAGTACAAGAAAATTTTTACCGTCTTTAGAACTGTCTACAAGAAAGTCAGACGTAGTTTTTGTTTCAAAACTATGTACTTACTCTTATTAACTTTGGAACTGGACGTGAGGGTTTCATTCAAAGTCTTGCCGTGACTTCGAAAGTATTATACGATTCAAAGTTTTGAGCTGCGCTTAAGCTTGGTTTAACCCCGAAGACTCTTTGGTTTAGATCTCTTGAGTTGTATTCATTATGTTGGATCACGTCTGGCTAAATGGGTATTGATCAATATATCAGTGTTGGATTGTATAGGACCCTCTGTACCTCATAGACCAAGGTCCCACAGCTGCCAAACTTAACTTAATTTTCCACTAACAAAAGGTGGTGTGGTAGATTAGTGTTAGGTTGTATTTTTACATGCGCATTTTCCTGCTAGCTTGGGCCGACGGTCGATTTCCAAGTGGGTGCTGATTTTTATGTAATTTTGTACAGAATTTCTTAAATAATTAGTAATATTATAACGACTGATAAGTAATTTTAATAGTCAAGAGCTGATCGCAGTAGAAAATTATCCCACAAGGCAACAATACATAATACATAATGTACCAGCTTGCCAAGTTTCAAACAAATCCGGTAACACTTTTTAAGATGTAACAACAAAAGACAGATGGACAGACTGAAACATACAGAGTTGCTTTCGAATTTATAATATTTGTTTTTAGAATAAAGACACAATCAAGTTAACATGCTCGCTTAATTTAATAAACAATACATACCAATCAGTTTATAAAGGCATGCATATTTAAACGATTATTATTTAATTGTTATTACAGCGAGTGCATTATTATTGTAGTCGACCTCAGATTATTACGTAGATGTGACTGTAGCACGCAACCTGTGACGTCGTTTGTACCTAAGGAAAATATAGATAGACTGATAAAATAATTATGTATTTAATAATGACAATGGCTTTTTGTTTGCCATAGGTAGCTAACGTAGCATTGGTTGTAAAGAGCAAGTTTTCGTTGTATGTATTTTTTCTGAAGCCCTGATGTAAGGGCAGTCATCAAATGACGAGATCGGGTGGGAGTGTCAGACTAACTGACTAAAACGTGTGCCTGGATTTGAAGCCTGCCTTTGCTTTCCAGGGCGCGTTAACTCTTTCGAACAATACCGCAGTTTGTAAAGCTTCCTTTTTTCAATGATGGTAAATCATCTAATGACTCCTTCCTCTCTGGGTGCAGCGGAAGGGAGTGTCAGGCTCTTACTGACTAAAACCCATCAGTATTCCTCCAGGGCAGCGGTGACTCTTCCGAACAAATTTCGCAACCCAGGTTGTGAAGCCTCCTCGATACAGATTTTTCGTTACGCTTTTGCTTCATAGTCTTGTGACCTTCTTTTAAACAATTTCCTGACGTCATTTATGAATGAACTATGGATTTACGTTTCCATAATTCAAACGCCACCTACCTTTGTGAGTAAAAGTTCTCTTGCTTGATATTTTCTTTCCCTACTTTGCATTTCACTGCCCCAGTTCCAAGAGCATACATCAACGTCCAACGTAATCCTATTTGGAAAACGTTCTAACTGTGAAATGTGGGGAAACCTTTGTTTGAAACCATCTCAGAATTACAAGATGAATATTCTAACATTTTCTCCGCTAAATACATCCGTCGTTACTTTTTAGTACTAGTTTCTATCCTTGTAATAAACGAATTTCTATACCAATAAACATTTTTATGAGCCACGATAGGTGGAAAGGAGTATTCTAGTCTCGAAGTACTCATCAATCCTTCTGTACTCTATTTATATGACGTCATAAATAAGTACAGTGTCTGGCCGTATATATGGGCCATCGAGTCTTCGGAAAAGCTCGGCTTTGTCCGTCGTGTGTAGTGTGATAGATTCTAAAAGTGAACAATATGCCCAAATAATGCTCTGGCTGTTCTCACTGTTGGTAATGAGTATACAGGATAAATAGAAGCAGAAAATGAGCCCTATGTACAAGAGTATGTTACTTGCACTGTTAATAATCGCAGAGTGGAAGGAAGCTAAATAATTAAAGGATTAGCTCACGGATTTCTGTGGTACCTTGTGGCCCAATTAGGGTTTATTTACAACGCTGCTTTGTTTTAGAGATTCAGCTAAATTGAAAATAGGGGTAAGATTTGGTCCCTTTGCGATATGGATCGATAATTTATTAATCATCATTATTTTACCTCGGCATTACCCAATTTTGCGTAAGCATCCTTTCATTTCTGTTATGAAAATGATAATGTAGTACCTATATTATTATGCTTTAGATAAATACACGTTAGAAGTTATTAATAGATTTCCAGTGCATATCTCTATAATAATTATTTCTATGTCTTAGGCACAATACGATCGAGTTCTAATCACATAATCACAATGTCGTGTCTGTTAAGTGTTAACCTATCATAATCCTTGGTCGAGCCACGTGAACGAAGCCATTCAATTAATAAGTAGGTATCTACTCTGTTGCTGTCTATGTTTTAATGCACCTATTTGTAAACATTCGCAACGACGGGGAAGTTTCCATCTTTAATGTTTGTTTGTGTGTGTTTTAATAACTATGTGTAATTTATAAATTAACGCCTGGTTGATAGTTTGGAGGATAGTTTGTTAGTTTATCAAGATGATCGACGTTGTCTTGTTATCTGTAAATTGCATTTTCTTTATTTGTGAAGTGTCGGTTACCACGGTAATTTTTCATGTGAATTTACGAAAAAGAGATAAAATAACTCTTTAGATAAAAGAAAAACATAACTTTTCAATTTACGAAAAACATGTTGCTTATCAATACACATTTTCTTCAATACGAAAACTTGCTGATGCGACTCAAGCCTCAAACATCAGTTTTATTGGAAAACAATAAACGAACATGTATACTTTATACCATAAAACCACGAAACAGAACTTTGTATAGAAGGATAATTTTCAACTCAACCGAACAACGAACCATCATTAGATAATAATTTATTAGGCGTCTTGACATGTACATCTTTAAACTGCCGTTTATTAAAAACTAGCTGGCCCGTGGCCACTTCGTTGGGCGGTATTTTTCGGTTTAATATATGACACTCACAAATAACGTGGCTTTTTATTGCTAAAAGAATTTTCTAAATCGGTTCAGTAGATCCAGAGATCTACAACCTCACAAACTTTACTACTTAACAATATTAGTATAGATTAACCTCTACAAATGTATGATGTACTGTCCTGAACAGTTGCTTCTCATTCTACTGCTACTTCCTTGCTGACTGCTGGTTAGTGACCAAGGCATGACCTTCTTTTTCTTTTCGTGTCGATTTGACTCAAATAGTTTCCGACCAGTATGTAGCCACCTTGTCATTGGCTTGGTTTGAATCATTGAGAGTTCAAGTGGCACGAGCTAGCCTATTTTTGTTAGCGATTGGGTGTGTGTGGTAAAACCGTATGTAACTAACCAGAATGTCCTTTATGCCTTCTGTATCCTTTCTTTATCATGTCGCCCCTACGGAAGCGATCTTCCTTTGCCAAATTGTCGATAACATTTTATGTCTTGTCGGAATACGATACGGCAAATGTGTCTTGTGATATCAGTATACACAAATGTTATGTTTTGACACTTTCTCAAATGGGGTCTACCTTTTATAGCAGAACTTTTTACGTCATAATATTGTTTTGCATAACAACGGATAGCATAAACTTCATTTCGCAGAAAATCATTTCGCATACACTCAGTTGTCATACATTCAAAACTCATAATTTTGTTAGTCAGAATCATCTTTAGGCATAATGTTTATATCCATAATAATTAAAAAGCAGAACCATCATATCGCAGAAAATTCACAGTCAGAATCGTCTTTTGGCATACATTTTATATCGATAGTCATTAAAAGGCAGAACTGTTTTTTTTCGCCATACACCATGATATTACTACTAATATCAAAACGCTAACCTAAATGCTAATTACAAAAATATTGTCGGCTTGGATGCATGTAGCATGCAAACAGGCATACAACATGCAAGCAGGCATGCAGCATGCAAACAGGCATGCAACATGCAGCAAGCATTGTTTCTGTCACGGCTCCGGCGCTGCGGGGTTTGGGCGGCGCCACGCGAGCTTATCGTCACAGATGGTTTTAACGCTCACCACCGCGGCTGAGGCTGGCCGGCGAAGCCGGCCAGCAAGCCGAAGCTGCGGTCTTCAAACCACCTGCTCCTCAGCTCGCGGGCCGCCCTACCCCTCCGCGCCTACGCGGGTTTAAATTACACTCTAGGGGTAGGGCAGACAAGACTGCGTAAAGTCGGTTTCGCAGCGATTCGTTTCTGTCACAAAATTTTGCAGCACAACGTATTGACTTTTTATGACACAAATTTAATTTAAATTGAAAATGCTACCAATACATGCTATATTCAGAACATTCTATGTCACTTTTGCAGACCATTCGATTTTAAATACATTGCACGTAGGTTATCTAACCATTCGACAGCATAAATTTACTTTATTTAAATTATCAGTTTTATTCCATATATTATAAGTTTTTGATGTTTTGAAAACTAATTTTTACAAAAAGATACATCTATTTTAATTTTTGATGTTCAAATATGCACCCATACCAAATAATCGTATGTCTAAATAAATGTTATGCTAAACAAAAGTATGCATAATATTAATTATGGCAAAGGTAATTATGCGAAACAAAATTCTGCCAAGATAAAAGTATGCCATTGTAAATTCGGACACGTAAATATTCTGCCAAACAAAAGTTATGCTAAATAATTTTTATGCCTTAAAAATATTCGATTAAATAAGATTATGCCATGTGAGTTATGCCAAATAAAAATCGGAGTATCAAGATTCTGCCAAATAGAAGGAACCCTTCTCAAATGTTATGTAAGGGTCTCGCTTCTTGGGTGGCTGAGTAAGGAATATTATGACTTAGTTGTGGTGTGATGTGTACCTACCTACCTTTTTAGGGTCTCGTATTTTAAGTTCACTGTACTTCTCTCCTGTAGTCTCGTCTCGTTCTCGTCTGTAGTCTTGTGCAGTTATTGTAGTCATAGTTATTCGATAATACCTATAAAACTTGAGCGAGATTTAGATTTGGCATGAGTAAGGTCATTTGGACTTGCTAATGGTCCTACTGTATCTGTATCTCCTTTGAACTGTTACAAATACAGCTTGTTAGTATAACTGATCTTAGATTTTCAAGTTACAATAAATCTGCCAATAAAACGAGGTTACTCTATTACCCGTAGGTACCCCAAAAATCGCATAATTTTTACTCGACCTTAAACTTTTCTCTGTTGGTCCCCTCAACTTTCCGTACCCCCCTAGGGTAAATAACGCGAAATCGCTCTCTTGTCGTAAATCTCCGTAATGGGATTGTAAAAAAGTTTAGTTCAGGGCCGAAAGGCACGGTGCCTTTTATAATTTTATGCCCGGGACAGTTGTGCCTTTTGCCTTTGCTGTCCGGGTCAAATGCTTTAGTTAGAGAAGGTTTGTTCTGTAAATGGGTTCTGTAATGTTGGTTGAAGTTGTTATTATAATGTTAAGCTATTCTAAATTTTAATCGCGCTAACCATAAGCTTTGCTGGAACTGTCTGCTTTTTTGTCTTCTTCTTTATAAACATTAATTGTTAGGTGCTAGTTATATGCGCATCTTAGTGTCTTGCGCTTTTTAATCTATGCGTCTTGTAGTTTGTTAACAATGGCTTAACACGCTGAGTTCTTATCAAAATATAGCTTCTTAATAGACTACCTACTCTTGTTATTGTTGCGTCTGTCAATATTAATAGAAACTCATTGATAACATGTTTTCTAATCAACTAAATTGCGTGTAATGTGTTTTTCCATACCACGTGTTGTCCTTTTTTAATATTTACGTGTTTGAACTCACAATGTATGGAAATCTCCTTTATTACTTAATGAAAGCCATGTTTTTCAGAGGAGCCTGAGGTCGCTTCTCAGAAATTAAATTCACGTACGTAATATACTGAAATTGCTAAAGTATCTTCTAAAATATTACCCTTATTATCATAAGGGAAGCGTGCCTTTAACCTACCCTTAGAATATTAAAAGAGCTTTTAAAAGAACCTAAGTTTCATCGCGTTTTAGGCAATCTTTCCCCATTCATTAGTAAGAATTCTTATAAGACTAGCTACATTGATTAATGATCAAGATATTAAAAGCTATTTAAAAATCTGTCCATCATTGTAATTACTTCACATTTTGTTCTTCATATTTTAAGAGTACCTACATATTTGATTAGATCTCAACTTGTATGTAACTTTGCCCACGGCTAAGCATATTGGTTAAAAATCTGTAGTAGGTACACTTGGCTGACTCTCAAAAGGTGGCCCCAAGGCATACACTTTATATACGTGGGAAAACTCATTCAAAGTTTTTTACAAGATAAAAATAAACGGTATGAGAATTTTGCTTATGACGCCTTTAAGGCTTTTCAGCGCAAGTATCTTAGAGTAGGAAGTTTGAACTGAATATGGGTAAATACTATACATACATTAAACTAGGAGCTCGTGGCTAGATAATAACAGCCGCACGAGTCGATCTTCAAGGTTAAGCAACGCTTGCCATGGTTGGTATGAGGATGGGTGACTATCTTAATATACCGAGTTTCCACCGTGTCTGGGAAAGCACGTTGAGCCATTGGTCCTGGCTGTAATTTGTAGATCATTCATTGGCAGTCGTTACGGATAGTCAGAAGCCAGTAAATCTGACTCCAGTCTTGCCATGAATTATCGTGTTACCCAGTTAATGGGTTGTGGAGGTCTGGTAGGCAGCCGCTCCTCGTAAAATACTGGTATTCAACTAAATCCGGCTTGACTGAAAGCCGACCCCAATATAGTTGTTAGGCAGGTGATGACTAAACATACATAAACATTTACAAGAGATAGAGAGGTCAGATATCGTGGAAACGAAGCACCTCGCATCCACCTCCATTCATATTTTGAACCTTCTAAAATAATAACGAAAATGTTTATGGTGCAAAACTTCTATATGATGCGAGAAAGGTCATAAACATCACGCTTGAATTCCCCTAAGATGGCAGACTGTGCCTACCCACATTTCATCAGTTTTGTATGAAGTCCCTTGAGTGTTTCTGGACACAAATTCTGACTCCGTGTTGCTAATATGCATTTCATAATGGAATACCTAAATAAAACTTGACTGATGTGCAGAATTGATAGAATTCTCAAAAGTTGCCTTTACAACCACGATACCCATGAAGAATAGAATAGTTTTGATTTTTTGTTTCTTCTTAATCTTCGGTATTGTCCTTCTGTTGTCCCCAAAATTCTTTATACGTAGCCTTATCCAGTCTCGATATATCCCATAAATGCTTTTTTTTTATTATTTAAAATTTGTTTTATTTCTTCTTTCAGCACTATTCTTAATATCAGTCATATTATTGCATAACGTCATCAACGCGCAAGCAGTCTTTTTCTACAAGATTTTTTGTCTAAAGTTTTTTGTTAGAACCACGTGACTTATGATCTAAAACAAGCATTGTACCTATATTTTTATTTTTTTCGGAGGTCGCTTATTATTTTAATGAGAATATAAGTTGGAGATTACCTAATAATATTATTTCAATTTAATTTGAAATCTAAGATAGCATTTCTATTTGTTGAAATTGATGAGATGTTTTGTGATGCAAATTATGAAATGTCTGGAAATTAACATTTTCATATTAGAAATACTAATTTGTATTCCAAATTCTTTTAGATTCTTTTGTTTGATTAATAATAACCTGTTTTACGTCGTCATTGGAATAGCTGGATCTATCTATAACGAGTCATCTGGATTGTTCCATTAGCTTTTAGATAAGTGGCAACTTTATCCGATAAACTAGACACAGAATTGCTTTCATTTTCTTCCTAAACAACACAAAAAGGTGTTACTATCTAGTGCGAAAAACCGAAAATTCTCTCTCAAGTTCTCCCGTTCGAAACTAATTGTTGGCAGCATATTTAGTGCTGAAAGCTTCCATTTTAATCCTAAAAGCCTGTTGAGAGCTCTAGCTAGTGTCAAGTTGCGGCTGCTTGATCCATTTACCGGGTTTTCTGTGCATATACTAAGGCACACAATGTGGGTCGCATATTTGTGGCCGGTTTTCTATCTAGGCTCTTCAGATCAGCTGAAACATGAAATTTTACGTGATGAATTAATATTTAAAAAAAATATATATAATAGGACCGAGATAAGATTGTTTCTAAACCAAATTCGTATTCGATTCGTATCTTCATTATTGCTTTGAAGTTAATAAAATAATGTGTGAGTCGAATAATATAATTTTCCTTTTGGCTGATCCCTAGCAACAAACATTATGTACTGTCATTAATTTGCATGATAAATTGTGGTTTCTATATTTATTGACGTGTTCTAATATTTTTCCTGCTAACTATCCAATAATAGTATAAATTACCTTGGTTACTTAAATCCCAACTTTACTAACACTAAGGATGTTAAATAAAAGAGCTTAAAAACTACAGAGTTCAAGGATTAAACCATAATTTATTATCATCCTGTCACTGACAGGCTTAAATTAATATAAATCTTCAAACTGTAGGCCAGCACTCTCTGAACGCGGATATCCTTTAATCTTCGCAAACTTCACGAAAGATTCATTCTTATAAACTCCAGTAACCGGCCGGTAATTTAAGTTTTTAACAGTGTAAACACAGATGAGATAATAGCAATGCTCTCTTCACAAGTGACGCACGCTGTCAATGTGATTCATGAGTTGACGCCCACATGATGGTGTCAAAAGTGAGGGAATCACTGAGAGAGGGACAGAAATATGTTCGTGATTGAAGCATGAATGAAATGTAAAATGAGCATGGTTATCACCTGATTGTACACCTAGGTGTACATCTAAAAATATTTCAGTTTTATTTTCATTTTTGGCATGTATCGCCTTCTAAATCTGAGCTGTCACTAGTGTTTTGTCTATTTTTTACTTCCAATTCAAAATCGATAGCAAAAACAAGTTGTTATTCAGCTCAAAGATTCGCCGATGAGTCCCTAAAGCGTTCTCAAATATAAATACATACGTCTGTTTTTTATCAAAGGCTCGTTACGTTTCCTCAGAATGATTCACGTACGTACGACCACCTTTTGAACCGAACAAAAGCGATTAAATGGAGCGAGTAATCTTGATAATAGTCCCCCACCATCTGCAGGGCTCTAAAACTTTGCTAGGAAAAAGACAAGCATTCGCAATATATCATAAAACTTCGAAAAAACGCCCGTAACAATAACTGGTATTGGAAAACAATTCGTTTCGAAACGCACAAATTAGTTTTGAACAAAACTTCAACGTTGAACGGGAAAATTTAAGCGAGATATTAATTTCGGTAGGACTTTTAAGCCTGTGATGCTTGGAATCGTGATGAATGTTTTGTTCGTAAACGCTATACTGGCATCATTGTATATTACAGAGTCGCTATGGATTACATATCTGCCTGTCTGTCGGAGCAATTCTCGAAAGCTGAGAACGTCCTAGTGATATCACTGTCACTTAGAACGTAGTTCAGAGAACGCCTTTGTGTATTGACTCCTCTTATGTGAATGAATATGCAGACAGGGCTTGAGTAGGGCCTGAAATAGAAGGTATATGTCATTTCAACAAAACACCTCAAAAGGCTGTCCAAAGACATGATAGAGAATAAGTTAAACATTTTGAAAATTGAGAGAAAATTATTAAAATTCAACACTGAATAGGCATTGACGTGAACAAAGATGCAGACCAAGACATTCTCTAGCCTTTTCATGTTCACCTTCAACTAGGTCTCCAACATTTATATTATTATTTGTCACCACATTTTGAATGTCGGATTCATTTAAAAGCTTTTCGACGTAACTTGGTAGAAAAGGTATTTTCTGTGATAACTCTTGACAGGTGACTTTGAAATTTTGGCTGCGTTGTCATTTTATTCAACTCGTTTGTGGTAATAAATGTAGGATTTATGAAATGAGTTTGCTTAAAATACTTCTCGTGTTTAAAGTTACATTCTAATGGTTGTTGTGAGTTATTATACTAAAGTATCTAGCTTTAAGATTTAACATTGGCACAGATTTGACAAATTTATACAATATTGTGCAATTAGGAATAATGTCAAATGTTGTGTTGAATCAGTGTTTAGCTTTTGCGGTGAATCCCCATATAGCTGAATATGCAATAGCATACCCAAATTATCAATAGGAATTCGGTAAAATAAAATTATAGTTATAAAATATAAATAATGACGATATAACTGTTTTATTATATTATAGAAAATCTGTATAGGTATTAAAAATAGTAACCATGTTAGAAACGTGATTTACAAAAGACAGGATAATACGACAGTGACGTCTTAGCCTATACTAGTACTAAAATAATCCTTTAACACATAATTTTCCTTACAATGTTAATATTCAATTAGTTATTAATTAATATTTATGGCCTATGAAACCTCAGTCTTATGATCACTGGTTCTAAATTTAATAAACTCACGAAGATTATCGTCTAGACTATTCAGAAATCTAGATGAATATTTGTCCAATATAAATATCTTCTACCCCAATATTAGATAGGGCTCGATTGTAATAAATATGTGGTTCAAAATATTAATCAGTTTTATTAAAACTTACTGCGACGGTGACAATAATATTTTTCATATCTCGTACGGAGATCGATCTGAAAATCGGTGGAATTCTATTTTTCGAAGCAATAATAAAGTTATAGCCTTCAACTCGAAAAATAGAAAAGTTCATACGGTCTGTAGAAAATTGTATTTGCATATTTTTATTTCATATAAGGAGAATATTTACTTTTCGTTACTGAAGTTGAAAGCAGAACGTAGACTGTCAGTTTGATGGTAAAATAACAAACCAAAGGCTGTACAAATACAGTGAAAAGCTTACGACTGTAATATGAACATGAATAAATCAAGTAGAAACTCAAAGCCTAAAGAGAAAACCGGGCTATCTAAATCAAACTAAGTTTAAATAGAACATTCTCAACACGCTTGAAACAATTACGAATCAAAATTATTTTCATATGTAGCTCAGTTAAATGTCAGGAGTATAAATACCGGTTTGGTGGCTCGGGCGGTCTGCTGCTGCTAAAACGAACAAAGGTCGTCATATCTCGAGAGCGAAACTGAATACTTTAGATGCTTTGGACGTAAGAATCCTTTTGTAGACACTGAATTTTTGAAATAGTTTAGAATTTGATGTCAGCGCTAAAATCCTTTAGAATTTTGCTACCGACAGAGCAAACTTCATTTATTCTCCATAAAACAAGAATTGGCTTCATAAGGACACATATGAGTTAAAAATGGAAACCAATGTTGGTGACGTGATATGGATTAGATTTGTAATGAAATCAAGCACAATTCCATTCCACATAGAAATGACAGAGCTTATTTAGATATTAATAAAGGCCACTAATACCAACTGACATGTAGACAATTTAGCCGTCCCCAGCGAAGCGTGGAAATGGCAACAGATTCATTAATTTTCATTCCGAACTTAATCAACATATAGATGATTGTGTGAGGAATTTCGTTGGTCTTTGTTCGAAATTAAATTTCGAAGGATCATTAGCATTAGCTGGCCAAATGTGACTGCCTTCGGCCTCTCGTGAACTGTCATCCTCACTACAGTCACAGTTGGCAACGTATAGTATATGCTTTGATTACCCTTTTGACACAATTTTGAAGATATCATCTTTGTCCTCAACATTTTGACCACCTGCTGATAGTAAGTCTCCATTTCAGCTACCCTTTCCCGTCCCTTCTCTTATTAGACCAAGTAAATCGAAGGAAGGACCAGCAATTTCCTAAATGTCGTCAACCCATCTTTGTCTTAACTCATACTACCCCTATATTTCTTATAAGTAACCCTATATTATCCTTATAAATTAGGGTTCCTCTGATGAATTTGAACTCGTTACGTCAGCATTCTCGAGTTTCATGTGAGGAGTAGCAAGGCCGTTCGGCCGCCGCGCCGCCCTTGTGGAAACCTGTTCTTGTTCATATTATTGCCTTGTTCTGCTAAGTATGTCGGTTTGTGGACTATTTTCGGATGTATCGTGTATTGTGTAAATAGAATGCTGTGGTTGAGGTGGAATGTTGATAATTTTAGCTTTGTTATCAAAACATTCCGGACTAATTTCCCGTTCAATCTTCAAGGATTGATTGATGTTGGAACGGCTGTAACGGATTGTGGCTTAATTTTCTAAATGGTTATGTTGGATTAACTTTGCTAGCTATAAATAGGGGTTCGGTTTTCGGGATTCAGTTATTCTGACATCTGTAGTCAGACTTGTATAAATCTGTTTTCATTAATTAAATTTAATGCTCGCTGAATGGAATTGATTAAAATTGTAATCACTTGTTTTGGAAAGGAGTCCTCCTTGTATTCTTGAGAATTTTCCTGCTCATTCAACTTTGCTATTTAAGATATAATCATCGGAGTTCATGGCCACACATGTTAAGCAAGAAAAGAAATACAAATATTTCTGCTGTATAAACCATAAAACATTTTGATGATGTAGCAAAAATACTGAAGTAACTAATTCTGTTGCGAGTGTTACAGTTTCGTTCCCTTTTTTCCTGTTAGCTTTAGTTTTCTTGTTGAGCAGTGATTTATTATGTTTACGAAGTACAGCTTAACCTAAATATCTACTACATACTCGTAGTTAGAGAATTGGACGGTACTGATATTTGTGATCAAAGGCTTTGGACAGCCCATGATAGTATCTATTGGCAAAATCGATCATTGAATGTGTTAAAGGTCTTGCGGCAAAGAATAAACGTTAAAACATGCTGCACAAAGAATCGAGTGCATGTGTACAGAGATAATTTAGTCGGATAAGACTTTGTAAGTATTCTCTGAGGCAATATGACTCAGGTGCGCGTAAATAATACGGTCGCAAGCATTTATTACTTCACTTTGTACTTATTGCGTGTCTGAGACCATTGGATTTAATAGCCCGCCGTGCAATGCGAATAGAAAATTATCAGATCCAAGATTTACATGAAAATTTTAAAGATCAAAGTAAGCAAGCAAACAAGAGCAAAAGCACACAAGTCCAAAAAATAAAGAACACGACAAAGAGAACGACACAATCAACAAATTCTGCTTAGTTCGATAAAGAAACAAAATTAATTAAAATGGCTGACGATAAGAACACGGGAGCTCTTATTACAAAATGTCTACCGTTGTCAAAACACGTTGTAGGTAGATAGATACAGGCTCCGTATCACAAAGAAGGCTTCTAATGTACAATGTAATTATGAAACAATTAGCAGGGTTTTTGGCAGCATACCACCCTAAATTATTCGCTAAAGTTGCGGTATCTGGTATGGCAAAGTAAGGGGGCATGCATGATGGTGTATTTAACATATTATACTCACGACCCTAATGCGATGGAGAAGCGTGAAATTAGTATTGTTAACTTGATAGTTGATGCTTAGTTTGACGTAAACACTGAAGTGACAGCTTGACAGATCGTGGCGTGTTTCAATTTAGATATATAATACTAATTTGTTGTTTGATTAAAGGTGATATTTCTGGAAGTTTATCAGAGAGAACATTTTCGCGCTATGGTCTTGAATGAAAAAGTTTCATTGGCATTATGTTGAGTATAGACGATATAATTGGCAGGATTTAGATTAGATGCATCAACGCAACGTCATACGGTATGAACTTCAAAACCACACGCTAATTCTACAGCTTGCGTTTAATCAGGACTGATGAGCGATTAAAGAGTACCTTTAAGGTTAAGGAATTGATTCACGCTCTAACAATATTCTTGTGGTGTCTATTCTTTCATAAATGTCTTCCGCGGATATTCTCATGAATGTTCCAATTCCGTTGTGGCGAGCGGTGGCGTTTACCAGACTTTATTTTTTAAGGATTTGAAATCATCAAATCTCTCTCTCTCACTTTTACTGACTAAAACCCATCCATGTTCCTCCTAATGCCCTTTGCGTTCCAGGGCGCGGCGACTCTTTCGAACGGATTCCGCACCCTGGCAGGCACTGGAACTAGCGGGCCCCGTACCAGACGTACTGACTAAAACCACACGGTGTAAGTGGCGGCCTTTGGCTGGGGCGCTGCAAAGCTTGCGCGTTTCGTGCCTAAGGGCGGTGTATGTAGTTCTAGTTCCTCGATTCTTAACTTTGGTCTCTTCAGCCCTTCGTATACTTTTGAATTTCGACCCCTTTATCACCGACCTTTGACCTATTTAAGATATTTTGGATTTATCAAACGTCATCTATTTTCGATCTCGCCTTCTGCTCCCAACTAATTTATTTTAAAATGGATAGGCTTTTACTTGCCTTCTAAGAAGTTTCTTTGATTTGTGCCCTTATTTTTGGTTTTCGATAGACTACTTAGTTCTTCAAAGTAAATAAGAAATGTGTTTTTTACTTTTTGGGTGACATTGGTTTAGTTTGTCGATTTGATCGTGTTTGGAATGTCTGATTGACAGTATTTACTTTTTACTCTCAATTTATCTGTTGAAGTAAATTGCTTGAGTCTTGAACTTCTGCATTGACTTTCAATGCACAATTTCACTGTCATTTTTCTTTGTAACAAAACAGGAAATTACACAAGCCGGTCTTGAATATGGCCAGACAGTACTGTGGTCTATTCATCGTTTATTGTATTATAAAAAAGGTCTTTAAACATTGAAAGTACAGAAAACCTTGTCTAGTATTTACATTAAAGGAAGAAAATCTATTGATCTTAGTTACAATACCGATTTATCTTACGATTACGTACAGGAAAATGTTAGAGACGACCTGTAAACCGTACGTTTCTCGGTAACGTGTTGCGAGGATCAATTATAGTCATTACTGGCAGCATGGGTAGCCTAAATACCTTGTTCGAGGCTGTCGAGGCTGCCTAATGAATGGGCGGTTTTGTCATCAAGGAAAGTGCACCTTTACGTGTATACATGCTAAGTGCACTGAAGGAACGAGCATGGTTTAGGATTTTAAAATACGCAAGAAATTGTCTCGATTTTGAGCTATGTCATTTCCATTAAAAAAATTTGCTTGAGGTTCGAGTTCGGGAAATGCAATGGTTGTTGATTGAGTGATTGAAGTAATGTAACTGTTTGCCCTAGAAGGACATAAATTAATTGACCTTACTGGTGATGTTCTTCAGATAGGACAGACGCACTGTAATCACGAACCGATTAATAGTTTGTCTCTGCTTTTAGATGTAAACACCTATGGAGTCCGCCTTTCTACATCTGTTTGTGGGAAGTATATTATATCAACATTTATGTGGCTAGCCCTTTCCTTGACTGTAGGTACTTACAACTTACAAGTGCTTTCAGACCCGTATTACACAACAAGTCCCTTTGGGTTTTCGTTCAATCAAATGTCTAGTAAAGTTTTCTATTACAAATATCTGATATGTCGCCCAATTGGGACATCATTAGTTAGCGATTGGTTGGGGACAAGAGTACCTATTTTAATTTAACAGTAAATGTGACATGGGGTTTGTACACGGTTACTTTCTTACGTAATTGTAAATAATCATTCAGGGTGTCTAAAAAGGCCACTTTAGCAGAATCAGAAAGCACATCATGCTGCCCGTCACTGTAAATTTTTTCCAATCAATCATGAACCTAATGTGTCAGCGATAAAGATGAAAATTAAATTTGACCGATTTTTGTGTGTTTAATATTATGGTTCTAATATGATTCTACTAACCAGGCTTTTTTAGTCCCGCTGATGTTGCTAAATGCTTCGTTAGGTCTAGTGGTCGCAAGTGCTACAGCTGATATGAGGTCCTCGAGGGCTACTCTCTAAGCCCGAAGTCCGTAGTTTCGAGCTTAGTTGCGGGCGTATTCTGCTCCGTATCACCTAACCAATAAGAATTAATGACAACACGATTTGACAGTTGCTGTGAAATCGTGTTGTCATTCGTTCTTAGTTCGGGTTCGGGACTTATCGTAAGTCTGTAGGTGATACGGAGTAGAATACGCTCGCAACTAAGCCCGAAACTACGGACTTCGGGCTTAAAGAGTAACCCCCTGAACTCGATTTTAGAGTCGGACTAAGTGTCATGAGGATTTTCTTTTTAAAATTTCTGAATAACACCTCAGAATTCAGGGACTGGACTTGAGCCTGGGCTTTGGCTTGGGCGGGTGGACAGTAGGTTCGTCCCCGTTTAAACACAACTGGTGAAATGAAAAATTCAGTGTAACTCTGTCAAGCTTTTCGAAAAATATTGGCGTGGTAATTTTGTTTGCTACTGCAGCCTTTATTTTAATCTCCCCAACCACACCAGGCTTTTTACTAAACATTTCAAACGCAAAACGTCCTAAATGTGCACTGAAGTATTTAAATATGTAGATACATAAATCTTTTGCCTTTTAACAAATATTACGCACCAATCTACCCACATGCATGCCTAAAAAATATTATCATTGCTCGTACGTTCTTTGATGTGCATTTTTAGCATTCTAAAATGAGCGAGAGCGATATTGGCTTTGTTTTTGAATTTTTATTTTGATGTTCTGTTTATTTAAAAAATGATGATAGGTCATGGAGAATGCTTTTTTTGTTACATTTTGGGGTGGAAAATTTGTTTGAGTAGTTTATTTTAGTTTATTTTAGTAGTAATGATATGTAATTAAACCAAAATATATTAGTGTTTGCGTATCTGGAAGTACTCAGCTTAGAGTTTTGGCCCCAAGTTTTTGGGGTATAAATCGTTGTAATGAAACTGTAGTACAATCCATTTCAACGGAACGGATATAATTACTAGTTCTAACTGGACACAAATTAATTACAACTACACATCAATATAAAGGACACTTCACACAATAAAATTGCGCAGCATTATTTAAAAATTATAATTACAGCTAACCTAGAATACAAGCAAACCATAACGCCTCGCTTGTCCAATCGATTAACAACTCATTTGTAAACATCAGTCCAGTGGTTTAAGCGATAGAAGGGTGCATAATAATGTACACAGTGGACAGCTCTTTTAGGTGATTTTCACGTCAAATAAGGAGCTAGAATAAAATAGAAATACTGTTTGTTGTACACCATAAATCTCTTCTCATTATTATCTCTTTAATGGGCTGCTCGAAATAATGTTACAAGATTTAGTTGACCACTGGCTTCGCAGGTCTAAATGTCGAAATGTGTCCCACGAGCACGTACTTCATGGATAATACTGCTCAAGTTTGTTTTTCCTGATAGCTACAACCTGATGGTCAGTCCTAGATTGAATAGGTTACTTCTAGGCGTTCTCTATCTTCGACCACATCATCGCTTACCACCAGGTGAGATGGTCAAACGCGTGTCTATAAATAATAAAAAGTATTATAAGTCCTAATTCAGGCCATTTTTAACCTGTGCTTCTAATTTCACCCAAACTCGCCGTGAAGGCGTGATTTATTAACAAAAACCCATATATTGTAGCACATAACACTGACAGCATTTTCATATTATATTTGAAAGATAAAACTATCTAGCTAGTTCTGTGGCTAGATAGCTGGTAGAAAATAGAGTCCCGTAAAAAGCCTCTGACACTGCACTATGCTAATCTTTACACCCCTTTGCGCACAACCCTTTGCAAGAACCTGCATTCTTTTACATGTATATTCATGTCCCACGAATTTGCACCGTCACCCTACATCGTTAGCGAAACTAAAGCGTGCTTCAAGTACTCGAGACTATTTGCATAGACTATCACGCCTCCCTCTCTGACGCAACCGTAATGAGTGGGACAGGTAAAAATCCAGCGTTATCTGAGAGACGCAAGCTTTTGTAGGCGGGTGTAAACCTAGCTGCTAAAATGTATAGATATGCCGTCATAGCGCTTTTGACATTCTGAAGTCCTGATATGGATGTACTAATAATGAAGGACTATTTGAAGTATTGAGAGACTAACGATCAAAATTTAGCTCGGTAAACCAGTATGTGAGCAAATTGACAAAGGATTAGTTAGAAGCAACCCAATTAGTAAAGGATTAGACTAGTTGTTAATTTGTAGGCTTCGGTCTTAATAGGTAGGTTAGGAGAGCGTTAATTATTACTAATGAATTTTGGAAGAGTGATGACCTGGTGAAGGTTATCGGAGTCCGCTGGATGGGCAGTGCACGACTGGTACTTGTGGCAATCCTTGAGAAAAGCGGTGGATACAAGAATATGAAACAAAGGAAGCATGTCTTACTTGTGAACTCCACACTAGGTCGAGCCTGTCTCGTGGAGTACATTGGTGGGATTACCAAATGCAGTGTGCATTTTATATTTAAAATTACCGTCGAAAAGCACAAGAAAAATGGTTATTATTTTATAGACGTTAAAACATTTACAAGATTTAGAAAAAATAAGTTAAAACAATAAAGTAAAGTAAGTAGTTTAGAGGAACATTTTGATAGCAATATGTACTATGTGTGTGTGTGTGTGTGTTTGATGGTGTGTATGTGTGTGTATAATGTGTATGAGAGAGTGTCTATGCGATGGTATGTTACGAAATTACCTTTAAAAGAGATTCAGATTCACTGTGTGATTGGGATAGCAGCCATTCGCGAACAATCTTTTTGACTTGACTTGATCTACAGTTACTGATGCCACACATTCTTACAGCTTTGTTGTAAATGTGACTGAGCAGGAATTCTTGCATGTGTTGAGCGAAAGCTGTACGCGTCCTAATTGAAGCACACTTGAAAATTCGCCGTTTGAGAAGCTGCGAGTATGTCGGGGTCTGAGTAGTAATTTTATGCAGTTTTAGAACCATTTTGAGGATATATAACTGTCGAACATTGAGTAGCGCGGCTTCTTTATATAAAAGGGCTGTCGGGTATCTAAAGGGTTTTTTGAGCATGACTTTGAAAACCGATCTTTGCGCTCGTTCGCTTTGGATCATGGTGGTGATTCCAACTCCATACAATAGGGTTAATCTGTTACTTTTTCAGGCCCTTGCAAAGTAGAACAATACTGAACCTAGCTAGGCAGTCTCCGAATTAATTCGTTCCTTTTTTCTATGGCGGTTAAGATATTTTCTTGATTACAAATGGCGTTGTCGCTTCTTAAGCAAAAACATAATTCCGTACCCCAAGTCTCATTATAAATATCTGACCGCTTTGTCCTTGGGTCTTTAGAATTTTCCTACAATTTTTTCTTGTTCGTGTTTGTGGTTGATGGCAAAAAGGACATCTTTGCTGACTGTCGTAAGATTAATTATTTTTTTTTGCTTTGAATATAAATTGTGTTATTTTTAAAGATTCTATATTCGTTTCTAATTGCCTGAAGGTATTTTAAGAAATTACAAAATTTTTGTCACGTTTTTTTGCACGATCAATATTGTTACTTATAACCGTACGAGTAACAGTACGAGTAACTTGTAAGCTGATAACATAATTAACCTCAATACAGATCCATATCACTTATAAACAATCCTATTGTTCTTATAATTGAGATCACAAGAACAAAAGACACTAAAAGGACCAGACGGCGGTTTCCGTAGTTTTGGTCCTTCGGGCCGGGTCCTGTCTGGCGTCGGAACCTGAGCTATAAACAGACCATTTTTATGAGCCCCAGCCCCCCCCCCTCCTCTAAACTCCAGGGTGTCTAGAGCTCGCCCCGTATTTACAGTTCTGGCTACACCCCCTATAATATTGAAGAGTGAAATTTCTTCGTGGTTACGAATTTTAGATATGACTTCAAAATTCATATGTTTAATAGTTTGCGATTATGGATTATGATATGGATGAAGTGGGGTTGTAGGTTAAGTAGGATTTATCTATACTAATATATACTTAAAGCTGAAGAGTTTGTTTGTTTACTTGAACGCGCTAATCTCAGGAACTACTGGTCCGATTTGAAAATTCTTTCACTGTTAGATAGCCCATTTATCGAGAAAGGCTATAGGCCATAAATCATCACGCTAAGACCAATAGGAGCGGAGCAGTAATGAAAATTGTAACGCAGACGAAGTTGCGCGGGTCAACTAGTGAGATAATAAAAAGGGACAATTATTTATCTTTCACTGCATTCGTACCTATCTAAAAGTGACCGATAATAAACAGATTACGATAACCAAATGCTGTCGGGGGTATAGTTTTCGATATTACATACTAAAGTAGACAAGTGAAAATCAAAATCTATAAACTGACGAATTACAACCTTCGTCTAGCATTCTCATTTCCTCATACTATTCTCTCTAGCCGCATTTAATTTTTAGTTTTTAATGGATAGGAACAAAGGCGGAATCTTTTAGAGAAATTGAAAATGGCGACACTCTTGTGTTTTGCTTTAATCAAATTTAAATTTGGTGGAAGTTTTTGTCTCGATATGATGAATGGGTTATAAATAGAATACAGGAAGGCGGTAAAGTTTTTAATTTTTGTAGTAACAGCACATGGTGACGTTTATCTTTACATGTTAGCAAAGGCTGACATTAAAAATATAAAAATACAAGAAACAAGTTTTGGTACTTTATTTATAAAGCGAGATTTTTATTTAGAGAAAATAGACCTGTACGTATAACTAGAAACACTAAAAAGTAAACGAAACGATCAATCATTTATTAATAGAAAAGTAATTCGTAGTTATAACTACGAAATTGATACTCTCCTTGTTTATTTGTTCTCAAATGTGGTTACACTTCCTCATAATGTCATTTCCAAGGAGATACAGCAGTGTTTGTTATTTAATTAACTTGCTGAAAACTATACACGTTGGCAAAGTGGGTTATAAAACAAAAATACATAACATGCTGTCGTGTGAAAATGCTTGTATCAACTGAAAAGTTGTAAACGTTTTTGCGAAGAATAATGAATGCTGTTTGTGCGGAAGTCAGTTTGTTTGTTACACTTTGATGAATTTCGACGCACCAATGTTGAGAATGAGAACTGACTCCACGGCATATTTACCCACGAAATTATTTCCATGTCTTTCCTGTAGAAACCGTGTATTTTCCGGTATAATAAGAAGTCGAGCGATGATGATCCATCAATAAACTGTTAATAATCTTATTAACAGTTTGTATCTACAGAGATATTTTAAAAATTTGCATCCATTTACGGTTAGCCTCTTCATTAATATTTATCACTAATACATCTAACTTCACAAGCCACAACGTCTTCAGACATTGATGATGTCATACGATTGGCCTATCAACGGTAGTACTCTACTAACGAAGTATAATTACCTACGCCAGTGCCATGCTGATGGAGTCTTTCCTTGACAGTACGCAAACGTAATTTATTAGCGTCAAGTTCTATTGTAAGACAATGCAAGCTATTTATAAGGTTCGGAGACGAGTCTGTTAGTCGAAATTGAATTTTGGCTCGGAAAGGAAGTATCTTTGGCAACGCCTGAAGTCTGTAAAAGTATTGGTTGAGTGCACTGAACGAAGCGTCCATGACAGTGAGTTGTTTTATTTTATGTTTGAACCTGAGAGAATGATGTAATGGAATTCGAAATTACTAGGAGGCAAGGTTTTAAAATTTAAATCACGCGATTAAAGTTGCAGCAGACTACAGGAAAGTGAAGCCGCATCAACCATTCAAAAACACATCAAAATGCTTCTAGATAATCAAAATGTAATGAACAATATAGCGGTCATGAGAAGCGTACCGACCGGACGAATAAATATGAATTTAGCAAGTTGACCAACGCATCCTGTCGTGGTCCCCCCACGGAGTAATTCGCGTAATGTTACTGCCGAAAATTGTTCTTTTATCCCGTGACTTGGCATCAGAGACCTCAATAATGGAAAAAACAAATGGTGCGGAATTAAGGGGATATACCTTGATACGTCTACAGGTCGTTCTATTGTCATCAGCTATAGCGGTAGGATTACTTAGATATTTTCTTTTATTGTAAGCACAGGAAATGGTAAATGGAGATTATTAAGCTTTCAGCCTTTGCTTAATCTTTGTTTATGTTAGACACGTTTCTTGCTACAATCATATAAAATGTGTAATCATAATCTTTACGTAGAACTTGCTGCTCTTTTAGAATCCTCTTTTCGTATTTTATTTCTGCCGTATGGTGTTTTATTTACGCCTTGCCAATGTTCCGTATTTATATAGCAGTATTTCCCATTCCCATCCAAAATTCCTTACCCCGGATCGTATTTTGTAGCTACAAACACGCCTACAACATATTTTTCGGATTTCATTCCTCGTTCACTTCAATTTCGTTCTCTTGTTCACGTTCGTTTAAACATTCATGTTTTATCGTCAAAGCTACAATCTCCAGTTTCAATTTCTTACTAATTTTATTGTCTAAGCGAAAGTTAACATCGAATCTTAAATTCATTGGTCTCACAATTTCGTAATTCTCGAAACTGTAGGACAATTTGAGATGTCAATTAAAATTCTTCTTTGCTCTCTCTCGAGAGTAATATGCTTGATTTTATGGCTTACTTAAACATGATTTGTCACTTTTAATAACGTTTTAGTAGCATTTTATACCTCTCCTAAAAATTATCTTGACGGATATTGCATTTCATCGGTTTCAAAGCAACTGGTCTTATTTTCAAAGTAAGTAACACTATAGCTCGTATCAACGGCCTTCATTATCACACCCTTGTCCCACTTTATTTCGGGTTGGAACAAAAGCTGTTCTTCCATACTTCTCGATAAGTCTTCATCTCATTAGTCAGCAATCACCCCTTATTCGACAACTAACCTCGTACCAACTTATAACTTTACTATCTTTTGATTAAACTTTCAATGTCAACTGCCAAGTTGATATAAACGTCGATAATATCACAAGGACGTAATAATATGCATTCTATTGGTCGGCATATTTCAGTCATGACAAAGGCACAGCCGACGCTGTCAATGGTCTTGTAACAATAGCCAACGATCGTAGATAAAATACGATGTTAAGATGGCTTGTAGATCAAGATAGTTACTTTGTTCGATAGCAAAGCAGAACTAAGTAAAAGATAATCATGGTGTTTGCAAACTTATTGAAGATTTAAAAGGTGCTTTTGAGTTGAGTGATTCGTGTGGGTATTAATGATAATGATGGTGATTGCATCGGTTAATGCATTGAAGAAGTTTGATAGAAATGTGCATAAAATATACTAGAATGATGTTCTCAATTCGTATTGAGATGTCAATAAAGAGAAAGATAATTCCATATGAAGCAAACCGATAAAGTTAGTTCAAACTTCAGAATGTTCCTCAATGTGAACATCTATTACAACATGTAATCCTCACGTACAAACACAATAAGTAAATTCTCGTCTGATCGTATAAAATCGACTAAATGAATTTCCAACGGGGGAGTGGTGAGACCCCCTAATCGCGTTCAGGATCGTTCGTTCCAAGTTAATTCAATGAAATTTGCTAGTTACCGGCGTCGGCAATTTCCTGCAAGACGACTAAATAACTAAAGGGTTAAGAGAAATGTATGCGTATTTTACCACTTAAGGAAATTCATGTCTGAGGCGGTATGGAGAAGTTAGGTTGGTGTAACTCTTAAAACTTTGTTAAGGCTGGCAAGTTTATTGCTTTCATCCTTTGCTGCTCTTTCATAGTTCATAAGACTCTATAATAGAATGTAAGAAATCAAATGATCTGCTACAAAATATTTCACACAAAGCCACATAGTGAACATTTGTAAACGTCTTATTTTTTAAATGCATTTTTCGAATTATTATCTGATTTCTGTCTCACCATTCTTCTACCTATTGGTAAGCGATGGGGTGCATGACTTCTGTCTTATAAATTAACCACAGCTGCCAATTTGAAACAACCCACCTCGTTTCTAATTAAAACCGTGTAGTAGCCGTTTTAAATTCAAACTTGGGTTTACTCTAATATTGGGATAATTAGAACGCATGAGCATGTATCGTAATTGAATACCTTACTCCGTAATATTAAGCCTCTAATAATGATCATCTTTATAGTTATGTCGTAGACGACCCTAGGCTAAAGTCACATTGGTTAAGTTCGTTGCCAGTGTGTTTAAACACTTGACTAATCTAAGTATGGCGTCTGATGCATGTGCTTGAGATAGATTGTGGTATTTGGTGACTAATAAGTCGTATGGCTTCTTGCATTGTATTGTTGAAAGATCATCATCATCTTACCAATTCGTTTGTGGTTGGCGCAACGTGTCTTCTTCCATATCTGTTTATACATTTGCTGTCAGCTCAAAAGTCACCTCTCCAGCAATAACATTTCTCACACCATGGAAATCTGATACAAGAATTTTTACTACGCTTTGTTGTTGAATACCAGTCTGCTTAAACATTAACACGGGAGCTTCTCCAGGTATCTCCTTACAACAGTATGCCGTAGAATGTTTGCTCATAAAATACTAATCTCCATGCAATTTAAGCCCAGAGACAAAGGCTTACACCGCATGTGTGCAGTGTTCTGTCTCAAAAGCGTCCTTTATCTTTTTGCCTCGCCATTCTAGTGACAATTCCGCCGCCTCTAGTACCTACACTCGCGCTAAAAGTTTAGATTAGCTCTGCTTTAACTTTCATTTTTACATTCAAAATAACATTTTCGTCTACAAAACTCATTACCTTTTTATAGTTATTTGAATAAACAAATTTCGTGTTTACTGGACTAATAAAATTTTGGTTTTTATTGCTGTTTTGCAATGAATTAGGATTCATTTTATTTGCATATTTAGAATTTAAGTGTTAGTTGTTAAATTCAATAAAGACCTACCTACGTAGATTCAGTTGCACAACGTACCTTTACACATTTATAGACCTTGTCTATTCAAAAACTTTTACATGTTATCTATACGCTTGAAAATGCAAGCGTTTTCGCAATTAGCATTATAAACTGCAAACCACGTTCACACAATTCGCTTTGCAATTTACTACAGATTAGCAAAAATTTAGAATTTTACTTGCCCAATACGATCAAAGCTTGAGCGCAACCGTTGTATTGACGTTTCCTCCCACACCTTGCACAACTGTGCCATGAATAGAGGTAGGGTTGGTTAGTCGACAGTTTTCCGACATGACGGCAGGAATTTTCGCCATCAGGAATTTGGGGGGAATTTCAATTTGAGACAAGAACAGCCACATCATTTTGGCGTTACATAATTTAATGTAATATTATGTGATGTTGTTTAATTAATCTTAGAGCACTCTAATTTAAAAATGACTTATACAAAAATATATACTACGTATAAAACGTGCTCACGAAAAAATCAAGAATTTTTCCCATAAGCAAGAGATTCTATCTTACGGATCTGGTGACCCCACAAGCTACGGGGTAGCATGGAAGAGATCTCCCATTTATATGAATTGTTTATCGTAACATATGGGGCTTGTTTTATTACTTTTACTCCTGGCTGCTGGATTCTATTAAACATGTTTGGACTTTTTTCTCGGGTATGGAATCTGTTTTAATGAATTGTTTTGGTACCGTAAAAGCATAGAATTACTGGACTTGAAATATCTGTTAGTTGAAGATCATTTTGTCTTTGGACTTTGTTATTATTGATAGGCTCGCATATTTAAGAATCCTATAACTATTTTGTAGTCGTACTTGATTTGTTTGTATACAAACTATGTATCGAAGTCTAGTGTGTCCTTATTATTCTTCTTCTTCATTCATTTCATTCTTCAATTCATTGATTCTCAAAACAAGCAAACTCAACTAATATTATTTATTAATCTCGACTGCTTAAAGTGAAATCAATTTTGATTCAGGACTAGAACATCAACAAACCATTGTTAGTTGGTTAATCTAAATTCTAACTGTATATCTTGACTGAGTCTATCCAGATTGACGTCTAATTCGGCTAGTCTAGTGAATTAGTCAGAATTTTGATGAGTTTTGATAAACTTTGTTCAACTGGTATATCTTTGTATTTTGAATATTAATAGTTTTTTTTTTTCGATTTTATTGAGTGTTATATCTTATCATCAAAAGATGATAAAAATAGAATGCTGACCAATATAGAAAATCATCTTCTCCATTTTCAAAGTAATCAATCACAAAGTTAACATTTAAGGCATCCTAAATTGGACATTAAAATAAGGAAAAATGCAAATGAAAGCAAAATTAATAACAAAACACCAAACTGGCCAAGAGAGTCCAATTTTCAAATAAATAAGCAAAATCTATTCCAAGTCATTACAACCGTCACATTAGTCACAGCAAAAGGTGACGAGCGCGAAATTAAAAATAGAGCAATATGTCGCGAGATTACCCAATGACCTTGCTTATAATTCCGGTGCAAAAACACGAACGTATTTACAACACCCACATATCGTAGAGGAAAGGATTATATTTAGATTTTATGAGTTTGCCCTAGGAATTAATGTCCTGAGAACGAACTCAATTGCCGGCTTGGATTGGTTAACTCGATTCTGAGACCATTCACCAAGATGACTAAGACATTTACGCAGTTTGCGGTAAAGTACCATTGTTAAAGCAATTATGGTTTTAAACTAAACAAGCAGAAGTTTCCAACACAAGCAAGATTTGAACTCCAAAAATTCAATACCGAGAAAATTAAAGACCAACCAAATCGATGGTTAAAGCCCACTCCTAATAATGCAAAGGAAGTGAGTGAAGTGACAAGCGGTCACGTCATCAAGGAAACGGCCGTAGATTGGCCTCGTCTTAGAGGACGTCAGTCAAGCGTATACGCTGAAAAAGTGTCACCACAAAGTGCCAATTTTATTTGAGCTGTTAGGAGACTTTCAGTTTCTTTTTGAGTTGTGTGTGGTAGTTAATGGATTTCTAAGTACCTCGGAATTCAAAGATTTTACCTCTATTACAAGCAGCCAGTTTTATATGCTTTGTCTGCTAAAAATATCAAAGAATATTTTTATTCTCTTCAAAATAATAACGGCATAATATAAAATGTTAACTGCCTGAAAGTCAAGGTACATTTACTGCCAGTCAAAAAAAATTGGAAGGAGGAAATCGACAAAAATCAAGGAAATGTGAAACAGTTCCGGTGTTTCAAGTACTGTCACCAAAATTTTTGTTCCGTCGGTAAAAATGGGTCCTGCTGAAGAGCTGTCGATAGACTGATTTGGGTCTTGGTCATGATTCCCATCGCCTCTCAGGGCAGAGTTAATTAGTGTTGATTTCGAACAATGGTAACACAAACTAATTAAATGGTGAGGAATATTCCAAGAATGCTTAAGACAAGCTAGGAGGAGTTCATTGAAGGGACAAAGGTCTTGAATAATTCGCGAATCAATTTGCGTACAATGAGGTTTCATCTGTGGTCGACGCGCACTTTTAGAATTGTTTAAAGGAATTCCTTTTCTATTTCTTAATTCTAGCGTTTGTGGACGTCTATTAATAAGTAAACTCTTCGTTGATTAAGTAAAGCAAGAGTGGTTTTATAAAGATCAGTATTGATTTTTAAAATGAATAAATCAACAATAATTCTGCCATACATTTAGACACTAGAACAACTGTGTTCCAAAGACATAACGACTGACGGAACAAATGCACGATAGTTTGTCTGCCACCACAAAACAGACGCTGCACCAAATAAACTTGGAAATACAAAACGGAGTAATTGGTTTTGCAGTCGGTCGTATTTTTACACGAGCGACGATTGTTAGCGCTAAAGACCAGTGAAAAAGTGGTTCTGTTTCAATTTGTTATACCGTTTGCTGAGCAAACGAGATGAATGTAAACGTAGATGGATGGTTGGTATTCTAAATTGTTTTGATGAAAACGATTTGATATGTGAACGTCTAAATATAGGACGAAACTCCGAATCTTTTCGTTCCAAGCGATAAAACGTTTGCGAAATGAAGAACAAGAATGGTACCAAAATTGTATGTTGATATTATATTAAAATATCTTCCATTCGCAACATGTGAAGAGATATGGTACGAAAATACGTAAATGATCAAAATTTTGTGACATGGATGTTAGATTTGAGCATTGGGACCGTTTATATGTATCATATGATGTGCATAATGAATTCATCTCAAATATTCGGAGCGATTTATTCAAGCGAAAATGTTGGATTTACGAACTAGATAAATTCATATTAAGTTTTGGTTCGTTGTCATCGAAAGAACTTCTTGATCAAATATTTCGAGTATAAGATGGGAATGGTGAACCGTGTAATGGATTTTAAAGTACTTGATATTAAATTACTTCGAAAGATATATGAGAATTTGATCTACGAAACAATTTATAAAGGATTTCAGTTTCAGAATTACTTATTGGCATTTCATAAGACTCCAAATGATTTACAAATCATCTAGGCTTCCCTTAAGAGAAATTGAGCTAATTTATCATTGTTTTGAACGAGCTCTGACACAGATTTGAATTTCAAATTGCGGTCCTTCCTTTGACTTAATAGCACTTGAGGAACGAAGTTTTGATCGCGAATAAAATGAGTCCTTTCCTACCATTGTGGTCTCGTCTTTAGTTAGTTTGTCACAATTTGTGGCAGTATTCATAAAGTCAGGTAATAGCCTGTTCCTCTACTTCAGGTTTATCTTTGCTAAAACTTGAATCTCGTTCAAGTTGTACATGTCTGTTCCAATATTTTTTCATCTTTATTTGAATTCCATTTAATTTAAAACCCACATCGTTAGCAAGCTTGCAGAACCCAGAACACGGCAAGTACCAAAAGTATCTGATGACAATACGCTCTGATCGGACGTGCGGCCGTTAACGCTCTGTTTGGCATCCATGTCGCGCCGAACGTGGATATCGAAGCTATACCAGTGTTCGACAGATTTGTGTGGCGAAAACTATAACATGTTTTAAAATTGCTTATGTGTATTGTATGGTATTACCAAATCGATAGTGCATAGTGATATCACTATGAGTGTGGTGACTTCGTCCAAAATATGACCCACTTGTTGTGAAAAGTGGTCTTACAACTGCAATGGTGCAATTGAGGACCTAATTAATGCCACGGAAGCCACTATGAGCGTGGCCTCCTTACAGGGCACAAATTTTTTAAGGTTCACCATCAACTCGAAAGAAGAAGAAGGTAAAAAGTAAATATTGTTAAAGGCCGATGGGTAAAAGGTTATACGAAATCCAGAAAGCCAGCAAGCTACAAAGTGAGATTAAGCCGAGCTGAAGCTGCACATGCAAAATAAATCTTAGCAAACAAACAAATCTTCTAAAAAATGTTCGCTGTGTTTAAAGCTACATTTTAGAGATACCCAAAATACGGTCCAGCGGATGGAACTATTTATAGATTCTTTGAGCTCTGAGATATAAAACAACTGTAACGTTTATTTTATGAATTCTTTTAAAGGCAGAAAAAGAAAAGTATTTTTCAGCTAAGTACCAATCCAAGACAATTAGGAAACTGAGTAAACTTCATAAAGTGATTCGCAAATGTTTGGACGACTTTAGCAACCGTTACATATTTTCAATTAAAAATCCTTAGTTGGATAAAAGAGATTTCATTATCAAGTTTTTTTTGCTACTACTGTAAACTTAATACAGTAACTGGAATTGTGTTTTTACAAGCCTTTTTTGTGTATAGCCTGACCTAGTAATGAGAAAAACAAGTATATCGGCTACTTAATCATCTGTGTTGTGCGTTGCGGAGGAGACTCGTTTTGCGTGGACGATGCTGGTCAAGTATTGTTGCCATTTCTGTCTCAAAGCGGCCATGTTCTCAGAATCTGATTACATGTTTATTTTAAAGGTACGGTTGCAATCTTGTTAAGAGTTTTATCATTTCTGTGTTGACTTTCTTAAGACAAATTTTTTTGCATGATATCTATCCTTCGTATAGATCTAACTTAATCTTCCATCATCGCTTAAATCTACCTCAATGTTTGCTTACCGTATTGTCAAACCCACGTTGATTGATATCAACAATGCAAGTTTATTCTTCAAATTTTACCCGTAACGTAATTACAAACATACGTAACATATAAAAGGTTTAATTCACATGGACAAGCGAGCTTTGTGGCGCGTACGGATGCATTCATTCGAAACGACACGATGTCACTGCGCAAAAACGTGTGTATTTTATTGACAGCCTCTGACATTACGTTGGGAGAACTAATGGAATTTATTTGAGGGTTTATTCACGTTGATTTTCTGATTCGATTCGTATTTAAATTAACGGTTGGCTATGCGGTTTAACTCGTTAACTACTAGTAGATTTTCGTTCTTCATTTCTATTCCGTTGACAGTTGGTTCTTTGTTAGTTTTAATAATACATGATTCAGTAAACAGTCTAGACATTTATTTGCAAAAATGCACATTAATCTGACTCACATTGCAGTCCCGTCCGTCAGCTTTATCAGTTCGTCTTCCGAGTTGCTTTGACACAGTAAAACAGTGTTACATTCCGAGAAATGGTACTAAGACTCCCGTATTAGATTACATGTCGTTATCCCGTATGATGTCATGGTCATGGTCCACGTGGGTCATCAGTTCATCACAATCAACCACTTAAATTCATTGGAGGAAGTGAATTCGCACGTCCTAAAGTACAGGACGTAGGGTATGTACGTCACACGGTTTTCCGTCTTCCAAATTCGCAAAATATTAACTGTTCTCAAGTAGAAACAATAAATAAAGAAACATGTATACGACGAATGTAAGTCGGATGTTAGTAGAAACGCCCTGAGGGACGCCTTACCTTGTCCTTGCCAAAAGTCAGGCATTCATACACGGGGCGCATGTATGACAAGAAAAAGATATGATCGTGGACAGTAGCACATGGCTTCTTGTAGCTTCTGTCTATTAAATTTTTTATCAACATGACGTTTCAGATCTTCAACGGTCAACCGTGTTACCGTCACATGATCGCTCGCATTATTCAATTAGACTCGCAAATTGTCCAAAATCGCAACTGACGGATTGCCTTTGTAGTGGATAAACGGCTCTGTGGCTGTTATTATGGTCACGGATGTTTTTATTCATGATCTTGTCGTATGTGAGAGGATTATTGATATTGTTTTGGAAGAATAGCAGACTGAAGACAATGCTTCAATGAAGTTACAAGCGTAAATGTTTGTCTGAAGATGTGAACGAGTACTAAGATATAAAAACTTAATTTCTTCCAAACATATGTCATTGATATTGCCGGCGCAAAAATATTAGCGGAATAAAAATGTCGCAACAAAGAAAACAGTTTCTTGTTTACTAATACTTCGATCGTTATACGTCGTAAATTACAGACAAGATATCTCTGAAAACGTGCTGATATGTTCGAATGACAAACACAGCTAAAATTACAATAGGTTCACATATTCAATTACGACTTGTAATCCGTAACGCAACATATTCGATAACAATGAATGAACGTCTCGTACGAACGTAGTACCAGTAGTACAAGTACTACAGTCTACACCGATACCGCGCCCATTGGCAATCTGCCAACACACGTTTGACGGTTTATGCTTCCCTGGTACTTTATATTTTATTGCTGTACCACTTTCTACAACAAGGACTTGTATATTTTTAATGTTAGGACCTAATATGGCTTCGTACGAGTTGTAAAAGTATTATTTTGTGGTATCTAAAATTCTTGTCCTCGGACGACACTGTTATAAAATTCTATCTCTTTATTCCTCTGTTCTTTGTTTCAGTCCGTAGTAGGTTAGCTTTCTTCCTTTCCATTCTTCACTTGTTCCTATTTTTGTACAATTTTTATTCATAATGTCTTTTTCATAAAACAAAATCACCTTCTTGTTTGAATCTATGATTAAAAAATTGACGTGGAGTAAATCTTTTGTGTTTTACAGTACACAATACGTGCTGTATCTAGAAATAGACCTATTGTTGTTCTCCTCTATTTATGAGGTAAATCTGTACCTCTTTTGTTCCTCTTAATACATGACTTGAGTAAAAATGCGAAGGACATTTTATTGCGAAGCTTGGTCTGTTTTGTTCTCATCTTGCTCCCAAAGTTCGGTGACACTTTTTTAATATTTTGTCCCTTGAAAGTATCTTCTTCAATATGTGCACACAGCTTAAGTTTTCATTAAACTCTTAAAGGCGAGAGTTCATTGACGACAATGACGACGTCTATTGTCCGGCAATAATCCCTCAATTTAGCCACTTCTATAACATCATGGACTCACAAAGTAACTACAATATCCTAACAATTGAATATAACCCTTATCTAAGCTTGTGCAAGGTTTAATATTCTGTCTGAAGTTATATCATAAAGGCAAGGTGATAGGAAGTCGGCGTGTAATATTATGGCTCAAGTAATATACGTTATGTAATTATGTTTGCAATACTGGCAGTATGCCAACCTCTGTTTTTTTATGTTGCCTTGGTAGATGCAGGCACGTGGTTGCGTTTCATATGGCCAGTGTCTTTTTATGGAAAAAAATAATTATTGTTTGTCAATAGTTTTAGGTATGCTGGGACTTGAAGAGGAAGTTCATTAGGTTAAATTTTTAATTTTATTTGATTGGCTCTTGTTTTCTCTAGTCGCAAAGCTTAACCAGTCTGCCAGATTGATAGCGGGGCTGTCTGCCAAGGATAGTTCCTAGATCTTAAGTAGGACTTAAACAATTATTACTATGCAATGCTCACTCTGTTGGTTAGCAAAATTATATTATTGTTTCTTTTACAAATGATTAACTCTTTGACACAACAGACAATTTAATCAATCCATTGCGTAGGCTCTTAAATTGATCCTACTACTGATATGTTGCCCACAGCCAATTTGGAATTCTCCAAGACCTCGGAAAAGAAAAAACTATGTGCATTGGAATTTACTTCCATTCCAGTATCATACAATTATCATAGCACATGTGCAATAGTGCTAAGTACATTATTTTGTTCTGATTCATATATTCTCTTCCACAAAGAGATTAACCAGTCATGATGCATCCGTTATTAATACCAGTAGCTAGAAGCAACTGTTGTTTTTCCGAAACAAAGGCTTTTGAGCCTTTTCTTAGAATAACTGCTCGTTTTATGAATGTTGAGCTGTTTTAATCAAAACCGTTGGAAGACTTGTCACGATGAAAATTCTGGCAGATTACTTAGCAATTTATTTAATTAGGACAGACGAAAATAGATTTTGTAAGTAGTGAAGGGTTCTTAAACATAAACCCAATCTACAAGTAGCTAACTGCTCTTGTTTTTCAGCCCAGTTGCTCCTTAGCAACCACATTTAAAGTAATTACAAGGAAATCCTGTTTCTACGCAGTATTAGGTTCACATTTGTTTCAAGTCAGGTCCATGACAAACCAATGTGCCGTAAAAGTGCCGACCTTCACGAAAAAACAAAAGTCTAAATATGGGCAAGCATTCACCGTGACACTGCTTTGATCACTCCGTTCGATTGGAAACGTGGATGAAGAGGGTTTTGTACACAAGCCGATATTTGAGGGTAGTCGGATTTTTTTTCCTCAAAGCTTATAACATAATCGGACTCTGTGTTGAATTTCATTTCAGTGTGGTACCTAAACGGTATTGTGTTTTTGACGTTGGAAATAATTCTGTATTTAATCAAGAAAAAGCTTTTATTTCAATTCACAGTTCTCAGAACTAAAGGTCACACAAAAACCTTTCCCAAAAGGACCTTTTAAATGTATTTACAATTTAGCCAGCGAGGAAAATCATTGCTATTTCAAGGAGAATCGAAACGTGATTTCGCATCGACGAAATGTGAATGGAATCTGCCTACCGAACGATTATTGCAAGGTCTCCGATTTGCCAGTTTTATAACAAAGTATGTAATTCTCAAAACAGAATTTCTTAGTATTTACTTAGAACAATAAGTTTGGAAAAATTCACCGGTTGGTTGGCTTATCCGAAACTGTCGTAGTATATTCGACGTAGTTGGCTCCTGTTCCAGCCAAGAAATTAACTTGTTGTTTTCTCATCCGAGAAAATACTGTACACATAAGTAAAATATAGCGAAATAGGCAGTGCACTGAATTTTACGCTTTGTGAACCCAAAAGCGGCGTTGACTAGGGGTAAAAGGATTTTATGAGGGTCAATAGACTGTCTATAAGAATCCCTAGGAGCAAAATGTTTTAGGTCCAACCTCAGCGTGGTTCGAGGGAACGAAAACTTTAGCTAGTAGCTAACCACAGTAACCACGCCCAGCGGTTAGCGAATACTGTAATTCATATTATATACGCCCAAGCTATAACTCCCTTCCGTTTTAATCTCCAAGCGCCCTAGAAAAAGGCTGAACTTTAAACTTAAATCTAGGACAGACCAGCGGGAAATTTATTCGCTCTTAACTACCATTTTGGCAAGGCTCCGTACTCTTGTATATGAGAATGTGTTCTGTATTTTATCTACCAAGTACCTGCTAGTAAGAGGTTTCCATGGTTATGGAGCCAGTGAGTGGTTTCTGAAATACAAACTAAGCTAAAAAGGTGGAATAATTCGGATCAGCGTTCTCAATTAAATTTTCAAAGGAAACTGTTGTCTTAAGATTCCACGTTCCTTATTTATTGATGCAAAAATGAAGGCTGATTAACGACGGCAGTTAGGAAATTAAGATATTATTATACTTCAATAATTTGATGCTCAATAATTACAGAATGATGTTGGTTAAAATTCTTCAACGCCTACTGAAATTCTTCTCTAGTATCTGTTTAAAATTTATCTCTAAGATATCTCAAGGAAGAATATCAGGTACGACCTTAATTAAATGCCGCCTACGTGGCTTGAAGCATGACGTTGAAATATTAACTATACGGGTATGTAAACCTAATGTTAATACAATAGATTCTAAGCATTTTCCGCTAATATTATCTCTGAATGACAAGACCTTGTGTGGCGAGAGAATCATTGTCATCTTTCCTGACGAAAATGTTTATTTTAATCATCTTATCAGCCAAATTGCGTCTACGGCTGGATGACTATTTTTGCCCTGATCCCAATATATGTAAGGTTGTGACGCAATATTTCTTCTTCTTACATATTTCTCTATCATTACAGTAGCTTTTTCCATTCTAGCCACATCATATTTAAATGATCAGAAAATAACCTGAAACACTATTCCAGCACCTGCTCCAGAAAAATATACAATTTTACTTATTTCATATCCAGTGTCCTCTGACATTATTCCATAAATATGTCAAAAAATAAGCACTGAATAAACTAGAATATATCTGCATCGGTCACCGACAAATCTTCCAACACGCGCGTGAATACTGAATGAGCCGTGGATTCTTGTTCACCTGCCGACGACATTGCTGTGTATGTATTAGAACTTGGAACTACGATACGTAGAGAAGGAGCAATGGATGTGATAAATGAAGGTGGAGATAATGTCACTCGGGTCGTTGAACTCTGCTGCCTAGTAGAATATGGATAGGGCTTCTGTTATTTCGTAAACGCGTCCAAAGACAGGCGACGAACGACAAGGATTCGTAGAACCATTTCTAAGAAAAATGGTCGTCGCGCCTGTTTGTAACAGCCTTTATACAGTTGTTGTTTATTTACAGGGTTCTTGAACTACGATGGTAATTGAGGAATATATCTACAGGTCATTCTTCTGGTCACAAATTGTTGTAACGAGATACTAAGCTAGTTTCGTATAGTACTTTATGTGACGTACAGAGCCCCAATTTGGCTCAAAAGTACCATTATTCCTTAATAAGTGGTAAATGAAATTACAAGGCGTAAACTCGCTAACTCTGTTGCTGTAAATGTGGAACAATTTTGTTGTTGGAGTTGAATTGTGTTTCGCAGTCGGCACTGTAAGGATACATGCCGAATAGTAATTTGGTCCTTGTTCGTAATGTACTGAAGTAGGTCTGTGTTGGGCAGATTTGTTCGTTATGAAGTTAGCTGTTAATACGTGTTCTTCATTGATACATTTAGTTTTATCATTTGTTTTCTTTGTAGTCTTAATAAGGTCTCTGAACAATCGGTATAGCCAGTAAGTTTGAAAAGACAAGTCTTTACATTTCAAAGTTTATTTTGTTTTGCAGTGACTGGGTTGTGGATGTCAAAAAAGCTGTCTTTCCATGTAAATAGAGGCATTTAGCTACTTCCGCTAGGACTAGAAGCTGACCCCAACAAAAGGCTAAACAGATGGTGATGATAAATAAGTTTTTAGGGTCTCAGCCAGTTATTTGCGAATAATTTTAAGTTCTGTTAGTTTGGTCCTGATGCTTATTATCGTAGAACTGAGTAAGAAGTAGTGTTGAGTATCATTGCACACAATATGCCACCTCCATACATGCATAGATCTTAAACAAACTCAACGCCTTGCAACAGTAATCAGATGCAAATACCTTAAACGTGTGTACCGCAGGTGCGCGTGCGATCCTCTTGAATGACAAACTCATATCGAATGATGTTCTTCCCTCTTTTTCTTACACCATCAGCTAGAATGAGAAAGAAATATGCCTTAGTTGTACCTTCTAATTTATCGGTTGCAATGTCTACAATGACTTTTATAGTAACGTGTCCTTTATTTTTTTCTTGTAATTAACTTGACAAGATTTGTCATGCATGTTGATGAGTTGGAAACGTAAAACATGTGATGTTCATCATTCTCGTAACGTTATTCTGATTTATCTGTGATCACCGCCATATGCCTTCTTATTTCGTGCTTTTGTATTAGCCGTACACCTCCTTTCTAGATATATCATCTTTCATTCATTCAATACATAGAAGTATTCAATCAATCTGATGATCTCATTATTAAAAAAATAATTACCCTCCTGATACTTTACGCCACTCTTGGCGATAAGGTAATTGTGGGTGTTCCTTGTGAGAAGATAAGATGATAATTTGTTTAACTATTTATTATGCATTCCATTTGTGTTTTACATACTTAGTTCGTTACTTAATTTTATGAAATTTCCAGTAAAACAAACCATACCAAGCCCGAAGGCGATTAATAACAGCTCGCGAATGAACGAGCAAAAAATTTTAATTTACATTTCATGAAAGTTGTTTACTCTAGTGAAGCCTTTAATAAAAGCTTTAGGTCTTGTAAGTTAAGTAAAAGCCATTTTATTTACCTTCAGAATAAAGTATCCTCTTTAGTTTTTCAGGGATAAACTATTTATCAGCGTAATTTACTTTAGCATTAATGTTTCTTTCGCACAGTTTCACGATATAGTGCTGGAGAATTCTCGTTGGAAGCTTCAATAAAGTGCAGTTTCTTCTTGGTTTACCAAGTTTGGTGCAAGCAAAAGTATCGTTTTCTGTAAAACCTTTGTTTCAATGTTTTCTGAAATCGAGTTTTATTTCGGTCGGCTGGGTCATGAAAATTTAAGTGATTGTTTTTCCTTTGGTCTCATTAAAGCAGAAGAAAGAGCCTACGATCCTTTCCTTGTTATTTTTTTCTTTATTACTCGTTGAATCGTAGAGCCAGCCCAAGGCATGTAAACAACAATTGCGGAACTATTATCTCAACAAAAAAGTGAATAAAACCTCCGTAATTATCCTAGCTGCTGCCGTTGGTATTGTGATGATACATCCTCGTAGTCACAACTACCATTTCCCGTCCTTTTCCATTATTCTTTTCATTTCCCTCCCTCCCCCTATTTATTTTTATCCGCGTCTACACGTGAACTCTGTCCGTGATATCTTTTTTAATCTCCTGGCATTCATTTTGAATTACAGAGGGTTCGCGGAAGGTATGAGGGCCGTTTTTGAAGTACTTTCGCTGCCCGTTGTTTGTGTTTTGTTATCTAAATTGTGAGGCATTCTGCCCAGATTAGACATCGGACGCAAAGTTGGTCCTTCTGTACGACTTTGGTCTTTTACCAAAATGTTTGCGTTTAAACGCTGCGCCTTGTTAATTACTTGGTTTTAAATTGTATTTCTAACCCTTTTTTTTTTCGTTGAAAAGCGCTTTTGCCAGCTGTTTCTCGGGATTCTGTCACGTATTTTATTTTACAGCCACTGTTTTACAGGGGAAATTTGATGCTTATCTTTTGATTCGTATTATTTACAGGGAAATTCTGCCTTTTGTCACTAAAATGTGTCTGTTGTACATACAACAGACACATTTTAGTGCCATAACATACAGCGTATTTCAGTTCAGGATATTAACTGTATAGTATTGATGTTTGATCACAATGCTATTGTGTCCAATTTTAGTATCCTCACGCTTGAACGGAGACGTGTTTCAACAAACACCTTTCTTGAAAGACATCTGAGACCCCTCGGGTCCGGAAAGTGCCATCACAACAGACCACAGTCCGACATTATCAGTTTACCAGTCTGTATCTGTCTTCGGAGACCTTGGAATGTGGCGAGGATCGCACAATAGAGTGAAATGTAACGCCCATGTTGTGTTTGTGGCTCGTTTGCTTTGATAAAACTCTCTTGAATAGGCGTCTTGTGTATTTAAGGAGGTTAGGTCTAGTTGAAACGTATGTGGCGATATGATTTTATGCTTAACGTTGTTTTGAGGGCGATATGAAGGCTTATTTTATTACGTTGTTTGGGAAGGTTTATATGAGAGCCTAAGATACAAGGGTAGTAAACAGAGCTGCATTTGCATGTTTTAGATCTCTTTATATAGTCTAAAAATGTTTCTTATTTTAACGTGTCAAATTCAGATAAAAAAGTTAACCATTCGATTTTAATTGCGGAGAAACACGAAGTGTCTATTCAAAACCTCCTTTGAAGAAACCCAGTACGTACTATCGCATAAATAAAGACATCAGAAGAAATAGTAAATCCTTTGATTTGTTTACTTTACGTTAACTCTTTTAGCTGCGAAGTTTCCTGGGGAAAGTTTACATTAATGCAGCCAGTACTGGCGGAGAGTGATTAAAAACAGATGTTTTTGAAGAAATTATAGGATTAGAATATGTGGTTGGTGTTGAAATAGAATGGAAATATTATGCAGGTTTTATGATTATCTTGCTAAATTACATTAGTCATAACGAGGATTAACTATGAGGAGGTCGTTCTTTAAACAAAACAGAATCCAGTTTGTTTGTGTGTGTTTTCAAAATCACCACTAAAAACGATGTAGAAAAATAATCGGTTCACGCCAATCACGTCTAAATGGACCATTTTACACGGATGATGTAACACTTTCATCATAACTACCGCATAACACTTACACTATTAAATCTTTATGAAATAACACCAATATTTATTGCGGAACATAAAATATGAAAAGAAAATTGAGTTTTATATACTAGTGTGAACGCAGCATGCGAATGGCGTAGCGTGGCGTATGATAGATGTACAAAAGGCAGCCATTGTGTGGATGCCTGTGATGGAGTCGGATGCTGGTCGGGAATCTGACGTCGTCTGTCGATGTTTTGTTTGTGAAATGGCAAGGGAGGAGTGTGGCTCGCGTGAGGAAATGTAGTTGGGATGGGATTGATTTGTGGTTATGAAGCTAGGATCTATAAGCTTTATAGAGATATAAATGCTAAAATGGGTCTTTTGATATTCGGTAGTTTTTTTTCTGTTTCCTGGGGCTTGTTCGAAGTGGCTTGAGAAAATAATACCTGGAAAGACTTGGAGAAGGCCCAACAGTGGGATAGTATAGACTGTTTTTTTTATCCTGTGTGTGTTGCAAATAAACGCTTTATTTTTTTTAATTTACGCATTCAAACTTGGCAATCAGATTCATATTTCTGGCTGACCGACTCCTTGAAAGTTAAAAAGTGCCTTTAACAAGTTTAATTGAATAAATGCCTTTGAGTTTTATGTTGGTCCTTCCATCCGGAATGAGTGGAACTTTAGAACACTCGAGCGTATGCCGTTGGATTACAGCTCTAAAGTAGATAAGCCCTTATTAACTTCTCGCTTGTCAGTCCACTTGATCATGTAAACCCATTTCCCGTTCTCTCTGATAAGTTACTGATAAAAATGTTCATTAATAAAATGCTGAAACAAATATTTAGTATTTTGGTGGTATGAAAAAATGTTCAGTCCTATCGGAACTTTTTAATAAAAAACAATACAGAAAAACGGTTAATGAAAATAAAAGTTCATAACGTGTGTTTGCAATGAGTTTGTGGGCTGTGTAATTAAATTCCTGATACAATTATGGCACAAAAATTACATTGCTATTGCGGTGTAGGGGATTTCGCTAACGTTGATATTCCTCTGAATTTCTTATACGAAAAAAAGCCTGTTTACAATTTATTAATCTACATTTCTCAAAATCACAGCATTTAGTTCAATTAAACCATTTACAGGCACTTCTGAATTGTCAAGGTCGGTCGGTCAAAAAAGGTGAAGCTATTTGCACGTTCCAACGCGTAGATCTCTATGGAGAAGAACGTGCAAGAAACTCCACGGACACTCCTTTAAAAATATTAAATTGTTACAAAATTTTGTTGACGACATGTTGAAATTTTCATCATCACCTTCCTGCCCTACTTGGGGTCTGCGCAACACGTTTTTTTCACACATCACGCATTTACTGACTGGCTTATTTATTAACCTACATTTGTTATATAGAAAAAAAAAAAACTCTTTATTAGAACGTGTGACGATCCAGAACACAAGCGAACCAAAACAAAAATACTCGTACCAAAAAACATGTTTACGGAACCATTTCTGTCCAAACATTCGGCTGTAAGAAAAAACAGCATTCGTCTGTTTACACACACACACTGCAAGCGTGATAATTTTAGTTAATGAGTTCGGTGCATTAGTTGGAATAATAAACTGTAGTTTAAGATGGGAAAGTAGATACGCAAAGGAGGTGTTGAAAATGTTGCACAAGCTGAAAGCGTTTTCGGTATTTTGGTACTAGTGTTATTTCTTCTAGACTTGTTATTCGCTAGATTACAATAATTGTATTGATTTCTAGATTTTTGTCCGCTTCTTCATTACCGCGGCCTATCTACCTTCCACAGAATCCGTGTTTTTCGGGACAAATAGAGCCTTTGACTATCGACGATAATCTACTTTTCTATCAGTAAAAGAATTTTCGTCATCAGATCGAGACTTCTAGAGATTATTTTTTTCAAACATCATTTTATCCGTTACATTAATTTAGATGAAGTTATCCCTCTCTATCTCGGTATCTGTTGACTTAAGTATTAGATAATTCTACCATTTCATTATTAATTCTTAAAGAAAGTTATTATCTAACAGAACTGGCATTCTAAGTAAACATAAAATAAAAGTCAGAAGCCAGTTTAACATGATAACAAATCGTTAAAGTTGGAAATGACATTGACGAATGATCTGAGTCAGAAAAACCGGTAGATTTGCTTTGGCTATCAGTTGGATCCTGTAGTTCAGTTCGCATAAACAAGGATTTGTTTCTAAATCTATTTAATACATCAGCGTTCGTAGAAGAATTTTAGGCCATGCCTTCTCTTTAATCTATCAACACTGAAATTGAAAAATGGCGCCTTCTCTTGAAGTTAGATCTTAACCAGCTTTCTATTTGAGAGTTTCCAACCATATCCCTCAGTATCTATCAAAGCTTGACTTGGTTACAAATACACACTGCTTGCCTTCCTTCTCTTGACAAGCTACATGATCCTAATTCCCTTGTCCTTCTCCCAATTTATCAGTCATCATCTCTAGACAAATGTCCTGTGTTATTACTAACATCAAACGGCCTCTTTTCATCATTATCAACATCAAAAGAAGCTTTAGAACTTTTTACGTTTAATGCCTTTACAGCTGTTACAAAATATCTGGAGCAATACACACCTTTCTCATATCCCACAGTACTTAAAGTACATTCACAGTAGTAGCATTACAAAATCTAATCGTAATAGTTCTACCACGTGTATTGCGTTTGCGAGCACTGCCTGATGATTAACATTACTCACTTACCGTGTTGCAATTGTAAACATGGTTGAAATGAGGTTTTAGATGAGGAGGAATTTGTTTCTTAAGTTCTTCATTGATGGCTTTAATGTATGTGTGCTGTTGCGAGGCAGGTAGATCATCATCGTCACTTCGGCTTTTCTTAATATCGTTGGGGTCGAGCAGATCAATGAATCTTACAGATTTAGTTAATAGTCCTGTTCTAGCAGGCTTGGGTTATTTTACTACATCGATAACGATATTGTTATGCAATTTGGGTTTTGCCCTTCCTGTTGTGCTGATATCATTTTTATTTACATGGAGTGATTCATTTTAAATCATGTTCGTCATCATCATTCCGCTTTTATTTATGGTTGGTATTATGGTTAAGTGCATCCTCGTTTTGGGCAGTTGCTGAGTTCGGTGTTGCTTAAATAAATTTCGTCACCAATAGTTTTCCTATAGGTTTGACGTCAAAGTATTTCTTCGTGTTCTGAAACTTGCGCATATTACTTATTTTTACGAGTTTTTTTTCTCCAATCATTTTTTTTTGCTCTCTCAGCGCCTTTCTGAAAATAAATTATTAAGCTTATTAGCCCGCCACGTGTACTTCACAACTTTCCCGAATTGAAACCTTTGTTTCAATTATTTGTACGTAGAAAATACTTTTTGAAGAAAGACATTCCACTAAATCCGTAACCTTACTTCATAGTTCCATACACTTGGGTAGGGTCTAAGCATCAATCAACAAAGGTGCGTCATAGACTTTCACTCGACTCTCACAATATTGACTAGTGTTTACTTAAACTAGTGACTCATATATCCCACAGAATAGTTCAGAAGGCCGCTTCCATGCAACGTGCGAAAACAGACGCACGAGTTAAGTGTGATGACCCCAACTCTATTCGCTTCGTCAGCAAATCCCCCTCCACGCTCAATAGCATTTAAGTAGTTATAAGAATATTGTCAAATTAGCAATAAGTAAATATAAATACATGTGTAATTATTAGAATGATCACTATTATCTTGATACTGTTACTCTGCTTGACTAAAATAAAGTTTTTTTTAAACTAATCAAGTGTCGACCACTTAATTGGCGCAGCCGGTAGGATCTCTGTAGTCAGTTTGCGACGTATAAAACTCTACAAGCAGCTGGACGTCTGTTTCTACAGTTCAACAGGGATCTCCGAACAAACAAATTCATTGAGTACCAGACACATCGGCGGGAGCAGTATTCAATAATAGTCACAAGGAGGAGATGGGAGTAACTACGGGACTGTGAGTAAAACTTCTTCACTATCCTTTCTATTTTCCTTTATCGTTTTCCTCTTTGTTTTAATTGTATGTGTTGTGTTATTGAGGGTTGAGCAATACCGCGATAACATTCTTTTATTTTATTACGATATAACTAGCGTGATAATATTAATTTTAGTTAGATATTTAGTGCATTTTTCTTCTCTCTCTTTTCGTGCTTTGTTCTTTCAAAATGGATCAAATCATGCAGGTTCCGTCAACAATGGCAAACATTATTCCAGAGTTTAGTGGCGATTCTAGACAGCTTCCACTTTTTATAAAGAAATGTGAATATATAATAAATACATTTCAAGGTGGAAAAGCCCAAAATGAATATCTATTCCACGTTCTTACTAGTAAGTTAACAGGGGAAGCCGCGAACTTAGTGGGGGAACGAGATAGTATTAGTACTTGGTTAGAGTTGAAAACATTATTGGCTCAACATTTTGGTGACCCTAGAACCGAAGATTGCTTAGTATTGGAGTTAGAGTCTATGAAAATAAATTCTAATGAAAGTTATTTAGATTTTTGTCATAGGATTCAAAACTTGCGTAGTATCTTGATTGCGAAAATAATTGAAACAGTAGACGATGCGAATTTACGTCAAGCCAAACAACATATCTATACTAATTCGTCATTGAATGTTTTTCTATATAATTTACCTCCTTATTTAGTTAGATTAGTACGGTTGAGAAATGTGACCACCTTAGAAGATGCCCTAAAGGTAGTGTTGGAAGAACAAAACTTTCAGGCAGTTTACGAATCTAAAAGTAATAGAAATAAAAATAATTTGAAACCCCAAGGGAAAATTGCTAACAACAATGGAAATTCTCAGCGTACTCCCAACCCACAAAAACAATCTAGTACTCCACCACAAAATAGTTTGACAGAAAATACAAATTATCAAAATAACTTAAATCAATCTAGAAATTCCTTTAGAAACCAAAATAACACTCATAACCAGCCGCCACAACAAAGTAGGTCAACGCCTTGGCCGAGTCAGCAGGCCAACGCGACGCGAACAACGCCTGAGCATAATACAACATCAGCAAACTCGGGTTCAAACACCGATGTTACCATGCGAACTGCAAGTTCTAGACGCGTAAATTATACGAATAATGACTCATTTATGACATACGATAATAACGAAGAAAATGATTTTGATTACGAATCACAACCAAGCACATCATATGAGCCCGAACAAGTTGAAAATTTTTACCTAAGGGCCTCATACAGAGAGAAAAAATAATTTTAAATTGTACTAATTACCGTTCTTTGCCTCACATTATAATTCCAGAGCTAAATAATGCAGTTTTTATGTTAGACTCTGGCAGTTCTAGATCATTTATAGGTCAGCGTGTCGCTTACCACTATTTTAAAAATAATATTTATAGAGAGCCTTTCGAAGTAGTCAGTACCCATGGTGTTAGTATGCATACGGAAGTTGTTTTAACCCCCTTGCCTAAAATATTTAAAAGCCCCGAAAGTCATAAGTTTTATGTTTACGACGTTGACAATAACTATGACGGTTTATTAGGCAGTAATTTATTAAAGCAATTGGATGCAAAAATTGATTACCAAACATTAACTTTGTGTACAAGGAATACTGACATACCTTTTGTTTATCCTTCGGCACTGAAAGATACTTACATTTTACCGCCACGTAGTGAGTTAAGGGTAAAACTTCCTGTAAACTTAACTAATGGCGAGGCTATTTTAGATTTTAAAGAATTAACTAAGGGGATTCGGATGCCCTGTGCATTAGTTAACTGTGTAAATGGTTATGCGTATACAGTCATACAGAACTGTAAGGACATAGAAATGACCCTCAAGGTCACTAGCCCGTTTCAGGTAGAACCTTACAACCATCGCGAGATCTTAGTTAATCAATTAAACGACACAGACAGAATGGATGAGTTATTATCAAACAACTTAAAGAAAATAAGGCTAGACCATATGAATGAGGAAGAAAGAACGATGATTCAGAAAATTTGTGAAGAATATAAGGATATTTTCTATTGTGAGGACATACCGCTGTCATTCACTAACGAAGTTAAACATAAAATTAGAACGGTAAACGAAGACCCTATAAATATTAAAGCATATAGGTTGCCGCCCGCTCAAACAGACGAGATTAGGCGTCAAGTAGATAAAATGCTAAAGGACGATGTAATCCGGGAATCAAACTCTCCTTGGAGTGCACCAGTCCACCTTGTTCCAAAGAAGTTAGATGCCTCCGGACAACAGAAGTGGAGGATGGTCGTAGATTATCGACGTTTGAATGAGATAACCATAGACGATAAATACCCTTTGCCAAACATCAATGATCTTTTTGATAAATTAGGAAAGAGTATGTACTTCTCTACCTTAGACCTTGCATCTGGCTACCATCAATTACAAGTTCAGGAAGAAGACAGGCAGAAAACCGCGTTTACAACACCATTCGGCTTATACGAATTCAACAGAATGCCGTTCGGTTTGAAAACAGCGCCAGCCACTTTCCAACGTGCAATGGATAACGTTCTCAGAGGTCTACAAGGCTTACATTGTCTCGTATATCTTGATGACGTCATCATATTTTCTACCAGTTTGCAAGAACACATAGATAAATTACGAGCTATTTTCGAGCGCTTCAGAAAAACTAACTTAAAAGTTCAGCTCGATAAATCCGAGTTTTTACGAAAGGAAGTCATGTACTTAGGGCATACAATCACTAAGGATGGTCTTAAGCCTAACAATGACAAAATAGAGGCTATTTTGAAATATCCGTTACCCAAAACAGTGACAGAAATTAAGAGTTTCCTAGGGTTAATAGGCTATTATAGGAAGTTTATCAAAGACTTTTCTAAGATAACCGCACCCCTCACAGCATGCCTGAAAAAAGGAAAAGGCATCGTGATAAATGACGAATATAGGAAAAGTTTTGAAATCTGCAAAGAGTTGCTGACACATGCACCCTTGTTACAATTCCCTGATTTCACAAAACCGTTCATTCTCACAACTGACGCTTCCAATTTCGCTGTAGGTGCAGTACTTTCTCAAGGCACTATAGGATCAGATAAACCTATTGCATATGCTAGCAGAAAACTTAGTGATACAGAGTCCAGATATAGTACGATAGAGAAGGAGTTATTGGCCATAATATGGGCAGTCAAACATTTCAGACCCTATTTATATGGCAGAAAGTTTATAATATATACCGACCACAGACCTTTAGCATGGTTAAATTCATTAAAAGAACCTAACAGTAAACTAACCCGATGGCGTTTACGTTTAGAAGACTATAATTTCGACATACACTACAAGAAAGGCAAACAAAATACAAACGCAGATGCCTTATCGAGAATTAAAATTAATGTAACGAAAGATGACTCAGAATCACTGATAGTTAACGTAGATGAAAAGGAAACTAGATTGCAACAGCATTTGAAAGATATTACTGACGAAATCGTAAAACTAAGCGTTAAAAAACCGGAAATAGAGACAATAGAATTATCGGATTCCGAAAGCGACGCTGCCACAGCACATTCAATATCAAATAGGGAACATGAAGGTATTCCTATCCTAAATGAGGCGGTTGATACAAAAAATAGACAAATTCACGTTTTCACCTGGCACAGGGATGATATCTGTGTCAAAGATATTTCAAACGACAAACAAAAAATTATAGAAGTCCACCTGCCTTCTAAAAACAGCGAAAACTTAGTCAAAAATTTTCTTAAAGAATATATAGATTACAAAAATAAGTACTTCATTTACTTTGAAGACCATGAGCATAGAAAAACATTTGCTAAAGTAATTACGTCACTTTACAAAAAGGGAACCCAAAACTTTGTCGAATGTACGGAAAGAGTGGTGAACGTTACAGATGAAAGTGACCAGAAAGAATTAGTTACCAAATATCATCATGGAAAGACTTGTCATAGAGGTATTAGAGAGACTATAAAGAAATTAAAAAGAACATATTGGTGGAGCAATATGAATGAAACAGTGACAGCTATTATTAACGCATGTGAGGAATGTAAGAAAGCGAAGTATGACAGAAAACCTCTGAAACCATTAATACAATTAACTCAAACCCCAGACAGCCCATTTCAAGAAGTTTTTATAGATCTATTATATATAGAAAAAAATCAATATTTAACGGTAGTAGACTCATTCAGCAAGTTAGGTCAAGCAATACACATTCCCAATAAAAGTACACCCGAGGTAGTGAGAGCTCTAATAAAATACTTTAGTATGTATGGAATACCCAAAAAAATAAGTAGTGACCAAGGTACCGAGTTTAACAACGAATTGCTCAAGGAAATGCTAAGTCTATACAAAATTGAACAACACATAGGGACACCTAACAACCCCAATTCAATGGCAATAGTGGAAAGATTTCATTCCACAATTATCGAAATATATAGGTTAGCAAAATACGATCAATCTAGTTTAGACGCAACCACTGTTATGACGTATGCGATCATGGGTTATAACAATACTATACATAGCGCGACAAATTTTACACCTCATGAAGTAGTTTTTGGGCACACAGAATCAGGAAATGCCTTTGATATTGACAGGGACAAACATCTACTGCAAAAAATATTACAGGATCATCGTAAACGATTGAAAATCCTTTATGAACATTTAAGTGATCAAATGATCGGACATAAAAGCTTAGTTAGGGTCAAGAAAGGAGGTGAGGACCCACCAAAAATAGTGGACGGTGACACGATTTTTATGAAAAATACTAGGACTAGGAAAGCAAAAGAGTTACCGCGATACGAAAAAGCTGTTGTCACTGGAAAACCCGAACGTAACATAGTACCAGTTAAGCTTAAAAATAGAAACACTAAAGTAGCATTAAAAAATGTCAAACGCCCTTCACAGATGGTGGTTGATACTTCTCGCCCTAGCGGATCAAGGGACGACCTTGAATATCCAGAGGATGGACCAGAATCCGGGAATAGCTCCGATTCGGATTGGGACGGCTCTGATGAGGACTAATCATTGGGATATTATTAAAACTATAGATTTAGATTCATTATCTATCCAATTAGAAAATAATATAGAAGAATATAATAAGTTAAAAATCATAAGTCACAGTAATAGTGAAATACATAGGGAACTTTTAGGGTTGACAATACAAATAGAATCATTTATCGAACTGACAAAAGATAGGTTAAAGCAGATTCTACCTTCTAGCAGAACTAAAAGAGGAATCTTAAACCCACTAGGGTCTCTCATAAAGGTAATAACAGGAAATTTGGATAGCGAAGATGCTAGGAAATATAATTTAGAGATTAGTAATCTAGGAAATAGAGAACATTCAATAGAACGAAAAGTATCATTGATGCAGAAGGCTTTTGATAAATTACTCAATGTTTCTGATGACATTAACTTTAATACTAAGCATTTGAACTTCAAAATAAAACAATTCCAAACACTTATTCAAAATCAAACCAAGTACTCTAACCTTTTAACCGTAATGAATAGTATGAACCAAGTTTTAAATAATTGTCGTACTATTTACTCTATTATTTATGAATTGGAAACTGCTATTACTTTCAGTAAAATGCACATATTACACCCATCAATAGTAAATACCACAGAATTATTCAATATTCTTAATGTCATAAGAAAACATCATAACTTAATTTATCCATTAACATTAGATAATTTAGTAAAATTAGAGGGAAACATAGAAATTAAGGGATATATAGATAATAGTAAAATTATATTTATATTAGAAGTTCCACTTATAGACAAAAACACATACAATTATTATAAAGTTATTCCTATCCCAATCTACAACCAGATAACCCAAAAACCTAATATCATTATACCCCAATATCCTTACCTAATAGTGAACAAGTCGAAATACAGATCCGTAGTCAATGGCTGTAATGAAATAGAAGACCTGACATACCTCTGTTCTGATGACAACGTGGTACAGTACGCGGAGGAAACATGTATCCAGCAACTCATGCTAGTACAACATAACTTCAGCAATTGCCAGCAACACCAGGTGCAGATTGAAGAAACTAAGGTGCAGCCCATATCTAACACCCACTGGTTGATATACACAGAAAAGGAAATAGCTGCAACGGAACACTGCGAAGATGAGACCCGTAGACACAATCTACGAGGCACATACATATTAGTACCAAGTCAGCAATGTACGTTACAGATTGCCGATATAACAATCACAACACCCATGAATACCAGCTCAGTCTCCTTCAGACTGCCACCAGTACAGATGCCAGAACTACGCAGAGATGTCACCCCGTCAGCCAAGCAGATGGACCTCAGAGGAATAGATCTAGGCGACATCAAGGAACTGCTGAACCAGGCAAAATATAGTGATAGTGTCAGTGATGGTGAAACGATTATAGTCAGTGATAAAATCAGTGTATGGACCATAAGCATTTACGCCATTATAATTGTATTCGTCATAGGACTTTTGTTTCAAAAACGAGATCTGTTGACTCAGCGATTAAGACGAAATTCTCTAAAGACTACAGAGTTGCCTTTAGATAATTTCTCTCTTAGGGAGGGAGGAGTTAAGTGTGATGACCCCAACTCTATTCGCTTCGTCAGCAAATCCCCCTCCACGCTCAATAGCATTTAAGTAGTTATAAGAATATTGTCAAATTAGCAATAAGTAAATATAAATACATGTGTAATTATTAGAATGATCACTATTATCTTGATACTGTTACTCTGCTTGACTAAAATAAAGTTTTTTTTAAACTAATCAAGTGTCGACCACTTAATTCACGCACACATAGACACGTATCGCGATCTCAAACGAGTGCCAGTCGCGAGTGCGGTTGCACTCGCTGTACGTGAAGCGTATCTATGTGTGCGTGCGATTTCGTTCGTTTTATGAAACTTACCTTCTGGATCTATTTATCTTATACTCGTAGATTCTTAGTTGGTTGGTTCTAGTAGCTCTGTTTTATGACTAGCAATACAGACACAATTACCTGCCACTAGTTGTACTTTTAATAGGTTAATTTTGTTACTGTGGGTGGCAATACTAGTAATGAGTAGTTTGCACTACGGAAATAAATTAATGTGCTTTATGATTTTACGAGAAATCTTAATCAAGACTGTCATGCAGAGAAACGGTATTTTTTTTTGTTTTGTAGGGTTTTTGAGTATTTGTTTTATATCTACCTTAACTGTATTGAAATAGAGTACAGAATTTACGTGGAAGACTTTTTGGGCTGTTTATTAAAAGTAGCAAAATTAATATTATACCGTTTCCTGAAAAGTATAACAGTAAATAGTTAATTGATGCGTTTGATTGTGGTTAGCGTGATTAAAATAATATACTGTAAAGCGAAAAACGTCGAAGTAAATAATTTTAGCAATAATATTAAGATTAATAAAAAGTTGGTAATAAACATTCGTTTTTAGGTCAACTTATATACTATATAAGTACTCATTGCATGAATGAGTAAGGTAGTATAATATAAAGATATTAATCTTTGTACACTGGCCAAAATTAAAAATACTTATATGTTTAAGTTGCGCCAAACTTAAATTATGTTCTTATCTGTAATTCCGAACCGCAAACTGCTACTTATTGTTTCCTCTACAATGAAAATCTCAATAACGCTATCCGACCTCAGAATCGAATCAAGATCTAACATTCGCAGCTGCGCTTGTGACCAATGAAGCATATCATAAAACGTAGTAATATTAATAATATTAAAGGTAACCTTCACAATCTCCACGTATTGGATTTAACAAATAACAACTCAATACTGAGGTCAATTGAAAAGGTATTGCTTTGGTCCTAGTGTCCACAAGAAGGACTCATGAGGTCGATCCCCATTCCGTTAAATTGACAAAATGAAATAAGCACCATTTATGTTTTCTAACTGCCTCCGTCGTCGAGTGGTTTAGGCGTTTGCCTTGTGACCCGTAGGTCGTTGGATCGATTCCCACGGGAATGTAAAGTTGTTTTCCAGTTTGGCTAGGACATTGCAGGCTAGAGTCACCTGATTATAAAAAAAAGTTGATTCCGTGCTTCGGAAGGCGCGTATAAGCCGGTGGTCCCGGCCGTCAAATGGCGGTCGTCAAATAAACAATTCAGAGGCCCTTGAGGCGGTTTTGAAACTCTGACACTAGGATGCCTTACTGCCCACACGAGAAGAAGATTGTTTTCTTCTTATTGATAGTCTCCCGATTGACCAAAATCCTTCCTGATGGAAAGCGATGATGTCGAAGATAGAGCACGCTTGCCTACAATTAACCTAGTCACTGTTGTAAACTTACAAGACCCTCAGGGTCCTCAGGACACTAGCGTTGATTAAGTGTTTCTCAATAACCCATCAGGACGTTCTGTGTCCTTATGTTTTTCCATCAGGAATTTCTATTTAAAGCCGTAGGATCACCCCTATCTATCGATACGATATGATGAACTGCAGGTATCTGACGAAATGTGAATGAAGTATACATCTCTGTGTACACCTTCGAGGAATTCAGGCATTTATGTAGTGTACTGTGTTATGAAGGCCTTCACAATCACAACGCATTGTTTTTACTACAACAACAAATAACTATTCAACTCTAAGGTCACGATAGGTTACACAACAGTTATGACTATTGACTATAATTTCGCAAGCTGCTGATTGAGATCAGATTCAGGGCTAGATTTGTTAAAACACTTCTTGGCTTATTGCAAAATGTTAAGGACGTATCTATACAACACAAAGTAACCGATTTCAGATATTAAAGAAATAATTTAAGGTCGGAGATCGGTAACTTGGTTTTGTTTTGAAACTTTATTTGTCTTATGACGGCAGTATTGTTCCTGTACTTATTGTAGTAGTTATTTCTATGATTTCATTACTTTGGCGTTTTACTTGCTTAGCAGTATTCATCGTTTGGTCTTCCCCAAAATATCAAAGAAATGATTGATGGAATGTATGAAAGACTAGCTGACCCGCGCGACTTCGTCTGTGTCACATGTTTATCAGCTCCGCTCCTATTGTCCTATACAACACTAAAATAATTTGTTTACTTTGAAAATGTGGAAGTGCCACTTATGATCTTGCAATTTAATACGAAACTATGAAGTTGCAGCTTATTGTCCATAAAACTGCCCAAGGTGTCCATAAAACTGATACTCCAAGGCATAAGGCCAGCAATATGAGTCAAGCTCTATCTACTTAACCTAAAAAAAATGCAATAACAACAAAACCAGAGCCGTCGATATCTAATCTCACTTAATTACAAACCCAAAACACTAACTACCATAAAATTAAACCAAAGTAATTGTAAAGCTACTTCGCAGTTAAGAAATACGTTTCAAAGCGTTCTCTTATCACAAAGGAAATTCCATAGCTTAAGTACCTATTACGAGGGACTCGCTTAGCTGCCAAAGGACTAGTACCCAAAACCTCTCGGTGTCCAACAGCCAATTATATAGAATACATTTTATAAATGGCTGCTTCGCGAAATGGAAATGGTTGTGATGGTTCAAAATCCTTTTTGAAATCCTACTTAGTTGTTTTAGCGGTTCAGCGAACCTTGAAATGGTCTTTTGGCGAGTAGTGTAGAAAAATTAGTTTGTAAATCAAAATTTTGCGTTTGTTCACATTTTCTGGAAAACATTTTTGATTCTTCAATAACACTACTTGTACTGATATACCAAAGAGATTGTTTTTCATACAGAATATCAATTTCCAAAATGGCTGCAACTTCAAAACATAACTGTCAAACTATAATTTTAGATAACGACACTTTTTAGCGGCGATCGTTCCAATTTCAAACAAAAGCCAATGTCAATTCTACCCACGTCTCCGTTTCCGGTCTCATATACGTGTTGCAGATATCCAGGCCAGTCCAACTTGGACCGGAATGAGCGAAATAGTTTTGAATTAAATAAAACTGGCAACACTACCCGCTGCAGTTTTAGAGTATGGCAACACGTTGCTAGTTTGTTGGCCTAAATATTTTAAGTGTATTAGGCTGGAACTTTTGTTTTGAATATTACCAGTGTTACGACAGAATACAAATAACTTTATAAATTGTTTTCCCTTTGTCTGTAACTTGTTGGAAAATGCCTGCTTTTAGAAAGCGTGTCCGAAAAGGTTTCTGCCAAAACTTTAGTCAACTTCTAGATTTGGCAAACGCCCCTCAATAATTCATATTTATGCACAGAAGTACAATACAGCAGGAACACAAGAGGGCGTTGTATCCCGCTGTATTTCGTCAAGCACACACATTATCCAATTCACGTTACATTATCCGCCAATTACAGCAATTGCTGCTGACTTCATCGAAACATTGACCTTTTCGCGGATTATATGGACCTCGGCGACTGAACGCATCATTCGTTATCACTCGCGTACGGCCTTTGCCGCGCGCCCCGTGCGTGCTTCACTGCTCAAGTGCTCAGTTGGTCGGCGACTCGCGCGGGGTTAAGACGTATCTGCGTCGTCCCGCCCAATTAATCAACCATCGCACACTTCACGCGAAAATTCTTCACAACCGGTCCGACCTGTTAAAGTAGTTTTCCTTCGATCACGTGCGACATTCATAACGACTCTTTCAAATGTAAGCAACGAACTCTTCGAAGATACCAATTCCATGTAAAGTGCGTGTTATACGATGCTTTGTCGGAAAGCGTAAACTGTATAGTACAAAAGGATTGCAGTGTCATAGGATAAGTTGATAAAACATGGTGTTGTAAGTGGAAGTGTGAGGAAGAGCCGCCGGGAACGGTAGTGTCGGAATGTACGAGGTATCGTGCGTCGCGGGGAACAAAGTTGATGCTGCCTACGCAGTCAAAAGCCTGTCGAACGTAATACCACCAGGCATGGGGCACACGGTGTCCGTGCAGCGCCACCATGCGCACTCTCAGTCGTACAAGCACAAGCAGCCGGAGCTGCCGCCTCCTGTCAGCAAGCCGGACGCTCTCAAGTCTCATGTGATGAGACTCCTCAAACGCTCGAAGAGCCACACGCCAGCTACCAGGGCCGCAGAAAACCAAAGCGATCCCCGAAACTTTGATCGTAGAACGGTGTTTGCGAGGCCTGTGGTAGATGAACAGCGTCGTAGGAGGAATTCTGCTGAGCGACGTCGCAGTGGTGACAAGAGAGTGATGGTGACCATCGTGGACGGTCTCCCGGTTGTCGTAACCGGACAGAACCAGGTGCCACAACCGCCTCAGCATCCGCCGCCGGTGACCCCTCACCATCGGCATTCGCATAAGGTGAGTTTAAGATTCGATCTGTTCATCGAAAAAGGTTGTTTTTTTTTTCATAAATTTCCTGCGGTTTTCTTAATTAATTTCACGAAAAAGATACAAATCTTTGAGATCTGTACACAGATATGCGCAGTTGCGTTTGTAATTTTATTTACTTATTCGATCGAATACCGTATTGTAAACACAGGAAATTGTGATTTATTTAATACGGCAAACTAAACGTATATTTTAACAGTTAAAGTACGTATCTCAAACTAAAGTTATAGAAGCAATGCGCTCCTAAATATGAGTAAGCGGCGAAGATAATGTGAAACAATTGAACTACAAGACATTTGCATATTTGTACAACACCGAGGCTTACGTCATAAGTGCGTTATCTTAATTATCTCGACGCTTATGGGAGGGAATAGATCTAGTTATAGAAAAACAAAGCGTCTCTTTCATCTGTACTTTAATTGTGTCTATTTACGCCAAGTCATCATTATCATCTGCCTAGCCTTTTCCCAATTATGTTGGGGTCGGCTTCCACTTAACCCGGATTTAGCTGAATGGTAGTAGCGTTTAGCGTAATAGTAGCCAGTATTTTACGAGGAGCGGCTGCCTACCAGACCTCCACAACCCATTAACTGGGTAACACGGTACTTCAGGGCAAGACTGGAGTCGTATTTACTGGCTTCTGACTATCCGTAACGACTGCCAAAGATGTACAAATGACGCCGGGACCAACGGCTTAACGTGCTTTCCGAGGCACGGAGGAAACTCGGTATATTAAGATGGTCACCCATCCACAGACCAACCTTGGCAAGCGTGGCTTAACCTTGAAGATCGACCCGTGCGGCTGTTATCTAGCCACGAGCTCCTCAACTTTGTTTATTTACGCCAAGTATGAAACGAATAACCTTCTAGGATTTTTTATTAACATCCTTGTTAATATTGAGTTTATAAGGAAAACGGGAAACAAATACAAAATATTGTTGCGGAATTTTATTAATATCTAACATTACTCATGAATATGGAAAATAACAATAAATATTGAAATAAGCACGTGTTTTATTGATTAAAAAGTATACTCTCGGCAAAGTTGTACTGGCCTCCGATATTTGAAATAAGAATTTGAACTTGAGTGCATGTCAAAGTCTGTTTATTCTGAAACCCTGTACAAGTTCGACATTCAAGTAGGTCTGAAATAATGAGTCAGTCTTAACTTAAATCCCAAAACAATTCAATCGTTAAATTTATTAAAAATTTTAGGTAGTTTTATAGGGTTCCGTACCTATAGGGTAACCAACGGACCTCTATTACTAACACTCGTCTGTGCGTCCGTCTGTGCATCTGTCTGTCTGCGGTCTGTATATCAAGAGCCGTAATAGATAGACAGTTGATATTTTCACAGATAGTGCTCTCTATTGCCGCTATAACAACAAATAGTAAAAATTAAGGTTTTATGGTACAGAACCCATACGGGAGTGAAAAGTATGTTGACGATATATTCTAAGACTGGTAGTACACTGTCTTGAAGCCGTTTAGCCACGCATCGTTAGCCTTTAGTAAAAAATAGCCTTTTTAATAGCCACGCTTTTTCAGTAGTGTCCATTTTACGATTCGATATAGTTATTAATTGATATGGACGTTACATTTATCGATAAAACCGTTATTTAAAGATATTTTTAAAATAAGAGTAGTGAATTTAAGGTCGTGTTCCCGCTAGAGATCAACAAGAAAGAGATTTGTTTTACTATTTTCTTGTGGTATTTTGTCAATTTTTCTCTAGACGTGATACAAATTGTTGCATTTACTTTGAATTCCCTGGGCTTAAAGATAAGGCATACTATAAGGCTCTGTTTTCAGAGATATGCGAGGATGTGTATTGCGTAGCCAAAAGAATCACTCGCTTATGCTGAGCGAGGCTAGAAATGAAGCGATTCTATTAGTTCTTTGCATTTTTGGGGAATGTGCGTCGGAATTGCATAATTTAAGTCCACCAAGCTAGTTCTATCATCGGACCACAAGTTGAACGGCGATGCGCCACCGGTAGGTACATGGTAGACATCCCAACCCACAAAACGTTTTGAGAACACATTCATAGTGCGTACAGCTAAGGAGTGGAATTTCCTGCCGGAGTCTGTGTTTCCTGATAACTACATCCTGGGAGTCTTTAAGTCAAGAGTGAGTAGGTTACTTCTAGGCAAGCGTGCTCCATCTTCGACCACATCATCGCTTACTATCAGGTGAGACAGTGGTCAAAAGCGTGCTTATCAACAGTAAAAAAAAAGTTCTTTGCAAACGCATCCCTCGCTGCGCATCCTCGCACATCCGTGGTCGAAATGCGCAACTGTCCCACTGTAGGTCGAATGCATTCACCACTCTTATTCTAGACGGCTTAGAGATTTCAGTATTAAATATATTAACTAACCAGCTTTTGTCCGCGACTTCTTACGCGCATCCAGTTTTTTCCTGTTCCCGTATAGCCTATAGCCTTCCTCACGAATGTGGCTATCATAAACAGAAAGAATTTTCCAAATCCAACCGGTAGTTCTAGAGATAACTGCCAGGGTTGCGGAATTTGTTCGAAAGGGTCCTCGCGGCCCTGGAAAATTGGGAAAAAATGGGCAAAAGGCATTAGGAGGAACACGGATGGGTTTTAGTCAGTAAGAGTCTGACACTCCCTTCTGCTTCGCCCAGAGCGGAAGACTCATTTGATGTCAAAGTCAGAGATCTCCAAGATTATTTGATAGCAGAAACAAAGATAGGATAAAAATACGACAAATCGTTATTCAATCGCGTGAACCACTGAACTATTACGTATCTATTAAAACACCTACATTTAAAATTTAATCTTTTCACTTGTTTTACCGACTGTACCTCAATCGTGTGCGCCGGTCATTAGCACACTTCTAAAAAGGCGATCGGGAGTTTTTTACTTTGGCACACATACCTAGATACTGACTGCATGCTAGATGCGTTACGAAATGTAGCTTACGCGTTTAAAAGTGATAGTTTGTGACTAATTCATGGATTTAAATAGAATTATTTAATTTCACTTTTTTTATGGATGAGAAATCATCAAATAACATCTCCCGCCCTGGGTGGAGCGGGAGGAAGTGTCAGACTCTAACTGACTAAAACCCACCCATGTTCTTCCAAATGCCCTTTTCGTTCCAGGGGCTCTGTATTCACGCTTAAGCAGCAGTGCACCTAATAGTACACGGACATTTTGCATATAATCATGAATTATGAATCAAGAATTATATCATGAATTTATTCCATCACTAGTTGACCCGCGCATCTTCGTCTGCTCCGCTCCTATTGGTCTCAGCGTGATGATATATATAGCCTAAAGCCTTCCTAGATAAATGGGCTGTCTAACACTGTAAGAATTTTTCAAATAGGACCAGAAGTTTCTGCGATTAGCGCGTTCAAACAAATAAACTCTTCAGTTTTATTATATTAGTATAGATTTCTATTGCCATTAACCGGTCTTCAAATCAGAGTTCGAGCTGCTTTTGGATAACTCCATATTTAATAAAAATATCCATTAAATCTTTCCCGGACGCAGAAATCGAACCCAGAATTTGACCAATTCATTAATTGCTTAATTTAATTGCCCTTAAATCAAATATCGCAGGGATAATGTAAAAGAAAAAGTGATTAAATCTCCATTTCTGACTCGCATATGGAAATGAGAGACTGTTTAATATGCATTTATTAACGATCTTCATACCGTACCGCGGATGAGCGAAAGTAATTAAGCACTGATATTAAACCGGTTCATTTCCGATGTAGTTTAATATGCTAATTAGAAAATGAAAGAGATATTGGTTTTCACTCGGGACATCAAACTTTAGGGCCTTTATTCAAATTACTTGCAAATGGAGATGGAACCGACAAAGAAAACGCTTTACATGATAAAAGAAACTGTAACTTAGTATGAAAATTATTCTCAACATCTGCAACTCCAGCAGGTCTAAAAAGAATCTTATTAAAATCATGCAACAATCTGTCTTTCATTTTCATCTTTATCGCTAAAGCATTAGGTTCAAGATTGATTGAGAAAATTTTACAGTGACGGGTAACGTGGTGTGCTTTCTGATTCTGCTAAAGTGGCCTTGTTAGACCCGCTGAAAGCCAGAATGAACACTGGAAACACCTGAAAGCTCTAAGGCAAGAAGTTCGACGAGTTCCATAAAAAAGGTTAATTTCAACTCTCATGGAAAATGTAACGAAAGTTAGAACACTGTAGGAGTAAAAATCAGAAATCTGTATGGACTAATTCCGTTTTCAAAATTTCGATAGATACTGCAAGTATTACACAATTTTTGGGTTGAAAGTTAAGGCAGTCGTAATGATGTAGTAGTTTGAAGTATCTGAACACTTCTAACTTACAACAGTCCTTAACCACACAGTACCCTTTATCACCTCAACTTACGACTCCCAAGAACTCCTTGACACGGCGTCATTTCGAATCAACGGCTGAGTTACACAATCAGCCGGTTCGTAAACAAATCGCGGGTTCCTTGAACGCGACCAAACGGCTATATTTACGCGCACGTGTGTTCCGCCCATTATTTTTAGCTTCATACGGAGTAAGAACGATTCGGAGATGAATCGGTTCTGATATCAGATTTGTTTTGGGAAGAAATTGTGACAGTTACGTGGGTGAACGAGAATATTCTTGAGTGGTTTTAAATTGATTGAGTGCTAAAAGATTGGTTGTCACTGAAAATTGCGCGAGCGTTAATCACTTTTTGATTTAATTTCGTACAGCCTAAAACCCGCTAGCTTTTAAGATACGTGAACAGGGATGGCTCTGGGCTTGCTTGTTTGTTCCTTCGTAAACCTATCCCATAGCTTTCCTCTCCACGAGGTCAAGACCTGACTCTTTATGTATGTATATCGCCAGGGAATCGTTTTAAAAACATCCCAAGGGTATCTACTTTTTAGGGCCAACTTTTATTCCTAGGAGAATCATCGAAGAAATATTCTGTATCATTCGTCATAGTGACATTCGTCTTCACAAAAACCAAAAAGAAAAGAAACAGCCAGCTAACCGATTTGACCCAAGAACCATACCACAAAAACCAAGATAAGAAAATTGGAAATTCACTTTTCACTTTGCAAACGTTAACGCTTTCGAAATTTACTTAGTCAACAAGCTTTCTTTTACGGCCAGCGTGATAAAAGGGTTCCTAATATAGGTAAATGGGTCTTGGAAAAGGTTTTCGTTGAGTGCAGACCTGATTTAAAATGCGAGCATTTTAGGGTCAAACCGCAGTATAGGAAATAACCTTATAACGGGTGAAAAGGGCTTCAAATTGGGCAAATTGTAGGTTAGGGTGGTGGTCAGATAATGGAGTTATCGTGTGCCGTTTTATTTATTTTGAAAAGGGATGTAATCGGTTCCCATTTGGCGAAAATAAAATAACTTAGATGCGGTACGATGGAATAGGTCGGACAAGGCGAAGATACTGAAAAGTGTGAGAAGATTACAATGCAAAAGGTTAGAAGATAAAAAACTACTTTCTAAAATTACTCCTTTTTTAGCATTGTTGCTAAGAAGCATAGGCAATTTAGGTAATTTAAAACACTTAGTTGTCACACTAACTTGTATTATTGCACCACTACTCGACTAATTGTGGGAAGTGGTTCATTATGAATACGTACATTTATAAGATAACTGCTTGTCAGAAAGAATCTTTTGACATAGCATAATAACAGGCTGAAACTACAATGATATATAGGTATAACGAAATATAGGCGTAATGTGAGTCCAGACCGACGTTTTTTTAAGATTGAAAGGCTTATGTTTGAACACTACCTCACCTGTAGGTAATCGATGTTGCGATCGAAGATTGAGCACGCTTGCCTAGAAGTAACCTATTCACTCTTGACTTAAAAACTCCCAGATTGTAGCTATCGGGAAACACGGACTCTGGCAGGGAAAACATTGCACTGGTGTAAATCATTTCTGATCTTACAAACTTCCGATTTCCAGGTTCTTCGATTTCTTTGTAACTTTATGCAACAGAACTGCAATTATTGATTTTTCTATCAAAGCATCATAGACACCACCACCTGTATCAACGCGTCACGCAAGTGATGCGGTTGACTTTTGTGAACCCTGCAACCAATCACAGCAGCTGAAGCGCTTTTGACAATTTCGCGATAATTATCGCTCCAAATTATGCCTATTAATCAGCGTAAGCAAGTTTTCGTCTAAAATAATTAATTTTGTCCTCACATTCTCATCTGTCAGCCTTAAAACCTCTTGACACTGAATCATACAAGTTCCACAGTTTTGCATGTTTGCTTGAGCGTAATTAGTTTGTTTCTCTCACCGTTGTCTGGTTCCCACAGCCAATTTCAAATTATACAGTTATTTAACACAATTTGTAAGCAAACTGCAAAATTATACGTCCCACATTTATATGACGGAATAGGATAATGTTGTCTGTAATGTAAAATGTTTTATCAGAATTTTCCAGAATATTTTTGGCTGTAATAAATGGGGTACTTGCCATTTTTGTATGAGAAATCATCAAATGGCTCCTCGGAGCTGCGGGCGAAGCAGAAGGGAGTGTCAGACTCTTACTGACTAAAACCTATCCGTGTTCCTCCTACTCCTTTGCGTTACAGAGCCGCGGTGACTCTTTCGAACAAATTTCGCAACCCTGGCATGGGATACTTCCCTACGATTGATGCAATGTTTAACAGTCTTATGGGGTATTTGATGTAGGTGTTTCAAGAAATCTTTGAATTGATACCTATTAAACTTAAGATCGTCCATCATATTGTTGAAGTGTATTAATGTGTCACCAGAATGGATAAATTTACTGTCTTGTGTGCATGTGTAGCATGTCTAGCATGTCTATGGATGTAAATGTGCTAACTTGCACTATGCAACTTTAGTTGAAATGTGAACTTTTGTGAAATCTCTATCAACCTGATCTATGCATGAGCATACTCCAATTTGTTCTGTTCAAGATGGAAAAATTATTCCAGGAAAATTCTAGAAACATAGGATTTAAAATGTGTTCAAAGATGTTAATCACATTCGTCCGCATTTCCCTTCCTGAATATTTCATTCAACATCAGTATTTCTAACGCCATCGGGTAATATTTCGTATTCACACCACGAGATTTTGTTGCCATACAGAAACTGAGAAACAAATAAACTCTGGCGTCTAAAAGTAAATACTGTAACAAAAATAGACGGCATTTGTAAACGTAGAATTTTTCAAGTTTATCATACGTTATGATAACGCGTTTATCTTTGACACTGACTGGTTTGAGATCAGTTACTTTTCTACTACTTCAAATAAACACGTGGTTAGTCAAGTGATATTTATGACATCTTGTATCTTTTATTTGCGTTGTTTTGCTTTATGTGACGTTTTATCTAATGATCATGATGATGTCCAATTAATTGGTTATAATATGATGCAAGTTTTCGTGTCATTTGATAGTTTGGGAGGTATTATGTAAACGTTGATTATTGCGTCGAATTTAATTGTTGAACTATGATCTGTATTCTTTAATGAATCATTATGTTTTTCTTTGTAACCGCAGTGTAAACTAGCCTCATTCTCACCCAAAATATTACTGCTAAACGCGTAGTAAACTTCAAAACCTATATTTTGAGGGGCGTTAACGTTTTAGCGGGATAAAAAGCGTCAAGTTTCAAAGAATTTTTTCTTTTAAATTCGTATCTAGTTTATCAAAGCCTTTGTATTTATTCTCCCAAATATCTAAAAGCTTTTTGGATTTACTACCGATGATTTCAAAGAATAGGAATCTCCGTATAGGATACAAAATACCTGTAAAATTTCACAGGTGTTGTAGGCTTAGAATGAAAAGGCTGTAGGTAGTAACAATATAACTTCGAAAAGTTTTGCGAGACTTATCCTGAAAATAATGAAGATAAATGTGGAAAGTTTTTGACTTTGAAAGCCTTCTCAGTGTCAAAGTTATTAGTAGGTAAGGTAAACATTTACGGCTTATATTCCTTGAACTTTGTGTGTATCATAAGTTTCATAGAGTGTAAGCGTTTATTTGTCTGTACTCTCATATAGAAGTCAAATAAAAGAAAAGAGTTAATTTACGCCCAGTATATCAAATAGATAAACGAAATTGTTGACTTATAAAAATCTTGCTGACCCGTGCCCACTTCGTTGGGCAATATTTGTATAGCCTACGACACTCACAAATAACGTGGCTATCTATTGGTATAAGAATTTTCAAAATCGGTTCAATAGATCCAGAGATTACCCCCCTGTAACCTCACAAACTTTATCTCTTTATAATATTAGTATAAATGAATGCAAATGAGTATTGATTTCAAATCAATTAGTTGAATGCAATGCAAATGAGTATTGATTTCAAATCAATACGCTTGCTCACAGAAAAGCGATTTCAGATAAACAAGTACAGGTATTCTAAATAAATATGTTCTCAAATGAACCAAATCATACACTAAACGATTCAGTCTTCAAAAGCTTATCAAGCTTCAAATAATCGATTTACATATACAAAATGTCGTCTGATGTTAGTTTATCACGACAATCATAAATTCAGTTATGCTTTCACAAATACTTCGCCAAAATATTTGAGTAATCAGTTCCAGATTATGTCAAGACGAACCTCGAATATGTTATTTCTAAAGTTGATTCATTGGAGTGTGGTTTAATCGGACTGATATTATGACTGGAAATGTCTTAACCTCTAGACGTTTTCGTGTTGGTGATATAATATGCTTTTCTATTTAAAAAATGACGATGGGTTTTAATCGATCTTTGATCTGCATACCGTTCCGTTCCGTTTTTGCACCTTATGCGAATTTATGCGTTGGAACCTAGTATATTTTATGAAATCATTAGCAACCTAGCCAGAAGGCCTCAATTGCAATGTGTCAAACACACATCTCGTGAGGTCTAACTGTGTGCTAGTGTCTAGTAGTATTATATTCATGTAGTAAGAACGCTTCAAGTCATAAACCCGTTCAGAATATGCTACACCATCCGACATCCTAATCCCGATATCCCGATACAATTTGCCTTCGTTAACCACCCTCCTAACTCCTGTAATCTTCCATCTTCGATGCTGAACTTTGTAAAAGTTGGAACCGAAGAGGCAAAGTAATAAATTATCGAAATTTATTCATATGCTTGTTTGTGTGCGGGTTTTCTTAATCGAGGTGCACGAATTCATGCTTAACTTCAAGTTTCTAAGTTAGGTTATCATTCAGTCGATTGAGGGTAATGTCCATATGAAATTTAGCACTCTAACCCAAATGACGTATCTTTAATTTTTCCTGATATTATTCACGGCTGTTGGGCGTAGCTGCAAATATACTTCTCATGCTTTGATATGGCTTTGTATGTGCCCTCGGAGAAATGCCATCGTTAAATAGATTATCGAAATGTAGGAACGAAAGCAGTCAAAATATTTCATTGTTATGACTTTAAGTTTGAACGATTCTGTCAGTATTGCTTACAGACTGGCATATATACTATCGTACTTCTTTCCTAAAGTATTTTGTCTAATATTTACTAAATGGCTGCCTCTCGTGGCTCCCAAGCCTAGCCTAATACTCAACCCAGACTTCATGCTGCCATAGCTTCATGCGACCTATTCAGTTATTAATGTTCTGCACGCGATGACACCCACCCGATTTTAAAATTAACCTGTATGTATTCTAGATTAGTACTAGTTCATCGTCCTTTTAATTAAGTCCCATTGCCGTCATCAGTGAAACCTTAATTACAACGGAAGCAATATTTATCAGAATCTGGGTTATTATATTATAATCTCTCACTAAATTAAACCACTTCATTGGCTTCACATATAGCAGTGGCCGTGTTGATAGAAGTGATAAATTGAGTCGTCGATCAGTAATTTGCATTCGTATTTGCATATTAAAAGAAAATCATTCCACGGTGTTATTAAGGCCTTTTCTAGATAGCATTAGCACTGGTTGTGTTTCATTCTGAGATAAATAAATTTTTTTTTTCCAAAAAATTCCAAAACAAAGCCCTCACCCTCACACAGTTCTATCCTACGCCGGACAGTTTTATCTATCGTTGACACACGACAGACGTCGACTGTCATAGTTGCACGACAGCACTTAGTAATGAGCACGATGCACGCAATCGCCCACCAGAACTGTTCCGAAGACACGGTGGTATGTCGAGTTGATTTAGTATGGGAAATAGGAAGTGCCGAGTCTCGAGGTATAGAACCTATGTTAGAGATGGCAACAGAAATTTGCTTCAATCGAGAGACCCGAACGGATTCCTTGGAAAATAAGGCAGGTTCTGCAGGAGAAATGGTACAGGCAGAAACAATGTTGTAACTTCTTGTTCGGATCGTTAATCTCTTGGTTGGATTACATCAGAGACGTAGTAGATGCAACTAATATTGGTAGGATTAAAGGCATATTTATTGCCCTTGTACACACGCCCTTGTTTCACACCCCAGCTGCAGGGGTGATTTGTTCGTGGCCTGCGTTTGTAGGTCAATTCAGTCTGATTGATTGCCTGATTTTACGCCTCACAGGTTGGCTGCAAAATGGCTTTCTGATAGAAGGCTGTTGCAGCCAGAAATGCATCAAAACCTGATCTGATTAGCAAATCAAATGAACGACAAGATAAGATCTGATAATTATCAAACGTCTGAGCCAAATTCTTTCTAACATAAGTGTAATGGCGTTTCGGCAAACTGCACGAAAATTACATAAAACGCTTGACTGATCGTATTTTCACTTGGTTGTTGGCAATTGCAGACGATTTTTGTTCTTATTGCACATAGATCACAATTGATTAGAAAGTGACGGATGACGAAAAAACATTCAGAAAACGTTTCGTGGTTCAAGAGAGTCGCCGAAGCGGCTAACGACCGTCGACACTGAAAAAAAAAAAAAAGATGGTAGAAAAATTGCGATCGAATTTTCACGGAGTCTCATTATTCTTTGTTCCAGATTCTGAAATACATTTTTTTCTTGATTTTCTCAACACAGGTTAAATCATAAAAAACATTGTTGGGATTAGTTTTTATCTCAATATTGAATACAAGTTTGTGTCAAGCAAGAGCGCGTAGCGACACCTAGTGGCGAATAGCTGAACTAAAAATGTTGTTTACCAACTAGTGGGAAAAAAATTAGTTACAACTATTTTATCGTATGGAACCCTTTTTCATGCTGTAAAACATATGACACAGTAACATTATAATTTTTCAGTCATTATTTTCTAGTTCTTAGTTCTACCGACATGTTAGGGAAGGCGCTGTACGTTGTCGCTACTACACACTAGATGGCGCTGCCTGTATCTCCAGTGACGACTTGCTAAACACGGTTCCCCTGTTCTGAGAGCTGAGCTTCGCCTTGCCGTGTATTGATTTATATTGTTCAAAGTAAAGCTCACTGTCGTATGTTTATAGTAGTAACAGTTGATTGATTGATTCATAAATTAGAAATAACTTGCAGTGCTTGAAAATGGAGTAAATATGAGGCAACGTATAACATTGCTACAATTATTATTCCTTTCAGCCGTATTATTAATATGTCAAACATGATTGCTACAACCGTTTTGTCACTGATTGACATATTGGTGTCGATTCGGTAGGGCGCCGGCTACTGATTTAGAATAATTTTGTCTTTTCGTAACAAAAACGGAGGAATAATAAAATTGGAACCATAGATTTACTTCTAACATTTTATTTTACTACTGAGAGGACTGGTTTTAACAGGAGATTCACTTAACAGACAATCGTGTTGCTGGGTAGTTTGGTGCCCTACTACTTCCCGCACTAGGAAGTGGCGACGAGCGCGCGTTTTAGGGGAATGAAAACTTTGACGTCCAAAAAGTGCTGGATCTCAGCAAAACTAGGATTTTTCGCAATGAAGTATACAAGTATTGGTATTACTGTTGTTCGTATGTTTGTTGCTATGAATCCTAACTCTTCAGACAGGCACCCGTATGTATACCAGCGATTCACATAGTATACCTTCCGAAACCTACTATTACAGTAATATTGTATGACGTAATACAAGTTGATTGGCCATCGACCTCGGTACAGTCACTACCAAGTCCCAAACAACGGGCCTATAGTTAAAAAAAAATGTATTGACTTCGGGAGCTAAAATATGCCAATGTCAGATTTTATTCTCTCATATATGGTTGGAGGTCCCAGCTGGTGGTATTCTCGTATTACTGGTAGAGGTGACAGCACTGAAAATTATGACCTGGTAATATTTGTAAGTATATTCTTTACTTCCGAATGAAATGTAGAGTTTTTAAAAAGGATTTTTATGTCGTGGTCTTGATTTTGGACAGGTTTTTAAAAGTTTTTATTGTTTTTATTTGATTAAAGTAGGAAGTTGTATATTGGATTGCAAATAAGTAACGAAAACAGAAAAAGGTGTGATAATTTGGTTGCTAAGTAAAATATTGTACGTTTTTCTTTGTCCTCTGAAGTAGAAATAATTTCAGAACAGGTCAAGCAGGTTTCCGGAATTTCCGTCTGAACGCTCCTGTCTTGAGCTTTACTATTTGTGCCTTTAGTTATTACGTGATTAAAATCATGTTCAACTATTTTTTTTGTTCGTCTTTCTCCTTTGAAATATATTCAGGATTACATTAGAAATCTAATTTAATGATCATTGTTAGTAGTAACCCAAATTGCTTGTGTGGACAAATATGGATAATAAGTACATTTGTAGGCGAGCCTGTATATCTAGTTTTTGTACTGGTCCTATTTAGACAGCCCACGTACCTATGAGGTTATTGATCTTCATTATGTAGTCTAAATTCTGACACATGTATCTCTTATTCATATGAGAACAAAGATGAAATTTGATTGAAAATTTCAAACCTTGTAAGCGTCTGTTTGTCTGAACCAAATATACTTAAAATAATTAATCAGAAAAAAATCGTAATACATTATGTGGCATGTGACCTTTATGACTTACTTGAAATTATATTTAGTAGAGTTACTGACGGCCTTTCGAAAACCTCTTAACTGAAACGGTACTCGATTTGGTGGAATAAGGTCATATGATGATTAACCTCTTAAATCATGTCCAAGTAAATTCATTTAATATGCATCCTGGCAATGTAGAAGACAACATGAATGAAATCGATAGTAATGATAATTTTGTGACATAAAATAACGTAGCACGGATGGAGTGTGTCACAGAGTATCTAACTAGAAAGATGGTTACTACTGAGATCACGGATCGGGTGCTGCGGGTAATCCAACGTAATCGCAGGTTGGACGAGCGCAAGCCTTATCAAGTGCAGCGAGATGATCAGGTTGATCAGTAGATCAACCTGATCGTCTTGATCCCGATCCCGACACATTGGCTCCTAGGCTAATAGAAAAGTATGGAAAAAGAGGACCTCGTAAAGTACACCGATCTCAAAAATGACGTGGGTTAGGGCAAGAGAATGATGGTCCTGATGACACGATAGTTTTAGAAAATAATATTAACACTCAAAAAAAAAATAAGCAAGCCTAATTTATCAAAACCGTAACGAACTCCACTATGGTTGTCCAATAAATTAGCGAAACAAACTCTTTAGTTGCTTGGACCTTACTCATGAGGTCAACTGCTCCATATAGCAGCACCAATTAATTAAGATTCCTTATTCGATAACTTGAACGCCTATACGCCTTATTAGTTAGATTATGATTGACATAACGTTTTTGTAGATCACGTTCTTCTTGTATTTATTTGATCAGAAGTTGAATTAATGTTTGATTAGTCCAAAGCAGGATTTGGTTGTAAAGTTTGAATGTTATATATTAACATAACATGATGCAAATATTGGAAAAGTGAAGACTATTATTGATGTTTTTGAACACCCTAATGTAAGTTGTTTTAATACTCAATGATAAACAAACATCTTCAGCAACATCATTGACCAGGGTAATGCATAGCCAAGGTTCATATATTTGTGTTAGCATCGTGAAGTCTAAACTCACATGTTAGATATCTGAATCAGAAACCAGTATAATACGTTTGATAGTCACAACACCGATTCCCGATCCTGTCAAACTTACCATCGGCCTTTTCGCCACCTACCGAATTTTGGTCATAGTGGCCAATCTCGACACCAAGTACGCAGGAGATGGAAAGCCGTTGGTCCTACGACTGACGTAAAATATAAATATAACATAAACCTAACATTTAGGTTATGTTAACCATAATACATTTAAATTTCGCAAGCTATATTTAAGGCAGTCTCATTAAAGATACCCAGCATTAAAAAGTGAAACTCCACAATATCGCGTTACTACTATTGATAACTGTAGTAGCGCATGCAATGGTACTAACGTGCGAGTGCGGCCGCTTTGCGGAAATGAACCGTTTTTCAATTATAGTCGGCGTTCACTTGACGTTCATCGATCGTTTGCGTGTCTTCCGCAGACGGTTCTTTGGTCGTATAGATTTGGCTGCGATTATTGCCATCCTCTTGCACTTATCCAAATTTATTTAGGGTAGCCACAGCACGTTTTCTTCTTCCAAATCTCTTTTTGTCTTCATCTTGATGGTCACCTGCTTTCAAGCCATAATATCTTTCATTCATCAAAATGCAGATATTAGAAGAATTGTTCTTTCAATTTCAGTAGTTTCAATTAGTATTTACGTTTTATTATAAAAATAGATTGATGGCTATAAACCCTATCGTTAGAGTAGGAGAGCGGGAATTTCCTCTTCACTTTCCTATCGTTTTCCCTTACGTTGTATATGCTTTATCTTCCAGATCAGTGAGTTCACTCCTGTTTCTCCTATCCTATTTCCCTCTTTCAACATTACACGCCGATTAGAAATAAAAAAACTTTTTTTAAATCCCAGCGACGACGTATTTAATTTAGACACTTTTACCTTTCCCAAACATAGTTGTTCGGTTCTGATGCTCAACAAATCGGTAACAATAAACTCGGCTAGTTTGTTGAACGCCGCTGCCAGTGACTCATAGCTACTAGAGCGTGCAGCCATTTGCTTGGTTGTGGAAATCCGAGCTCTGCCGCTATTGCGAGAAAGATAGGTTTTGTACACAAAACTGTTGATGTGAACATAGTAAAATATATCCGTTTTTTAGAAGAGGCTTACTCAATTGAGGAAGATAACAGTAACAAAGGGAGATAAAGGCAAAAGTCAGACATTAAAAAAAAAAAAAGTCGAGGCCTGACTCTCAGCAGCATCAGGAACATTGTGGGCTGTATATGCTATGGTTTTACCCGTAAATATAAGCCAAAGCGTGAAATAAATAAATTGGAACCTCACTCTTAGCCAATTTCCAATCAAGCGTAATCACCAACTCCAAACAAGGTTCTCAACAAACAGTGGTTGTTACCAAAGGGAGGGCTACACCAACAGTCAGCACAGATTTCTCCAACACCACTGGAGCATACCGCTAACAATTATACGCTCTACCGGCGGTGAGTCACCGTCTTCACAAACTGTGGCCAACTCGATGGTTACTGCAAACCTGTTACAAGACAGTTAACTGTTGGAACAGCAGAGTAAAAAAAGGCTATGAATAATGATGATTGACCAGGTCCGGTAAACGTGGTGGCTATTGTGTTTGAGGTTTTGGTCATGATTGATGATTATGATGCTGGAATCTGTTTCAGTCATCAATTTTAGGATCATTTTAAAGATCGGGTGTCTGTAGTTTGACCTGATCAATGTCAATAGACCCAAAGGTCTTGTAGCACAACAGGCGATTTTTGTGTGAGTATTCCGTACATCACACAGAGGTGTCACACCATTAGAGTGATTCATGTGTCATGTTCTCAAAAGATCTCATCTACGGACCAACATTGTGAGTAAGATTATCCTAATCCAATAAATTGTTCACGCTATAGGCCACCGGATCACTTACGGCTCTAAAACCATTCTAATTTGACGTATATAGTTGGCGCTTAAAATGCAAATGAACACATGCGCTGGCGCAGCGGTGAATCATCGTTTTGCAGTACGCATGGTCGCACTAGTTCAGTGGATAGTTTCGTAGTAGTTTTGAAATTGAAAAATGTGTTGACTTGTTAAAATTATTACATAATCAGCTAAGCATTCCATTAGAAAACTCCTGACAGACACCACTCTGTCCAATTTATAAAGTTGTGTCGTTAGGCATGTGGTTTCCATCAGAAGTCATCGGCCTCGCAGAGGTCAAATAAAATTTAAAATTGATATCATTTACAAAGTAGATGTTTTATTGGATTTGACGATATACACAGAAACACAAAGAACCTTATGAATTCTTTACCAGCGTAATATGAAGTTCCCATCTAAAACAAACGAATCCGAACTATTGAAATTCCAGAAGAGTCGGCTCCAGAATTGCGAAATGTAGAAATTAATACATTCCTGCTGTGACTTAGCAACAATGTTTCGGAAAACTTCTGAAGTATTTTCATTTAACCTGCAGTTGAGCGAAACCTGTTGAAACAGCTATAAATCGTACTCAAGTATCTGAAAACTGCAGTTCTCGAACTAATTAATCTGTTGCAGAGAGAAAGAACGTTGAATGGAAGCCCTGATGAATTATTTTCAGTACACGTTCAACAACACAAAATGTTTCAGCTTGTACGCCAACGCTTTGTATTATCGATTCAGGGGTACTAATGAAAGAGGTCTTCTAGAAATGGAAGCTTAATACGTAGTAATGAGAGAGACTGAAATGAAACAAAAAATACTCGTATGTACGACTAACGTTAGCCTTGTATCATCTACAGCGGAAAATTTTGCCTAGTTAATGAAAGTTTCAATTAAAAAGAGGTAGTGGTTACCTGTTGGTTAATTAAAAGCTCACAGATAACCTTCATTATTATCAATTTCGCGAAACTTGATTATTATTCTAACCGCCAAACAGTAATAACTCGCGAAATTATGTTATATTTGCTACGGTAACTATATAAATTGCGTGAAACACACGTCTTGGGGAAACGTGATCCGCTTTAATGTCAAATGACTCATAAATGTGTTTACTCTTGACACGAGGCCGGTTATGGCTGTCTGTATGTTTTGTATCTTTGAATATATGTTCATTCTCTTGCTTAAGATGTTCTATAGTGATTTTATTGTTCGCTATGGGCTGTTTGTCATCCATATCGTTCAAGTTTTCAATGTTAATGTTGGCTTTCCCGGGTTTATCGGGACAATGAATGATAGTAGTTAGGATAACACCAGTCACAACTCTTAGCAGGCTTATAAAACGAAGTTGAGGATATATTGCCTAGAATATTGGCAGATGAAAACGAATGGGTATTAATCATCATTAAAAACCATCTTTATTGTGGAATGAAGACTTGCAATAGACAGAAAGTACAATTTCAGGTTGGCTTCAAATCGCGATGCTCTCACCTCTTAAAGGCTAAAATAAATAAGCTCAACTAAAATACATGGAGTGTTAAAAGAATCTAAAAAAAAAACAACGGAAACTATTCCCAAAAAGCCGGTTTTGAAGCCTCGCCAGACAGCATCTGCCGATACAATAAAAAAATAAAAATCTGCACCGCATTTTGTGAGTGCCTCTCAACCAAACCTTAAGATATTGTACAACAAGGTGTTTACTTAACTTTTACACGGTTGTGTAAAATATAAGTAAAGCTTGTTTAAAAATGAGAGATTTTCTCAAATATTTAACAGCTGACATAAAAGTGAGTAGTCGCTAAGTATAATATCTTCTGAAACTAAACAAACAGTGTCGAATGCACAATTTGAAACGTCTTATCTTTTGTATCACGTGCGGACTTTTCTTTCTTGCACCCCCTTTGCCCCACCGAAGGCTGATAACCAAGCGGAGCGGCGCCTGCGCAGAACTGCCACCTCAGTCTCCTCTCGGCAGCCGCACGGAGCGGACGTATCGCACTACATTGTTTTCTAAAATAATAAAAATCTCAGTGATGTGACATATGAACGTGGAATGTGTTTGTGATAGTGATTTATTATTTCAAACTGATAACAATTTCAGTTTGGCTAATGTGATATAAGGTGGAGTTTTTATCTGTGCCTGGATCGAGCCGATACCGTTGCGTCGCGCTTCGGTGATTCGGTTAATAACTCGTGGATCTACAGTGCCTGTGTTATAGTGGCTTTGCTAAGATTTAACGCCGTGAAAAGGTCACTTACCTTGATCGGACATTGAAAAAAGTTTCATATTCTAGGTCTAGACGTCGTTCTCATTATTGGTCGTTTTGCTTTGGATTTTGTTTCCAAACAGGTTGCCATGTGTCTAGTTCTTTTTTCTGTCGTTGTTTTTCATGTTTTCTTTTTCGTTTGTCACTAAAACTAGTTTTGGTCAAGTGTGTCGTAGTGAGTCACTACTCAGAAGTGAAGGTCTCTATAAGAATATTAACTTCTGCAATTATATCTACCATTAAATACGTTTTAAGCACGATTGACACAGATTAAAGCCTTTTGTTTCGAGCAAAGCTTAGATGTGAAAGGATAGAAGATGCGAGCGAGACATCGTCCCAGATACGAAAATTAATAAACTTTCATTTGTAAAGACGATAGGTTCTTTCTCTCATTATTTTTACGCTTCATAGACGGTTGGTTGGCTGGAGCGGGTTTTTGTTTCGTCGGAGTGAAACGGCGGCAATTGGACCTTGATATCCGGACTTGCAACAGAATACAATTGGTTTGTACGGCTTTGGTATACGGTGCAAGTTGGGGACTGGTGGGTTTAATAATGTATTTACATATTTGGAAGTAATTTCCTATGGCATTCACGTTTTGGGCACATGTTGGATGTGTTTTAACCGCTTTTACGATACAAGAAACTTACCAGATGTAACTGGAGTGTTCTTATAACTTAAACTTGTAGAAGACTTACAGGTGTTTTACAAGATGTTTGGGGCCGTATTGAGGTCTAAATAGACCTATAAGATGGATATGATATGATTCACTGAATACTGCATTGACTGTGACCAATATTTGAAGTCATGGACATAGTTTGAAAGTCGTTTACATTCTATTCCGGAGCTACGTTCAAAGCTTCAGCCAGCTTCAATAACGACCTCTCAAACGAGTACATTGCTATTGACATATTTTGAGCCTCACCATTGTTTGAGATGCACTTGCATTGTGAAGCATTGTGTACAGTAATTTACATGAAACTCAGTATCCAAGAGGAAGACATACATAATTCAAGCCTCCGTGACATTCTTATCTGTTCACATGCTAACTAATTACTAACAAACCAATCAGGAAACAATCTTAACCTCTTGGCTCACCAATGCCCCACCGTTGTATCGCAAATGGAACCTTTTGATTCCACCGGTGCACGTAGAAGTTAAACTAGAGCAGTATTTGTTCAAAAACTTGGTATTTTGAAATGTCTTAGACGGTCGCAAACTCGGTAGTCACGCTCGCTACATTTGTGAAATTACAATGACCCAGATTTTTGGCTAACCACTTACTAATGACACTAAAAGTGAATGATTCTGGATGTCCTAATGATTCGGGTCGATGTCCGGTTTTTGTGTTTTTCAAGGCTAAGCGTCATGGTTGGCTTACTTATGGGGTAAACGGCAGGTGAGTGAATAGATTTGTTTGCAACCAGGTCGCTACAATGGAGGGGAATAATGTATAGAGTAAGAAGGCTCCTGGATTGTTGTTTGTAAACATTTTAGATACAAAACTATATGAATTAAAGTAGGTAATCCACTTAAGATATTTTCTAGCTGATTTATATTGAATAGTTTTCAACTAAATCTTAATCTCACCTAGCCACGATTCAGAGACATCTATGCTTTCTTTATAAATGAATTGTTTAACATATATACCAGCACATGATGAAACCTGTATTCACTCTTCATCATCATCGTCATCTTCTATCTGGTATTCCAGTTTAATATTAAATTCAACTCAATCTTCATTCTCACTTTAGTCCCGCTCTCGCTTGAACACTTAAATCTTAACTTTAACGTTGCCAAGGTCTGAAACGGATTTTCTTAAATGCACTCAAGTTAACTCAAGCATTATCTTATACTCTTTACATTGTTTTAGCACAATAGTTTCAATATTTTACCGTGATTCAGTCGTTTAGTTGTTTTTATCACGTAGCAGCAATTTCAAATGGTATTGTAAGTCATATCTTGTATGGTAATTTACAATGTTTTACATATGTTTGTTGCTTGATTAGCTATTTATGTAGTGATGTTATTTATTGCATCTTGAAGTTTATTAATAAATGTCTTTTAAGGTGCGGCTTGTTTGCACTCATTATTATTTATGCTTTGATTAGCACTTAGTAAGTTTAAAATAAGAAGTACTGAAGTAAACGACATTAAATGGGTTTTATTGTGAGTAATATTAAACATTCTTGTAATAGGCCGAGCAATTGCATTCACATGCATACATGTTACTTTAAAATGGACTAAGCGATTTTTTATTTATTTTTTACTATTGATAGGCACGCATTTGACCACTATCTCACCTGATGTTAAGCGATGATGTGGTCGAAGATGGAGCACGCTTGCCTAGAAAAAACCTATTCACTCTTGGCTTAAAGACTCCCAGGTTGTAGCTATCAGGAAACACAGACTCCGGCAGGGAATTCCACTCCTAAGCTGCAAAAACAAAATCTGCGATAGACTGTCCAAAACATGGAACATAAAAATGAGAGAACCTAAAGCAACCTACAATGTCGTCATCCACATGGTTATTCCATAATCTGATTCATTTCCCAAATTATCGTTTCCACCTGATATATTTAGCTCACTTACAGTCTGATTTATCAGGCTAAACATTTTGCAGCAACTATCATCGGGTGTGAAAACACCGCCTGTTATCACACAGTTAAGGAACACGCTATCAGATTAGTACTGATAACTGGAGATAATGACTTGGAAATGTGTTGGGGTGATGTCATCGTGTTTTTGTGGTGGTTAGGTTTATTAAAACGCGTGGATAGAGAGAGGAATGCTAAAATGCTGTTGATTGAGTGGTTTGGTTATCGAGAGAATATCTAAACTTGCTACATCATAGCATTACGTGTGAGAAACTTCTATCTGAAGTAGGGAAAAGTCTGGTCTCTTCATGATATGCTGAAGTGTTTGTTTATCACTAGATTTTAAAAGATCATTGAGAGTTTTTAGGAAATAGAATAGTTTCCTTGCTGAAGTTATAACAATTAGAAGAAGAAAGTCTTGATGAAAATGTATATTTTATAAAACGGTGGATACCTAAGGGTCAAGAGATTGCTACAGCATTTCATAATTAGAACCCAACTGAACTAAGACAACCTTTGCAACAGATCAAACATAATCATCAAGACATTACTGTCTTTACATCAGTCGTCAAGCTATCACGTGTCCAATATAATTCTAGTTAACTTCGATTACCGCTATTGTTTCGGAGCTAGATAACGCAAACGTGACTCCCAGCATTTGACGTACGGTATCTATATTAATAGATAATAACTCTATTCATGTACTCCGGATTATTATAGGCTGGCCTAGAGTGATTATAGTTCGGGGAAATCTAAGAGTGGTTTGGTTTAATCGGTGATAAATTAACCTGTTTTTGTTAAGAATTGCCTTTAGATTATGATTATAGTAAACCATTAATTGATTCACAGGCTTAAAGTTTAGCATTGAAGTAGGAGGTTGCAATTTTAACAATCTTGACATATGTAGTGACCTCTACAGTTTGTTCAGGGGCTATTGATTCATTTATTACCACAAATTTCTCTAAAATACTGAATACCTCTCTCAAATTTATGTGTATATCCAAGTGAATTTAAAGTTTCATTATGATTGTATTTATTATCATTGCATGACGAATAAGTTACATTATAATCTACTTATAGTTCGCAGCAATTTGAAATGGTGCAATGCAGTTGTGTCAGTGACTGGTTTTTGCTCGACGGCCGTGTATCGATCGGTAATCTTACCTTCGTATTGCTTATTATTGTCTGTGCAATTTTGTTCATGAGGGTCTTTTTTTGTTTTTGAAGTAACTAATATCTCTTCAATTTGTATGATCTCGTCATCTGATCGTGACAAATGTTCATCTTGGCCAAAAACCAAATCTGTCTTAATATTGTCCTGATTAGTCTTTTTCTTCGCGTATCTCCTGTACTTCGGCTAATGGTCTTGCTTTATATATAGAGTACTAGTACCGTTCACGTAGTTCAGCTTCCTACGACCAGTACTTTCGGCTGTGTGTCGTCTGTCAGTCACTCAATCAGTCTGTAACAAGAATTTTATATATTTTAAATTGATTGTTTGCTAACCTACCTATGTTTGCATATAATTTGGGAAAAACCACTCCTTGAATTTGTCTTCCAAACTTCAGATATCCGGCTTCAAAACAATCACGTTCACCTACTCGTGATCACAAATATTTTAAAACACTAAATATAAATAAAAGACAGTATATTGACAACCTCGCGACCTCAGGCGCAGGTCGTGGCGGCCTTAGCACTGATAACTATACTATTTGACCAGTAGACCATCAAACAACTTGGTACTTAACCATTATTTGACGGTTTGTAAAATATTCATATAACATCGACATCATTAACTTGCCCTTTTTGTCAATTCACTTCAGTAAATGCTCATATTTCAGTTCTAGTGTTGCAAGTTTTTCCCTTTATTCCGGAAACTTAAAAACTTTTAGTCATAATGATATTGGCATAGGACTCAAGGTTGTTAATACCATTATAGTCTTGTCTAATGTACATATAAATGCCTTGTGATACCGGCTTAGCAACTGAGTTTATCATTTTTACCAAAACTACCTTTGTAATGCTAATATTGCTAATGATGGTACCGTCATTTGAATTTATTTAAAGCTTAACCCTATCAAGCCAAGCAAGGCTGATGTTCTCACAGTCAAAGATGACTGCGTCTGTCGTCAAAGCCAGTGTACCCCAATATTTTTGCCCATCTATCTATCTACTTATAAAAAACACACTTCCAGAACTACAAATTCCATCCACAACCGTTATATTACCCGAAACGAATGTCATAACATCGAACGAATATCCTCTTTCGTATGTCATTTAGGTCAAAGCTTAACTTATGGGAAAACTTAAGAGGGATCGACCTTTTATCGCTAGCACGTGTCTGTTATCGTTCGAATGTTTTGAGCTCCACTATCTGTGTGCTGGTGGTCTGAACGTGAAGTGTTTTTGGATCAGCTGATCTTTCTGTGATGATTTAAGTGAAGTGTTTATTGAGGTTGAATTGGTTATGTAGAAGAGTTGACAGATGTGTTGAAAGAGAAGCATATGAAGAAGTAGCTAATCCGTAATCCCAAGAAGACAAGATTAGGTTAGGAGCATTCACTACTCTACCAATGCAATTCTCATTTATTTTTAAGCGTGATTTCCAAAAACTCATAAATATCATTACGAAACAGACAATACAGTACCGCAATACAAACATTACTCAAAAACACGGAAACCAACATACCTATTCCTTAATTAATATTACGACATTCACACTAGCAAAAACTGAGCAATAAGTCGGCTCACATTAGTATGCCTCTTGAGTCCGTACAATATTAATTAAACAGACATAGAGGCACGCAGACATACAGACATGTACACATACAGACACATATATACCGGTCGCTCTTGTGCTAGTTTGTCTTTACGGATTAACATAGTGACTATTGTTGTATTTGCTAACTCGAATAGTTGTGTAGATATTCATTATTCGGTCTCTTTGAACAAGTCTGCGTTGGTGCTGATAACTTTATAAGTGAGGATTAATAACTTTGAAAATGACAGAGCATATATTTTGATTTTGTGTCACAAAATGGGAGTTTTCTCACGTAGACTTGAAATAGATGAAGTTAAAGCCGTGGTTAAATACAAGTGTGTTAGTAAGGTGAAGGCGAAGAGCTAGATAGTAAATTCAAACATCATATACGAAAACATGATCACGTTTTTTCAGTTTAAAATACATTTACATACATATTATCAGTGATAAGTTTCGTCCTTGGCTGGCACTGATATACATAATTCCGTGACGCAGTGAGAGATATTAATCATCATATTAGTATGTTATACTGCACTGAAAATAAGCCCAACCACGGCGTGAATGAGCGTACTAAGGCGAATGCATATGATCGTCAAGCATGCATGTATGAGCATGTTGCGCAAGTTAAGCAAGCTTGCTGTTGTGTCCGTCAACGCCTTAAGCCATTTTATCTGGATGACTGTAGAGTAGGGGGTAACCAAAGATATGATGGATGAACTGACTGAAAGAGCATGTGTTTAGATTGGGGGTGACTGCTGAGATTAAGTTTAATAGAGAAGTAAGGTATATAGAAGAAGACATGTTGATCATGCATCCAAATAAATTTGGAGAGGAGAGAAAAGAGAAAGATGATCTGTTAGAAATAGAGGAAAATGAATAGGGATAGTCGGATATAGATACACATGAATGTTTGTTTTTAAACGGCCTTGTTAATTTAGATTGCTTCAAGCTCCATATGCCGGAACATATCACGGGCTGTTTGCTTTTATTGACTGACATATTTGGCCTTTTATTAAAGGAAAGTTAATTAACGTTCAAATATTTTGAAACTTCATTGTCTTTTGAAGTGTTGTTTACGCATTTAAATTATGATCAAATTTAAATACGCCAGCAAATGAATGTGTCTTTTTAACTCGTAGCAGTATATTTTTTAAAAAGTAACTGATAAAATCAAATAGAAATGCACCAGACGTAGTATAAATAGGTATTAAAACTGAAACACATATTGTTAAATCACAAAACCAACACACAATTTTCGCACATCGTTTCTTTAGTCTCTTAGCTAATAATAATGCAATCAGCGATCTCATTTACGAAATGAACACTAGCGAGGTGGAATCTCATCGGGTAATGCATCAAATTAATGCCGGTCGGCCAAGGCAACTAGCAATGTAAGCCGTGACGAAGCATTACTTGTAATTGTGTAAATCTTACTGAATTTACAGAAATAAGACGTTCTTTGTTTTTATATCGACACAGTTAAGAAACTCAATGTAATCCAGTCAATAGTGAATCAGTCTAATGATCTAATGAGGGTCGTAGTCGGTAGCTCGAGAATCAGGAGTCCCCTGGATATGAGAAGCACAGGATCAGTCTTGTGTTTATGTCCTGAAGTGGACGTCTGTTGAAATAATGATGGCAATACTCAATTTTAGCGAACGAACGTTTAAAAAAGCAGATGATTCATACATGACAATTTAATTAATCTTTATACTGTTTATTTTATTGCTTCGAGTTTTCCCTCTCTGATTTATATTATGGTATGCCTTTGCTTGCTATAACAGTCAAAGCTATAAAGTTGGGGTCCAATTAGAGAAGAGTATTATTTTTTCTGAAAAAAAAAAAAGAGGCTTCCCTTTAACGAATAGGCTCAGAGCCAGACCTTTCAGACTTAACTCAGTTTTCTCAAGTGTTTTAAGTAGACAGCAGTTAAATTTCACTGCATACTATTCTTTTGTTCAGTTCTTGTTAAACTGTTATGAATAATAACGAATGTTTTAAGTATGATGTTTTTCTGCGAATTTACATAACTGGCTTCTCGTTATAAGTAAACGTTAAATAAGTAAATATGAAGCCTAGTGTCTCATAAGATGCTAGTTTTAACTCTTTATTTAATTTGCGTCATAAGCCTAAACTTTCTGAAACAGGTTTTTACTTTTGAACCAGTTTTATTTTAGATTAGTTATTTTTTGTGTAGATTACTTTTTGTTGATCGGATTACTTAAATATTCCGTTTTCTTTTTTATTCTTCAGCAATGAAACACTACAGAATGGTTTTTGGGGACTGTCTTAAAAGAACAACGTTAAAAAGTGTTGGCATTCAGCGTTATTGTAATAATCTAAGACTGAATTTTAATAAATTGGATTTTGATGAATGAATTTCTTGAATACATACTCGTTTTGAATATTGCTTCTTACAATATTTATTGTTATAAACAGTCAAAGTATCAGATGTTACCGTACATGTGCGGTCTAGGTCTCCACAGACAGATAGGCGTTCATTGTAACCTTGATTCGTGTTACAATTGATTGTCCACAGAACACAATGCTTAGGTATCAAGTGTATTGTTTATTGTTCGCTTGCTACTCTTGCTTAAGTAGGATTAAACGAACAAGCATCGGAAAAACATATCAGCTGTTTTTTCCGTCTAAACGTTTTCAAGTCTATTCATAGAAAAAACGATTCATTAAGCATATGGTTAAAAAATATGAATAAGGCGGCTTGTCTTACATTTTTATTCTATTGTCATAATGCTTATTAGTGGATCCTTTATATGGCAGTGATCTAAAAACAATAGTGTTTTTTCTCTGTAAGGACTTGATTTATGACTACAAGCAAAAAGGTTAAATGTCAAAAATATAATCGAAGTACGACATTATCATATATCTAAATTGTTTTGTCTTTATCACAGAACAGATAAAGGAGGTCTTTATTATGGGTAGCGTGCCAAAATTTATAGTTTTTGACGTTTTAATATCTTTATAATGGGATCATATTTCATGAAAATTAATTAGTTGGCTCTTGGACTAGAAACACGATATTTTAAACAATGTGGGGTGATAAATTAATAAGGTTTTATTGGAATTTAAATATTATTATAATAACTGTCGAATATAACAGATTGTGGAGCTGTTTTAAATAGGTAACGCCCACTGGGCACATTTCGATCCATTTTAGGAAGCATTCATAATAATTTTAAGTGTCTCCCCATTTTTTTTTTAAATACCGATCCAATAATTTGATGTCGGTAAAATTTAAATATTATGTTATAGGAAGCAAAATTAATGTTACATGACTCAATTACCGACTCCATGTAATAAGCAAAATTAATTATAAGTTGAGCCATATTTACTGCTATTGCAAAGTTAAGCAATATCAATAACGTATCATTGATTAAGTGATATCATTCTTTTGCACTCATTTCCATATTCTTGATTAAAAAGCTTAATCCATAGGTACCTATAATATGATTAATAACGATCTTTAATACCTACATATGTAGACATGCCTCTATGTATACAACTGATAATAGCTATAGATAGTTTATTAGATAAACAGTGCCAGTGCTTATTGGTCTGTTATCTCGTGTGATGATAACCGCGCGGCTATGATAACATTGATAACAGGCAAATTGATTTCTCTATAATTATGTGGGGTTATTAAGCTATAGTCTTTATTCGAGGTGTTAATAATCTTATTCATGTTAAGTTGACTGATTTTGCTAAAAAATTTCCAGGTTTTGTATGTATTATTATTGTACATCTGCATTGTTATGATGTTTTTATTCCCTTTTTGTTTTGCAGTCTTCATAATCAACGAATGGTCTAAGTCGACATTTATATTAATTTGCATAAGACAATACATTGTTTATAATATTGCTACACCTGGCCTCTGGAGTAAAACCACGAAAATGTTTTTATACGACTCTAAAAGTGAACTAGTTTGCCTAATTATAGTTGGAGAAGTATTCTTGTAATCTTGATCAGTAGTTTGCAATGACCTGCCCTCTGCAGTTATAGCATTTTATCGCAGCATGCTCCCAATAAATCACAATGTAGATATAAACTTTTCAAAGTTTATCTCGGGTTGTAAGGTTAAGAATATTGCCAACAATGCACTGCTAAAGAAAACAAGCCATATATTTCAAACTCGCCAAGTGAAAAAATATTGCCAGCCATGGAGAAAACCACTGTTTATTTAAAACATGAACACACCTCACTCCCATTTCCAAGTTTAGCCTGAGTCAAAGCCACTATCAGCGGTGTCTGTTGACTCAAGAAATAGTGTCGCGAATTATCTACAAGGAAATTCTGCAATTGTTATCTGATAAAACGCACGTAGTTACACACACGGAATATAGATAACAATAATTTAGAAATCTTGTGGAAGGTTTTTCTAATATCTGCTTCAAATGTTGTGTTTGATGAGGTCGAAAGCCTTTGACAGATCTAAGAAATAAAAAGGTTGTTTTCGTGTTTTTAAATATCTTTGTTTAGTTTGTAAAGCTTTATATTTTTTTAATAACATTACTCAATATAAACATTTCCAATATTCTGAAATTTAGAGTATACCTCCACGTGGTTTGCCAACATTTAAATATTTATAAACTGAAGATGAAAATCTAAAACGTGATATCTAAAATTCATTTCTTCTTAGAAGAATTTCCTATTCAATCTCCAATTCAATATTGTTTACAAAACACCAAAGGCCATACCCATCCCATGAAATGTCAATCGACATTTTCAATTCAGTCGGCACCCGGATGGTTGGCAAGCTCAGTTATATCAGCATTCTTCGCTAAGGCCATGACTTTGACTGAGAGCAAAGAGCAGGCATTGTCCTTTCCGTGTGTTGCCAGTTGATCTTCTGTTTAGATTACCCTGTATGCGAAAGTGTTGCCATTGTTTGCAGGTTAGTAACTGAAGTTATTGTCTTTTGAAATGGTGGATAGTTTGCGCACTGCGGAATGGTGGTATTCACGATCAGCGGTATTTTTGATGTCCACTAGTTGACCTGAATGCTCAAATGCCTATTATAATTTAAAAAAGCGCTATTATTAATTGAACTTGAAATGTATTATTTCAGAATTAATTTCCAGTTGATACAATAATATTCATAGGTCTATTTATTCAAGTGGAATTTAATTAATACTTAAAACATTGTACCGCCGTTTCACATTATCAAATTACACATATCGAAGTAACGGGTCTTAAAATTCAAATTGCTCTAGGAGTAAAATTATGACTACTTTTTTAACCGACTTCAAAAATAGGAGGTTATCAATTTCACTCTACTGCGCAATTCTGCAATTTCTGTTTTTGTATTTGTCAGTCTATACCAGTTTCTATTGTTTTCTTTTAAATTAAATTTTTATACTGACCCTGCTATCGACTGACCCACTGTCTAACCACCGTCTTGCTGCAACAATGACTCACGAACAAAAGTAGTACGTGCCAGATTATTAGTGTTTCTCTATTGTTGTACTATTTTATGTTGTAAAGCGTCGGCTTGATTTATTGTATCTGTTATTATCTGATGGGTACCTGGATACATTGGTTCAGATCTGTGAGATTGTATATGTTGGGCGTGCGATAGCAAATCATCTGCATATGTAGGCAAAAATCTTGGTTTATGACAGTAGGCTCGCCAAAATTTCATGGAACTCATAACAACACAATTGCTAGCCCTTGGGAAATAAAAGCGTGGAGTTATGATGACGTAAAAGCCGAAGTTACTATATTACAACGTTTGACCATAATATGAACAGCAATTTAAACAACGCATATGAAAGCTTAAGCTTCGTTCTCTTCAAAAATTTATAAAACGACTTGCTGTCGGAAAATTTTAAAACGCTTGTCTTTTATTTTCGGCAAATTTAACCATATTGCGCTTTAGCTCTCCACCACTTAACTTCATACCTTCCACATACCATCAACATACCTGACGAACCCCTCTCGTGTCTCGTCAACCGCAGCATCCACTGTGCTGCTAACGGTACCCGTAACGGTATGCTTTCGCGGCCGGCCCGGATTAATTGTGGCCAAAATAAGATGGATGGCATGACTGTCGCAAGATTTTTGAGTACATTTTGATCGCAATGCTGATGTGTTTAAGATTGCAATGTCTTGAAAGGGAATGACTGCTGAGATGAAGAATGATGGAGAACATTACTCGTATGATAGAAAAATACATTTAGCTTCGACCAGAAATAAATTGGGATAAAGGCAAGCGAATGATGATGAGTGTCGGAAATGGTTGTTTTAGTACAAGAAAATGAAAAAATAGTCTTCCATACGATGGTTTGACCGGATGTATGAACGTGCGTGTCCGATATAAGAGTAGTGTATAAGAATTGTAGCACGTGGCCTCCATTTTTATGGTTCGTTACCTATATGGGTAAAGTCGCTGTGTTTATGTATGTATTTAGCGATCATTTGGGAGGCTAGAGTGGGGTCGATAGCTACAACTTAATTTATCACCAAACATCTTGATTTTTGCGGTATCATCTACCATACGTGCTTGCTCTACTGTTTTCAGCTGTTGCTTCCGTATCAATGCATTTTAAATCTCGTCTTGTTCAAGTTTTTTGTTCAATGGGCTGCTAACAATAATATTCTACATTCATACACGTAGAACTACAAGCAGACATTAATTATCACATGATCTAGTTGACGGATAAGGCAATTAAACTAGATATGATATACTATTGAATCTAGAATTGTATGACCAGTTTGTAATGGAATACATTACGATAGGTCGGAATTGCTGCATTCGTTATTGTGAAGGTCGCAGATCTGTAGGCTTCTTGCTTACTGAGCTTAGTGACTATCGGAAATGTTTTACGTCTCTTTGGTCAATAGCTGTAACTGTCCTGTCTGCTTTTGGCATTTTCTGGATGCATGCATGAACATAGTACAAACGGACGCATAGCGTGCCTTTTCAGACTTGTCGAAATTCATCTTGAAGCCAGTCGTTTTTTGTGTAGTATATGTTCTATGATATTCATCCTGTCATCTTAGGCTTGTTTCAGCATTGTCTAGTTGGTTTGTTTTACCAGATGTGGCTAAATTTGATCTGACGTATCATGTTTCTTATAAAAGTTAGAGAAGTCTGTGATTTATCACTCGACATTGAACGTTACCTATTATAACAATTAAACCTCAAATTATATTTATTAACGTAACAGTAAACTGATTAACAGACTGAGCTTATTCAGTTATAAAGTTTAATGATCATACGCTCACAATTAAGGGTTAATTGCTGTACGGAACTATACAATTAAAACGTTTTACCGTCCATTTCACCGATAGTTATTTTCAGTAATTTCATCCTAGCCCTTGGAAGTTAGAATTCGTTTAAATACAAAATAGCTTCTTTATTTTCTTCATGAGTGTGTATTATGTAAAAAACTGAATAAGAAATACTAGTTTTTGACGCTAGAAAGCTACTCAGAATACGTTTTGACAGTTCTGCGTAAGAATATGGTTTGCAAACTTCTGTTACGGAACCCTAAACAAGTTTTGTCCAAGTCGCGCCCACAGGTGATCTAAAAGCATAAATGAGTGATCCCGTAGGTGTTGGCCGAGTGAATTGAGCGTTTTGCTCGAGCATTGAGCAACAGATCTCGGTAGGAGTATGGTTGCTCAAAGCTCGACAGTAGTACGGGGGTGGGGCAGTGAGGAAGGTCACGTTTTCGTCTTTGAACTAGTAATAGTGGTACAAATTCTACTGATTTTATTGATTTTCATTAGAAGTTTTCCTTGACGATATCCCCCGGCTACCTCGAAACCCGTCAGAGACTTTAAAGAAGTTTCCACAAATAACTTGAAAATGCTTCTGAGTGAACAATGTAAAATAGTATCAAAGAACTACAAAAGTCCACTAAACTACAAACCACTGACTTACATAGATGCTATCGCTGACTTTTCAAGGTACAGTTTTAGAGCCATTTACATATTTTTACATGGATTCACCAAAACTTGTTTGGTGTAAATCTTTTTTTGGACACATCGTGAACCAGTTAGTAAGTTTTATTAAGGTGACCATTATTTACAGCTAGTGTCGTTTTGTAGTTTTATAAACTATTAAGCTTGTAAGTCTTGTGAATAAACAATTTATTATATTATATAACTAGAATCAAGATTACTCGAAGCTTCAATGTTAATCTAATGCAATTTGAACAAACTTTCACTTCAACCGAGTTATTTAATGTTAGAGGATTATCATTGATGTTTGTGAATGTCGCCGTAAATATTGATATTAATTTGCATTAGATGACAAAATAAGGAACGTTCAATTCTAAAGGCGGTTGCACATCGGTCTTCGGAATTGAATGTTTTAAGATCATAGGTTATATTACCAGGTACTGTTACTTTTATTTTGCAAGCAATGAATTATATCAATTCAGGATGCATATTCATGGCAATTATCATTAAAACTCGATTAGGCAGCATGCCTAATCGAGTGTAATATAGCACATGACATGTGCTATATTACAAAAAAAAAAACACTTGCACCTTAAAAATAAAATGTTGAAATGAGCACGTAAATCTTGAATGAGCTCTCATCGTCATCATTTCAGCCGAATGACATCTGCTGACAGACCATTGGCCTCCTCAAGAGTCCTTCCTATACGCAATCTTGTTCTGTAATAAACTTCATATCTATCTGTTAATACCACATTGTTTGTTTCATATTCGGCGTATCATGTTTTCTTCTACCATTCTCCGTTGGCTGTTATAAATCATTCACTCCCATTTCTTTCATATCGTTTCTCACACAATCCACCCATCTCTCTACCATTATCACCTAGCAAATTCAAATGCGCCTTTAGCTCAACATTAAATTAACCGGTACACAGTAATGCTAGTTCTAGCCTAGCTTTCTAACTGACTTCAGAATAGTCCCATTTGCTTCTCAGTTTCCAGGAAATTGCTTTTTATAATTGCCTAGTTGAGTCTCAAGCGACTTTTTAATCCGGTCGCACTATTGATGGCGTTTCGGATGTGCGATTTTGTTTACATTGTGGATGTGGTTGTCTTGAGTTTTGATTTAATAGTAACCAACCTTCTCCAAGATTGCTAACTTATCCGTCCAGATTTCTGTAAATTTCATAATTTGATATTAGCTTCACCTTTTGTGGACAGGTAATAAATAATCACCAAATGATTTCTCCCGCTCTGGGTGGAGCGGGAAAGAGTGTCGGACTCTTACCGACTCAAACCCATCCGTGTTCCTTCAAATGCTGCTGCGATAACTTTTTCTAACTATTTCGCAATCCTGGCAGTGCTTACTTTAGCTTAGCCAGGGGAGTTACAAAAAGTATCAATAACAGCACTGGAAATTATAAACTTCTAATTAACTATGCTCTCAATCTTATGTTAAATTGCGTTCTTAACTCTAATAGAAGTCCTATATTTAATAGCAGATTTATTGTAATCTAAAATAAATTAGGTATTATCTCATGAGCGTTTTCTGATTTTTATTTCATTTAACGAAGTTTCACTGGTTATAAGCTCATTATCAAGATTCATACCTGTTTAACATCTTCGCAAGGACTGTTTACTACTCGTATTTTTACTGTTTCGATGTTTTAAAGAACATTTGTGTTCTTTAAAACATCGTTTCGTATTCTTTAAACATCTACCGATACCCATATTTGTCTATAATATCCCAATTATCTCAAGAAATACGTTGCACCCGTGCTTATAAAAGTCGTCAGATTTTTACGATAAAATTCTCATTCCATATATGGTTCAATGATTCACTTTGTCTTTTGGCCTCTTATGGCCAAATGAGGTGTTGGAATCTGACCATATGATTATGTGTCATCTGAATTTAGCTTTATTATAATAAGTATGATAATATTTCCTGATATCACCGCCTAAAATCATCACGAGTTCATATTGATGACTTCATTAATTTGTTCGTAGGAAAGAAATCTTATTTAAAATCTTTTTGAAACAAGCTAACTTGAAGACTCTCAGTCTCAGGTTGTAGCTAACAGGTAAGAAAAACTTGCGCAGGGAATTACAATTTTTCGGTTATAAATTGTCATTTTGTCCAGATCTAAAGGTAAAAAATACTGAAAACCAATCTGACCATGCGTCCAATTTAACCTATCAATGAACACAACCGTATATAGTGAAGGAACTACCAATCCGACTATCCAGCTATCTTTTTTTCTCTTTTTTCAAATGAGTTTCTGCCATTCCGGTTAGCCACAACTAGGCTGTACTCGTTCACCGGGTCAGTTGGCTTTAGAGTATTGATATACCTATCTATGTAGGTATATAGAAGTATGCGGTACAGAGAGTAAAGCCCCGCAAACCTCGATTGATAAAAAAAGGAAGGATCCTCCGACCAGATGGTTGTTGTGTCCGGTGGGCAACTGGCCGATAGTTGATATTCGGACTCTTGTATATCTTCAATTCGCACGGAAAACTCTGGTACCGCGATGCGGGATTTCTTTAACGTAGTTCATTGCTGGCAGTATCGTTGCCGCTGCGTTACTTTTGGTTGGGTTATAGATTTTGTTACTTTTTTTGTGGCTTCATCGATCCCGCTACAGGTATACTGTCTTCCTTAGTTTCCAAGCAAACGAGTTATTACGGTACCAGGAAATAGCTAGTTTCACTACTAACATTTGTGCTATTACAAACAATTGTTCAAGGTAAAATGTTTAGTACTGTATTTGCTCCGTATCAGATCGATTGAATTTTATTTACTTAGTTACTGTTGCCTGCAGTTTTACTTTTATTCTAGGAAAGCTGTTTCGTATATGCCTATATAAAGTATCGTAGATTTTAACCCAGATCATAATTTATCTCTGTGTTAGATTTCATCCAAATCTGTTCATTCATTCAAGAGTGTCATTTCATGTCATTCATCAGCATTGCGATTCAACGCGGCAATGCTGCCAGTGTTCTGGGCTCTTTTGCCATTGACAGCGATGTGGATTACTTTTTTTGATGCCCAATGACTAATTTTTTTTTTTATACGCGTTTGTACATAATTTATTGTTAATTAGTGTAGTTTTTTAAGTCTATAAAATGTTCGATATCGTGTTGAATGTATAACATGAATAAAAACTTTTTTCCTTCAAGAGTGTTGAGACACAAACATACAAATTATGTAGTATTATAATATTTATCACAGCAGGTAGAGTCACCTGTCCTCATATCAAAAACATTAAAAACGGAAGGTGAATTAATAGATTCAAAAGAAATAAAAGAAACTGCTAAATGTTTTGTTCCTTAAATGGTTATCGTATATCTTAATACACATTCGTTGACATTAAGAAAAATATCAATGGAGCTATTTCTGAGAAAAAAAAATGGCTCACTGGGCTTGTGGTAAAAACTAATGATATTTCCTAGACATGTCGGTCGATTTTGAACTCTAAATTTGATATTTTAAGAGTTGTTTTGTAACAGCATGTTACGTGCCCACGCTTTTGGTACACCTACGATATCTCGTTAAACTTAAAATGCTTGAAGTATTCGATATCTTTAAAAGATAATTTCAGTTTCATAATATTTTCAAAGTGGAAAAATCCAGGTCCAAGTAAATCAAATTTATTTTAAGTAAAATACTTGTACGTTAAATATAGTAATTCCACCTTCCAAGGACTATTGACCGTTTTCTATTTCTATAGTTACCTCCTTCTTACGTCAATTTCTTGAGAAAAACCTTACTAATTGCAGCAATTAAAGTAATAACGGCTGTCGCAGTAATGAGAGGAAATCATTTTAAATAGTCGACGAAACTTTGTACTGGACATTGCAGTCTGCACAGTGTTTTACTTGAAGAAAACTTGGACAAAATGCAGTGCATTTAAATTCTAATTTCTCAACAGAAAGCTAATTAACCAAAAAAGAAAATAAACTTATATACCTGGTTTTACGTAACAGCAACGCAGCATCACATATTATGAAGATAAAAACTTAAAAATAATTGTCTTTTGTAATGCTTGATGCTTAATAATCTCAAAAAAACAATGTCATTAAACTTTCACCGCGCGTCCCACATTACGTTACGTCACAATCCTATTCAAAATGTACCTTTTTCTTATTCTTACACACCCGTTTTCTCTGAGGTTTTGACAGCTTTCTTTATGGAGACAAGCGGTCTCACGAATCATTACTCTTCGTTTTTATGAGCGACGAAACGTCCATTTACACTCTGATAAAGCACCCTTAACCTCACAATAAAACCTTGCATGAAGACCTCACAAGACGTATCGCAATGTTCGCAGATGCGTGTTTTATAGAAGTAATTTTTGCTATTTATCTAGTACATCTAACCCTGAACGAATTACTATGACTATTGTTGTCATGAAAAGGTTACTGTAATCACATTTGACATGCCACACTGAACGTATTAAATGCTCCAGCCAGTTCGTTGCTCTTAGTCTGGTATGACATTCAAACAACCAAACGTGCTAAGTATTACGTGACAGAATTTACACAAGCATCATAAAAATTGATGCATCTTTTTTGTTCTGATGACGTTAAATTTGTTCATGGAATACGCAAAATCGTACGTGATGAGAATTGTGACAAACGCATCGTGTTAGGTCCGATTAAATCGTTGGCATATTTTCGAAATTCGTATCATTCCATGCCGGGGATCGTGTTTAGGGGAAATAATGCTCAGTCATGGAGGAAATTGAGTGCATAACAGAATAACAAGGCTATCTGCACGGAACAGCCATGATGGGTACTTTTCGGAGCTTTCTATTACATCTGTTATGGAATGAATTGCTCTTTTCTTCGTTGCTTAAAGAAACGGAAATGTGAGCCGTTTTGTATGGCAACAAATATTTGAAATGTAGAGATTTTATTTAACAAATGTTTAGAATGTTGCAAGTCATTTTGTTTTGGTTTTGTATCAATATGATTGTGTAGTTCCAGCACACCAATAACATTATGTTCTTAACACAGCTTAAGAGATATAAATCGATGCAATTAAATTAAATTGAACCTGATGTTAAATAACTCAAACACGACTGCACGTCTGTGTCCATTTATGTAAAGTATAATATTCAAATTATTAGCCACATCTGCTTCCAAAATTAGAAGTGCACGAAAGTGAAACCGTGTGCGCTAGGAAATAATGTTTGTCCTCAACACAATCCAATTAGCCCTCAGTCCGCAGTGGGGTCAAACGCATTGTCGTTTATGTAGGCTAAATACGCTTAATTAGGGGATGTACGCCGTATATAATTTCCTGTCATTATCATAGTTTTTGGACTTGTTTCGCTTGCAAAGGAGGTTAAACTAAACAGATAATTACGCCTTCCACCTCCTACGGTTGTAAGGTAAACGTATTGTGTATCTTTAGAAATCATGTTATCAATTAGTCTTGTGTAACGGTCGTCAGTTTTCAGTAAATGTTGCTTTATGTGATCACTACGTTCTTCTATTTTAAGTGCAACTATACCATTGGCTTAATTATCAAGAAGTATAATCTTATTATATAAATTCAGCACCTTTAACCTTTTCGCACAATTTATCTTGTTTACTAGAAACAGTAGGAACTATATTTCCTATCTGAGGAACTATCTGCAAACAACCAACGATAACTTCCTTATAAATTATTACCTTATTTACCTTCAATATTACAATGGTTCTACCATTCAATTCCTTATTCGTTAAAATCGTTGCAATAGCCATCGATAAACCGGCAAAGTACGAGTAGTTTTATCTAATCGACGAAATTCACGTATTACTTGAAGAGGCTTTTGTAGTGGCTGAAAGAGATGGAACTAGTGAAATACAGGTTTAGAAAGAGAGGGATAACGACTCTCGGTTCGACGTTGGTGAGTCATGCTCGAGCGCATACACCGACTGGTATTGTGGTCTGTAATCACAGGATTTAGCGGATTCGATATTATTCTTCTTACCATGCTCGATATAAAGTTTTTGATCATCTTAGATAAGGGTTAAATTTAGCTATGGAATAGTCGTGATAGTTATATTTAATTGACAAGGCAGTTCTAACTGGATTATAACTAATACGAATTCAATCAGCTGTATTTAATCATAATTAATATCTTCATTTTGTATCTCTAAATCTCTTCAACATCTGTTCTTGTGAACAAATCAGCTCTTTTAATCGAAACATTACTTCAAAACAACACAATTGTACTCTCCCACGAATTAATTTTCAAGACCAGCCTCATTAGTTACGACAATATTGACAACTAATGAATCAACTACACTTCATATCTTCCCAATACATCTGATATCTTGTTCCACTGCTGTGACGAAAGCATCGACCGCTGTGACGGGGTCGAGGCGACCTGATGTATTGCCTTCAGCATCGTCGTCATTGGCCAACTGGCCAGGTGGAAAAACATCTGTCGATATCCCATCACCAGCGTTTGTGCCAAATACAAAAGTGATACTTCATTATTCAAAATATTATGTTCTGGACTCTAATGTTGGTTTGTAATTGTGACATGTGGTTGGTAATTGATCCCGGATTACAATGACTCTTTAACGTATATTTAGTTTTTTTTTGTCTGGTTACATCTGCTGGTTGTCTATGGATTAAGGTTTTATTATTCCAACATCTGCTACTACATCTGTATTTTTAAACATATAATGTGTTGTGTTAAAACTAGCTCTGCATTTAACAAGTGCTTAGTGGTAAAGAAATAATTATTTCTAAAATTAATCCGCAAATAACACAAATACATGTGTCTGAATGAAATCCTTATGGGACCGACCTCCATGTTCGCACAAATTGTTTGTTTGGTTACGTGATTTTAAAAACTTCATCTAAAAACGTATGAAACATGTTCGGCTGGCAGATCGTCTCGCAAATTTGCTTCGCGATGACTCACCGACGCTTCACTATTTAGTTTAAACGCACAGACCGGTTTGTACTCGTTTTTGTTACAGCCTTGATGGTTTTTTCAACGTTTTTTCAAGCTTACTAACCATATTAAGATCCTGGTGACAATGTTTTATACTGTCGAGATTTAATCATCCATTTAAGCCATCAAGATTGTCTTCCTGAAATGGATAAAGTGCAGTGTGCACTTTTAAACCCAAAAATATTTCTGCTTGTTTTTGGTGCTCGTAAACAATCTTCAAATTTTTATACCAAGTTTTTTACTGCAGCAGTTTCTGCTAAAAATAGAGGTTCTGACTTTGTCACGACTTTTCATTGTTACAGTATCATTATGGGAACAGTTAATGTAATTCAATCATTGCTAACTTTAGTTTCATGCACACGCAATACATTTTTTGCATCGTTATGTTCAATTACGTTCGTGGGAGCTTGGATAAAACAATCTTGGCATGATTCATCGCTGATTGGTTTGGTTGACTTGCAAATAGTTTTATTTGTATGATCTTCGAAATTTCTTTCAAGAAGGGTTTTAAAGTATTTCTAGTAAAAGGATCAAGAACTGCATGTCATTAATAATACATGCTCAAGGAAACAGCTTGGGAATTTATCGTTTGTGTGCGAGGGAAGCACTTTATCTAGCTTCCTCTGTCGATTTTATTATCAGTTTATCATTGATAATAAATTGACTACTATCTATGAGAAAGCCTTTTTGGATATTGTTTGGGGCCTGTACGTTATGTGGGACGTAAATATTACGAAGGCTATTACGTACAGGCAAGAGCGATTTACTTCATCTTACCTAAATAGTTTCCTGAAAAAACTGCTGTCATTATTTTTCATTGTTCTGAAACGAAGTTCATTATTCTTGCTTTAGTTTTAATTTGAAAAGTAACTTTAGTAATAGGTGACAAATGTGAATGAATAGATATTGAGGTTGAGGAAATGAAGATGGAACTTTTTTCTAAAATGGCCGCCTTAAACGGCATCTAATTTGCGTAGGACGGATTAACAACGTTAATCTTAGTTTCAGAACTTAGTATGGTTAGGCGCGGTGGCTAATGCGTGTTTTACTAATAGTTTCGGTTTAGTGCTGTTGTTACGACTTAATCTGGATTAAGACGGACGAATTACGACAGTTTTATTGATTGTGTGGGTAATTCAATTTACCTTTTCATTGTATCAGGTGATATTAGCATAGAAATGTAACGTTAAGTCTGCTGACCTAATATTGATACAAGAATGTATTACCAACTAACTGACCCATTTCTGAAAGAGTACAATGAAATGTAAAATATTCCACTAGAATATTCATTTACCGACTAGAATTGTCCACTAACAGATGCAGCACAAACATTTAAAAGCATAAAAAACGCGAAAAATAACGTCGTTTCAACTCGGAACAGAATAAAAAGCAACTTTACCAGCTCGCAACTGTCTGCCAACTGCCATAACTTCGGCCCGATGTTTTTGCCTCGTCTCACAATGCATTCATTAGCATATGCCATTTGTGACCAGGCTTCGTTGGAAGTGCCCTCTGGGCATTTTAAAAGGCTTCTATGTTATAATTTAAGGACCCTGGTGGAATAAGTAGGTAACACTTGGTTAAGGACGAAGTGTGAGGTTTTTAAAAATTCGTGCTACGCTCATAATTGATGTGGGAAGTGCGGAAGGTTTAAATAAACGAGTTTTAAGTGAAAAGTTTACTTTGAACAGTAAACATGAATTTAAACATGTAGGATCTGACAAATATTGACACATGAGTCTTTTTAGCTTTAAAAGTGGGAAAACCAGTCGACAATTCACTTTGAAAGTAATTTAACTACGACTTCTCCATTTGAATTCAATTCGTGTCCCAACAAAATCGTTTTCATGAACTCTAGAAAAAGCACCTGACAATCTAATGCGAAAATCAAAACACCCAAGCCGCAATTGTTCAACCCCACACATAAGAATAGAATCCTACAGTTCCATGCAAGCAGATACGAGCACAATGGCGGAAGCTTGCGGTCCATGCAAACAAAGATAAAACCATCCCTCCATCAGCTAAAACAGCTCTTAAAATCAACGTCGTAGAAGCTAAACACACTGCACATGTTAATTTTGCTACAGCTCACAAAGAGTTGAATTACGTACAGTTATTTCAAGCTAGGCAACCTGAGATGGTCGGACTTGAAGTACTAAGGTGCTATGTATTGGTTGAAGAGTTTTAAAACTTAATTAATATTGCTAAAGAACAATTTTATGACGGGCCATTGAGAATTTTTCAGAATGTTAAAACTCTAAAAGACCGCAGTAAACTCTCTTCATATACTACTCGTACTGGTGATGGTAGTATACTGGAAGATACGAAGAAATATGAAGATTTTAGTTCTATCTGTTATATTGCTGGTATTCTAGACACGTTGATTATGTTAGACAAGTTGTGGCAGTTTCAGAACACTAATTACTTAAAGCGAATTTCGAAAGTTTGGGAAATACTTGCGAAATTTCATACGTTGTAACGTGTAGAAGAAGTTATTATTCCTAGAACTCTTGAGTTGCAAAATCTTGGTAAGCTGAGGAATGATGCTGGCGTCTTGAAAATTCGCATTTTATTCGCAGTAAGAATTTTAGCTTTAATCCCGTAATTGCTGAAGTCGAAACAAAACTTCAGCCTACTGGTAATGATGCCATGGTTGACCTTATTTACGAAGACGAAAATACTCTTTGCAAGGTCGCGATTCTAAGCCCAAAAACTTCCCAAATTACATAACAGTAGCTGTGCGGCCAAGTTCAACACAACCTTATAAATAGAGTAAGATTAATACCCAACTATTTTTAGCACCGTTTTGAACTATTTTCGGATTCAGCGATAAACATGCATACTGAATGGAATATTTGAGTTTCACGAATTATTTTATTTTGCAGTTCTGCGTTCGATACTCGGTATCGAACGCAGAACTGCAGATGAAGTAATTTATTTTCTATATAATAGTAGAGCGTTTTCTATTAGGAATTATTTTCTGTTTCTTATGTATGGGCTCGATTAAAAGAAAAGACCAAATCGTCAGTAGTTAAAATAAGGATATTAATAGTAGTATCGGTGTGACGGTATCTTGCCTGGCACGATAGTTATGGGGCCATAACTATCGTGCCAGGCAAGATGATATACATGCTTGCAGGATCCCCAGGGAAGTTAAACAATAAGGTTGAGAGAAATTTTGTTCGTTACCGATAATGTAGTACACTTGTAAATGCAATATATTTGACGAGCATGTCAATAGGAATGTCGGTAAACACTGTCTTAGTCACGACCGTTTCTCTTAAATCAACAGACATTTTAGCAAGGTTTCCGCTACTAACTGCACATAGTTGAATCATTGCATTTAAAAAATCGAATTATAACATCGTCATGTTTTAGATCCTTTTTGTTTGTATTTACACGTAAGCTCTAAATAACGACTGAGTCACAAGATGCTCACAAAATAGACACAATTATTTTCACATCTAAAGCAATACAGAGTGTATAAAAAGATATGATTCACTAACTGTTCTGTTGACGGTTGCATAAACGTGTAACTCCTCTATTTTATACGAACACACAGTTTTATTGTTAACAATGTGTCGGAAATCTTGCGTCTCGTAATCATCGTAAAATGTTGTGACTGTGGAATTAAAGTGCGATTAAGAACGTTTCAAATGATAGTTCTAACCTCAATCACTTCAAAACAGGAACTACTGTTACATAGGGTTTCAAAAGCTTTAGTCTGAACGATTACAAAGTGAGCCTTTTCTGGAAATCGAGCGGCATTAAGGTATTTTGATTTCCGTCAAACCGTTTCCAGGCCGAAATGTATTGTCAACTTCTATGTCTCCCATATCTACTTTTCCGCATTTTATAATCATATTTATCATGTATTGTATCCCTTTTCCTCATCTTAATATATATAAATCTCGTGTCACAATGTTTGTCCTCAATGGACTCCTAAACCACTTAACCGATTATAATAAAATTCGCACACCATGTGCAGTTCGATCCAACTTGAGAGATAGGATAGTTTAAATCTCAAATTATAGTCGCAATTTTAATTTATTGCTAATTATTTGTCTGTTATTATTTGACAGCGGGTAGGGTAGGTAGGGTAGGTAGGGTAGGTAGGGTAGGTAGGGTAGGTAGGGTAGGTAGGGTAGGTAGGGTAGGTAGGGTAGGTAGGGTAGGTAGGGTAGGTAGGGTAGGTAGGGTAGGTAGGGTAGGTAGGGTAGGTAGGGTAGGTAGGGTAGGTAGGGTAGGTAGGGTAGGTAGGGTAGGTAGGGTAGGTAGGGTAGGTAGGGTAGGTAGGGTAGGTAGGGTAGGTAGGGTAGGTAGGGTAGGTAGGGTAGGTAGGGTAGGTAGGGTAGGTGGGGTAGGTGGGGTAGGTAGGGTAGGTAGGGTAGGTAGGGTAGGTAGGGTAGGTAGGGTAGGTAGGGTAGCCAGTTGACGGGAGCGAAGCCGCGCGGGTCAGCTAGTTGACTTATAAAAATCGGTTTTCCTGTTGAAGTGTTAATTCTATCACATTAATATCATAACGTGTAATATTTGACACAGATTTCTCTGTGTCTTTATTATTTAACACTGTGCGAAAACATTGAGTCATAGGTGTTTTGGTCGCCATATGTTGCATGTCGTGACTCTGAAACACGGCCTCGGCTGTATTGCATAGTATTCTTAATATCACGTTGTCTTTGATAAACATTCTTCAGCGTTAGTTGACGTTCACGATTTGCAGTATGGTGGATTTTACAAGAATGTGAACCAGGCAATCTGAATGCATTTCCTTATTCAGTACTGGATTACGAGGAAATGTGACGAGGAAACCACTATACAAAAACTTTAAATTCGCACATCGTAAAATATACTCGTAGTATGAATTTGAACGTAATTCACTCAGTAAAGCGGTTCGAATTAATTGTATAGTTACTTTTTACTCAAAGTTTTAATTAAACACGAGCAGGTATTAACCAAACACATTTTACATAACATAACGACCTGAAATGAATTGCTAAACGAGGAAGCCTTCAAGGCCCATAACTTGCGATCGTAACAAAATCCAATTACAACTCCAAAGAATTCATCATCGCAGTTGAACGTCCTTTTATTAGTGCCGATATTCGTGATGTGTCGTCTTATGCTTCATGTTTATATGTTGACTCAAGTGTCCAGGTGATGGTATTTGCCTCTCTTTCAGACGCCGCCGCAGCTTTGTGTCGCTACAAGGGTTTATGGTGAACGGTCCTCCGTGTTCCTTTAACTAACAGTGTTTCATCTCTCTCTTTCCAGATGGACTTTGTTGCTGTCTCGCTCCTGCCGTACAACGGAATGTTTCTATCATAGAAGTGTTTTGCATTCCTCTTGCTTCTCGGAAACTGTTTCTATGTTGTAAATGGAAATGGGATCAGTAATGTTAGTTTGCGTTGGAGATAATTTCTGCTAACTATGAGTTATGGTGCGTTGTTAACTTGTTACAGTGTAGCAAACAGTAGGAATTTCGTTCTAGCTCGTGTCTTCTTTGAATTACAATTTTCCTTAGTAACTTGTTAGCTTGTAAATATTTTAGTAGGTAGGAATATCAATAATTCTGTCCATGACCTTGGTTCGTCGTTTTTGGTCGATAATTGATTTCCAGAAAACTCTTCCAATAGTCCTTGAAAGAAAAGAAGGCTATATTTTCAAATGCTTGACCTTTATTAAAACGTGTACATTCTGGTCAAACATTTAATTGTCATTGGCGATTTAATAATTAGGGCTGTCGTCTCCAACAGCTAGTCATACTGACTGATCTTTTCACAAATCTGGACATGCAGACTATTCTTATTGCGTGATAATGCAAAGTCACACTTTTGTAATCAACTGATTAATGTTTTTGAGATATATCTAACATCGAACTGTCAATGCAAGAAGAAATGAAATGTTGAATAGATTTGTGTTCAGTGTTATATTTTGTCTCATTAGTTTTACGGTCTCCCAGTTGGAAAAACATTTTCGGAAAGCAATACGTGCTTACATTACTCTGATTAGCCTGCTGATAGCCACATTTTACCTGTGCACCTTACTGCTTCTGAAATAGGGTTCAGTCTCGTTTCATTGTATCTTGTTTAAATGGTAGCTATAATTTGTTTGGGGCCATTCTTATCGAGTTACGGCTCGTTACGATCGTTCAGGGATTTCATTTTTTGTCTACGTTCATCGGATTTTCACCACGTAATAGTTCTTTTTCGAATTCCCTTTGTTTCTTTGTCAAGTGTTCGGCTAGATTCTGGTTTTTTATTGATTAAGCTTTCGAGAACCTTGAGTGAGCCTAGGATTTATTCGACGTTTTCTTTTCTTGTCTTAATAACGAATGAATTGAAAAATTCTCAGGGCAGGTCGTAGAATTTTCCATTTCGTTCTTTTTCCACACAATTTCGTCCCTAAGTGAATATTGTTTGCTTTCAGTCTGTTCTATCCAGAAAAAATAATATTCAATTGATTGTATGTCTTTTACGTCAGTATTAACAGTCTAATGGTATGCGTCGGTTACTAAATTTTATATGCGATTGTTTAATTGACGTCAGAGCCGGATTATCGATCGTTTTTCACTCATTCCGTAACCTCTGTCTGTATCTACGTATCGTGCTCTATCGGTAGCGTTCAATGCTGGTATTTAGGCCGAATTCAGATGTCATGTCTCGCCGTCATTGAATGAATTTCATATGGTCGTTATCTAATCTGATATACTAAGGGCATCTATATTTAGGTGGCAATCGTACTTTATTCTCTTCCTTAATTTCAGATATTTTTACACACCTACAAAATTATAAATAGTACTTAAAGTGATACAGTAACTGTGATAGACGTAAAATTTAGTATGTACTAAAACCAAGTGATATAATCAGTGAAATGTCCTCTTTCTAAAAATGGAAAGGAAGTTAACACGCGAAGATTTCATGAGGAAAAGTTTTCGTGCACCGAGGGTTTCGCCCGCCCCAGAAGGTCAAGAGCCGACTGTAAACGGTGCGCCACCACCATCGCCGGTGTCCTTAGCCATGTTGGAGAGAAACACGACGCCACAACGAACCCAGTACGAGGTCACGTCCTCGGGGATAGCTCCTAAACGACTCGAAATCAATAGGGCTCATCCCATCCACCTTAAATCATTCCAAGCCCCCGAACCGCCAGATGATGCCGCTCCAATGCCACCCTCAGACGATGTTTTACGTAAACTTGAGCGGCAAATAGGAGAAATGGAAAGAGGGCTAGAAAGGGCACAGAACGGCACAGTAGGAGTTGACGAAAGAGTGAGATACGCCGAACACGAAAACCTTTTACGTACAGGCGTATCTTCAGTCGGAGGTGGAGGATACCTCCCAGCTGATTCTGATACAGAACATGACGTAGTACCTTTCAATAGAAACGAAAGTACACGAAGCAGTACTGGTGGTGCTACTCCAGTGCCGAGACCAGCTACTCGACTAGCTAGAACGAATTCTGACACTCAACAGTCAGTCGCAGCGACTGCGAGGTTAATGAGGAAGCTGGCTGACGGTGGCAACAAAGATGAAAAGACTAAGGTTATATCTCGAAAAGCGATCCAGGCGAGGATGGAGAGAGTAAAGAATTCTGTCACAGGAAAGAATGAGCACAGGGTCTTAGCTGAACATAGGGTGGACCCACCATCTCCGAGGACGCCAACTTCTCCTATCACTACAAGGTCTTCTCAGGTAACGACAATTCTTTTAAGTATTGTGGATGTCCATGTTAAACTGTCCATCGTAAACAAACGGTCTTATATGTCGCAGAAGATGAATAGAAATCACACTTGACGCACGGAAGTGAGCAAAGCCAAGTTGATATATTTATTACCTGGCGTTGTAAGTTATAATTAAAATTTATGAAGAGCGAACTGCTTAGTTTCTCTGTTGCGGAAAATGGAAACTTTTTCGCCTTCAAAGTTGCGTTTTCTCTCATCTATCAATAATGTTTTACTTTAAATAACTTTTAGCACAATTTACGAAGTTTTCTCTTTGTAGTTAGTAACTTTACGATGAAAAAGCTCCTTGTATGTTAAGTGTCAATCTATCACCTAACATATAATATTTTTATGATACAAACAAATCACTTTTTCAGCTTATGATAAATTTTTATGTGACGTTGAATGTATTCTGCTGCCCACACGCATACTCCTAAAACGTATAAAGCGTTGGGTAATACGGGTTCCTAATGTTATTTAATATCATATTCACACTTGCTTGCGTAATATCTACAAAAGGCGGTAGACAGTAATCCTACATGATTATTTGTTGAGATGGCTTTTCAATTTTAACTTGAGCGATAAAAATGTTTAACTTTAATGTTTCTGATATTACGAATATTTGATGTAAATACTTTCATGAGATTTTGTTAGTTTAAATATTTATTCATGTTGATGGAATTTGGTGACATTTAAATGTCGATTAAGTTTAATTTACACCCCCTCGTTATCAATACATATATATATTCTTTATTAGAAGCGTTTAACACATTCAAGCGTAAATCCCAGCAGTCATATTATGTAATAGCGATCTGTTCTTTCCCTATAAAAACGACATAACTCATAATAGTTTTTACCTGTGTATCAAACGCATACAACCTTCCTTATACCTGCTGCGAAAAATAATTTGTAGCATATGGCGCGTGGCGTTGACGCGGGGTCGACCTCTGACGTCATCGTTCACGATATCGCGACCGGCCGGTGTGGTGTGCGAAATGTAAAAAATAGTGTGTTTGATGTTAGTTATGATTTCTTAGGCCCACTCGCACAAAACCAGAGTAATTATCTTTTAACTCCGAGTTAGTTGTAACCTGGTGGCGTTAGTATGAAATATTTGTTATAAAACTTCGTGTTAGCAACTAAATTCAGGTAAAAATATATTTCTGGTCTCCGCAAGTGGGCCTGAACAATTTATACTTGTAATGTTTCGAAAACATTAGTAGGGAAACTGTTGGTAACAATTTCCGTAGTGGCATATTGAGTCTAACAAAAACAAACCACATAATATTCCATCGGCATGCGAATCAGAAGCAGTACCAATGATTTCGATCTGTAGGTAAAGCTGCGTAGCTCAGAAAATTACTCTGTTGGTACGTAAAACATTTATATATTGCTAGCTTTTGCCCGCGGCTTCGTACCCGCTAATCCAAATTTCCGGTGCTTCCCTACACTCCCCAAGGAACCTACATGCCAAATCTCAGCTTCCTACGATCAGTAGTTTCGGCTGTGCGTTGTCTGTCAGTCAGTCAACCTGTCAGTAACGGAAGAATTTTATATATATCAGGAAGGATAAGACATTTTTCAACTACCAGCAATGAGCAACACAAAATAACTGTTCGTATTTACGTTTTCATCCCGATACCACTGACGCGAAAACTGTGTTTGTTCACAGAATTTTATCTCCAACACCCCGTACTAAAAATTTCTTTTTATTCTTTTCACAGGTAAGCACAAAGAAAACAAACAAAATGGCGATGTTGTCTGCGTACGGTACAATAGTGAGGTAAAGTATTCGCTTTGTTTCCGTCTGATTAATTTTCTCCATTAGCGCTGAAGCGAGATTTTGAATTCAGGAAAAAGGAGAGATTTATTCAAAACAATGTGGTTTAATTAAGTAGAGTAGAAGATGTGTAGAAGTAGGATCTTTACTTTATTTTGATTTGTAGTTTTTTTATGATTTATTGGTTTCGAGAACGTACCTTACGTATCCGATAAGATCAAGTATATTAGCCGGCACGAGTCGTGAGCACAGATGAATGTAGCAGGACGATCTCGCCAATGTACGGTGGCCGAACAAAACTTGCAAAGCCTAAAGTCGATGAGCATTGCCTGACGAACCAATAACGTGAAGCGTTAGAGCTGTCGGCGTCAAACCGACCAATGGAGAGAGTGCTCACGACTCGTTGCCGGTTATTATAACGACTTATTCAGTTGACGAGTTCGCAGTCACCTTCCAGCTGCATCATTAGTTCAGCTCCATTGTACCATACGATACCTCTGAAAGTGTTCAGAAATCGGTTTCCAATTAAATATAATTTGACCTTCGTTTTCTAAACTAGGTTGGGTTTGTTCGTCTTACCGTCTCAATAATCCAGTAATAAATTAATCCTTGCAATAACTTGGTCAAACCTACCTTTGTTAAGTAAACCTAGTAATCAGACTTACTTAGCATATACATTTTCTAGAAGAGTGTTATTTCCAACATAAATACGTATCAGGAAGGCTACTCTCTAAGCCCGAAGTCCGTAGTTTCGGGCTTAGTTGCGGGCGTATTCTACTCCGTATCACCTGCGGACTTACGATTAGTCCCGAACCCTAACTAAGAACGAATGACAACACGATTTCACAGTAACTGTCAAATCGTGTTGTCATTAATTCTTAGGTTAGGTAATACGGAGTAGAATACGCCCGCAACTAATCCCGAAACTACGGACTTCGGGCTTAGAGTCCGTATTAAAATTAATATCTCCATCACCAACTCCGTGGATATCCTTTTATGGATTTAGCCTATTGTAAAATTTATGAGAACCATTCTATTTTACGAGCTGCTAAGATGTATACTGCTAAGGTTTCAACGTTATTTCAAGCTATTCCAAGGTTAGATCAAAATATTTAGAAGCTCGACGTGTTCAGAATGATGAGTGCGGAATGCAAATCGCACGCGGCATAACTCCCAGTTTACGGAATCCCGGAACCGTTGTTAAACTAACAGATAATGTTTAATTAATTATCATGTTATTGCTTTGAGCAAGTATTTGTATGTGGCAAACGTGAGCATTAATATCGGTGTAAGTTATTAATTATTTGTAAACGGTGCACATGATGTGTGACGACATAAATGAAAATAACAATACATTCGTAATGATTGACATCTAATAGGCCCATTTAGAGACAAAAATATTTTTGGCCAGCTTTAAGGTTCAAATACCCGTATGTGCGGTGTGTAAAAATAATTACTGTTAACGGTGGCTATAAACACAGAGCCATAGAGAGACAGAGACAGATTGAAAAGTGGAAACCAAAACATTTCGAAATATTTCAGTTAGAAGCATAAATTATACAAAATACTCCCCAGACTATACTAGCAGTATTATGTTTGATATAAAGTTTTTCTCTACTTAGATACTACAAAGAAATAGAGGGATAAGATAAATAGAAAGCTTCTTTTCTTTTGCAATATCAATCTACCATCAAAGTATGTGAGAATTGTCAGTATTTTTACAGAAGCTCACGTCTTGCCGTTATATGTGAAACAAGTATTTCATAAAATCGAACGAAACTACGCTCTTTGCAAGCTATAGATATAACTTCTAGGTTTCTACGTGGATGGCGGAGCTAACAAAAATTACGTTCGTTCTCGTCGCCCTCTTTCCGTATTCTGTTTGATAAATCGTTTTGCATAATATACTAACATTATTTATTCCAGTCTCCGCTCCCAGGCAAAGTCAAATTCCTTTGAGCGTTTTTCAACCATTTTATAAAATGCCCTCGAGCTTGGCGGAAGCACTACCTCTTTGTGCAAATTGGTATTGATTTTACAATCGGATACTATTTTTTTTTTAATATAATTGCGAATATGCTCCGGGCTTTTGAGTATTTGTTTACAGTCTGAATGTTTTCTTTGCATATTTGTAACGTGAAACTGAAAATACTCGTGTTTATTAAACAATCGTAAGCATTTATAGCCTCATCTTATTATACTCAATAAAACTGAAGTAAAGGCAAAAGAAAAAAAACCGGTCAAGAACGAGTCGGTATCGCGCATAAAGAGTTCCGTACCATCGTATCTTTATTGTTTGTTATTATAGCGGCAATAGAAAAACACACTCAATTTTAACTCTCTACCTAGCCCACTTACAGACAGACAGCCGGACGGACGGACGGATGGATGGACGGACGGACGGACGGACGGACGGACGGACGGACGGACGGACGGACGGACGGACGGACGGACGGACGGCGGAGGCTTATTAATAGGGTTCCGTTGGTTACCCTTAGGGTACGGAACCTTAAAGGTGAAGTTATAACAAATAGTGACAAACTGAAAATCTAAGTAGGTCGCTCGATACGGCACCGATCAATCCGAAAACCTTGACATGCTAAATTAAAGGGCTAGACCGATTTGAATGAATTTTTGTATGCGTTTGGGTGGCGCCCTGGATGGTTTAGATACACAATTTTTTTTTGTCATGCAGGGCAAAATCTGTCGGGTTCGCTAGTATTAGTATAGATTTTATTAATTTAGATTAAAATATAGCTTAACGTCATCATCATCATCATCCTGCCCTCATCCCATGTTACTTGGGGACGGCGCAACACGTGTTTTTCTTCCATTCTGTACGTGCGTTAAAATATAGTTCTACGTATTGAAGTTTAATTAAGTGTCAATGGGTTATTGTGTAAATATTTATTTCCTACGGCAATAGCAGATGACGTAGATGCAACTTAGTATTCTTCGTTGTTAGGAAAATTATAGCGACAAGATTTGCATACGTTTTCATTCAGAATGGTAATAGAAATATAGTAGTATGTACTAGTTGTCCTGCGCAACTTCGTCTGGGTCACAATTTTCATTACTGCTCCGCTCCTATTGGTCCTATAGCCTTTCTCGATAAATGGGCTATCTAACATTGAAAGAATTTTTCAAATCGGACCAGTAGTTCCTGAGATTAGCGCGTTCAAACAAACAAACTTTTCAGCTTTATATATTAGTACAGATAGATAAAACTATCGATGTTCTTCTAATGTCGTAGCGGCACGAACTGTTTAAGAATATCCCACAAATTGGACTGATGATAGTGTGAGTGCTCGAATCCGCTGGATGCGACAAGCACAGGACTGGTCAGTGAGGTGACAGTTATGGGAGTCCTTATCCGGCAGTGGGCAGAAGACATCGTAGACTATGTTTCTCTCATCTCTGATCTAGACTAGCGTCAAGTGCAAACCCCTCTCAAATAAAAAACCAGCTGTGACGGACAGACTTAGTCACACTATAGGGTGGCGCACCATAGTACTCGTGAAGATTATACAAAGATAGTGAAAATCAAAGAATCTAATTTAAAACCAGCAACTTTTAATAACAAAATCACAACATAATAATACTTTTAATAAAATTGCCAGAAAAGTGTTCAAATATCTCTTCAAAGTTAGCGTGAACAGGCTCCTTCTGGGTAAGTTCGCTCCATCGTAGACTTAGTCTGTCATATCTGACCTAGAGCAAACCCATCACAAATAAAAAAAAAAAAGAAAAATTCAGAAATAGCGATTAAAGTACTTACTGAACGCGAGACCTAATAATGATCTTCTATCGAGGAAGCCCTCGTGTTTCGTCGACAAATTTCAGCTGAAATATCCGGACCGGTTTCCGAGTAAAGGTTTATTAATTTTTAACGATAAATGAACGAAAGTTCCGAACAGAATTTCTATATTAAAGCCAGGGTTTGGTATCTGGACTGTGTCGACAAAATTTTTAAAGCTTTTTCAGAACTTTACTTTTCTTACTTTTTTTATTCATCGTTCCATTTTTTTTTTTTGGTTGTATAAATATTTTCCGAAACGTTTTGGGAATTATTTCATTGTGCATAATTCCTAGTCGCGTTAAGTCAGAGTTAGTTGGTTCATTGGTTGCTGTGACCTGGGTTCTTCAAGCTTGCTCCATTGTCGACCACATCATCGCTTACCATCAAATTAGAAAGTGGTCAAACAGTTCGTGTTTCGTCATCATTATATCAGCCGAAAGACGTCCACTGCTGGTCATAGGCCTCCCCCAAGTGTCGCCACAACAACCGGTTCTGCGTTTGTGTGGTGTTTTTGACCTATCAATACAATCTTGTAAAACGAAATCCATTTCATCGTTAGACTCTGGTGGTTACTCAATTCTTTATTTAATGTATGAGCACGCAAAATCCTATTTTAAATGTGTCTTTGAATTCTGTAGCCCTTAAACCCTGTGAGATAAAGTGGGATAATTTAGCTTCGAGGGGATGATACTCCCGACATTACAGCTATAAATATTTTTGTGGCTTACCGAGTTCTTTAGTACAACAAAAATGTTGATAAATTCTGTAATTATGTATTAAGTAAGATAGCCTATATAATTCCTACCGCATAGAGTGAGATGAAGGAAAAGAATAGCTTATACCTACTAAGCGAACTTGCTACAGCCTCTTGATGTTTTAGCCTTATCTCAAGTTACATCGTCGTCGCACGTGGGTGGATACTTTCATAGCAGAAAGTCCTAGTTCCTAGACACGCACAATTCAAGGAAAAAGTGGCCCTTTTTGCGGTTTTAGTAGGGAAATTTTGTACCATTTTCGTATTTCGCTTTATTAAAAAGGACCACCTTTTGCCCGCGACTTAGTACGCGCGTATCCCGTTTTTTCCGTTCCCGTAAGAAGTTCGGGAAGTCCTCTCTTAGTGCTCCTCTACACTCCCCAAGGAACCTCCATGCCAAATTTCAGCTTTCTACGACCAGTAGTTTCGGCTGTGCGTTGTCTGTCAGTCACTCAGTCGGAAGAGTTTTATATATAACTAGTTGACTCGCGCAACTTCGTTTGCGTCACAATTTTCATTACTGCACCGCTCTTATTGGTCTTAGCGTGATATATAGCCTTCCTCGATAAATGTGCTATCTAAAACTGAAAGAATATTTCAAATCGGATCAGTAGTTCCTGAGATTAGCGCGTTCAAATAAACAAACAAACAAACAAACTCTTCAGCTTTATATATTAGTATAGATATACATATTAGGATTAACCCAAAACATAGTCTTTAATTTACCAGCCAACAAGTGTACCTATATAACAGTAATTTGTCAAAAAGGTTAGGTAAACCACGAACATGTAATATCTACCTTCGCTAACCTGTCACGAACACAGTTATTAATTTGTGTGCCTTTACTTAATTTTGTAATACACATTATTATTGTCAAGATTGCGAACGTTATTTATGATGCTGTAATTTAGCTCTTACGAAATAGTTTCGAGTCAGTTCATTGAGTGGAGGGTTTGAAGAGGATATTGTACCGAGTTATAACTAGCTGACACAGTGTTTACTGGTTGTCTTCTTCTTATCGTGTGGGCAGTGAGGTCTAACGACCCCACACACCCTAGTGTCAGAGTCTCTAAACCGCCACAAGGGCCTCTGACATGGTTTATTTGACGACCGCCACTTGGCGGCGTGACCACCGACTTATACGTGCCTTCCGAAGCACGGAATCATCTTTTTATCAGACAATCAGGTGATTCAAGCCTGCAATGTCCTAGCCAAATTGGAAAACAACTTTACAAACTATCCTTTCCTGTGGGAATCGAACCCACGACCACCAGGTCGCAAAGCAAACGCCCAAACAATTCGACCACGGAGGTAGTTAACTGGTAGTAAGAAGCCCGGATATCTGATGACCTGTCCTGCCTAGGAATATCGCAATTCCCTGGGTTACCAGGTCAAATAGGCAGTCGTTCTCAATAATATGCTGGTATTGAGCTACAGCTGATAATACTGGAAGCCGACCCCGGCATTGTTGGGAAAAGGCTAGGGAGATTAAATATAGCTAAAACAGTTTTTTAACGATGTTTTTAGAAGCTCTGGTGCAGCAACTGATTTTTCTTATTGAGAGGCATCATATTGATAATTGATTAGGTATCCTCCGAACAAATATCTAACCATATAAAAATATTTTTGGAAGATTTTTTTAATACAATCGGCTTCCGGGTCTGGAATCAGATTAACTATTCAGCTCATATTCAAATTTTGGTTATCATAGTTATGCGATATGAAAGATATGGGAGTTAGTGATAGCGTGACGGCTGACAGGACAGAATGGAAGAAAAAATGTGCTAGCCAAACTGGAAAACAACTCCATGTTAAGGGTGCAGCAGGGCTTCTAGTCTACTGGAAGCCGATTCCAACATGCTAGGGAAATGGTTTCCCCTTTTCGGTTTCCTAGTACAACTGGGTCAGATATCAACTTGCAATATAATATCCGTGTAATTCCAAATAATTTATCGATTTGGATGCTGCATCCACCCCCGCAGATGTAAGCGTAGGCGAGTTTACACGAGTTACATTCTCATTTGCATGAACGTCGTCTACGGAATTACTGATGGCGTACATGGCGCCTGCTTCTCCTTAATTTAGCTGCTCTTGCATGTTGATTACATGAACTTTGTAAGTAGAATATTGGTTGTCCCAGTTTTGGACATAGGCTGTGCTAGTCCCAGATAGCTGGCAGATCTTGGGCTACGTTAGCTAAGCTTACTTTGCTAAACTGAGGTACTATTACATATTTTTTGCACGGTTTCGGTTAGTCTGCTTCACAAAAATATGAGAAACTACCTGAGCTTTGCTAGCTGGCACAAAACTAAATTTAGTACATCCACATCACATACATTGTACAATTAAATAAAAAACTCCAGAACAAAATACCTTACCATTAAGGCGTACATCGCGAACATTAGTACATGCTGCCTTAAAATAATAAGTTTTATAACTAATTTTAAACATAAACTAACTAATAAAATTAAAAGTAAATTAAAATCTGTTAATATAATTATTACATAAAAAAAAGAAAAAAAAACACTTAAAAAAATAATTATTAAAACTTAAAAATGTTGTTCTGTTACTGCATAATATCTAGTGAATTTAAATCTACTCGGAATCTCCCTAAGTCATTTACCATATTTTGGAGTTATCTTATACCCTAACAGAATCGGTTCGCTTTCCAAATACATGAATATTCAAAACGCTTAATTAGTTTGTCGCATAATTTAGCAATAATTTAAAAAATTATCATAACTGTGGCCAAGCTATTCATGACGTAAGTACCTGCATCACACCCACATGAACGAGTGGGTGTGTCCAGTAGACATGAATTACAACTGCATACAACCCACTGTAACGTTGCATTATGACGTAAGCAGGAGTGGGCTCTAATGTGCCAAGTCCAGAAAGTAGCCGTGTCAAGTTCTAAGATAGGAATAAAGACGTCATTGTGAACCTGGTTTCAAAGTCTTCTCCATTTCAAAAGTAGTTTGAAAAGTTACGCAAAAGCGAATTACCATGTAAAATCACTGAATATGAGCTAAAATGGGTGTTTACTATCTTTCTTAGACTACTTTTCCTTTTGTGAACGAACCAACGCTATTTCTCGTGTCGATTCTTTCTTATATAAAAAAATATTCCGTTACTGACTGACTGAATGACTGACAGAAAACGCCCAGCCGAAACTACTGGCAGCTGAGATTGGGGCATTGGGATACATGCAAAACGGGATAGGCCTGTACGAAATATTGGGCAAAAGCTATTAGCTTTATATTGTTCCTGTATTCTTGCCTTATCCCTCATATCGCTTAAAGCCCTAGTCACATTCACATAGGGCGCTATGTGGTTAAAAATCTCGAGTGTTTTTTTTTTAAATTAATCCCTTACTGACTCATTGCTGGGCAAAGGGGAGGCATCTGCCCAGCAGTTGGTCTACCACTCACAACAACATAACTTAAGTAACACATAAACACAGTCATGATGGCTGGAAGATGAATTTCTAGAAGGACTTGCTGACCGACTACACCCTAACGGGTCCAGAATAAATACTGAATGTTTGTACTGAATATGATAAAAGTTTATTGAAGGTTCACAATTATTCGGTTATATCGGAACAGTAAAATAGGACGTGGCTGAACGGTATGGTATGTAAGCGACAGACGTACTAGCTCTCTGTATTCCTTTACAATATCAATTCATCAACTCGCATCGCTAGGGTCGCTACAATGTGTCTGCCATCTATGTAGAATAATTGATTAGTTCTTAGCAATAAAAGTTCTTCCAAGACCAGTCGTAGGTATTAACAGAATATTGTCCCACGAATTAAACTCCAAATATTCTCTTTTCGCCAACACTCAAGCTCAACCGATAGCTTCACTGCAGTCAGATTCTCGGAAACCATTAAGTTGATAGCTGATACGATGGAGTTTCAGGATAACGTCGCGATCGACCATTGTACTATCTTTAGAGCTCTGTATGAAACTGAAATGGACCGCAGATTGGTTAGATCCGATGAAAAGAGAATTGATATAGTTAACGTTGATATTATTGTGTTGGACTAAAAGGCTTTTGGTATGGTATTATTATTGTCTAATGATACATGTGTTTTTTTTATGGATTCCTTAAAGTAAACATAGTTTTTTTGGTGACTAAATGGTCAATCGCGTTTGGGTAGACCTAAAGCCAGACATAATATTATTTTTAGATCCTCATATTCATGAATTTTGAAACATTCAGTTAACTGCGTTAGTGCTTTCTGCATCCTTTACTTAAGGTGTAAATTCAAGACGTATTATAAGAATGACTAGACTCTCTAGATTTAAATTGGCAGAAAGTTTTTCAAATACGACTACACCTAACCGTTACACCCTGTAGATACAGAAAGCATGAACTCACTACAATCATATCAGTCAACGAATATTTAACTGAAAATGAACAAGAGCAGTTCTAAAAGACAGATTTGAGATCTGTACAACGCTTATTTATCCTCCCTCCCATGACCTACAAAAAATTGTTTCCAGATAAAATAAAAACACAAAACAGGCAATAACGCGCCTCGTACACTATCTCCCTTTGATAACTATATTCCTAACTTTTCCGTATACACAGTGGTATCTAAAACTAGGACATGCTTGTTCCGATACGGTTTAAAAAACGTTTGGCTTCTGGCCACCGAACTTGCCTCCATCGTAAACTTGAAAGTCTTTTCCGGACGTGTTTTAGTATTATCGACTTCGGGAATAGTCGGGAGTTTTCGCGAATGTTCGACTTTTGAGGTCGGTTACGGTAACGTTTGATGGGTATTGGGAATTGGGTACTTCTGGCTTTTATAGCGTTAACTGCGTTGTTGGCCTCGGGCGTGCGACTGCTGAGGAGGCCTAGGGATCCTACAAGATAAAAAAAACAACCAGGTAATGCTGTGGAAACCTAGAGTGACTTCATGCTTGCTTATTCTTAATAATCTCATTCCCTATTACATGATGCTTGTATCAAATAACCATCAAAATCCTATACACATTATTCAGGAGTTGCAATCTACACTCAAGCCCCAAGAAATTTTAAATTAGAAATAACGGCAAATAAGGAAGAAGACATTACCTCGGTTCAAATTACAAGGACACAGTTTTCGGTACACCAGTAAACATTATTAAGGCTCATTATTTAATTAAGACCCCAAACGAGGGACCCGAGGACAATAGACAGACTTCTTGGGCATATTTATCATTCTTGCTTCTTTTAAAAGTTTTCTTTTTACGTCTACTCTGGTTATTTATCATGTTTTGTAACTGGTATCTACGAATTCCTACGTTTGTTAATGTCCTCTTGACGATGATGTCATTTTAGTTGCTTAGGTCTTCAGCGTCTGCAATTTACAGAATATGTAATGCGTCTAGCTAGCTTTTAGCAGTGGCATCCACACTTGAATTTAATTTTCTATTAAAACTGGTATGTTTACGATTATGCATGTTTAACTTCATGTGTATATTTTGAACTTGCTCCATAATTTCGACTTCACCTTGCACAGGCTACATCTGACCAACATAAAGTAAGCACGTGTATGACCCAAACTCAAACCAGAAAATTGCCCACAAAAGTGACAATACAAAGATTGTGCAAGCAAACATATCGTCCACATAACTACGACAGAAACATAAACAGATTGCGCTAACTAGCTAAACACATGTAAATCTGTCGGCAGCGTCATGACGCAGTTGAAGCCCCACAGGACCGAAGCCCGAGTACTGCTGCATTACCAAGATTATTATTATATTCAGCTGCTGCCTGTGAAGGTAGAGACGCAACCCTTTGACTGGTTTTGAGAATATGTGAAGTGGAGGAGCTTGTTGATGTTAATTTAAACTTCAATGCCCTGTAGAGAGATTTCAAGTGGAGGTAGAAATGCGTTGATTGGTTGAGCTGCAGTTAAATTTCATGTTAAAGATGCAATTGGTTTGTTGAACAAAACTGTGCCTTTTTATTATTATCTGATGGGCTCGTGTTTGAACGCAATCTCACCTGATGAAATGTGATGATGTGGTTCAACGATGGAACATGCTTTCGTAGAAGTAAATTATTTCACTTTTGACTTAAAAACACCCAGGTTTTAGCTATCAGGAAACACAGGCTCCGGACTGTTTGTATCATGAGTTTTTACTAAAACGGCTAATTATTTTGACAGAAGTGTCTTCAACTTGTGTAGTCTTTTCCAACTGCCTTGCCTTTTTCCAACTATATTAGGGTCGGCTTCCAGTCAAATTGTATTCAGCTGAATACCAGTGTTTTACGTGGAGCGGCTGCCTACCAGACCTCCACAACCCATTAACTGGGTAACACGGTACTTCTTGGCAAGACTGGAGTCAGATTTACTGACTTCTGACAATCCGTAACGACTGCCAAAGATCTACAAATGACAGCCGGGGCCAACGGTTTAACGTACTTTCCGAGGCACAGAGGAAACTCGGTATATTAAGATGGTCACCCATCCACAGACCAACCTTGGCAAGCGTTGATTAACCTTAAAGATCGACCCGTGCGGTTGTTATTATTTAGCCACGAGCTTTTTGTGTGTCTTTTTCGATTCGTGTTAATCTTGGTTTATAACACGGTTCGACACGACGCCAAGTTTCGCTGATTTTTCACTACAAGACTTCCATTTTGCTAAGCGAATAATTTAAGTAATCCATTGAATCCCGTGTCGTCATCACATAGTACTTATTGACATCTATCAGCAGAATACGTTTTATTCAGTATTCTGTCTGATACTGCAGTAATATTGAATTTATATGTATGACTTATACCAATATCAATATCGACGGCTCATGCATTTATTTCCTTGATAACATTGAGTTATTTAAATTCAACGAATTGCAATCAGATAATCAGTATTGAATAAGTCAATTGATGTGTGGTATGCGAATATTAATATCAATTACATGTTCAAAAGTTTTGTAACTGATTTTAAAAAAGCCACGGGTGGTTACTTTGTTCTGTAAATGATAAAATTAGTTCAACACTTGAATTACTACTGTGCTCTTTTTCTTAAGCAGAATAAGTATACTGAAAATTTTATTTTCAATGAGTAACTTGTCGTTTTCTTTGACAAGAATAAAAAATACTGTTATTGTGGTTGTCTCAGTAACTCTAACGATTGAAACTGATTAGATAAAGTTAATTTCTAACCAATGTTGCCAAGTTTGACTCAGTGAACTTAAACAATAGACGATCCTATACAAGGAAATATTAAACTCAAACTAGCAGATCCTCGTACTAGGAACAACTGCTAAGATGTTAGAACTTTGGAAGTCGGAAACTCTGAAGTTTTCCAAGACAGAGACAGTATTGAGTGCTATACGAAGTTTGGAATATAGCTTATGAGGCAAAGTGTGTTGTATAAAGATATTGAGTTGAAAAATAAAGCCTTTAATGTTGTGAGGCGATAAGAAAAACACAAGGTTCTTCTCCAAGACCCACCATTTAATATCCTGTCGAACATAAAGACATTCTCATGGCCGAAATTAATAAAACCCCGCTCTGACCCTCCCAAGACCGAGACTAAAAAAACAAATAATTCAGAGACGCAGGCACCAACTGACGTAACGTCTAAGGTAAATGCAATAACCACCATCAAATGGCATACCAAATAAAAATCACTAACACACAAGCAAAACCCAACCTTTGCCTTCTAAAAATAGCGTACAATTTTCTCTAACATTCACAGTGGAATAAGACGTTTTGGATTTTTGGTTGGATATATAGGGCGGTGGATACTCCACCCCATCTAGTGTACTTCCGACAGTCGTTTTCCGAATGCCGCGGTGAACGCACGGCTGTTGCGTTTCGGATTATGGTGTTGTCATAGTATTTCTGTGTTTGTGACATGGCTAGGAAACGGGTAAGGAGTGGTTTGACATAATTAAAATGGGCTAGGTTATTCGCTAGAGATTTTACGTACAAATTAGGTTTTGACGTGATATTTTTTTGTTCGTCAGTCGTGCCCTTCTTTTGATCCATCGTTTTATTGTGTTAAGTATAATTTATTTTAAAATGTGCTGTTGGTTTTATGTGGTTTTTGAACTGTGTTTTCATGAAGTATTCATATTGAAATTCTGCTGCTGAACTGAATTGGTTTTGGGTCAGGTCAGGACCTATATTTTGTGAGAACGCTGCGTTAACAAAAAGTATTCTCGGGTCTTGAGTTTATCGTTAACGAATCATCCTTGAAAATCAGCATGCCTAGCATGTTTCTTCAAAGAAAGGTTAAAACTTTTGTATGAAAACTCAATTTAATTCAGTATTGTTCGCGTAGTCATTAATAAACACAATACTATCTAAAACTTCAAAGACATTCCTAAACAAAAGATAGCAATACACAAGCATCACATACCACAGAATTCAAATAACAATGTATTTGCGATCTGCCAATGTAAACGTTGATTCTAAATCCCATTAACAGGAAATGGATAAGCGTTTGAAAACTCGTCATCGATTTGTGGCACTATTATGTGCTACTTTATGCTACGTTTACATTTTTTCGATTAACTGGTTCGCTGGACTTGCTACTCGACTAATAGGTATTCTAATTGTAGTCCTATGTGCTTCTAAATTAGAAAGTCTTCTTTGAGTTGATAATTCTAAAATGTACTTTTTACTTGCTTGCTGGCTGGTCTCAATCAAGTCGGCTACTGTTTGCAAGAAAACTGATTACTTATTTGTTACCCTTACTTAAATATACTCAACGTGTAGCCAAGTCATGCCTAGTTATTACTACAAGCAATTAAGCAGTCCTTGTTCAGCAGTGCTTGGTTGATTACTGGAGTGATAAATTCAAGATGCACGTTTCATTACAGTTCTTGCAAGCGTCCTAGTTTGTAACTTAATTTGCTTACTCTGAGAGCTATTGCAATTCAGTTCGTTCGTTTTATAAGTACTTAATTTACTGTAAGTTAGGATTGCATCTTTAAAATTAGGAATGAAGTTATTTTTTTATTTAAAGATGCGTGAGAGAATGTGATATCATGTGACTTTTTGAAAGAATCAATCATTACTTGTATTATTTTCTCCCCTATTCGAAGCTGTCTCTTTTTAAAAAGTACCGTAAATAAATATCATATTGTTATTGTTGTGGTATAAAATCTTTCATCAAAATATTAAAAAAATGCGGTAAATAATCAACACTTGCTTCAAAATATTCATAACATGGTTGTAATGTTGAACAAAGCATACTAAACCACATTTTGTTTATCCTAATGTTTTAGTCAGAAAATAATATCAAATGATTATCATAAGCTTACGCAATACCACAGTTAAGTAGATTATCTTCATTTATGGCTCAGCATTGCACATTAGCTTTATCAATATTGCATCAAAGTACCCTATTAAGGATTTATTCTAATTAACTATGCTGGTTTAGCTTTAATAACGGCTCTTGTACAGCACATTACCATTTATGAAGCCTTAATCAAATCATAAAATGTTTACTTAAAACGTAATAGAAAATTTTACACGTATTCCTCAAGGCCTATCCAGAATTTGAATAACACAATAAGCTCTTTTAATCGACTTTTTCAAAATAAGACCTTTTAATAATGCAGTGAGAAACATTTCATTCGTTTGTTAGTAAAAACCAACTTGCATACAGACTTACTCGAAGTAACTCGACCCTTCTTTTATACGTCTATTGTCCTCGCCCCTAACTAAAGATTTCAATAATAATAATACTTGGCTAGTACTTTGATCTGAAGGGTAGTTTTTAAATTGAATCTAAATGATTTGATGGCCGGAATATTGAAGTGAGTAGAATTACTTCGAATCTACTGAAATGATAAATTGATTCAACATTTTCTCTGTAGATAAATACTCTTATCACTTTGGCTAACTCTGTGATAGTTGTAATTGAGTTTCAGATTCATATTGCGTTAGTTTTGAATATTACCCTTAAATTAATTGAATTTGCTTTCACCAAATAACTAGCATGAAACAGGGACCTGAACGCAGCATAGCATTTGTTTTTCAAAATATGTTTATTATTTTTTATTAATAAATTGCAAGACGTCACTAAATAAATGTAATGAAACATTAGGTACCAAAATAATTAAGCCAATCATTTGTTTATCTAATTTCTTGCATTTACACAGCATAATCATCAGGTATTAAACCTCATTTAGTAGACCATAATAATTTTATAAAGTAAATAATACTAACAATTAATCTTCCATTGCACCAATCAATGCCTTAAAAAGGACAGTTTAAAAAGTATTTTAATGTCCGTTGCGTGTTCACCGTAGATCAATCATCCCTCTTTATAAATTCAAAAGCGTATACCTATTATATCACAAAAAACTTAAAAAAAGCTACTGACTTCCTAGCAAGTTTATCAGATCTTTACGAAATTTACATGGGATCATTTCGGAATAAACCTCTTTCGAAGAAAAAATATTTAGCAAATCCGTCAATATAATATGACGAAGTTATGCCCGAAAAGATCTACATAAAAAGTCTATCCTTTTTGAATACGGTTAAAAATGGAACTTCAGCCTTTACAATTCATGCGAACTTACTACTAACATATAATACATATCAGAACATAAGGAAGCATTCGTCAGTCCAATTCCAAGGTATTCCAATAGGTTTGAGTGACCTTGACCTTCTCGCTGTGTGCAACAATTTCATAACCAATCAACACAAATATTTGTTTGCAAACGTTTGCCCCCAATATTGGAAGTTATTGGAATTTATTCTATTTTTAGAATTGGATAGCCTTTTCTGTTTATGAAAAGCTTTATTGAACACTAGTAACACTTACTACTGCTTCTTTTCTTTTTCGAATCAATGGCCACCCTTAGGCACTTGTCTCACCGCCGGCGAGGAAGCGAGTAGCTATTTGCTCGCTGAGGAAAGGGACAAAAGATATAGATCGCTGGCTGTTCACACTGCCGGCGAGCGGCTCTTACATCTAGGTGATCGCAGCAACAAGAGCTATCAAAGATTGTACTCGCTCAGCGATGCTCGCTTGGCGGTCAGAACTCAATAAACAGCGCGGTGGTCATTTCTACCTATAGTGCGGGCCGGAGCGAGTATTGCGAGTAAAAGCCCGTTGCACAAAAGCACTCGCTGAAAGCTGAACGTCAAAACAATCGAAAATTTTCACTCGCTACTCGCTGATCGTCGGTGGTGAGATAAGTTTAAACTGTTTGTTCCCAGCAGGTGTCCCTGTTTATAGCGGTATCAATGGGTCAGGTGTAAGGGCACTTGGGGCACTTCAACAAGTGGGCAATGTTTTCATAACTACTGCTTTGTTTTAAAAGTCACGAGCAAACCCATTAAAAATAATAAAAAAAAATGTTGGCCAAATACAAAACTGACATTTCATCGTCATCATTAGGTCTACAGCATTCCACTGCTGAACATACACTTCTCCATTCCCACGCCGTTGATTTTGACTCTGGGCTCCTCCACTTGCTACTAACCACCCAGCGATGTCCATATTTCTGTCAAAACCTTGATTGCTTTGACAGACATTTTGGGAATATAAATCTGTTAAATGTTCCAGACAAAGGTCTGTCTGGAACTTTTATACTCGTAAAATCCGGCAAAGTTTTGGGCCAATAAAATATATAATAACTAATGTCGTGATACGAATGACAAGGATACGAAGATGAAAAATACCTCATTTGACAGCTCTAGTTGCCATCTCATCTACTGGTAAAAGAAAACATTAGAAGCCGTTGGCTATCTCATAGATGGTGGATATCAGATGGTCGGCATTGACATTGAAATAAACAAAGCATTTCTCATTCCCAGGTGTTCTCGTTCATAGACAATGGCGATTCATATCGATACCTGTTATTATTGTAATAGTTGTTGCTTTTAATCGATTAGTGGAAGTAACTGCAGAGCTCGTGACTAGATAATAACAGCCGCACGGGTTGATCTTCAAGGTTAAGCAACGCTTGCCAAGGTTAGTCTGTGGATGGGTGACCATCTTAACATACCGAGTTTCCTCCGTGCCTCGGCAAGCACGTTAAGCCGTTGGTCCCGGCTGGTACTGGTATTCAGCTAAATCCGGAAGCCGACCCTAATATAGTAGAGAAAAAGGCTAGGCAGATGATGATTGGAAGTAACTGCAGATTGTCTCATAGTACAAGATTTACTAACAAATATGAATACGCTTTAGTCGTCAATTAAACTGGTTGTCTAGATGATCAATGTTCATACATAACTCATGCATGACCCAAATCTCAATGGTTCTAAAGCTTAGGAACAACGCGGCAGGCCAAGACGAACATGGTGAGATGAGATAATCCTTCTAAAGAGGTCTTTAGTATTAGTAAATAGAGATAAGTGGAAGGAAAGGTCTGCCTTGTAAAAGAGCTTTACAAGCTTTCAATAAACTATAAAAAAACCGGCCAAGTGCGAGTCGGATTCGCACACGAAGGGTTCCGTACCATAAACTTCTTTTATTATTTGTTGTTATAGCTGCAATAGAAATACACAATCTGTGAAAATTTCAACTCTCTACCTATTACGGTTCTTGAGATACAGCCCGCTGACAGATAGACAGACGGTCAGCGGAGGCTTAGTAATAGGGTTCCAGACTCGCCTAGGAATATCGTTCTTCCCAGTAACTGGGAAGTACGAACTATGATAGTTTGGTACCGTAAAGTAATTAATAAGAAACCGGCATACCAACCTTATCTATAACTCTATATTGTCTATAACTCGATCTCAATCTGCTGAATGAATTATTAATTGACGGTTCCGAAATACGTCTTCTAACAATTTAACACTGTCGCCACCCCTTACGAGTAAATACAAACACATTCGGACGTCGTGACTATTAATGAATTCGTCCGATGTCCACGCTACCCCTATAGTTAACTATTCAACCCCTACTGTACGCATGTCTACCCCTAACATGACCGTCAATTACAGGGACCCTTATTAACCCATACAATTATTCTTAAATGCTGTGCTGCTGGGGTCATATGGTTCTTGTTTAGGCAAAATTACAATAGCTTGGAGCCTGGGGTAGTTCGATGTTTTTGACACAAATAAAATAAAGAAAAAGTATTTATTGGGACTCGAGACAGAAGTAATAATATTTTTGTGATTATGATAGGCAAACCTTTGCACCAAATTGAAATAAGAATGTATGAGCAGGGTGCTTACTCTGGAATATAATTCCGATAGATCGACATTGGTCAAACGTCAGTTCCTTGAGTTAAACGTCAGGGATTGGCTAAACTCAGTGAGTCTAGCCAATCCCTGACGTTTAACTGACAATCCCAATGTCGATCTATCGGAATTATATTCGAGAGTAAGCACCCAGAACGGTGAACATGCAAAAGCAAACTAATGGCACATAACTCTTTTTAAACTTGTTTTTTTTTCTGGTCGGTAACGCATCGATGAGCTCTTGGTTGGTAGTGCAGGTGCTTTGGGTGGCGGTTATAAACTGTTCCACACAATATTACACGAGTAATGGATCCTCCAAAAAATATTTACAACAAAGCGTCTCGTTATTTACGTGTGCTTAAGCCTTTATTCCCCAGATTTACGAAACAGGCACATTTACCGACTTTCATCTGAATCGCTCCCAATCCGCTTTCATCGCGGATTACTATCATTTCTTCCATTTTTTTTCCGCATTCCGCCGCTGCCTGGTCGCGGATAGTCTTCCAAATACAGAAAATTTCTGAATGCAATCTCGGTTTCAGTTGCGAATGTAATCCTTGGGTAAAGCTGGGATTTCTGACTGAGTGGAGATGAATTGGGAAGTTTTAATAACGTATTTGGCGTATTAGTTTGCCTGAATATGGGATTGTATAATAACCGTTACGGCACGAGTTGTAAGCACACTCTTCAGTGGTCGGTTGACGAAGACAGCTCTGACGCTTCACGATATTGGTTCGTCAATCTGATGGTGATCTCGCCAATGTACGGTGGGTGACTGTCACCCACCGTACATTGGCGAGATCACCCTGCTGCTGTTCATCTGTGCTCACGACTCGTGCAAATCTATACTAATATATAAAGCTGAAGAGTTTGTTTGTTTGCTTGAACGCGCTAATCTCAGGAACTACTGCTCCGATTTGAAAAACTCTTTCAGTGTTAGATAGCCCTTTTATTGAAGGCTATAGGATCACGCTAAGACCAATAGGAACAGAGCAGGAGCAGACGAATTGCGTGGATCAACTAGTGATTGCTATAAATACTGTTTAACAGAAGGCTTTGGGTCAGCGATGGAGCGGTACAAGAGGCGCAATTCAGTCAAATAAATTCTAACTTAGCACAACTTGAACTGTAACGTCTTCTTCCTCTCGCGTGGGCAGTAAGTTTTTATGACCCCACACACCCTAGTGTCAGAGTTTCTAAACCGCGTCAAGGGCCTCTGACATAGTTTATTTGACGACCGCCATTTTGCTGTTTGGTTGACGATATTTCTTAGAAAGCTCTTGCTGAGATAGTATAGTCTTATTCAAATTAGTATAAACTAATTGACTTGATTGACAGCCAATACAACGGGTAACATGATTTAATTGGACACCACTCAGATATCTTAATTAACTTAAGACAAGTCGATCTATAGTTGCGGTAACCTTGTATCTTGACTCCAGTATTGCGGTTTCGAAGATATCTACAGATACAAATATTTCTATAGTCAATCATTAGTTCTCAGGTTGTATTGTAAAAGAACGGTATTCTAAGAAAGCCAAAGGAAATTCTAATTCTGAAGATAATTTCGCAATGGATAAACCTAAATTGATTGATAAGATAGTAAATAATTAAATTACTGAGTAATTTGGATATTATCTTGCTTGGTAACGATAGTAACTTTGACATGCTTGCTAGCAAGTTAGAAATAAGCATTATGTTAGCGTCATTATCAGCCTTGTTCTATCCACTGCTAAGCTAGGCCTCCGCCTTGTTCCGTGCTTCCGGGTACTTGCCTTCCTCCTTGTTCGCTTCCGGGTACATCCCTTCTTTCCTCGGCATTAACATTAACCATTGACCATGTCTTTCCTTCATGATACTTGTTTTTTTCGGGGTTTCATTCAAATATGCTGAATACCATTGTTTTAAGAATGGGTAACCATCAAATGATTCCTTCCGATCTGGGCGAAGCGGAAGGGAGTGTTAAGACTCTTACTGACCCATCCGTGTTCCTCCTAATGCCCTTTGCGTTCCAAGGCAGCGGTGACTCTTTCGAAAAAAATTCGCAACCCTGGAGTTTTGTGTAACTACAATGGCTATTGGGATCCGTCATCATCGACAGACCAACTTCATCCACTGCTAGGAAAAGGCTATTCTTAGTTTTCTATGTGTTTACCAACCCCCACAATCCTGAGTCCGCTTCTTACAAGTCCCAATAGCGCTATTATGAACTTAAAATTTTCAATCATCCAATATTTCCAATCTCCTACATTGCTTATAGTCGAACCAAGCTTCCACGTATGTCGATCGAACACAATATCAACGTCAACAGTTATTTCCTTTGCGAGAATAGTAGTATTTCCGAGTGCCACTGGAAATGCTTATTTCTGGGGAAATAAGTCTTAAATGTTGTCAAAGTGTAGGTGGTCTGTAATCTTCCTTTTGTGAAAAAGATTGTACAGTAATATCACATGAGAACAAAATCTACAATACTCTGAAAGGATTGAAGGTACTTCTTCCTACTTGAAGCAGAGTTCTTTGATTTCAAAGAGATGGAACCAAATCGGAAAAAGCACGTTCCAATAATCTCGTGAAATTACGAGATTATGAGTTCTGTAAAGATAAAATTGCATTTTTACACGTGCTGCAAAAAATCCTTCACGAAAGGTAAAAGTAGAGAAGTGCTACATTTTAAAAATTCATTTTATAATTTAGTATCGTAACGGGTAGAAAAAAAATGAATGCATTTGAAACACTTAGTGTGGTTCATTTAATCTCTTACTGTCATTTTGCATCATAGCTGCTGGGCAGCGGCCTCTGAAAGAAACACATAACCTACCCAATAATCCCAGAGAGCTTTTCAATTGCTTCCAAAATGGCCGCCACTTCATTTTATTCCCCTAATCTAAAAAGCATACTCAATGGATTATAACAATCACACATTCCCACAACTTTCGCGCTCCACCAAAACGACTCGCTTTATGCAGACTATTGATCCAAGCTGACTCCGCAAGTCTGCTACAACCGAATCCGCGTAAATACGTCACAAGCATACACTGATACACATATATTCCGATGAAGTTGGGGCCTTATGTGATCGGGCATATAGTTTACAATTCAGTGATGGTGGCAGTGAGGGATTTGACTTTTGAAGTGACTTTATTGTTGATACTCTGATGGGAATTATGGGATATTATGGTATTGTTAGTTCGGATGAGTAGTTCTGTTATTTCAGACAATAATGGTTGAGCTTTCTCCCTCCACCTGTAGGTTTTGAAATATTAGTGTTACGTGTAGGTGTTAACTTTCAATGATTAGCAAAATGTCATGACGGTGACAATATCATTAGGCTCATAATGACACTTGATCGAAAATTGACATTTCAATGAGAAAACTGATAATTCTTTTTGAGAAATAAGCTTTAAAAATTTCAGCCCTTACAAAGTTTATTGAAATAGTGATCTATTTCAGCCCTAAATTCAATTAAGTACTGGAAATGGGACAGTTATAAAATAGTCAGCCCTTTATTGATATAGTGATCCATCAACTATTTAGATAATCATAAAATTCGCACGAACTATATTCGGACGAACTCCGAAGTTTTCACGCAAATCTCGACAAGCCATGAATATTATCCGATGTTATAACGAAGTTCTTAATGTATTTACGGTGCTCTAATTCAAAAAGTTTCGGAACTTAGTTTCCATTATATTATTCAGAAGTATAAGAATCTTTTCAAACGAAATTACCTAATAGTTATATTCAAGAGAAACCTAGATTCAGCTTTTCAGAATATTGATATCGGTTTTTATACATATGAGATGATTAATTTTTTGCTTTAGCTCTTTCAATTTATCTGAATCGAAACACTGAAACAAACTCAGCGGTCAAAGCCTCTTCTCTTCAGGCCTTATAAATCCCCCTTTATCAAAAGTAACGGCTCCACACTTTTGCCATCCGATTCACTTAATCCCTTTCTGCCTGGCGTTGTCCCATCGTATTTCCTGGAATCGGCTTCTATATCTTCCTACATTTTCTCTACCAGATCGTTTATCGGCTTTTCGAAAACGTCTATGTCAATTTAATCGCCATTAGCTTTGACAGTTACTTTTTCAGTCACGAAAAAATGTTCGTCGTTTTCAATCAGTGGAAATAGTTTGGATTTCTAAAGCTTGCCTCCAATGATATCGTGATGAGTCGAAATAAAACCTCGTACCGTGTGGCCCAATCGTTTGCTACCTCAAATTCATTGTTATAGCCAAATGAATGAGACTACCTTCCATATTGTGGTAAAATTAATTTTAATAGCAATTCCTTCTGTTCTATAGTCCCTTTATTTTGAATATCAAATGTAACATGATTGAATTTTTGATTGATTCCATCAACTTTTTGTTTGGGGGTGAATAATAGATGAGGTATAAAGGCTGTTCTTAGTTTAGCATTCAATCGATTGATTGAAACCTGAGCGATTGGTGAGGTAGATGAAAAGCCGTAAAACGGGCTGGCTATAAGATTTCGATAGAATTCAGCGTTTGGAAAATATTCATAGAATTATCATTTCATCCAACTCCATTGAATCAAAAACGTAAACTGCATTTTCGATATCCAAGAATATTTATCTATTAGCGCTGTATTTTGCAACGCGTAACCATTAATTAATTACTGCTATATTTTGGTCCTTCGAGCCGGATCGTACAATAAATCAATGATAAGATTAATTTGGTCTGAATTATGTTTCAAAATTTCATTACTATCGTAATATCGGCTGGTCAAGCCCATTTATTCATTACCTAGAAACAAAATTAATTGCCTAAACACTACAAATTATGAACATGAAATTCTAGGGACCGTGGGAAAATGATATTTGTAATATATTCAAGCGATGGGCTAATCGTATGTTTATTTACGATAATCTCAATAGCTACTGAGTAAAATTGTGTCCCTTCTACCTGTGCTTTCGTAAATTATTGTACCATAATTTCTACCAGCAATTTATTGTCGGATTACGGTTTTATGTTGCGTTTCAACAGTTGGTTCTTCCCTTTCTGTAGATCTTTTAATACACATCTGACATATAGAATAACTTCGTTGTAGGTACACCACAATTGCAACACTGCTCTCATCATTCCCATCGATATTCTCTCTTGTTCGTCTTGTTAAAAATCTAGTGTAATGAAAGAATTCGATATAAATAAGGGAGCTCATGTTTTGCTATCTCTGCTTCACCAACCATGGACGCAACATGATATTATCAGTTAATAGATGGCTGCCCCTTGCCCATCCATCAGAGGTTTATTCAGTAATCCTGTAAGATTGTATCTTACTTGTGTGTAGCCAATCTGTTATGGTGGAATAATCTTATTATGGTGGATTATTCGATAATTTTAAAACAATAGTACTGATGGCTCTCCGTTAAAATACAAATTGAGGTTGTTTAAATTTATTCGAAACTCAGCAATTTCATTGGCAGACACAATTATGTTAGTACAGTACGATACACACTGCTTATTGGCAAAACATTTGAATTATTATTTTTTCGTTAATTTTGATATTGCTGTTAAAATAATAATGCTGTATCATGCACATAATGTGCAACATGGTTAGATTATGGCAGGTTGAAAATAGATCGCACATAATTCGATTTTTGGCTCAAATTTATGAAAGGTTCATTTAAAGCCTTGATGGTTTTAAATCTAGTGTGTTTTTCCTATCTTATTTTCAGTTTATCATTGACATAAAAAGAAAAAGTGAACGTGATGTTTTAGGTGTATAATTTCTGAAAGAAGTTAACTACTACAACACTCCTTCAAAGTTTCTAGTTGTATAGAAATATGTGAGTGCAGCTTAGTTATGACTAATTAGTGAATAAAATGAGTGTAAACTTAAGTGTGTAAGCATGGACTTTGTCATGTGTTTGGTCACTTGAAGACAACAGCAGGATGGGAGTCAAGGGCAGGCAGTTCTTGGTGAATAGCTTGTTTTATTATATAGTGCTGTAGAATTAGTTGAGCCTCGTTTACAAGGCTTTAGCTGCAAGTATAGTACAGCCGATATATTCTGTCAACATCTTACAGAACCTAGTTTCATTCCATCTTGTATGGATTGATAGTTCACTTCATCTAAGCTTACACGTGGGTCTAAAAAGTTCACTTTAGTAGAATCATATTAGGATTATAATATTAATCGTATAAAAAAAAAAAAAATCATTTTCATCTTTATCGCTAAAGCATTAGGTTGATTGGAAAATTTGTCAGTTTCGGATAATATAAATTGCTTGCTGATTCTACTGGCCTTTTTAGACCAGCGGTTCTAAAAAGGTCACTTAGCAGAATCAGAAAGCAAATCACACTACCTGTCACTGTCAATTTTTTCCAATCAACCTTGAACCTAATGCGTCAGAGATAAAGATGAAAATTAAATTTGACGGATTGATGTGTGCAATATTATGATTCTAAAATGATTCTCGTAAATTGGCTTTTTAGCCCCCCTACAGTGTGGTGTTTACAGAATCGCAATGCTGTTAGTGCTCTTAGTGGCCATGATTTCGTTGTATGCAACTTGTGCACTAACTAGAATACCAAGAGTAGTTTTCACGTTTCAAATGAGCAAGTTTTGTTAATAAATAAACTACTCGAATTCTACAAAAGACTGTTCACGGTAGTTTGTTGTAGATAGTTGTTGGTGTCTTAGTTTCTTAGAACTCGTAGAAGAGTTTGGTAGTAAAGTAGATTTTGTAGTGGTTTTGTTTCTTTTGTGTTTAGTGTGTTTCGTTATTTTTACGCGTTTTTAATTATTAATGTATTGTAAATAAACAAAGGTTTTTGATATATATGTTCAAATTCGCGACCCGCCACTGCTTCGCACAAACCCAGGATTTCTTAATTTGTATGTCCGTTTAATATTATTGTACTGTACAAATAACCTACCGGAATAAAATTTCAAAATGCATTGAAATCCGCATCTAAATTCGATTCCTGTACTAAAAGAAAATTACAGCGACATGAAAAGCCAATTTATTTTTTAATACCTATAAAATACGTTGCGATGAAAACGGAATCTCATACATTTCTTTCTTTAAAATACGTGAAAATTCAGTCCAAAAATTCTTACACAATTTCGCTACGACCGCAGACGGGAGAATGAAAATTCTTCAAGCATTTTATATCCCACCTTTGTCGGGGATTTCAATATTCCGGACCGGCTACTGTCCGGTTGTGTAAATAAATGAATCGTGCCGTGCAGCCGTGTAGGCTGCACGGCTACCCGGACCGGACAGTTTGTCGGGCGAACGGGTGTGGTATGGGCTAGACAAACTTTATTAAAGAGGAGGCGACAAATCTTGGAGTAGTTGTGGTGTGGTCCCAGAAACTGCAAAAAGAGTATCTGCTTGTGTCTATTTTTGTACAATATTGTAACAAAACTATATAAGAAGCCATCTTATTCTAAAAACAGCGTCAGAATCGGTTACTAAATGAAGCAGCACTTGACATTTAAAATATTTGTATGAGGAAGATTGGTGAGTGACATCTCGCTATCTCTTTTACGCGTGAAATCTAATGACATGTCAAAAGGTGGTCATCATTTTTCTGTAACTTTACGAGAGATATTCCACTACATTTGTAACTTACATAAATTTGAATGGTATAAAAAAATAAAAAGGTAGGTATTTGAATAAAGGTATTTTTTGACACCAATGTTAAAAGAAATGAGTCAAATCCCTAGTCAACCTGCCCTATTGATTGAAACTACAACAACGAACATTATAAAACGTACAACTACCAACTTGTAAAAAATCGTCCGTCTGCACATGAGCTTCTCCAATCGCCAATCTATTTTTGAAATCCATTTGGGCCGTCCTTTGACTAGTTAGATTCTATTAAGAAAAATATTTCGAAGAAGATTTCCCAAAAAAAATCAACGGTAAATTTTCTCTTTTCGAGTCTAGACATTTTTACCAGAACCTCCTTTTGTGAAACAGCTATTTACAGACATGTTTAATCAACTAAACATGACCTGTTAGTTGGCATTTTATTCGTACGAATGAATTAATCTTTGTGCTCAGCCCAAACTAATTAAAAGATTAACAGGACGACAACAAGTACGATGTTTTATTTATCATTCTCCCTGTCCAATCCAAGACCTCAGTCACTATTCAGACACTCTAAATTGATATTTATACTGCAACCTGGGGTCTTTAAGGCAAAAGTGAATAGGTTACTTCTAGGCAAGCGTGCTCCATCATCGCTTTCCATCAAGTTAAATTGTGGTTAATTTAAACAGCTACAACTACAACCTGGGTTTCTTTAAGTCACGAAATAATAGGTTACTTCTAAGCAAGCGTGCTGTATCGTTGCCAACATCATCGCTTGCTATCAGCTGATTGCGGTCCTATCAATTCTCATAAAAAAATGCTTCAAATTTACATTAAACTAGCGACCCGCCCCGGCTTCGCATGGGTGTAAATTATATACTAAAACCTTCATCGAGAACCAGTCTATCTATTAAAAAAACCCGCATTAAAATCCGTTGCGTAGTTTTAAAGATCTAAGCATACCATAGGGACAGACTGACAGCGGAAGCAACTTTGTTTTGTACTATGTAGTTAAGTGAGCTGAAACGCTATTCCGCTTATGGACGCCCGCTACAACTAGCTCCACACGTTTAATCATCCTTCCCAAGTGCAGGTGTGCAATCTGAACACATGTTCCTCGCGAGTTGAGTCGCGAACACTCCCGGGAAATGTTCGCAGGTGGGTAGTCTTAACTAGTTTTAGTCTATCATCTTGAAGTGTCTTCATGTTTTCCGAACACATTCTGAGTACGTGTTTGTTTTGTTATGTTCTGATAAGTGCACGTTTCTGAGGGGAAAATGTCTTGGATTTTCTACTGTAATGGTGAAAGGATTCTGGTTTTTGAATGCCTTTCACATCAATCTGGCTAGCCTTTTCTGAGCTAACGAACTGTTGGAATCGTCTTCCAGTCTGACTGAATGCAGCTGACTGTCTAAGCTCCACAACCCAGTTACTGGGTAATAAAGAAACTGCTTGGTTGAAGACTGGTGTAAGATTTTCAGGCTTCTGATTATCCATAACGACTTTCAAACGTTTGAAGTAATGTTTTCGGTGAGATGGCGAAGCTACCTCCATTGTCCGCAACACAGGTTAATAGGGAATATGAATGAAAAACATATTTATCATCTATACAGTTTATCTAAAAATATCCAAAAATATAATACTAAGAGTGAAAATAGAATCAAAATTACTCGAAAAACAAAACACAAAACACAAACAAAACAAAACAAATTAAACAAATATATCTATCCCTCTTGCGAAAACGCTGTTTTCTATGGCATCTGTATAGGCGTCATAGATGATGACGTCAAAGTTTACATCGGACTTCTCTTTCTAATTGTAATCTTGAAGCTTTATAACTTCGTCGCTGATGAAGGTATTTAAAAATAATTTTATGATTGTTTACTAGAGCTAATAAGTATTTCATTTTGCAAATAAAAAAAATCGCATGCATATTGCCTATTCCTAGCACGACACTGGGGTTTGTTCCGCTATCCGCTTTAATATGTGTAGTATTTAAGTTAACCTGTACCTACACAAAGTTTTTCGAAATAATGATAGATTTAATAAGAAATTAATAAAAAAGAAACAGCCGGCCCAACGGCTTTCGTGCTTTCCAAGACACGGAGGAGTCTCGGTTATGTAATGGTTGGTCACCCATCAAGGACCTACCTCGACAAGCGCTGACAATTGACAACCTTGATTTTTTATATACGATCAAGCGAAGGCGCTGGTAGAGGCTTGGCTTGGCTTTGAATTCTAGTCTACCTCTGTGCCATATTTCATGAAGATCCTTTCAGACGTTCTGACGTAAAGGAGTAACAAACATCCATCACAAACTTTCGCATTTATAATATTAGTAGGATTTATTTTGATAGACAAAATAAATACAAATTGTTTGATAGTCCAACCGTAAAAAACTAAACAAAATGCTCACATTAATTCCCAACAAACTAAGCCAGGCACTAAACACATAACACATGCAACGTACAGGTATTTGCTTAAATAGGATTTAGATTCCGATGCGTAGGTAACTCGACGGTTTTATAAGAATTCCTTTTTATCCGAGAGGACCGGCGTCTAAAAGGAAAGGAATTCTTACCTCACCCCGATGTTGTCCACTTTTACACCAGGCTAAGTAAGGGCTTGTTTACCTGGAGTACATATGTGTCTATGTATGTGTTTTGGTTATGTGCTGGACAATATACTTAGTGCCTGGATGACCACGGCTTGTTTTACGACGTTTTCTTAAAATGAAACCTAGCTGTACTCTATCCGTGTAGGTAGTTAATTAAAGGTAAACAGTCTTCACATGTCTTTCCAAAACCCCCTGTCATGAAAATCGTTGGAGTCGCCCTTATCCTCCCTTTGGGGCGGCCTATGATCAGCTGTGGACGTCTTTCGGCTGTTATGATGATACATACATACATACATTCATATCTTATACTAACATATAAAGCTGAAGAGTTTATTTATTTGTTTGTTTGTTTACTTGAACGCGCTAATCTCAGAAACTACTGGTCCGATTTGAAAAATTCTTTCAGTGTTAGAGAGCCCATTTATCGAGGAAGGCTATATGCTATATATCATCACGCTAAGACTAATAGGAGCGGAGCAGTAATGAAAATTGTTACGCAGACGAAGTTGCGCGAGTCAACTAGTATATTATATAATAATTGCTGTTTTAAAGGTATTAGATTAGTTAGATTTATACGCGTGGTCGGCCCTTTTAGTTGAATTTGTATGGGAATTGTTTGATATTCAAAATTGAAAGTTATTTATTTGTCACACGTAGATGAAATGCTGGACATTAGTGGTGTTCTGTATAATGTAGTGTTTCTCTGTGTTCCACCTTTCTGCCCTTGTCCCATGTTACTTGAGGTCGGCGCTACAAATTTAATTCTTATATTGTCTAGTGTCTACCGTCACGTCCATCCTCTCTCTTTTCTTCAATTAACGAAAGACCAAAAGCTGTAGTAATCGGTAGCGAGATTTCTTGCTAAATGACATATTTTTTTTATCTTCCTAAGATTTTCTTCGCTTTAACATAATCTTCACTGATTCAGAGACTCCACCCGTTAACGATTCCGTAACGGGCACCTCCAAAAGTAACCATACAAAAAGATTCTGAGAGCAATAACCGACGAATTTCCACAGGTACTAAAAAGAAAACCTGCTTCATCACATACAGGATAAACTGGCTCCACAAAGTCATTAACCTTTCCATACCATCGAAAAACATTACCCTCCTTTCTGTAGTTGGGTTGAAAAACGTGAATCGTTCACCTGTCACGCAAGGAATTCCTTTGTAGCTGCCTCTTAAAGGGTGATCCTTTAAGATTATCTCTTATAAGGAAATATCAAGAAAATTATCGACGTTTTTAAAAGGTCCTGTATCCTCATTTGCTTTTAAGTTTGGCTATTTACCGTAAGTTATTTTCTTGGGGGTTTTAGGTGGGCTTGTATCAGGAATACAGTAGTTCCGGGAATGCACAGTAAATTTCTCGGCAAAATGGTTGGAAAATCATGTAAAAAACAAGTTTACCAAAAATGCCTCCTTTGTTCTCCCTTCCTCATCCTAAGTCCCTCTTGAATTGGCTATATCTTTTCTACCTATATGTACGCATAGGTTGACCTAATAAAGGCGTTGCCCGGAGTTCCGAACTGGCTGTGGCTTCTAACCTCACGTCGGGATCGATTCACATATATTTCCAGCTAGGTTTCCTGTCTTACATCGTATTTTCTCTGAACCAGACCTGAATATAGGACTGTATTTTAGAATGATAGTCAAGCGTCTATCTTGATGCTAACAGATTTGTATGTTTTCTTATTTCTCTGGCTGCTAACCTCAACATACAACTATGTTTAGATTAGCTTTCGCAAATCATCATCATTCATCGGCGTAGCCTTTTCTAACGGCAAGGTTTAGCTGAAGATTATAATGATTTATACTTAAACAGAGTAATTCTACTTTGCCCCACTCGCTACGCCACTAGTGGGGCTGAATAGCCTGGTCACAATTTTGGCATGTATTAATTTTAGTAGGATTCAGTGGGGCAAAATACACATGTGTTTTTATGCCAGTGTGATCTTCCCCACTAATAATTCAATTTTTTCCTTAAACATTGTTATAAAATAAGCAAACTTTAAAAGTAAAATTGCCCTTTCCTCCAAAACATCACTCATAAAAATCCCCGCCATCCCCTAAATTGTTTACACCTCGATCTAAATTCACGCTGCATTGGAGACTAATAATGTGAGCCTACCCTCCGCGGTACATTATTCAGGGTAATAGCCGAGGCTCCCGGGACATGAGACTCGAGACATTGCGTATTTTGTGCCCTGTTTATAATGTTACCGGGACTCTTGCTGCCGGTGGGTTAAATTTCGCTGTTTTTGATGTGGTAATGTGGGAAGGTGGACCGATGACCTGGTGAAGGTCGTGGGTAGCCGATGGGACCGCAAGACCGGTCGTTGTGGCAACGCTTGGGGGAGGCCTATGTCCAGCAGTGGACGTCTTTCGGCTGATATGATGATGATGATGAAAGGGAGGGTGTATTTTTGGACTATTCTATTTCTAGCCTTTTTTTGTCCCACTGCTGGTCAAAGGCTCTGCTTTTTCTACACAACTCCGTGCTGTGCTATGTTTGGTCCATCCGTTCGGTAGGAGTCGAGTTCGTTCCGCCATCTTTGGACTGATGAAGTTAATAGCTATTTGACTACACGTCGTGCTTTGGAAATATATTGTTAGAGGTGTGAGTGTTGGAAACGATAAGCTTTAGAAGAAGTTCGGCTCTGCATGCCAAAGCCGAACTTTTTGTAGAGCTTGGTATGCAATTTTTCAAAGTGAAAACGTTTATTGCGAAAGTGTACAATGGTGTTATGTATCATCATAACGAAAGAGAAAAAGAAAGAATGTAAAATGTTTATTTGGGACTCGCATAAAAAACTAAAAGTTTACTAACGGTAATAAAACATTAGTTTACAAAAACTACATCATGGATTTAATCTGTGCGAGGCCAAAAAGGTTCCTGTCACAGCTATGAGCTATGGCCGTAACAATAAAATACATCTGAAGGTTTAGTTAGAACTTTGATGCTTTGACTGTATATTTACGTAGGAAAATTATGAAGCCTATACTCCGCAAACTTTAAATTATTTTGCGCATAACATGATAAACGAAGCCTACTCTTATCTAGATGGTGGATGATATATCCTCTACCGAGAATTCCCTAGGCTACTTAGCAGGATATTCTTCGCACAAGCGCATAGTAGCCTAACCATTATATTTTCAATCATATTACCCTCTTTTCTATGAAAAGCGAACACCTATTTCTAAAAGCATACTAGATTACGTCCACTAAGCACCTAGAACCCTAAATTCCAGATGTTAAAACCCTTACCAAAATCCTAAAGCAAAATACTCTGTTCTATAAACCCGCAAGGCATCAACGACGCTTCTCACTTGAGCCATATTCCAACTGGAACAGCTCAGCCCCTGAGGCTCCATACAGCTTTATCCGTGAAAGCATATCCCAGATTCTTTTGAAGGGATGTAGGTTAGGACTCGTTTTGAGGCGGAGCAGACCTGAATTAGGTACTCGCGTGAGGTTTTAAAGGAAAATTAGGGTTGGGTTGGCTCGGTTAGATCTCGGTATTATTAAGGTGGATGCGCCAGGGTAGCCCGCGAAATTCATATTTTGTTACGTTTTTTACCATTTGCAAGTCAGTATTAGATTTTATGTTGATTAAAGTATGATTCGCGGGCGTTAGAATTATGTATTTTCAGAATTATAACCATTTAAGTCAGAAATAAAACTCCATAGGGCCAGGTAACCCGAAAGAATGAGTATTTCATGAAATCTTGACATTTTAGGATTATACCGACTTATGGAGTTATTTTACTGATTTTAATGGTTATAATTCTGAAAATATATAATTGTTACGCCCGCGAATCATACTTTAATCAACATAATTATAACCTAATACTAACTTGCAAATTGCAAAAAACGTAAGAAAATTTGAATTTCGCGGGCTACCCTGGCGCAGCCACCTTAACGGGACTCAGTCTATTTAATAGTGCTATTGATTTGATATATTGATAATAACCTGCGTTTTTGAGTTCAAGTAAAAATAATTTAAAATATCTTATGGATCAATGACTTAGAGTAAAAACATAACGCCATGTTAGACAAATGTGGTTACATAGATAAGTCAAACATAATTTTGTGAGGCAATTCTTATATCTTTAAGGTGGATGCTCCAGGGTAGCCCGCGAAATTCAAATAATATTATGTTGTTTGCAATTTGCCGGTCAGTGTGAAGCTGTATTGGACCAAATGCGATCTGCGACCGTAACGCGTATTTATCTAAAGAATTATAACCATTTTAATCATCAATATAGCCCTCTAAGTTCATGTAGTTCGAAAGAATGAATATTTAAAAAACATAAAAATATTTGAATTTCGCGGGCTACCCTGGAGCATTCACCTTAAGGAACGTTTGCATTCGCATCGCAGTCGTAAACTGTCTGAAACACATCTAATTTCCCTACCGTTGTGAAATTGATTGTCGGTTAGCGCGATTTAAAATTCGATCGGTATTAAAGTACAAGACTTGACCTTTCAGTCCTCAGTCCAAAGCCATGTACAAATTTTCATGTTGAAACATAAATAAACGAGGAATAACTTTCATCATTGTCGTCACGAATAGTGTTCAGTTCATCCATATTTGATTAAAGCCAAAACTGTCACTGAAATCGACCGGTACAACAATTTGGTAATGGACGTTCCATGTTATCAGGATATCTGTTTGACAAATAAATAAAACGTTTTCCTCTACGGTACTGAAGAAAGTTCAACAATAGCTGAAAATGGATCCTGTGTTGTTGTTATAAAGTTGCCTTTTTAGATCTGTTTGTTCTTTGCTTTCAAGTTGTCAATGGGCATAATTATGTGTGGTGACTGGTGATAGTATTCATTACATTATTGATAGAGATGTGTTACTTCGGCCCCGTTTATATTTGCAACCAGCTTGCATGCAGGTTGCTTAACGTTGCGGCCTACCGAGGTATGAATAATGTGATAAAATTTTTGATCATGCCCCGTAATGTAATTAAACTTGCGTGCAAGTTGCTTGCTGATGAAAACACGTCCTCACATTTTGCAAAATGAAGGTCCTGTGTGTAACTTTTTATGTAAATTTTGATAATTGTTTTTCTCGTGTTAACTTTAGGGAAGAGAGTCTATTTGATCACGTATTTTTAACCATTTCAAATCGATAAAAATTTATAAAGTTAAAGTGCACCAAAGTTCAAGAGGACGACAAATTTTATTGAAAAATGACCTACAACCGAGTTTTCAATGCACTGTTTAGTCTTGATTTTTAGTTTAGGTACGTGAAAAAAGAAAATTTGACAAAAAAAAAAATTGGATGCCTATTCATCCATTTTTTTTTTTCAAATCTATTTAACGGACTTGTTAGATTTTTCCAGGAATGTACCCAATTCATGTCTATTTCTAACACGGTTCAAGCGTTGCACAAAATCGGAATATTACAGTTGCTCCTTTATAGCTTTTAATATCCGTTAACAGTTTTAGCAACTGAAATCGGTAACAGTAAACACACAATGGTTTCGAAGCTCATTTGACTGGGCTGTGTAATTAAATCGAAACAATAGAGTGGAGTTGTAATAGATACGCCGCGTATCGATTGTCTCACTTTATCGGAAAACTGTTCAATCCTTGTGTCGGTCACAGTTTCTACTGAACGAAATATTGATTTGTAAATGGGTTGGTGAAGCGCTTCAACCACGATTGGCAAGGAATGGAGGTTTTCTAACATTAAGCTTGCAAATACTTGAATCATCTTCCTGCCCGTGTTCCATGTTGCTTTTAGTGTCTTTTCATACTCACCGGTTGCGGGGTCAACGGTGCTAGGTACCCAGCGGCGAAGTTTATAGCCATGCTGGACAAATTACGCCGGTACGTTGAAAACCTGATAGCTACAACCTGGGAGTCTTTAAATCAAGAGTGAATAGGTTATTTCTAGGCAAGCGTGCTCCATCTTCGACCACATCCTCGCTTACCATCAGGTGAGATAGTGGTCAAACGCGTGCCTATCAATAGTAAAAAAAAAAAAGGGTCTGTGACCAACATTATCTGACCCACTTGAATATTAGCGAATAATAGTTAAGTGGGTTAGGTAATGTTGGTCACAGACTGTACATACATGGTTATACACTTCGCCGCCAGGTATCCGGCAACCGGGGCATATGGAAAGGCACTAAAGGTAGGCACATCATGTTTTCTTCTTCCATTGTCTCTGTCAATCTTCACGCTTTCATTCATTCTCTTTTATTTCAATGTTCCAAAGGCTAGATCAAGCTTTGGTGGAAATAGTAGCTGGTCAACCAGGTAGTAGTTGCGGTGTAAATGTTTATAAAGCTCTGGGCACACTACGTGTCGCGGTATACACCAAACAAACGACCTGTTCAGCCCTACGTCAGGTTAAAATGAGTTCTGTAGCCAATCAACGGCTTCAAAATGCGCCACGACAAAAAACAGCACAATAATGTGGATCAGGTTTAATTTTCGTAAGTTACGAGTAAAACTACACAAGAAACTAAAACCGTAATAAGCATAATCAGCCTATAATGTTCCCACTGCTGGCACACAGGCCTCCTTTCGGTGAGAGGGAGTGGGCCGTAATCCACCACGCGGGCCCAGTGCGGGTTGGTAGATGTCACATGTCTTCGAATTTTTGGTTCTAGGACATGCCGGTTTCCTCACGATGTTTTCCTTCACCGTTTTACCCTTACAAAAACCGTAATACCCTTACAAAATTCGCAGTGCACTAAACCTCGTCTCTGGAATGAAGACGATAATAAAGCAGCAAAGCTCAAGATCTCTAGATTAATTTTGCTTAACCTTTAAAAGCCTTTAGTGATCCCCTAGTTATGGTCATCTCGTTCCTTCGTCTACGCTAGATTGCTCTGGGAAGCCACTTTACAAGCAATTAGTCTCTGGAAGAAGCGCTTAACCTAGTTGAAAGGATCGTGAAATGAAGTTTGTTTTGAATAAACCGTCCATCGGCATTCAGCACACTAATTGCCCTAGCTATTTATTTTTTCCTGTCAGCTAATTTTATTTTAATTTTTCTCGAATTGAACTATTTAAAATTTTATTTTATTTGTTTACGCATTAGTGGAAAGTAACCTTTATTGCTCGCATTGCAAACGGTGTCACTGCGTTACTAAAGGGTCATTGTTCGCCAGTAAATGTTTCAGGAAAGCGTGTAGTTTCACTATTAACGTTTTAAACTAATATTGAGTTGAGTTTCTGTTTCAGTCGTTTGAACAGTTTTGTAGATTTTATGGTTGTTGTAACTGGTAAAAAGTGTTTCACCTCGCATTATTAGTGACATTAAAAAGAGGTTCAGGATACCAACAACAATAATTCGCTTAATAGGTATATTTAACCAACCAAAATCCCTACAAAAAAAAAACCTGCATAATGTATGCGTCCCTCTTTTAACACTTTGAAACGATCACACAAATCCTGCATAATAGCACACCAAGCGTTTTGAAAAGGAAATATATCTACATATTTTGTACGCAAAGGAGAAAAAACCGCGCTCGCGTCCCACTTTCAAGTTATTTCCCGACGGGCTTGGAACCGGATATCCCGGGATAAATCCCCGGGTGCTGCGGTGTGATGGGACCTTTATGATTGGCGTGGCCCGGTTTATCTTGCGAATTCGTGATGAAATTAAAAGGGATAGAGCTGTTGAAGGGTTTTATGTTTTCAAGGACGTGTTTTGGCGGTTGATGTTACGTGGAGATAACTTTGTTTTGTTGTTATTATTCCGTTTATTGCAATTTTAAAGGCTCGCGTTTGCCCAGAATTTCACCAGATGGAAAGCGATGACGATGGAGCACGCCTGCCTAGAAATATTTTATTCACTCTTGACATAAAGACTCCAGGTTTTAAAACTCTTCCCGATCGCCGGTTACAACTGTCAACTATAGATGACAGGCTGTCGCAACGGCTTTAGTACTTTCCAACTTGATAACTTAATTAAAAACACACCACCTCTATGGTTTCATTTTAAGTTACAATTTAAGACAATATTGCTTAAAAATAGGCTCCAAGCAAAGCCGAAGGTTCTGAATAAGCTTTATATACCTACTCACTTAAGTATGGTCTAATTATAAGGATGTGTGTATTTTTGACATTATATCTTACTGATAAATATTTTTTCTGTCTTTGCAGGTAAGCATCTGAATTTGCCAGTAATTGAAGCAGGAATGATGGGTATATTTTAAGAGCATGGATAAGTAAGTATAAGTACGACAATTATCTCCTGAAAAGTAACTGAACAATTCTTCGCTTTTCTAAATAGCGTAAATAAGTTCCTTTTTAATTTTACAAAAAATACGACAAAAAGGCCTGAAAATCCTCTTTCTTCCAGAAAATTTCTTGAAACCTACTTAAAATTCTTGAGACACATTACTTAGATCAATACAGCCTAGCTGACACAGATTCAACATAAAATATTCTCAATGCGTAAACAAACAGCCAAAGCCAGGCATTAGGTATATTTATATCATCGCCAATACATAATAGGTATCTGGGTTATTACGCCCATCAGACCTTTTTTCACGGTTAGGCTGCATCGTGACGAAGGCTTTCAGCCTCACTAGTCCCATGCTTTTAATAGCTTCGGCCTGCCGACCCTCAGCCAGCCAGTGTACCGTCGGGAGCCAACTCATCGATACATATCGATATTGCAAATCGAACAACTCAAATAACTGAATACCCACACGATAATCGGACGCCATATTGTGCAACCGTTGGCGCGAAAACACTAATTTGAATTCAAATTTCGAGTGCGGTGATGTGTCTTTCGCAGATACTACAGCCTATTTTATGTGGTTTTAGTGAAGCGTTGATTAAATTGAAATTGTATTATTAGATTTTCAAGGATTTCGCGTTACAATAAAAGCTAATTTAGTTCTAATTACTTTAACATAAATTGATATGAAATATTTGAAGCTGTAATCAATTAATGAGTTCTAATAAAAAGTGTCTATCAAAAAAAATAATAATATGAATTATCTCTACGTAAAAATATGAAAAATGAAGAGCACTTGATGCTAAAAGCGTTTTCGTAGTCCGAATTAATAGTATGAAGTAATCAACAGGGTTTCATCGAAGCTCTCCTGGATTCATTAAAACTTGGATAAGTCTATTTTGTAACTTTTGATAACACGTGCTGCGACGTAGGTTGTTAATATGTGTTAGAAGGGTTTCAGTTAGGTAACACAGTTTGATACTGTTCAATTATACCGTATAAAAATATCAAAAGTTGGTTTCTATTCATCTTTTATTTCCACTTTAATCGAAACGTTTCACGTTTCATAAATATTTACCTCTCATGCAAATTACTATCCAATCATAATATATTCTGTTAATCCAGCGTTCATAATCTTGATTTATAAAGTGCCAAATCGATTAAGACGAGGATATTTTTTTACTTTCTCGTCTGGTCAAGACATGCAAGATTCAATAATTCGTATAGAACTGAAAATTTGTAGGTATGCATGTTCGGAACACCAGTACAAATCAAATGTGAAAAGCCCCCATCGATCTTTGGTCTATGCGAAAAGTATCAATTGAATTTCCAGAGAGGAGTAGATTTCTGATCTGTACTTCTATACTAATATTATACAGAGGTAAAGTTTGTGAGTTCGTGGGTTTGTTTGTTTGTGAGGTTGTAGCGGGTAATCTCTGGACCTACCTAACCGATTTTGAACATTCTTTTATTTTATTTATTTATTTTATTGACACACCAACGATTTATTCACTAAATCGAAAAACACGCCATGAAAGCCACGATATTTATAAGTGTCATAGGATATTTACAACTAGGAAAAAATAGAGATCCTTACGAAAATTACAATACTAAACCCGCAAAGGAAGTCGCGGGCACTTGGCCCACGACTTCGCTATTAATTCATAATTATGAAACAGAAGATGTATACGAATTATTGTAAGCATACCTCAAATAAATGAGCTAACTATAGCATAATATTTGTAAATGTATTTATCATTGTATGTAGTCTTAAATATCTATCCTGATCAATAAGACAAGAAAATCCATCTTTATTGATGGTTTGTTCACGAGTATCGGCATTTTTGTTAATGTCTCTTTGCTTAATAACTTATTCATACATCTATCCATCAGGGGCGTGTCTATCGTCATTTGGCGATACGATTCGACCCTCTATATTTGTATTTTATTATTGAAACTTTCCATTTGTATACACAGAGAAACAGAGTAATAGACAACATGATCTTCTTTTCCTTTATAGTTGGTAATACATTCAGCTAGACTACAGTCAAGAGAAATCCCATCACAAATAAAAAAAGGGGACGTTCTCTCTTCATTCCCTCTCCCTTATGGTCTGGACTCGGCTGCAGTGGAAAGTGGAACATACTCGTCGTAAGCTGAAATCTTTACTCGTGTTGAGCTGGGAATAGTTTAAGTCTTTTTGGATTTGTGAATCCCCAAATGCTGTGTCTTTATCATCTCACTAACGGCTTTGTGCACCTTGTATAATTGGCGCAAACTCTTTCATAGCTTCAAAACTAAACGTTCTCAATTCTATTTATATATTTACCAGTTTTATTCTATCGTTTTCTAAACACTGATATTATATTAAAATTGGCCAGTTACACCATCATTTGTATCCACTTTGATACTTGCTCGACCAATAGGACATTCAATTCACATATCCACATCAATATCGCTGCTATTGATTACGTGTGATAGCGTGCTACTAAATATTTCAGCGGCACGCCATGTCCTTGGACTCTCGCACTGTTTTGTTGTCGTTACTATAGTGTTTCTATTTTTGGATTACTAATCGCTACTTCGGATTTATTAATCGAGTTTGTAGAAATAGTTTATGAACGTAGTCCCTTGTTGCTTTTCCACCCCCTTTTTTTCAAGGGCGTAATCGTATTGCGTACGGTACTAAATGTGTAGTGAAAAGTTTCCATCGTTTGACGCACGCCAAACAAATCATCAACCTTATGATTTGTTTGGCGTGCATTATCTTGCCCTCCTCCTCCTCCTCCTGTCCAAGATAATGCACGCCAAACAAATCATAAGGTTGATGATTTGTTTGGCGTGCATTATCTTGCCCTTTTCTCAATTTATTTGCAAAGACCCTTCGCAACATGTATTCTTGAATTCATCTCTTTCTTTCGTCGCATCTCAGTTGTGATAGATGATACGTCTACTTAGGGGGTGCGTGATAGTAAACGAATCAATTTCCACACATTCAATCCATCGTTTCTATGGTCTTTTTTCAAAACACTCCTCAAGGTATTTTCCTCATTCATCCGCATCACATGCAATAATTTCCACATTCTGACATCATTTCAGTCACCGGTTTCACTTCGGTCATTGAAATAATCCATAAAAATATCTGAACAATGATTGCTTATCAAAGAGTTCGGAATCACTGATGTTTTTGATAAGCTGTGAGTCAGTGATATCACTTTATCACCTGAGTATTGTTATCATAACTGCACTGCACTAAACATCGTTACGTAGAAAATAAAGTCCTGATACTGTTTAAAAGCTAAGACCACAAACAATAATAGTTCCCCGTTAATCATTATTTCAATACTAACTAGTTATTTCAACCTACGCTAGGTAACCGAGAATGTGTCTTCAATTTTCTTTTGCCTTGAGGTATTATTATAGCGTACCTAATCAATAATGTGAACTATTGGAGCGATTGAGTCTGACATTTCGAAGCGTCTTTTTATTTATTTATGGCTTTCTTTTACTTGCTTTGTTTTCCTTCTTTAAAATTGCTTTTCGTATATAGTCTGCTACAGCATATTTGAATGTACACATATTGTGCTTTCCGGCAAAGTTAACATCAACTTTGCCTTCTCTACCTTTTGTCTTTTAAGCGACATGGAGATAAATATAGCGAGTAGCATTTCAAGTATGTATATCTGTCCTAACATCATCTTCTTTGCCATCTGCTTAGTTATTTGTGGTTTACAATAAAATTCAAGAAACTTGACAGAAAGGCAGATTGATGATTTGCCATCTGCTAAAAGCGTGTTAACTTTGATCCCTTTTGGCTGATATATTTTGTAAGAACCCCGATTCATCAGTCTATAGTTATTGGCGGATACTTTAAGCTTGTCGGTGACAACCCACATCGAGGCGAGAATTCTTCCATTAATTTTCCGTTTTGTCCTTGACCTCGCCTTGACCACTCACATGACAACTGAACATCAATCCTCAACATTCAAAACAGTTGCCTAACCAATCGATTCTCATAATCGATTAAAGTTCTCTGAATCGTTTGGTCTGATGGCGGTGCAGTGCGGTGAAACAATGGGGTTGGGACAATAGTCCGGTCAACGACTCACTGGCGTCATTCAGCGAAGTGCTTGATATATTGTATTGTTTGAGGGTAGTTAGCTTATATTGTTGCAGTTGAAATTGGACGGTAGTTGGGAGATTGCGCAATTTTTGAGCATGTTAGAGACTGAGTTTGAAACAGTTAAATCGAAAATCGATAGAGTAGTTACTGATACCGATAGTCTAACTATAGAGGATTAAATTGAGCCTAAAATTTAAGATAATGTAATCAGTCCTCTTAACTTGAATTTCTCAAAATGGAATTCAAATCTCTGCTATTAATTTTCAATTTGTTACAAAAAGGTTTTTGATTAAAAGTCCAGTTATAAATGCTGTAATAAATCAAAGTGATTCAATTAGGACATAAAAAGTTGGCCCGTAAATCTTTTGCGAACGCTCTTTCTTGATCGACAAGTTTTTTGTAAAACATGGAAGTCTTTTACGATTGCCTAATTACAAAGATAAAATCCGGATACTTTTAACTCGAACAAAATATGTATAAAATGATTCAAGTTTGCTGCAACATGCTTTGCCAAAAATAATTGCATTAATTAGCGTTTTGGCACCAAGTGTTATTCTGATTTACCGATTAGAGAAAGGAACTTTGCAAGTGTTGGTTGAAAACACATAGATCATTTAATATTGGAATTCTACTTAGCCAAGTTTGAAATATTACTTGCAATTCCAAAACTAACTGAATATGTATCCCAATGACGACCAAGAGATTATGATTTTTGGAACAGCAGCAAATTTCTGTATGCCAAAAACATAAAAGCATTGCTTTCGGTTTGCTCTGCTCCAATTTTGTGTAATCTTATTCCTGATTACCAGATCGTGTTACCTTTTTACTAACAATAATTATCTATTAAACGACTTTCTCTTTAACATATTTGTTGAAAGTTCCAAATTCTATAATTACCTTTACATTGTTTTTAAGTGCAGTTAACTTATCGTCACGGAATGTTCTTTTATCGTCTTTACTGACGTCATGTATGGGTACTGTATCGTTTCGTACTGTTGTATTCGATCTTTTCTTTTTTTCTACATCTACATAGTTATGAGAGTTCTTCCTTTGTATTTCTATTTGCAAAGAAGGTGGTTCTTTAATGATTAAGCTTTCATTGTAAGAACTGCTCATTGTTGTTAGTTAATTGTTTATATTTATTATGCGTTATACATTGTTGCCTACTTATTCAGCTGCATTTTCATCATAAGTGTCTTCCAGTCTGAATTGTAGTTATAATACTGAAGTTTCAGTATGTAAGTGGCGACTTGTGGCCTCAAGTGGTCGTAAAATGATTCAGTAAAAACCATTAGGGTTGAACAAACTTAATTGTTTTCGTTTCTTCTAGTCGTAAAATAGTGTTACTTTATTTCAGGTAAAATAATAAAACGCCACCATTACTGTCTTGCCCTTATCCCAAGTCGTTTTATTTTGGCATTTGTTACATTTAATCTTTAGTACTGTCGCCTTTGCTGGTAAACGTGATAGTCATGTTTTGGTTTTCAATAACAGTTATCACAACAAGTTAATGAGGTAACACACGTTATATATTATGAAGTAACAAACATTATCTGAAAGTGACACCGGAGTTTAACAGTTCAACGTAATTAATCACAAAATCACTGCTCTTGTTTAATATTCAACGAGGTCAGCACGGGTTATCCGTTTTTGTACCGAATTCTCAATTTTCGACTACAACAACAGTCTGTTTTGATTCCAATCCGTCATTAATATTGATGCGGTTATTAATCATTCGTTTTGATTGAAACGGAATTATTGTTACGGGGTTGCAGATTCGGGGTCAGATCGGAAATACTGGTTTAATTATTATTCATAATTATAATGTTATCAGCTAATAGTAGGAGCTGGTGGCTAAATAATAAGGTTAAGCAACTCTTGCCGAGGTCGGTCTGTGGATGGGTGACCATCTTAATTAACATACCGAGACTCCCCCATGCCTCGGAAATTACACTGATCTGTTGTTCCTGGTTGTCATTCGTAGATCTTTGGCAGTCGTTACGGATAGCCAGAAGCCAGAAAATTTAACTTTAATTTGCCAAGAAGTACCGTGTTACCCAGTTACTGGACTGTGGAGTTCAAATAGGCAGTCGCTTCACGTGAACTGCTGATTTTAAGCTATATCCGGTTGGAATGGCAGCCGATCCCAATATAGTTGGGAAAAGCTAGACTAGGCAGATGTCGATCTCATCAGCTAATCAGAATTATAACGAACATAATATTGATTAAGGAACGGAAAACGCTTTTAGCATTGTAGCTCATATAGATTATACCTTATTGTTCACTAGTGTAACCATAATCATTCTGCAATGACGTTAATTTTATCGGTACAGTAGCGATATAACTAGAACCGACAAACATACCAAACACGACTAACCCTGCTTCTGTAATAATAAATTAAGAGATCTTATTAAACTCAAAATACTAGTGATCGATTGTGTGAAGTATCAAAAACTAAACGTACCTATTTAAACTATACTAACCATTGATAAGTGAAAAAATACAACCAGCTGCTGAAGAATCATCAAGTGACCAAACAAAACCAAAACCGAGCTAAATCATTCCGAGTCTAGCTCCCACGCTAGACCTCGAATTCAACCAAGCGGTAAACGAACTTATTCAAGATAAATCCTCAAACGATGAGACACCGGGTGCTGCCGATACTGGCACCGGTGTTCTTGTCCAAGTTGTGGAGGAGGCGACGACGTGCGAAGGCCATCGAGAAGCTGCATGGGGTAAAGTAACTTAAGAACCCTCTTTAACCTATGCAAAACCAGAAATATACCCCTAGACCTTCTTTACACCCACATGAGACTAGATCCATACCTAATATGCCAAAACCAAACCCAATCTTCCAAGTTATAACTAGTCTAGACCACATCTTCAATCAAGCGGTAAACGAACTTAGTCAAGATAAATCCTCAAACGATGAGACACCGGGTGCTGCCGATACTGGCACCGGTGTTCTTGTCCAAGTTGTGGAGGAGGCGACGACGTGCGAAGGCCATCGAGAAGCTGCATGGGGTAAAGTAACTTAAGAACCCTCTTTAACCTATGCAAAACCAGAAACAGATCCCTATACCTTCTCTAGATCCACATAAGACTAAATCCGTACCTGAAATGCCAAAACCAAACGCAAAAGGCATTGCAAAAGGTATTACTAGTCTAGAACACATCTTCAACCAAGCGGTAAACGAACTCAGTCAAGATAAATCCTCAAACGATGAGACACCGGGTGCTGCCGATACTGGCACCGGTGTTCTTGTCCAAGTTGTGGAGGAGGCGACGACGTGCGAAGGCCATCGAGAAGCTGCATGGGGTAAAGTAACTTAAGAACCCTCTTTAACCTATGCAAAACCAGAAACAGACCCCTAGACCTTCTTTAGACCCACATGAGACTAGATCCATACCTAATATGCCAAAACCAAACCCAATCTTCCAAGTTATAACTAGTCTAGACCACATCTTCAACCAAGCGGTAAACGAACTCAGTCAAGATAAATCCTCAAACGATGAGACACCGGGTGCTGCCGATACTGGCACCGGTGTTCTTGTCCAAGTTGTGGAGGAGGCGACGACGAGCGAAGGTCATCGAGAAGCTGCGTGGGGAAAAGTATCTTAGAACCCTCTTTAACCTATGCAAAACCAGAAACAGACCCCTAGACCTTTTCTAGATCCACATAAGACTAAATCCGAACCTGAAATGCCAAAACAAAACGCAAAAGGTATTGCTAGTCTAGACCATATCTTCAACCAAGCGGTAAACGAACTCAGTGAAGATAAATCCTCAAACGATGAGACACCGGGTGCTGCCGATACTGGCACCGGTGTTCTTGTCCAAGTTGTGGAGGAGGCGACGACGTGCGAAGGCCATCGAGAAGCTGCATGGGGTAAAGTAAATTAAGAACCCTCTTTAACCTATGCAAAACCAGAAACATACCCCTAGACCTTCTTTAGACCCACATGAGACTAGATCCATACCTAATATGCCAAAACCAAACCCAATCTGACAAGTTATAACTAGTCTAGAATACGTCTTCAACCAAGCGGTAAACGAACTCAGTCAAGATAAATCCTCAAACGATGAGACACCGGGTGCTGCCGATACTGGCACCGGTGTTCTTGTCCAAGTTGTGCAGGAGGCGACGACGTGCGAAGGCCATCGAGAAGCTGCATGGGGTAAAGTAACTTAAGAACCCTCTTTAACCTAGGCAAAACCAGAAACAGATCCCTATACCTTCTCTAGATCCACATAAGACTAAATCCGTACCTGAAATGCCAAAACCAAACGCAAAAGGTATTGCTAGTCTAGACCACATCTTCAACCAAGCGGTAAACGAACTTAGTCAAGATAAATCCTCAAACGATGAGACACCGGGTGCTGCCGATACTGGCACCGGTGTTCTTGTCCAAGTTGTGCAGGAGGCGACGACGTACCAAAACCATCAAGAAACTGCTTGCACTGCGTATTTCAGTATCAAACCGAGCTAAAATTTGCCTAAAATGAAGCGAATAGTTCGAAAAGTGAAACAGCTCAGTAAAATCTTTGAAATCAGAGGAATATTGTAGTTCTCCCAGTAATGTCCTCATGGTTTCGAAACAAAATATCCTTCCCGTAAATAATACAGCCTTCTACACTGTATATTAAAGAACTAGGCAAGCCTTAATTCAAAGAAATTGCAGGCTATTAAAATAAGTGGAACACCATTTTAACCCCAGCGGACGATGATACCAATTTATTCCCAAAGCTTATTAGTATTCTCGCCCCATCCGACTGAAAGTATTCTCCAGTTTGACAAATTATCTCACTTCCATAATACTGATACCAATAGTAACAACCTTGGACTCTAACTCTTGAACCAGACATTTGGCTCGAAAGACTCCTTTATTCTGGCTACTGACAATTTATTAACAATATTTTCAGTTTAATCTTTGTCATTATCATATTAAACTAAACTTTTTCCGGGAAACAGGGAATGTTAAAAGACATTTCACAGTAATTCGTTCGTAACAGGGGCTGTGAATAAGGGGTTTCACTGAATTTTTCCCACAAAAAGAATTAATCCGATTGTGGGTTTGGAGTGTTTTGAATATTAATACCAGAAATGTCTTCACGTAATGGTTCTTTTAACCTTCATTTTATGTGGGTTTGGAGCTTTATTGACACATTGTAGTTAGCTTAGACTCTATAGTCGGGTTGGGACTTGGGAGACCATCAGACGGTTCTAATAGGTTCGTTTAAGTTATGTTTAGACCCACATGAACGTTAGATCCAGATCGAATTGATACCATCAAACTAATCGGCAATACGGACCGGCTTCAATAATTCCTGGAATTAAAAATGGCCACTGTAGAAGCGAAACAAATTCTTAATTTCATTAGCATTAGTTTTAGCCAAAAATCTTCGCTTTTATTTTAATTGCTGCTTGTCTGTGACCTATCCGGCAGTTTGGAAAGTGGCTATAAAAGATTTTCCTGTTATTAAATCCAGCGTTAAGACTTCGTAGATTAACATCGCTTTCGCCACGACTAATTGAGCACCACGAAACGAAAGAATGTTTAGAAATAAGACTTTCGTTACATGAGAGAACCGTTTTGTTCAAGTTATTTGCAGAATTTAGCTATTAACACGTTAAATAAGTATTCAGAAATATTTTTTAAAGCGGGGACACTGTCTTTTACTGATCGAACACATAATCTGCCTTATTCATAAGAAAATCGACCATGTACATTTTTTTTTTGAGCAGCAATATACATCTTTAATGTATACTGTTGTAACATTGAGAATATTTTCATACAAACAAAGAAATATTTTTTCAAGCAAATACACTGCCTCTAAGTCTCGATTACGACCCGCATTCTATACTTCTGCTGAACCATGAATCTCGATTCAATTGTAACAGATCTCCTACTAATCTACAAAAAAATCTAGATTAATTCTGAATACGGGCTTCGATTCGAGATTAAGCATTTATTTTGTGCAATGAAAAATGCAACACACAACAGCAAAGAAACACAAGCGAATAGACATAAAAAAGCTTTGGAAACAAAATACAGCTTGATTAAAGCAAAATTATAATTTAACAGGTTTAAACAGTTCTATGTTTTCAAAATCATCATGCAAATCCAAGCTAAACTGAACAAAGACGCAAAAAGAAAAGGGATTAAAGAACTGCATGAGTCCTCTCCGTAACGAGGTGCCTTAGGCAGAGGCAAACACACGGGAAGCCTAACAAAGTGATGCTTACGTAAAGAGAATAAAACTTTAGTCGTGACCTACAGTCTTATACTTTACTAAGTTAGTACGGCACGTTATGAAGACAGTACTGTGTTAGTAGGTGGTTTAATTGTTAGGGTCTTTTGTTCTTTTACTTTTTGAGTCTTGTTGTCCATTACTTCTGTCTTTATCAACCTCTTACCACTATCACAATTGATTTGCAGCCTTCTTCTATTCTTCTCTAGAAATCGCTTTACCATACGGCAAGTTGGTAATGTTACTACATCCTCTCGTCTTTTCTTCGGTGAGACGCATCATGTCTTTTTCTTTCATATTTAAGTATTAGTCGTGATCTCAGTAGTTATCTCCATCCATTTTCTCATAATCGATCCATCGTTTCTTTGGTCTTCCTTCTATTTCTCCCTTCAAGGGTTCATAATGTATTTCTCTTTCATTTGAAGTCCGGATGAGAAATTATATACTGGACAGCTAACCACGTTATTTCATTTACCATTTAGTCGCTTCATAAACCATATTTCAGCGTGTATACCTATTTCAGCATAATATATCTTGTGAAATTGCCAATGTGAATGCAATAGTCATGTTTGTTAATTTATTTCTAATAATTTGACCTCCGCGGGTAGAGGGAACACTGGAAAGCTAAGGTCTGAAATATTTATCCAGCAGTGAGTCTCGGTGGTTAAAGAACAACTCCAAATTTCTTTTGCTGTAACCACTGGAGTATTGTTCCTTGTCAAATCTATTTAACATACTACTAAAGTTTCATAACTTCCAACTATCGACTTGGGCATCTATGTATCCGATAGAATCCCAAATGCCCTGTTCTTGTTCGAAGTTTAATCTCGTAAACCGTTGACCCAAATTTTCGACTAGTGCCTCCGCCATGTCGAATCTTGAAGTTAGATTCGGCCAGCTAGGGAGATTTGGCTCCCTATCTTTAACTGAGTTACGATAGACATCTAACAGCCCAATTTGAAGCCTAACAAGAAGTTTAGACTTTGTTCTTCAATTCTTGCTATATTAACGATTGTAAGTACTTCTATATCTTTATCATAGGTATGTCCAAAGAGCGATTCTTTTTAAATAAAGGGCCTTTTTACAAAATTACTTTCCATGAGCGATAACGAATGTGAAAATGACAAAAGCTTTGGGACTGACCTGACATTTTGGTCGCACATGACAATCCCATTCATTTTTAACGATTATATAGCGGCATCAAGGCCGCCACAAAAAAAAACAACGGAGCAAATCTACATCGCAGGAAAAAGAACCGCAACGACATCTATCCAACGAGCAGCGAATTAAAATCCTACAACACGCAAGTAAAGTTTACCGTGCGATTTGAACATATACGAGTACATCAGCCCGAATATAAACTATCGGGCAGTAGCCCGCCAGGCATAACAGCCGCCTGGTCGGAGAATCCTCCCTTTTCAACGGGGGTGTACGGGGACTACTCTCTGTTCCGCACACCTCCAAAATCATTTTCGCTGATAGAGTGACAATTTGTATAGTACAAGCCCTGTGTTAATGCTAAATCACTTGCATTGGGCTGATGCTCCCATATTTACCTGTTAAGCCCGGCCTTCTCCGTAACAAATCTTGATACTTTATCAAATTATTTACCAAGTTGAGGGAAAGGTCACGTTGTACTACGTAAACAGACTTCATTGAACTAGCTATCTTTGGTAACACTCTCACGTTCGCTCTGTAGCCTTAGGGTAGTTATATTTCAGGGCCGGATAATTTAATACGAGAAGATAAAATGTAGTTTCTGACTTGAGAGAGTGTTAGTGGGTTTGTTTTATTAGTGGTAAGGATTTAATCGGTATTTGGAATGTTATCATTATAGAACCAAGTAGGACACTAAGTTGATCGATCTCGTGGCTTTTGCTACACGTTTTTTAAATTTTGTCTTTGAGACATATCGATTGAGAACTCCTAACCTTCGAGTAGCGGTCCTCCTGTAAGATTGGACATTATTTTAGTGTCTCACAGGAAAACGTAACTCCAATTCGAGCTGAAACGCCTCAAACCCTAAAGTAATGCCAAAGTTGGACAAGTTTTCAGGCCAACGTAGAACTAAGAAAGGAGATGTTCCAAAATGCATGGAACCCGGGCCAGGTCCTTGTACACTATACTTAAAAAAAAATAGAGAAATACATTTAAAACAGTTCTCAACAGTCCAATTTTACTTAAAAAAAATAGAGAAATACATTTAAAACAGTTCTCAACAGTCCAATTTTACTTAAAAAAAAATAGAGAAATACATTTAAAACAGTTTCAACTGTCCAATTTTTTTTAAATGGCTTTGTTTGCTGGTAAAACACAAGAAATTGCAACATACAACAAAAACCCGTCATGGCGGTAAGAATTTTCGGATTTAGACCTGGCCCATTTTGAGCCATCTCATTTGATAGCTTCAAATTCCTAATTCAGAAATCACGAATCATTTCGTAGGTATTCTGATATGATGGGTTAGTTCAATTAACAATACCCAATCAAATCACAGACAACAGATTAGTAACACCTAAAGCAAACCAAGGGTAACACCGCATACAATTCACCAGTCCCTATCACAGATATCACCTGTTATTTCCCCTGCCTCAGATAAAGGGCGTCAAATAAAGGAATTCCCTGCCACTGGCAGTACAAAGCCATGGTCGGGTAGACACGCTGCCGAGGGTGAACGACCTCTATGTCGCGACTAGGGTTTAGTGCGATAGACGGTAGCGACTGGCGTAGCTACTGAGAATATAGGAGAATGGGGATTGAAGGATTGTTCAGCGTTAATGGTTCGATTGATAAACAGCTGTTTAAGAGTTAACAGTAATTAGCTTTAGTACAAGGATATGCAAAAATAATAATTTGAAACAAGTAAAATTGGAACAGAAATCCTCCAACATATTTTGGCAAAAGTAAATTTGCCCTAAGGTGTCCAAGGAGTGCTTTGGCATTCGTACTAGGGTACAATCTGTAATAGCTTCTTTTATTGGATTCTATATTACATAGCTACAGCAGCAGGGAAAAACACTTGGTGTATCTTTCTTTATACTCGTAGTTTTGTTATAGTTAGTTGGTACTTCTTTAAAGCTTAAGTTGTTGTGCAGTTTGTTGCGCCACTTTTTCTGCTAAACCTCTAGGAAGTGGTGATGGGCGGGTCTTTTGGAAGACGTCTATACGTAAAACTTTGACGTTCAAAAAGTGATGGTTTTCAGTCCAATTTCAATAAATGACTTTTGAATTAGTATCTATAGGGTAGAAACGAAGATGGTTCAAATTGGTTTGTATCTGTAACAGCATTATTAAGATCAAATTATTATTGTTCATCTTTGTCAGTCCCACAGCTATAGGACCTGTGTGCTTACGATGACATACCATAAACGCTTACGCCTTTGATGACATTATTTTCTTTCTTATTTTGCCACAATTTTGACTTACTAAAGATATAGACTATTGAGTACTAGTTGACCCGCGCAACCTCGTCTGCATCACAATTTTCATTACTGCTCCGCTCCTATTGGTCTTAACGTGATGATATATAGCCTATAACCTTTCTCGATAAATGGTCTATCTACACTGAAATAATTTTTCAAATCGGACCAGTAGTTTTTGAGATTAGTGCGTTCAAGAAAACCAAACTCTTCAGCTTTATATATTAGTATAGATACCCACTTTCAATTCTAATTTATTAGCCTGATGACAGTTGGCGTAACACATTTCATAAACGAAAATCTCTAATACTAGCGTAACATGATTTGTTACAAATAATAACTTTACCACCGCTACTGAGATTAAAATTACATTCTACAGCGTAATAGGAGCCTGAAATATATTACTCACACATAAAATATGAATTACTATTGTTACATAAATATTGTTTGCCAGTTTGTCGAGTCGACGTCTGGATCGTGCTTCCAAAGGTTTTATTGAAATTGAAATATATTTTATAACATACCTAATACACGGATAAAAATAGATTTCAGGTAGCGAAGGTGAGAATGTGGAGTAACCAAAATGGATAAAGTTGAAAGAGTACATTAGAGGTAGATTAAAAGGAAATTGTGGCTATATAATAACAGCCGCACGGGTCGATCTACAAGGTTAAGCAACGCTTGCCAAGGTCTGTGGATGGGTGACCATCTTAACATACCGAGTTTCTTCCGTGCCTCGGAAAGCACGTTAAACCGTTGGTCCCGGCTATCATTTGAAGATCTTTGGAAGTCGTTACGGATAGTTAGAAGCCAATAAATATCTCTGTCTATACTCCAGTCTTGCCATGAAGTACCGTGTTACCCAGTTAATGAGTTGTGGAGGTCTCGTAGGCAGCCGCTCCTCGTAAAATACTGGTAGTCAGCTTAATCCGGTTTGACTGGAAGCCGACCCCAATACAGTTGGGAAAAGGCTAGGCGGATGATGATTAGAGGGTAGTTTAAAAGTGGCACCAGTGACGGAAATGTTCAAAGGGAACCGCTTGTCTTGGTATGGTCATGTGAATAGGAGGGATGAAACGCATGTAACTAAAAAAGTTATGAATATAAATGTAGATGGATGGAGAGGGAGAGGAAAGCCAAAGAATAGATGGATGGATTGTATGAGAAGCGATATGAAAGAAAAGGGAATTAGTGAAAGCGTACCGACTCCAAGTAACATGGGATAAGGACAGGAAGATGGATACTTATTACACGGACTTAAAGCTCACAATGTATTTAAAGCTTTTACAGAGTTTCACGTTTAACTTTTTGTTTAAATGGAATATTACGTAAAAGCATTGTTTCGAAAGTACTAAGTGGGTCTGCTTTCCCTTAGGGAGTCGTTTATAGTTAGGTCTTGGAGCATCTTCAAAGAGGGGATTTTTTAAGTAACGCTTTTGTGTTAAATTAAACTATCTAATTTTTTAATTTATCTGCTTTTCTTTTTGCCTGGAAATGCTTACCGAATCCACATCTACAGCATTGTATGCAGGTTGCATACAACATACAACTTAGCAGGCTTTCATTCATGCAACCTTGTGATTTACTTTGAAAATATTTCAAACGTTGTTGATATTATGGACCAAGTGAAGAAGTGACCACATGACTGACTCCCTGAAGCAAATCAATTCGATTTATAGATTGACAAAATAGCAAATTTCGTGTAAAAATAAACGACATCGCTGTTTTGTATCCATCTCTTGAAGTGAACAAATGAAGTGTCGCCACTGCTGTCCATCCATTCAATCATGCTGGTATGACAGTTTAATTCCAACTCCACTCCACCACTACTCGTAGTATACTGATCTTTGATGCGTTTTATTTTCGTCACGATTTATTGATTTGAAATACTTGTCCAATATTTTACGATAATCTAACTGACGGACTAAATAGTATCTTATTTTGTTTTACTTGTGACAGATCTCTATTGAGGTCAAACGCGACCATAGCAATGAAAAAAACCGTATCACTCAACCCGATCAAGTCAGTTGTCCGTTCCCATTCTTCTTCTTTTTTTTTCACCCAAGAATCATCTTTATTGTAAAACATTCTAAAGTACCTACATGAAAGTCTTCCCTTTTCAGTAATATTTAGAGTAGTAACTATTTTAGTCCGAAATTGTTGATTTTACTTTAGTCGTACAAGATACATCAGCGTTCAAATTGTCTTCTTGCAGTTTTTTTTTGTATGCTTTTCTCTATTATATTAACATGTTGTTCTTGTGTGATTCCAGAGTGCGTCGGAGTCGTCGGCGGGCGCGGGCGGCGGGGGCACGTCGGGCGGCAGCGCTCGGGTATCGTCGCGCTCGCGAGCCTCCGAGGAACCACACATTGGTCAGTATTGCAGCGACATGACGTCACAAATCTTACATCGCCCTATCCAAGTTCTCCGCGCGATTTGCACACTAACCGTAGGACAGTTGCCTACCAGATACAACACACAACTTGTCGGAGAATCCTCCCTTTTCAAAGGAGGTTAGCGGGACTTTACACTTCCGCACACGTTTATAAGGCATTGGACATCATTGGTTCAGTCAAAAACATTGAGGACCTGGAGTCAGGTCCTGATGTGTGTGGCTGTAACCTGTAGCTATATTGGGGCAGTGCTTTTTGAGTTTATTAGTGCTGTAAGATGTCTACGAAAGCTTCCAGGATTGACGATTTCTTAAATTACGTCCAGCAAAACACTAGGCAGTTTGCCGTAACCATTTTTGCAGACCGCGATGTTACTATATTCCTTTCCTCTAATTTGGCTAAATCAAAATAAGGCGTCTGCCTGTTTCCTGATATAACCTGGAGGTCTTTAAGTTAAGAGTGAATAGATTACTTCTAGGCCAGAGCGCTTAATAGGGTAGAGGACAAAAAAAATGTAATTAGTCCGTCAGATCAATTTCTCAAAAATATCCGACACGTAGGTATTTTTTCTTTTTTAACGTAAATTGAAAATTAAGACGATACAGTGCGTTTAAAAACTCGTGTGACGTCACATATCATTTGATTTCAGTACATTTTTTAACGACAAGTGACGTCACAAGCCCCCAGTTCATATCTTATCGTCGTCAATTTTTATTATTTTGATAAAGTATAAAATACGTGTCTAATATTTTTCGATAATCTAACAGACGGACTAAATAGTATCTTATTTTTTTTTACTTAGAACACATCCCTATTGAGGTCAAACGCGACTATAGCAATGAAAAAAACCGTATCACTCAACCCGATCAAGTCAGTTGTCCGTTCCCATTCCTCAAATCCGTTATTACCATCGACATTGCCATCTTCGCGAGAAACGTTAAGGAAAATATACTGCACTTGTTTCCGCTTTCACGTCGAGATTTATCTTGCCTGTGGTCTCGCGACACAAATCGTTTGCAAGCCGCTTATTGTTCGAGTTCATTCGCGTGCACTCTTTAGTTCCTGCTTTACGGTATATTTTTTATGTTTCTTCTATTGTACTGTGAAACTGCATATTGTGTGGATCTATGTTCCATTTATAACAGATGATAATGAAGTAGCTATGAGCCTAAGCATGCGACGTATTTTTAACGCGCTGTCGGCGCACGTTTTACGAACGCGCGGTCACGACTCTGTAGAAGTAGATGAACAACAAAAAGCAGTACTGTCTGCGTCGGAGCATGTTAGCGCGCGTCATCTGCACGTCTTCGGCGCGTTAATAAAACGCCATGTGCAAAGGCCCTAAAGTATATGTTCTGCAATTAGTGACTTTGATTCGATGTTGACTAATGACGTTTTTTGTTAATGGCGGCTGGCGTTTGACCACAATCTCAGCTGATGGAAAGCGATGATTTGGTCGACCATGAAGCACGCTTGCTTAGAAGTAACCTATTCACTCTTGATTTAAAGACTCCAGGTTGGAAGGCATCAGGAAACAAAGCCTCCGGCATGGAATTCCACTCCTTAGCTTTACGCACAATGAAAGCTTGATGATCATGAATCAAGATAGTTTTAAAAGAATGGTGTCAGTGTTCTGAATTATAGTCGAAGGCTGTATTGAAAACAATAAACAGTCAAGAAGGTTAAGGCAAGATAATAATATGCCCTAGGTGTTCGAATCTTTAGGTACTGCAGATATAAAAAATATACTAAAAAAATAGAATACTAACTTTCTGAACCGTTTTATTAAATCGTGAACATACAAGTAGGTACTTGGCGTACTTAAAAAGCTTCTCGAGTCGACTCACGAACTTTACTCGAGAAAACAAACAACTCTTTAAAAAGAAAAACTCAAGATGCCTTTTTTCTTAGAACCTCTATGTTCAAGCAGATACAGGAACTTTTGTTTACCAGTACTTTATAAGTGAAGGGAAAAATAAATTAAGCTTTTTTCCTATAAAAACAAGATGTAAACAACTTTTAAAATCAAATTAGTTTCTAAGTTCATGAAGTGGAAGTAACCCGAAGTCCTAGTTATGATTGAAATACACACTTGACGTCCCCCGAGGGATATGTAAAGGTTTTGCCTTTACGTATCCATCTCCCGCTACATGTAGTCAGTCATTCATGTAAGTCCAACGTTTCTTCTCCTTTTTTAGTGCCAGGATAAAGCCATGTTGACTCTGATATCGTCGGTATCGGAATAACGTCTTATCTAACCCGGGGCTGAAAACCGCGATGCCATAGTAAAGAGCGGGCTTATTGCAATTTACCAGGCTGAAATCCAGGATTTTGGGCTGATTTTCTGATTGAAATTGTTACAACAACATATTGCATTCGGGAATCAGGATCCTACGCTCTTTAATCTAGCTGGCGACTACTTGAACAAAGTCGCCGACAATAAGTATTTCTTGACTACCGAGACCTCCATCAATACTTGCGACTATCCACTCTTCGTTCTGGAAACCCACATAAATGTTTCCTAAATGTTTTTTCTAACTTTTTTTTCTGCGTTTCCAGGAAAGTACAAGCTTCTAAAGACAATCGGCAAGGGCAACTTCGCTAAGGTGAAGCTAGCGAAGCACGTGCCCACCGGCAAGGAGGTCGCCATCAAGATCATAGACAAGACACAGCTCAACCCTGGATCGCTGCAGAAGTTGTTCAGAGAGGTACGTGACTGAAAGTTACCGGTTGGCCAGTTTTCGACCTTATTAATAAGTAGCATAATGCTGAAAAGTGTTTGATCGGGACCATTCGCGTTTTTACGCCGTATTTATTTGTAACTTTTCAGCAGAATTTAGAGTCGGATATGTTATGAGATGGTTAAAAACGATGCATTTGTATTAGAATCTGGGAAAACATTTGTAGGCTTCTAGGTGGTGGGTGGGTGTACTATTTCCCTGTAGTTATATAATTTTCTTTTCAAACTGATTTGTAATTAAATATACATTGTTACGAAGTTTCTGACGAACAAATGATGACGAACGCCATTGAATGAGCTGCCTAAAAGGAAAAAAAGCGGAGAAAAGTCGAGTAAAGATCACCTAATATATAAACTAGATTGAACTCCTTCTCGCTCTGTCTCTTACCGCTGCTAGTTTACCGTTACTGTGTCCTTTCTAACTGTATTGGTTGTTGCTTCCAGGTCCGGATAATGAAGATGCTGGACCATCCGAACATTGTGAAGCTGTTCCAGGTCATAGAGACTGAGAAGACGCTGTACCTCGTCATGGAGTACGCGTCTGGCGGCGAAGTATGTATATAGACGATATCCTTCATCATGCACGGCTGAATATTGACCAGCTTTATATATCCATTCTAATATATACCTACCTATACCTCAAATCAAATCAAAAATGTTTATTTGTTAAGCCATTGGTCCCGCTGCCATTGGGAGATCTTTGGCAGTCGTTACGGATTGTCAGAAGCCAGATACCTACCTATCTGACTCCAGTCTTGCCAAGAAGTACCGTGTTACCCAGTTAATGGGTTGTGGAGGTCAGGTAGGCAGCCGCTCCACGTAAAATACTGATTTTCAGTTGGTTTGACTGGGACCCCAATATAGTTTGGAAAAGGCTAGGCAGATGATGATTGTGTCAAACTATGTGTATTAAGAGCAGGACCCAACAGGGGAAAAATTGAAATGTGTATTTGCCACTGCCCCATTGTTCTCGTGGTCTTGGATTCGATTCCCAATTCGGGCAGTGTCATTAGGTTTTTCCATAGAAAATTTCTCAGTATCAATTTGGAAGTTGGAGGTGTGACACACCCGTGCCTCCTCGCCTAATGTAGCACCGCGCGTGTAGATTGCCGTCCCTGAGGACCAGGAGAGTAGAACAGAGAGGGCAACTGTGATAGTTCACTTGTTTAATATAACTCCGCATTTGGCTAATCTGCGTTGAGTGGTCAATAGAACTTCGTGTGCAAAAGCCCTTTTGACCGCCAAGCAAACGATATTCTCATATTTAGGTCTGAAAAGCTTAGAAGTGAAATGACAGGCATGTCTGGGGCAATTCAAGTCCCTAGTTAATGTGGTTTTGATTGAATAATTTGAACAAAAAGCGATCATTGTGACTTTTTTGTAGATATTGATGTCTTCTATAAAACTGTAGTACATCACTTTGCTCTATTGTCAATCGTTTCCGCAGTGTACTCGATAAAAGGTTTTTTTTTTTTCGCACCTTAGGTTACATTATCGAAGTTTTCATACGGATCCCTAACTTTTCTGAAAATATTCTATAGCCTATATTCATCAAGAATAATGTAGGATTCAAATGGTGAAAGAATTTTTCAAATCGGTCCTGTGGTTTCGGATTTCAAACAAACAAACAAATCTTTCCTTTTTATAATAATAGTATAGATAAGATCAAATACTTATTTTGTCATTGAATGTTCCAGGTGTTTGATTACCTGGTCTTACACGGCCGCATGAAGGAGAAGGAAGCCCGCGCCAAGTTCCGACAAATCGTATCCGCTGTACAGTATTGCCATCAGAAGAGGATCATACACAGGGATCTCAAGGTACACTTCATACACTCTGTTACTAGCCAGGAACAGTTACAGCCAGAATCCAAACAGGAATAGACTAAACATGTAAGGTACCTAATTTTTGTTTGAGTCTATATCATGACAGAACTTTTTCCTCGTGTCGTAGACTGTTTTGCAAACAACATATGAACTACAAAGAGACATCAAGTCACCAGTGGCGTGCCGTAGGTGCAAGCCAGCAAGACTCCCTGGTCCCTATACACAGTGCCATTTTAGTCTCTCTAGGCTCTTATATCATTTACGTTATAAAATACTAACTCAGCTGTTTTAGTTATTTTTATTATGTTATACCTATTTCGATGTTATAATGATATAAAAAAACAACACGTAGCAATTTAATATCACTATAGAACAGAATTCTGTACAAAAACATCATGGTGCAGTGGGTCGGCGTGATAGCGATGAGTTATATTATAGTGTTTTCTTTTTAACCAGTTATTACCTTGCTGGTCAATGCTGGCTTGCACCTATGTTTCGCCACTGCAAGTCACATAAAGCCTATAGCGCTATCAAAGTTCTATGTGCGAGTAGCTTTCGCCCGCGACTTCGTACGCGCATATCCCGTTTTTTCCCGTTCCCGCAGGAATTTCGGGAAATCCTCTCTCAGTGCTCCCATACGGAGTGTAGGGAGGAATCTTTATGCCAAATGCCAGCTTTCTACGACCAGTAGTTTCGGCTGTGCCTTGTCTGTCTGTCACTCAATCAGTCTGTAACGGAAGATTTTTATATATATTGATTAACATGATTCAATATTGCATAGTGTGCCTACCATAATTATGTTGTCAGATAATAACAGACGCACGGGTCGATCTTCAAGGTTAAGCAACGCTTGCCAAGGTTGGTCTGTGGATGGGTGACCATCTTAACATACCGAGTTTCCTCCGTGCCTCGTTAAGCCATTGGTCCCGGCTGTCATTTGTAGATCTTTGGCTGTCGTTACGGATAGTCAGAAGCCAGTAAATCTGACTCCAGTCTTGCCATGAAGTACCGTGTTACCCGTGTTAGATAATGGGTTGTAGAGGTCTGGTAGGCAGCCGCTCCTCGTAAAATACTGGTATTCAGCTAAATCCGGTTTGACTGGAAGTCGACCCCAATACAGTTGGGAAAAGGCTAGGCAGATGATGATCAATCCTTCTAGCAATTTTCCTATTGAACAAGCCGACTCTCGAGGTAAACAGGATTTATCTATTTACAATATTTTTGCTATTAGTTAAAGAAAGAAAGAAAAATGTTTATTTGGGACTCGCACAAAACAGAAAAAAAAAGATAAAAGGAATTAAGCTTGAAGAAGTAGTTACCAAACTCAGCGATATGCATGACGAGATCCAAAGAAGAATTCAATAAATTAGTAAGCCTGATGGCGTTTCCGGGTAAACTTGGCCACAGACCGCTCAGGATACAGAAGTTTCGAAAGAGAAGGGCAACACGGGCAAAAAAAAAAATGCCAGAGAAATATAGCCCTAATGCGATTAAAGCTCAGCATTGTGACCTTAATTTTCAAATATCTTTCATGTTAACGTCCGTGTTACAGGCGGAGAATCTCCTGTTGGACGGTGAGATGAACATCAAGATAGCAGATTTCGGTTTCTCGAACGAGTTCACTCCGGGCGCCAAGCTCGACACGTTCTGCGGCAGTCCGCCCTACGCCGCGCCCGAGCTCTTCCAAGGTTTCACTTCTTCTAATGCTATTTTAACGTATAAGCACTGATTTTACTGATGTCCTCACCATACCTTTGGTTTCATAGATTTGATCTTTTTACGAAAATAGTTCAGACATATTCGAACATATGCCGTATGGTGTCGGCCGGTGCCGTAGGGTGCCGTAAAACAATATTACCATACCATCACTTCCCGTGGGTGTCGTAAGAGGCGACTAAAGGACTCGCCAGAGAATGGGATCGCCAACCCGCCTGCCAAGCGTGGCGATTATGGCAACCCCCCCCCCCCTCCCCTATGTGGGAGGCATATGTCCAACAGTGGACGTCTTTTGGCTGTTATGATGATGATACTATTATTGTTAAAATCCACTTTAGCAGACGTATTTAGGCATTTTGGGCCTTCAAGTTTTCCCCGTGATTCTTGAGCTGATTTACTTGATTTTTTTTTCAAATCCTGATTCTTTTTTCCAGGCAAAAAATACGACGGTCCCGAAGTAGACGTGTGGTCCCTGGGCGTCATCCTGTACACGCTCGTGTCAGGCTCGCTGCCCTTCGACGGCTCCACACTACGCGAACTGAGAGAGAGGGTGCTGCGCGGCAAGTACAGGTCAGTCACCACACTACGGGTTGGTGAACCTGCGGAGCTGTGCTGTGTGCTGTGGGTGGGTGACCAGACCACTCACCGACACTCGTCAGAAAACTGGGCCAATCTGACTCATCGTTTAGCAACACCGAGTTTGGACCATTTATAACATACCGAGATTCTTCTGTGCCACGGAAATCACGTTAATCCGTTGGTCCCGACTGTCATTTGAACATCTCTTGACAGTCGTTACGTGTAGACCGAAGCCAGAATATTTGACACCACTCTTGCCATTGTTACCCCGTTACTGGGTTGTTGAGAGATAGGCAGGCTCTCCATGATGAATACTGTCACTTAGCTGCAACTACTAGGGCTGGAAGCCGATTTAACATAGTTGAGAAAAGGCTTGATACATTCATTGATCCTACTATGCGTAAATATTGCAATAATAAAGCTAGAGGACAAACTGGTCCCACGTACGCAACGTATGCAACGTATTATGATATCTGGATTCTTGATTTTATATGAACAACTATGCAATAGAGACACTTATTGTATGCAACGCAACACACGATACGATATAAAAGCGTTGCATACGTTGCGTGCGTAGGACCAGTGTGTTTCTCGCATTATTGCATTGCATTATTTTTTGGGTTGGTAAGAAACTGATATCATGTTTTCGCCTGTTGCATTTTCCGTGAAATAACTGGATGTCCAAACAATCCAAAACTTTGCATCTTTGCGAACACCGTAGGGACCGTCCACGGCGTTGACTATGCCATCTAGTTCAAAGTTTTAAGGGTCAGAATACTTGACATTGACGCTGCTGTGCTGCCACCTGTGGTTCCTGTGCGCTCAGTTTACGGGAACGTGCGCGAAGAAGACTGTGCCATCTAGCGTAGCTATTTCGAATTTGATACTTGAAACATACTTGACAGTGACATTTCTGTGCTGCCACCTATAGTTTCTGCACGCACCCATAGCTATTCTTATCTCCATATCTTCTCATTCAGGATTTGGTCAATACCAGTAGATCCATGTAGTAATCTAGGATGACAGTTCCTCTTGTTCAAAAGTAAATAAACTTTCCATTCAAACGCCAAATCTCTTCTCCACAGAATACCCTTCTACATGTCAACGGACTGCGAAAATCTCCTCAAGAAATTCTTGGTGCTCAACCCCGCGAAACGAGCTTCCCTGGAGAGCATCATGCGCGACAAGTGGATGAACACGGGCTACGAGGACGACGAGCTGCGGCCCTACGTGGAGCCGCAGCAGGACTTCAAAGACCATAATCGGATAGGTGAGGATACCATAGGTATACTTCCGACCTCTTTATGTGCGACTGTGTTCGGGAATTGTCGGCCCACTTCGGGAATCTTCGTTCATGGTCATTTAGTTCATAAGTTTGGTGCATGCTGCAGCTAAAGTTTATAAAAGAATACCTATCTAATTTTATTTTATCTTCTAAGATAACGAAATTGAAGGAATATAGTGCCTTTTTAATAATATAAATGTATAAGCTGCAGTGTGGACTCAATATTCATAATTATAAAAATAAAATATATTTTTTGATTGGTCCAGTTCAGGAGATTTTGTTTCAAGTAACTTTTAAATTGTTTAAGTAATGGAATCTGTTTCTTGAAAGACTAACTTTTTATGTAAGGTGGTATTAATAATTACATGATTTAAAAACTACGCTACTGAAGCTATCCAAGCTTAGCACGCATAAACGCAAACTGAAGTAGTTAAAAATAATACTTCAATAAAAATGCAAAATACAAAGCTTGACTATATTTTTAAATGACATAAGCTTTCACCAAAAACCACGTGTCTATGGATTGGACCATTACATTCACAGAATACTTCTACACTTGAGCTTCATTCACGATCACACCATATTTTTATTAAAAACTAACGTAAAATAAACTACTAACGCTTTGTATTTGAATACTTCCCGTAACAAAGCTTATTACTAACATTCAGTAATGGTTATTAAAAACGTCACTTAAACACGACATGCGCATAGCATGCTATAAGCACAGGTGCCAGTATGTGAAATAATGAAAGCAGACATGATTAATATGAAAACTGCAACGTAACTAAAGTGCTTTTAAAAGAAAAGATAACTTTTTTGGGTTCCAAACGTCTGTATGGAACAACAGACCTCTTATAGTATCACTCGTGTTTGTCTGCCTGACCATCTGCCCCAATCAATTTTTCATGTGGCAGCCTACCTACCACATTTATTCTCAACTACTGCAAAACCTAAAAGCCAACTAACTCGGCGCTTTTCAAGTGGTCGACTCTGTTGATAAAAAGTATTTGAGCTAAAACTCAAAGAAATAAAGAAAATTACTTTTTATCTTCTAAGGCATACTGACTTGTTTCCGTTGGTCTGATCTATCCTCCTCACAAGCGGGACTAGTGAATGTCCTGTCCAGATCGGGATGTGTTTTTTTTTTGGGTTAATCCAACAGGAATTTCCCAAAAACAGACTGGATTTTTTAATTTTTACCCGACTGCCCCAAGAGTTAGAAGGAGGGTAAATGTTTTAATCTGGTTGATAGCAGTGAGCTCCCTCAATTACACGAGATATCAAATACAACTGGGAGAATGTTAATAAACATCTGCCCGTACTTTTGAGAGCTGTTTTTGTATCTAATATATAAAAATCGCGTGTCGCGGTGTTTGTTATCGAACTCCTCCGAAACGGCTTGACCGATTTTGTAAGTCTGAGAATAGGTTGTAGGCTATATTTTTTAATGCAAAACAACGTTTTCCGGATCAGCTCGTAATGATATATTGTGGTTTGCTTCAGACTTCTTTATTATTATAATAGGAATGAGGAGCCTTTCTTTACTTCACATACTGTCCCACAAAGCTAAACTAAGCTACTAACATAGATTTCTGCTAACCCGTATAATATAAAAATTACATTTCTTATTATTCCATGCGTACTTTCGGCACAGCGCAAATTGGTACGTGATCGCAAGGGGATGTGTGTTATGTGTTTTTTATAGGGGATGGGGTGGAAATGTGTCTTGTTGTATTACTTTTGAAACTAACTGAATTAAGAAAGATATATTTTTGTTCGTTATGTATTAAAACTGTAAAACCATACAGTCGAATTGATAACCTCCTCCTCCTTTCAGGAGTTGGTTAAAAATAGAAACAATAGAACGAAACGTTTTTGGTTACAGGACTGTATACTAACTATAAAAATCAATAGCAGCTTGCATTCGTCTCACTGCTTGAGGACATTAAAAGCAGTTTTCAAAGCTCATAGACAGGTTTTTGGAAAAATGTTGTCGACCTGTCAAAAATTAAACGCAAGTCGAGTGGCTGTTGAAAACTAATTCAACCAATCACAGCTAGATAACACGTGTTTGACAATTAACCACAAAAATGTTGTTTATTTCTCGATAACTTTCGAGCGTCAATGCTATATCGACAAACTTGCTTATTTATTACCAGAAAGCTTTACAGATAAAAAGAAAGTTTTCAGATAAAATATTTTAAACTTCAAAGCATAGTATGCGTTTGTGCTTAGCTTCCAAATAATTATAACGAAGTTTTACAACGAGACAGTATTATTATTCAATTATTATTTGTGTCTAATATTATTTTTATTAATTAATAATGCACGCAAACGATAGCAATGTAGTATCTACTTCTCTATGCTTGCATTTTGGTACCGCTTATTTTTAGAAATATTTCTTTTTTTTTTATCGTCATGTGTATTTTATTTCTTATAAGTGTCAGAATGATGTTATTGCTGTGTATTGGTATCGACAATGTTGTAGTTATTGAAACCTGAATAATGGTACAGGAGTAGAGGTATCAAATAGTCCAGGGCTGCGGAATTAGTTCGACAGAGTGACCGCGGCCCTGGACCGCGGCGGGCAGTAGGAGGAACACGGGTGGGTTGCAGTCAGTAAGGGTCAATTCATACCGAAATGGCAGCGAAGCGGCGAGCAGGTTCATTGTCATATAATTTTAAACTTAATCCTCATCACAGTAACACATAGTATCGCTTGATCGTTTGAGAAACTTGAAGAGGTCGTGCGGCCGCCCGCGGCGCCGCGAGCATTCCGATGACTCCCGCGATAATATGTGTTATAGTAATGAAGATAAAGTTTAAAATTATATGACACGGAAACTGCTCGCCGCTTCGCTACCATTTCGGTATGAATTTACTCTAAGAGTCTCTTCTGCTCCGCTAAGAGCAGTAGGAATCATTTGGTGTTTTCCCATCTATTAAAAATAAATAAAAAAAGGTATGAAATAATCAAATGATAGTCAAAGTAAGTAAATAATGGGAGAATCAAAATGGATTGTTTGTTGTTCTTAGATTGTAAAATGTTAGGAGAGACATATCTTTGTACGATAAAATTAAATGTTTAGCAAAATATTGATGTGCATGATCGTGTTTTAGACGTGTACCTAGAAGAATAGCTATAGAATATATTAAAATATTAATTATTCGTTTACAAGTGTTGCATGCAAGGTGTCTGAATATAGTAGTTATTATTTATTGGGTCCCCAAATTAGTTACCTACATATTTTTGTCGTTTAGGGCTGATTTTTCAATAGTCAGATAATTTTAGTCTAAAGAATAAATATGTAAATGGCTGTTTGACATATTTTGTGTACAAAAGCTGTTATACCGTCATTTTTATTTCAACTTATCTGAATGTGGAAAAACCGACCCTTACAATAACTGTCCATTTAATATTTTCCTGTTTATTTTCTATTCTGCCATGTTTATTATGAATGTTGCGTATTGTTTTTGGTATATTTGTTTTAAATTTTAATTTATGATCTCTTATTTGCCTCAAGTAAAGGACTCTTCAGACGTACGCAGTATTCGGTACATAGAGCGGCAGCGAAAGCCGAATATATGCGGTAATCGGACTGTTCAAACCCACGCGGATACCACTACCGCTGTGGGTACGAAAACGAGACTTACGAAACTATTCGCTACGAATACCTATACGGCACTGATTTGCGGGGTATGGGGAGGGGGATGTATTTGCCACAGCGCTCGCGTCGTCGTAGTAGCGGAAAGAAAGCGAATAGATACCGTCTATTTCGACGGTAAGTGGTACTGGTTTCGCTCTAGCCACGAAACTCTATACAAAATATTCGACCGGCTCCCATGAGATTCTGAACCAAATCCATCGCTACCGGACTAGGTATACAAGCCGACACGAGTCGAGAGCACGGGGGGGGGGACCACAGAACTTGTGAAGGAGACAAGGAGCGGCTGCCGTGGTAGCACTGCCTGTTTTTATGGGCCGGCTATGTGCGCAGTCGTCTCCTTGAGTTTCGGCCCATATGGCATGGTGTCGGAGGCGCCACGGGTGGTTGGTGGGTGGGTCGTGAGCACAAGGGGCCTAAAAAGGCCAATTTAGGAGAATTATAATATTAGTCGCAAAACAATCTGTTAAATTTAATTTTCATCTTTATCGCTTACGCATTAGGTTCAAGGTTGATTGGGAAACTTTGACAGTGACAGGTAGCGTGATTCGCTTTCTGATTCTGCCAAAGTGGCGTTTTTAGACCCGCTGATGAATGCAACAGGGCGATCTCGCCAATGTACGGTGGGCGAACGAAACTTGCAAGCGCAATTGTCGATGAGCATTGACTGACGAATCAATAACGTGAAGCTTCAGAGCTATCGTCGCCAAACCGACCAATGGAGTGTGCTCACGACTCGTGCCGGTTATTATACCGGACTAGTTGACCCGCGCGACTTCGTCTGCTCCGCTCCTATTGGTCTTAGCGTGATGATATACAACGTGTAACAGAATAAACGCAATACCTCTTAAGGGATCATTGTACTCATTATTATGAACATTTTCACTATGAGACCAACACTAAAATCGCGAAAAAAAATCGACTCTCCCATACATTTATGTGCGCATAACTCGACAAAATGTACTGAACAGCTAATATTTTTTCGCGATTTTGGGTTTGGTCCCATAGTAAAACTTGGTCATAATGTTGAGTACAATGCCCCCTTAAGAGGCATTGCTTTTATTCTGTTAGGTACACGTTGGATAGCCTTCCTCGTTAAATGGGACATCTAACGCTGAAAGAATTTCAAATCGCGCCAGTAGTTTCTGAGATTAACGCGTTCAAGCAAACAAACAAACAAAATACCTACTAGTATAGAGACCTCGTAGGTTTACATAGCGAATAGTTTCACAAGTAAGTTTCGCTTACCATTGAAGTCGCAATAATCGCCTAGGTCTGAACACTGAACAGTAAGATTACCGCATGCACTCTGCTTGCGGTAATCCTACTGTTTTCAGCTATCGCTCTGGGTAACGAATACAAATAAAATACTGCATAGGTTCAAATATGATATTTCAGATCTGGATATGGATGAAGAAATAAAATTATATCGGTTTCGGATAAGGTTATGGATATGTAATTATTTCGTATCCGTTAGTTTCGGATAGTTTCGGTTACGGATATGAGATAGAAGTAAAATATAACTACAAATAGTGTAATAATTTGGTTTTATTTAGTCTAGGTTATCATTTGGTTTTAAAATCAGTCTATATAGGTAAGTAATGAAACATTTCGTTTTATTTCCGCTAAACTATCCGAAACTTGTGATACAGTTACGGATATATTTTTATTTCGGATATCCGATAGTTTCGGTTATGGTTAGGGAGTTCCATAACATCCCTGTACTCTACCATGAGTTTTATCAATCTATACTCACTGGCGACTGCAGTTAAAAAGATGTATGAAAACTTTAAAAACAAGTTTCTAATTTATATTTTTTGGTGTTTTTCTAAAGTTTTACTTCCAACTTTGTTGCTTGTTTTTTTTTTTAATTTGAGACAGGTTTGCTCTTGACTCTAGTCTATGTCAGAGATGACAGAGACAAAGTCTACAATGGAGCGAGCTTACCCAGAAGGAGCCTGTTCACTCTAACTTTGAAGAGATTAGGGTTGTAAGCGTTTGGAAACACAGACGCAGACAGAGAGATAACAACTTAAACATGTTTTTTTAAAGTTTTCATACATTTTTTAACTACAGTCGCTAGCGAGTATAGATTAAACTCATGGTAGACGTACGTATATCCGATAGTTTCGGTTACGGAACTCCATAACATCCCTGCCATCGTCCACAAAGCCGTGGGCGCACTAACACATGGTGTGGCCCACAGAGGCGCTGGTGTGCGTGGGCTACAACCGGCAAGAGATCGAGTACTCCCTGGCGGAGGCCAAGTACGACGACGTGTTCGCCACCTACCTGCTGCTGGGCCGCAAGAGTACGGACGTGAGTACGAAGGTTATTATTACATTACTACCGACCGTCCGATGGCCTTACGTGAGCCTGTACGTGTATGTCGAGCGATGTGTGCGTTTTTTTTTTTTTTGATGTGGATTTGTTTTGTGCCTGGATTTTGAAAGTCGAACTGTTCGTTGGTTTGTTTCCTTTTTTGATTCAGTGTTCGGATATAGTCAGGATTTAAATGTGGAGTTCTTTTTTTGTTTCTGGGTGTGTTAGGTTTGGGTAACCCTTTTTTTCCGAAGTTTTAATGTTTCCATATAATATCAGTATTTAAATATTTTCACTATTAGTACACAGTACTGTGCAAATAGTATTTTTTTTTTGTATTGCTATTATGATTGTTTTTATTTTCGAAGTTTTTTGTCTGGTGTCCCCCACACAAAGAAAAATATATTTTTCGTATATAAGTCGTAATGTGTTCTCATATAGTCATCTGTGTATAAATGTCTCTTTGTGCTCATGTTATTTGAAGTTTATGTATGTGTTTTTATTTTGGCTTTGAATGTTCATTGTTTTAGAGAGTTGTCGTAAACTTGTGTTTTTCACAAGTAAAATACCTAAAAAGGAGTTTTCTAAAAGGCAAACCAAGAGTGTCATTAGAGAATAATATTCGCAACACTAAATAATCACTTCACTTCAAAGTAAACCCAAGTCTTATTTCAAAGCCATTCAGATATACTTAGTTTTAAATGTATAACACTAGTTTTTGCCCACGACTTCGTACGCGCATATCCCGTTTTACCCGTTCCCGTAGGAATTTCATGAAAAACTCTCTTAGGAACCCTCTACACTCCCCAAGGAACCTACACGCCAAATTCCAGCTCACTACGACCAGTAGTTTCGGCTGTGCGTTGTCTGTCAGTCGCTCAGTAACAGAAGAATTTTCTATTTAGGATTTGGATTTTAATGAATACGAGATTTGAGTACAAAGCCATTTCATGATTATTTCTAAAATCCTGGTCCTCTTGGTCATTTTATAGATTGTAGAATACTGCAGAGTACATACATGTCTTTTGTAACATCGTTAAAATGTTGAAATTAGTGAAACAAACTTTACAATAAAACGGCTCGAATGGCACAGTGGCTGAGATGGCGACTGCTGTGCTACGGGTCGCGGGTTCAATTCCCGCACAGAGCAAATATTTATATAGATATTGATAGTTGTTTGTTTGTGCATGTTTTTGAATGTTTTATTTGTATCTATAAACGTATACATGATATAATAATCTTAGTGCGACAAAATGTTCTTCCTTTTGTTTTTTTTTTAATGTTCAGTCGTTATAAAGTCGTTATTGTTCAAGTACGAGCATTGATCTGATATTTCCTTTCCAATTTTTTTTTACTTGGGACAAAACACGCCGAGCCAATGAAGCCTGACGAGTCCCGGAGAAACGATTCAACTGGCTAGGATCCCGCAAAAATTAATCAGAAAAGTACAGCGGAGGGGAATAGGAAAAATATTATATATATAATTTCCACTCTCCTCCTTATCAAGCTGCAGACAGAATACAGCTAGGCCAATAGGCACCAAGGGACATATACAACTGGGTTCAGCCCAGTTGCCAAGTTCATTTCCTATAGAATTACATTGTCACAAAGATGGTGTGTCTTGCCATGAAGTAGCGTGTTATCCAGTTAATGGGTTGTGGAGGTCTGGTAGGCAGCCGCTCCTCGTAAAATACTGGTATTCAGCTGAATCCGGTTTGATTGGACGCTGACCCCAATATAGGGAGCGTGCAGAAACTATAGGTGGCAGCACAGAAATGTCACTGTCAAGTATGTTTCAAGTATAAAATTCGAAATAGCTACGCTAGATGGCACAGTCTTCTTCGCGCACGTTCCCCTAAACTGAGCGAGCAGGAACCACAAGTGGCAGCACAGAAGCGTTAATGTCAAGTATTCTGACCCTGAAAACTTCGAATATGCGACACTAGATGGCATAGCCAACGCCGTGCATGTCCCTAGTTGGGATAAAGGTTAGGTAGATGATGATTTGTAAAAATAATAATGGCGGTGTCCCGCTTGCAGCCGGAGTCTGACGGCAGCCGCTCGGGCTCGTCGCTGTCGCTGCGCACCGCGGCCGCTAACCAGGCCACCGGCGCCGCGCCTGCTGCCAATGCGCACTCAGGTACGTACACACTGTATTTGAGTGGTTTATATGTCATGTTGGCAACGTTATACAGTATTGATGTGACATATATGCAATAATCTTAAGGGGTCATTGTACTCATCATTGTGAACAACTTTTACTACGGGACCAACACTTAAAACGCGAAATAAAAATCGACTCCTCCATACATTTATGTGCGCATAACTCGACTAAATGTACTGAACGGCTGATTATTTTTTCGCGATTTCGTTGTTGGCCCCAAAAAAGTTATTCACAATAGGGAAGATGCAAACACAGAATTTATGAGAATGTTGTCAGTAAAATGATAAAAAAGTATAAAGTAACGTGAAACGGAACGTATTTAAAAACAACAATCAGCGTTTAGTGACGTATCTGCTGTTATGCCAACGAAAAGGCAACCTTATGTCTTTGAGTTAGGACAGTTCTTGACCAGTGATAGACACGAGTGACGTCATCGTCCGTTTTCGCGCGAACCTTTAAACTGTCGGTTTCAAAACACAATTTTGGCAATAAATGAAAGCAATAAAAAAAAAATTAAAGCGATTTTCATTTCTTATTTATGTGGTGGTCTATTCTAGATGGAGTTCTTTAAAATTAAAGCAAAAATGGAAATATTGCATGTTCCCTATTATGAGTACAATGGCCTCTTAAGATTATTGCATTTTGATTTATGTCATATCCAAACTGTATACTGTGTGTTCCGAAATATAAAACAGTACACTGGCCAGTGCTTATGAAGTCATGAATCAACGCTATACTGTTCTTCTTCTTAGCGTTTCGATGACAAACAAAAAAATATATGTTTGGCCCAGTATTCAGCAACGATAACAGCATTCCATACTGTTGATTTGTTCTGAATATATTAGTTTACTAGTTGACCCGCGCAACTTCGATTGCGTCACAATTTTCAATACTGCTCCGCTCCTATTGGTCTTAGCGTGATGATATATAGCCTATAGCCTTCCTCGATAAATGGGCTATCTAACACTGAAAGAATTTTTCAAATCGGACCAGTAGTTCCTGAGATTAACGCGTTCAAGTAAACAAACAAACAAAAAAACAAACAAACTTCAGCTTTATATATATTAGTTATTAGTTAGTTTATATACTGGCTAGTGCGTTGACGGCATAAATTTTAAAAAATCCTCTTGGTCTGATACACACACGCCCGTTTGACGTTTGATATACTACTAATACGTCACATTTGACATTTGTCTCACCCGTACACTATGGTAGCACACTAATACAATATGGCGTTGGATTCATGACTTCATGAGCACTGGCCAGTATACTGTTTTAGATTTTGGAACACAAATTCTGTGAGAAGAACGATATTTAAAAGTTACACACAATTTTAGAAGTGTGATTCTGTTAACATATTATCTTGTAAGCTTAGGTGAAATGAGCTGTGAATCCATACAAACAAGGTGGAATTTTACAGTTCAGTCCACGTTTTCTCCACCTAAGTTTTCAAGTAAAGACGTTGACAGAATAGACCAGCTAGTTAACAGAATAATTTATGAATTTTGAACTTTAGAGTAAGTCTGACCATAGGTACTTTACAGACAGGTTAACAACCCGATATGAAGTGTATCGGAATGTGACGTCACACGAGTTTTTAACGCTACAGTGCGTCGAAAACAAATTAAAGCATTGTCTACTTAAAATATAAGTAAATTTATTAGGAATCTATTTAAATAGGTATTTATTTGAATTATTAGGTTGTGTACATAAGCAATAATATTGCTTTAAAATAACAATATTAAGCGCTCTAAATAATATTTTTACTACTGGGTCTATTTATTTATTATTTGGTGATAATTATAATATAACACGAAAAGTACTGTCGGCAAAAATACTAGATGACTCCCCTTGAAAATTACATGAAAATAATTATACTGGTTACTTCAAGCGCTTTTTCAGCTGTATCCGGTTAGACCGGAGGTCGGCTTAAGACAAGTTGATGATGCTTTTAAGGAAATGCTCCAAGGCAGACTGCGAAAGCCACACGATCTAACGTGTATTGCAAATTCAGCTCTGAATTGCAAATAGCAGCTCTGAATTGCAAATTGCAACTCTGAATTGCAAGTTTCAACTCTGAATTGCAATTAGCAATAAACGTTATGTGTAGTTTGTGGGCGATCTTAGGGCATTCGTCAAAGAGCGCTTAGACCATACTGATTCAAGCTTAGCTTAATTCTAACTGGGTTTATTCATTGATCATACTACGTTTTGTACGAGAGCGTCTTTATTTACCATTTGTATTGTCTGGGCAACAATATTTTGACACTAGAATAAAAAAAATACAAACACCTAAGCGTTAACTTTCAACACTCAGAAATTTTTAGTTGAAGAAAAAATCTTAGATAATTTTTAGTTGAAGAGTAAATTTTAACATGGCCGTCTGACATGTTTTCTGTAGAAAAGCTGTCAAACTGCCTTTTGTATTCCTCGGGTTAGAGTTATTTTACTATTGAACAATATTTTTAACTTGTGCGGTACTTAACCGTGAAAAACCATGAGAAAGCGAGTAAGCAATAATAAACTTGGCAACCTTTTTAGCCCTGAAAAGATTACCATAATATGTCAGATATAAATCTAAGTTAAAAAGTCTCGTAATTAAAACAGTGATAAAATGTCAAAATATTTCTGCCCCAAAAAATATTAAGGTTCATACTATAATACCTATTGCTTCTTATTATTATTGTGTATCGTGTGCTTTTACGTACCGCAAACCGATCACAACCGACAGTATGAAAATTGCATTTATTAATTTAATTACTGGTCACATTGAATATGAGATTTAAAAAGTAATTTATTGACTTGGTGTCGCTTTTGTGTATTAAAAACCACATCATTGGGTGTCATTTTATCCAAGGGTTTCATACAGTGTGAATGGTGTAATACCCTGCTAATCTTTGGGATAAGAAACAGCCGTTTTTGCTTTTTTTTTTTTGGAAGTTATTATGCCTCCTAAGATACGATGGAGTGCCCATTAAAATAGTGTATACACAAAGAGTCTATTTTGTCAAAATCTCTCACTGAAAACTTCGGTGAATAAGGCTTCATTTCTACCTGAGATGTGCGAGCTTGCGTAGCGAGGAATGTGATTGTAAAAACGAATGTAATCGCTTAATTTACTTGAACTCGCCCAGCTATTGGTTCTTCATCTCTGGTAGAAAAGCAGCCTTATGTTTGAAGTGAACTCAATCCGTAGCATCATGCGGAATGACAGATCACTTCACGTTCACTGCACCTTAGTGCTCATGGATAGCTTTTACAGAATAGACGGCTGTTCCTCTCACTGAGCAGAGGGCCCACCGCAGTAGGAGGTTTAGGCCGTATGTAGAAAGAAAGCTGGTAGCCGGCGCCGATCTACCAGCGCATATCGGCGCTGATCCATTCTGTTAACAGTTACATAAAGCAAGCAGATTAAAGCTTGTTGTTCATTAATTTTTAATGGACAATTTGATTTTTTAGCGCTGACCGGCGCGTGTCAAAGATTGTCGGCGCCGTTCGGCGCTTATCGGCGCTTGTTCATATAAATACCTGCGCCTGTTATCTGCTTGGACCGGTTCCTATAAGCGCAGGTAGGCTGTCAGCTTTGTTGATGTATGCGGCCTAAGTCATGGGGGGTGCTAAGTTAGGATGACGTTAGGGACCGTACGGTTGTGATCGGTTTCGCTTTGGGCCCGTGGTGTAACTGTGTGGACGGTAGGCGCGGGCGGAGGCGCGGGCGGCTCGCCCGGCCACCGCGGCGTGCAGCGCTCCATCTCCGCCTCCGCGCGCCCCGCCGCCTCGCGCCGCGCCTCCTCCGGCGCAGAGGTGTTGCGCACGCAAGGTACAGACACACACCTATACTAAACAACACCATCTACGTATACTATTACAGACCCCCACCTCTTACATTTGACAATACTCTATACGACACACACCCTCAACCTATACACCACAATACTATACTAACACATGCCTCCACATATAAACAACAACACCTTTTGTATACAAACTCACACTCCTACCAATATTCACGACAAAACTTTGTTGATCACATACTATATACACCACTACACTTTCTGTACAAACACACACCCCCAACCCAATGTAAGACAACAGTCTCTTTTGTAATATACACCACCACCCCATATACACGACCACAGTGTCAGTATAATCACACACCCCCACGCAGTATACACGACAATACACTTTATTCAAACACACATCCCTGCTCCATATACGCGGCAACCCCCATCCCATATAATATACGACAACACTGTACAAACACACTCCTCACACCCTTATTAAAGACAACAACTATTAAATTAAAAATATTACATTTATTCCTGATTCCTGTAACATAGAACCTGTATAAAGCAGTCTCAAGAAACATAATGATACTCACAATTTTAATAAACTACGTAGTCTTATTTAATACTGATACGTTTCCCACGACATTTTTATCTTGAAAGAAACATAAATTCAAACAGTTTGGCTTTGCCTCTAAGTCGAATCATGAGCAATGCATCTACAAAACAAATGTTTTTTTTATTGAAGTGTCGTTGAAAACGTACTGTAAGCGTAGTTTTAGTCCATGTCGCTTTCTGTTAAGCGTGATTTTTCTTGCGTGACTAATATTCAAACAAAAACACATACCTTTTGTTATTTATTCACTAGCACTGCACTAGACTCCAAAATATACTATTATCATGGGTGATTGGCATTTTTTCAGCTAATAATTAACAATAATGCTTAATCATAGAAAATCGTTTCGAAATTAACAAAATTGAACTGCATTTTTGTGTGAATTTCATTGGTATTATCAAAATTAAATAATATGTAGTACTTCTACAAAAGAAAACATTTAAACTTGTCAAGGATAAGTGGCCTAATCCCATCAAGCCATAATTTATAATTTCGAATGCAAATTAGATTGGATTCGAATCTGTATAAAATTGATTAAAAAAACACTTATTCAAAATCAAATTATGTCTAAATCAAATTGTAAAATGACAAAAGATTTTAAAACCTCATCTGCATGAAAAGTTGGTGAAAACACGGTTTTATTTCACAAAACTTATAATATGCACTTACGCTTTGCACTCAACAGATGTCGCTGTACTAAATTGTTGTCAGTAAATAGTTCAGGAAAATGGTTTTTAATTTATTATCTGAAATGTACTGTCAACAAACGGCTGAAGTAGCCAGGAAGATAGTTTTAGCTCTTCATAGTGTTAACAGAGGCCAATTCTCGTATTTAAGGGGATTTCTTATTCGCATCGCAGTCGCAGATTCATTCAGCAAGAGTCTGACACTCCTTCCTGCTCCGTCCAGAGCGGGAGAGGGGATTTGATGACTTTCCATAAAAAAAAAATCTCGAGAACTATCAAGATACTAATGTCAAAAAATATTTCGCATTCATTATCGCTGATGATATTGCGACTTGAATGTTAATGCTTTTTATGTACGAGATTTGTTCTTCTACCAGAAGCCCATCAAGTGTAAGACCAGGTGGGCTAAAAATACTACTTTAGGAGAATCATATTAGAATCATAATATTAACCACGCAACAATCTGTCAAATTTCATTTTTATCTTTATCGCTAACGCATTAGGTTCAAGGTTGATTGAAAAAATTTGACAGTGACGGTTAGCGTGTTTTGTTTTCTGATTCTGCTAAAGTGGCCTTTTTAGGCCCGCAGCTCAGCGGCAGCGGTACCATTGGAAACTTTCTTGCCTGGTTACTATTCCGTTTTGTTGAGTGTACTTTCAGAAGTTATTTCGCAGTGTGTCTTAAGTAATAAGATGATATTCCTCCAGTAGGTACAACCACTACTGCTGCGAACAACACCACATCCACGGCCACTACTACGACCTCCAATTTTAAAAGACAGGTGCGTTATTTTTCTGTTATACGTGTTTTTGATGTTAAAGAAAGAACGCTCACCAATTTTTATTTTTCTTCTACCAAGCATTATTTTTATTTTTTCTTCGCGGTTTCAGGGTTGACCCCATTGTAAAGTTGTTCATAATTAAGAATACAATTTCCCCTTTTAGGTTTTTTGTTATTTCTGTTACACCCTGAATAAAGATCTTTGAAAACGCTCTAAAGTAGAAATTCTTCGACCAACCGTTGTCCCAATATACTTGAGAGACAGTTACAGTACTTGAAGATTTTACGAATAGGACAAAATATTATAGGTTCTCTATAAGATATAACAGAGGTGATAACGATGATGATGATGGTGAAGATGATGATAAACTTAACCCTATGTATTGATTGTTCCAGAACACAATTGACTCGGCGTCTATCAAAGAGAACACAGCGCGGATTGCTCAAATGCAGGTACGAAAGGTATAGCAAAGATGTTCTTCATTATTCCGTCCCTTTGTGTGCTGTATCGTAAAAGGTTGTGGGTATTTGTACGTAGAGTTCTAGTTAGTAGCGTACAATGGCGCGATGGGACGAGTTTTGCGTACTCTTAATCTTTTGACCCTATAGAGTTGTTTCCTGAGTACCTAAACAAAAATATGATTATAGCTTTTGCTCGCGACTACGTACGCGTTTATCCCGTTTTTTCCTGTAGGAATTTCGGCAAATCCTCTCCTAGTGCTCCCCTACACTCCCCAAGGAACGTACATGCCAAATTTCTGCTCTCTTCGACCAGCAGTTTCAGCTGTGTGTTGTCTGTCAGTCAGTAACGAAAGAATTTTATATATTAGTATTTAGTCTGCCTTCCACGCTCCTGGTGTCAATCTGTCTGCCTAGCCTGTCCACAACTATGTTGGGGTCGACTTCTAGTCTAACCTCTGTATCTTACATGGATTGTCTGCCCATCTGACCTCCAGACACCAGTAACTTGGTAACACTATAACCCTAGTGTTCTGCACTGTAAAAAGTAAACAAAAATGCTGACATGAAATAAAATAAAGCTAAGTTTTCGATGAATATTAATTGAATTAGCCGCTTTTCGCCGCGATTTCGTTCGCTTCAAATCCTTCAATTTTTTAGTGTCCCCTACAAAGTGTAGCGAAGCTCCATGCCGAATTTCAGCTTTCTACGAACAGCAGTTTCGGCTGTGCGTTGTCTTTCAGTCAGTCTGTCTGTAACGGAAGAATTTTAAACATTAGGAATTCAAATATTTACCCGATAAATCCTGAAACATACAAAAGATTAAATTACTCGTATTAAGTAGACACCCATAGATCTAGATTTTAGAAGTAGTTGTAGAATTGGTCTGCATTAAAGTTATTCAGTTTGTTGAATTGTACAATTATGAATTGCAAATATGAATTTATGTAGTCGGAGCATATTCTTGTCCCGTCGCGTCACAGGTAATCGGATATGGAACTTATTACACAAAAAATAAGATACATATTTCCGTAAAAGTTTCTAGGTCGTTTGGATACGTAGAACGAGTGTCGACGACGGGTAGGTATTGGATGCGTCTTGGAGCCGCAACCACCATAGAGCTTGCCTCCGCATCGCGCTGCGTCCTCTGTGTGCTCCAGTGCTTGTCTATGGACTCTGCTTTGTACGAAATGATACCAACGTTTTCAAAATATACTCTTAAAAACATCATTAATAGTGACATTGAGTTTATCTAGCGTGTAATGTGCGAGTACATTTTTTACAGGGAATAAATTTTAAATTGCCTTATGGTGTCGGCCGGTTCCGTATGGTACCGTAAAAGAATAATACTATCCCATCACTTCCCGTGGGTGTCGTAAGAGGTGACTAAGGGACTCACCAGAGAATAGGCAGCAGCGTTCTCTGTAAAACTCAAACACCATACACTGCGATCGCCAACCCGCCTGCCAAGCGTGGTGATTATGGGAAACCCCCCCAAAAATTGGGAGAGGCCTATGTCCAGCAGTGGACGTCTTTCGGCTGATATAAGTGATACATTTATTGGACGTCTCCTTGTATTGATGTTTTATTGTAATATTAATGTTTTGCAACATTGCCAGATTGTGGGGCTAATTTCCTAAGAGCGTTTACTCTTCACGATATTTCATACAAACTCTTACTCAAGTTCTTATTCTTGGAAATGTGTGAAGCGATTTTAATCAAACATGATGCACACACACGCAAAGCATCTACGTTCAACGAGTTAGTTAAGAAAATATACGAAAAACGGTTTACAGAAACAGTGTGAGCAATTTTAATTTGTCTATACTGCCGTCATAACAAAAAAGGTCGTATCGACATAAAACGAAGTTACCTATTTCCGACATTAAGGAAATTACTTAAGGTCGTTAATACTTCGTTTTGTGTCGAAACGTTCTTTTTTATGACGGCAGTATGGGATAATATACGTGCAGGAACTATAGGCCAATTTATATTTTAAAAGGTTTCGAATTAGCAACGCTAGATGGCACAATATACTTCGTGCACGTTTCCCCTAAACGGAGCGTGCAGGAACTATAGATGGCAGCACAGAAGCGTTAATTTCAAGTATGTCTTACTTATAAGTTTCGAATATTCAACACTAGATGGCATAGTCAACGCCGTGCACATTCCCTGTAGAAAGTGCGGCTCACGTATCAACATGTTTCATTTGGAAGGTTTGTTTAGTTTATATGAAATACAGTGAGGAAGTAAATGGTAACAGGTGAAGGAACACATATTAGGAACAACAATTAATTTTTCGCTGGTTGGTTGGTCTCGTAGAAAAAGTTTTTCATATGCATCATAGTTAGATATGCTATCTAAGCGCGAAGTTCGTAGTTTCGGGCTTAGTTGCGAGCTTATTCTACTCCGTGTCACCTACGGACTTACGATTTGACTGTTAAAAATTGTTAACTGACTGTGTCAAATCGTGTTGTCATTCATTCTTAGTGGTTAGGTGATACGGAGAAGAATACGCCCGCAACTAAGCCCGAAACTACGGACTTCGGGCTTAGAGAGTAGCCCCCCTGACTCTGACTCCTACTGATATTCAGCCAAATACGCCTTGACTGGAAGCCGACCCCAATATAGTTAGGAAAAGGCAATGCAGATGATGACTTCCCACCTTCCCAAAAACCTATTATCTGAGCCGTCCTACCTCTCACACCAGGTCCAGAGCACGACCCGGCCGTCGTCAGCAGCGCCCAAGTTGGAGCCTCGCTCGCGTACACTGACGGGCGGCGCGCGTCGCACGCAGACCTACGAACCGCCGCCACCGCAGCCCCCTAAGCTGTCGCCCGCACATGATGCGCCCAGGTAAACATACAGCCACCATAGTTTTACGGGAAGATAGGAAACTGCGGGAGAACAAACAAGCCTCCTGCCTAAAGCCGTCAATCTACGATGCGTGATTGTGCGGACGGACGGGGATCAGCCCGCGCCAACGCACCGTGGAAAGAGTGTCTATGGAAGCACAGACAAGTCCGTGGTGGTGCGTCGGATCCGTCGCCAGCCGGTAGGTGCGGAGCGATTTCTGTTTCACCCTACATTTTGAAATGACAATATGCTCCATTTTCGACCACATCATCACTTACCAACAGTTGAGATCATCGCTTACCAACAGTTGAGATCATCGCTTACCAACAGTTGAGATCATCGCTTACCAACAGTTGAGATCATCGCTTACCAACAGTTGAGATCATCGCTTACCAACAGTTGAGATCATCGCTTACCAACAGTTGAGATAGTGGTCAAACGCGTGCCTATCAATAGGAAAAAGAAACAAAATTTCTTTTTCTGAATCAATGACTGAAAGGTGTTAGATAGCCCATTTATCGAGGAAGGCTATACGCTAAGACCAATAGGAGCGGAACAGTAATGAAAATTATGACGCAGACGAAGTTGCGTGGGTCAACTGGTAAAGACATAAAGCTGTCCTGAACCTTCTCTATCGCAATCCTTAACGTTCTCTAGTAATGAAAAACAGTTCATAATTTATTGTTCGGGCATCTACGAAGGGATATTAGGGTAAGGTCGAATGTATTGTTTTTCAAGTTTATCTGGTCTACCATAGGACGTTCTCAAGACTAGGTGGAGCGAGGATCATCACAGGGTGGCTAGTAGCAGCTGAATAAAGCTAGTGACAAACAGGTCCCACGTACGCAACGTATGCAGCGCATTATGATATCTGGGCTCTTGATTTTGTATGAAAAACTATGCAGTAGAGACACAGTTATCGTATACAACGCAACATACGATACGAATACAAAAGCGTTGCATACGTTGCGTACGTAGAACCAGTGTGTTTCTCGCTTTAAATTCGTTGAACATCATGTTCGTTGACTTTCTATAGATGAGGTCCATGTGTAGAAGTGGACTGCTAAGATGAACCATACTAAAATATTCTTCCGCATCAGCACCAATGGATCTCATAGACGCAAATCTACGAAATTATTGGTAAAGTAATATTTTTCTGGGTCATATCACTCATATCTTTACTGTATTTTTTACCATATATTTGTTTGAGTGTTTTAAAATATTACCCATTTTAAATAAAATATAATTTCAATAAAAATGTATGTCCTCGTGTCATTTGTAGTAATTTTGTGACATTATGTTTATAAATATATGTCCACGTCTCTACCATTATCTTATAATATGTGATGAAACGCCCCTTAAATACATAAACAATAAAAAAGTCTATCTTACACACCTATTTTATAAAGTATATATGTACTCAAATTTACACTGTATATTTATCCGAAATATGTATCTATAAACCGCATGAGAAGGGACTAACAGCATGCTTGAACGACGCACTAAACAGCGGCGTCCCGGCGGCCGACGCTAAAAACGGAACCGGTTCTACCAGCAACGGGTCTACCGGTACCACTGGTACTGGAACCACTCCCGGGGCGAAGACCCACGTGAAAAGTGCGTCGATTTCGTCCGCCAGCGGAGCCCCACCGCTTGGCGCCGACTCGCAGCCCCACAACGCGTCCGCAAGGGACCTCGCACAGCCGCGCCCGAGGTACCCATAGATACTCGTACCGATACCTGGTACTCAAAGCTTCGCGGTAGTCGCTTCGTGCTGGTTTTTTTTAAGCTTTGGTTCTGACAGTCGGGTTTGTTTTGGTTCGGCTTGATGCTAGTACGGTATACGGTAAAAAAGGCATATCAAGGTTTTTTTTTCAAGCTTCGAAGAGCTTCGATTTTGACGCTTATACATATGTGTTTTGGATGCGGGTCACAAACAGATCGAAGCGGAGACAAGCGGGCGGAAACGCAGATTTATAGATATCGTCGTTGGTCGAATTTTGCTAATCTGTCGGAGGAGATGAAAAACGTGATGCTAATTTGATAGCTATTAAAATAATTACGGAAATGAATAAAAGTGAAGTCTTAGTAATTTGTAACAATAATAAAAAATAAAGTTTATTGTTAATAATCATTCGCAATATATTACTTCTAAATAAAAAGGTACAGTAATCGCAAAAGATGCTGATGTAAATTTAATTTTATATACTACTCTGTCAAGAAAGTACCGGGAAAAGATCAATAATACACAAAATGTCTGTTATTCATCCAAATTTATTTTATCACCTTCAAAGTATGTTTCTTTAGAAACGATACACTTGCGCCAACGAATAATCCATTCATCAAAACATTTTTTAAACGCTGCTTCCGGAATTGAGTTCAGTTCTCGCCGCGAATTCTCCTTTATGTCTTCTATCGATTGAAAACGGGTGCCACGAAGTGGTAATTTGAGTTTAGGAAAAAGAAAAAAGTCAGCAGGAGCCATATCTGGTGAATATGGTGGTTGCTGGGTGGTATTTGTTGAGTGTTTGGTTAAAAATTCGTTCACAATGATAGCCTTGTGCGAAGGCGCATTGTCGTAGTGCAAAATCCAAGAATTATCTTTCCACAAATCTTTTTCGTCGAATTTGCTCTCTTAAACGCCGCATAACGCTCAAATAATATTCTTTATTTACCGTTAGACCTTCCGGTAAGAATTCAGAGTGCACAACACCGCGATAGTCAAAGAAAACAGTCAACATGACTTTGACTTTTGATCGACTTTGGCGTGGTTTTTTCGGTTTCGATTCAGTTGTACAGTACATCTCGACCGCTTTTGAACGCTTTGAACCACTCATAAGCACGAGTTTTTGATAAAGTCGATTCACCGTAAGCCTTCTGTAACATTTTCAGTGACTCCGAACACGAAATTCCATTGGCGATGCAAAATTTAAGACAAACTCTTTGTTCGATATTTTTGTCCATTATGAAATTCGCAATACACACTATATATGATATTACTAAAACCAGCACTGTATTTAATATAAATAACAGATGCAACTCAAACTCCGCGCCAAAATGAAAAAAAAGTTGTGCCAATCTAACAACTACAAAAAAACAAAAATTTGAATTTGGAACCATAAACAAATCATCCATTCCCGATACTTTTTTGACTGAATGTATATATAACTATTGTATGCCCTAAGGGCGAACCATAGCTGATCACAATTTAATTAATAAGACCTGTATTATGTACCTATCTGTGATCCACAATAAATATATTGATATCAATCAATCAGTTAATCATTTCCAATCAATGATTTATTTATTTAAACTTCATGTACAATAGTGGTACATAGGCGGACTTAATGCAACAAGGCATTCTCTACCAGTCAACCTTTGGGTTAAAAAGAAACACACTGTGGTAGGTGTACAGCATATAATGGTTTTCTTTCGATTCTGGATCGCCTCCGCTCCGCTCCGCTTATTTCCGCTTGAGTGGAAACTAACCCCGACCTCTTCGTCTCCTAAACCTTTATATGCCATATTTACTGCCGTGTACTGTAATGTGTAGTTTTTTTATTCGTTTAAAGGTTTAATTTTTTCTGGATGTTCGTCGTTTAGTTTTGCTGAAAAGGATTCGCAGTTGCGGTGACGATCTGCTTGTTTTCACAGAATATTTTGCTTGGCAGTATTTACAGCATCAGTTCTGGTTGAATTTATTCAGCATTTTTCACTTTTTCACTGGCTTAAATACAATACTAATGAAGCTATCGCAGATTGGAAAACTTTATTTTATTTTGTTCGCACATTTTTATTTTTTACACATTTTTTTAGTGGGATTTAGTTTTTATTTTTCAGATTGATGTTTTTTACTAATATTATCTTCTTTTAAAACCAAACCGGTATTTTTAGTAGCAGTAGTGGTAGAGGTATATAAAATAATATTTGTAATTTATTTATTATCTTGTAAATATTTCCTTTTATTTATTTTATAATATACCCTATAATTTTACTTAATATATTTATTTTCCTTTTTAATTTAATTTATTTTATTCGGCACAGTATTTTGTGTTTTTTTTTATGCCATCACTGTTGTAGCCGTAGACCGTCAGTTTATAAAATAGCGAGTTTATATAAATATGTATTATAAAAATATAAATTGTTTGGTTCCAGTCTGAATTCTCAAGTGTCGACGGGTGGAGGAGCGACGGGTGCGCGGAGGGAGTTCCCTAATCCTCTGGTGTTCCCCAGGAATGTACCTTCGAGGTCCACCTTCCACTCAGGTAAGGATATTATTACATTCTTCATCATAGAAAACAGGATAGAGTGGAAGGGATCGTACAGAAAACTTACACCATGGTTTTCAATTACATAATACAAGATATAACTGTTTGCCTATACAAAAGTACACATACACGACCAAGATGTACGGAATAAAAAAGCTGTAGCTGTTTCAACTTTGAGCTGAATTGAAACCAAGATATTTCAACTTTGATCTGAATTGAAACCAAGAAATTTCAACTTTGGGCTGAATTGAAACCAAGGTGTTTCAACTTTGGGCTGAATTGAAACCAAGATGTTTCAATTTTGAGGTGAATTGAAACCACGGTGTTTCAACTTTGAGCTGAATTGAAACTACGATGACTTAATTGAAAACTTTTCGTTGTGATGCCTGCTTCCACAGAATATTGTTTTAGAAAAAACTTAGTTATACAATGAAATATCTCATTATAGTGAAACTAAGCCGTCGCCGCACACCTGAAGAACTCGACTACGACTCGACTCAAAGTAAAGCATTGCATTTGAATGGAAAATAAAAGCTTCATGTGAATGATTGTCACAAATTGTTTTGCGTCCGTCACAGATTCTGGATGAATGAATGTAGTAATCGGGCGTTTTCCTGAATCAAAAAATAATTGTTTTGGTCGGTCAGGAGTCTATCAAAAAATATTGGACACGATATTTTTAATTTTTCAAATCAATGAAAATTTAAAAAGGATTTGGAGTGGTGAGCTGGTGACGTCACTTGTTGGGATAAAATGTACCAAGCATCACGCCATTGTAAATATTTACTGAAATTTCAAAGCACTGTTTCGTCATATTTTCTTGTTTGTGTGACAAAAGAAAAAATACGTGTCCAGATTTTTTCAAGAAAAACCCTATTTGTAAATGCTGCTATGTTTGTTAAATGTGATTGTATGTATGTTTGTATTAACATTGATGTTATTATCTGTGTCTTGTTATGTTACAAATAACAGGCACGTCCATGTGCCTGACAGATAAATGTTGATGTATGTACTATACACCTCTGCCTTGTTCACCTAAACTTCGAGAAGTACAGGGTCGATAATGTCAGTATAGTCAATAGTTTTTGTTTTATTCAAATGATTACAGTGATCAACTGATCAGTATTTACTTTTTAACAAATAGATTTTTCTACAAAAATTTACATGTTTTTTTTTTAAGAAATATAATATTAATCAAATATTTCACATGTTTACTACTAAACTATATATTTGATAGAGATACATCAAATTATTGCCTACGTGAGCCTTATGCCTGCTTTTTTCTGCAGGCTAAAAATATTGTAATATTTAAGATTTTTTGAATGTACAATGGCCAGAAACATGCCAAATAAAATCTACTTATATTTTATTACACACCTAATTTGGAATAGTACGTACACAGCTACTGGATATCTTAGCTTAACTCAGACATCTACCTAAAAAAAAAACTACTATTTCCATATTCTATATTGATCAATCAGAAACGTTCATCGAATATTGCCTTTCTTTTATTTGAGTTGGGTTTGCTCTTGACTCTAGTCTAGGTCAGAGGTGACAGAGACCGAATCGAGGATATGAAGCGAGCTTACCAAGAAGAAGCCTACGGGTCCAAAAAGGCCACTTTAGCAGAATCATTCTAGAATCATAATATTAACCACGCAACAATCTGTCAAATTCCATTTTCATCTTTATCGCTAACGCATTAGGTCCAAGATTGATTGGGAAAACTTGACAGTGACAGGTAGCGTGATGTGCTTTCTGATTCTGCTAAAGTGGTTTTTAGACCCGCTGTTCACTCTAACTTTGAAGAGATTAGGGTTGCATTGTATTTCAATACTAAAACAGAATACAAAGAAAAACTGATATAAATAAAAAAGCTGCCCTGCTAAGCTCACCCCCCCTTGCAGGCCAGACGCGGTCGCGCGGCTCGTCAGGCGGCGCGTACGGCGACGGCGGCTCGCCGCACCAGGCGCGGCCCTCCTTCTTCTCCAAGCTGTCCTCGCGGTTCTCCAAACGGTGAGTCTTCTCCGCTATGTCATGTGTCATGCACTATGTTGTATACTCTGTACATGTTACATTATACGCACTGGGATACGGGTACGGGATGATGTTTGTGGCTGTTGTAACGTTTTCTCAAGTAATACATATTTTTTTTATTATTATATACCAGTTGACCCGCGCAACTTCGTCTGCTCCGCTCCTATTGGTCTTAGCGTGATGTTATATAGCCTATAGCAGCCTTCCTCGATAAATGGGCTATCTAACACTGAAAGATTTTTAAAATCAGACCAGTAGTTCCTGAGATTAGCGCATTCAAGCAAACAAACAAACTCTTCAGCTTTATATACTTGTACAGAGAACAGATTCAGCTTTATATATAAGTATAGATATTATATAATGGATTTTAATGCGGTTGTCATCAGTAGACAGAGTGATTCAAGAGGAAGGTTTATGTGTATAATTCGACCCAAAATTCCTGCGGGAATGGGATATTCGCGTATTTCGCAGGCAAAAGCTAGTACTTTATAACTTTATAAACTAGTAAAAAGCACAAAGGCGGACTAAATGCCTTAGACGTTTTAAATCAGTCGTCCTTTGCAAGGAGTAATTAAGTTAACAAGGAAACTTCATTTGTCACAGATCTAACGGGTATCATTGGTTATAGTGAAAAAAATAAATAGGTAAATAATTATAATTTAAACAGCACACTTTTCGGTCGAAAAACGCTAGAGGTGTACTAGGCGTCGTATGTTTCTACAAAAAAAGTTAATTATTTAATGATATTTTTTTCTGTTCAATGTAGTCTTAAAAAAACATAACCCTCCTTCTTTCGCAGTCGGGTAAAAACGTTACAACTGACACAAACAATGACATTTTGAGGCCAATCTCTCAACTGTCTCAAAACTCGGCGAACACATTTGTCGTTAATGCATAAATACACAGTTAACATTCACAGTTTTCCCATCTCGTAACTAACCTTACGATTAACTATACACATAATTATATTATTATTTCGGTGGTGTCTTGTTATATCTTTTTTCGTTATATTATTATGGCCCCATAAGCTATGGCTTGATGCTGGCTCGCAAGTAGTTTCTTTTTGAAGTTTTTGAGGCGTTTTGTCGAATTTATTTTTCTGATTACAGCTTACTTAATGATTTTAAGGATGTTGTAATAAGAAAAGAAAGATGTATAACTTTTTATTTTTATAATTGTTTGTTAAATTCAAAAATATAGTTTTTGAAAGTAATTTTTTTCTAAAGTACTTAAAATATATTAAAAAAATGGTTTATATTTTTAAAAACCTTTTATATTGACACAAAACGCCTTTCAACTGATTGCCTCATAAAGCTACCAATCACTGCTAAGCATCAATGTTAGCGATCACAGCTTCCACGCACATCTATGTCTAATCACCCCACTTCATTTCATATAAAATATTATACCATAGTATATTAAAATAGTTATTTTAGATATTGGCGTCCAACTGGGACCATTTTTTTTAGTTTTTTTTTTTTTTTTGTAAAAAAAGGGTTGTGGAGTTAAGACTCGTGAATATTTGGATAAATTGTTTTTTAGAGGAATATTAGAATGGTTATAAAGGAGCTCTGTTTGTTAATGTTTTACAGTTCATTGGGATTTTATTTTTGAGAAAACTTTTTTACGTTGTTTGTTCTTTATTTTACGACTTGTAGATCGTTGGTAGGTCTTTAGGGTTAAAAAACACTTTCTTTCCTTCGTAATTTTAACACATAATTGCAACTACTTTTTAATCTAAAATAACACGATTATTTATTCTATCTTTATCTAATGCTTTATTAACTAATAAAAAAAATATACAAAAACACTTTCAGACGAGCTCCTTGTAATCCGATCACGAACCTACGTCTTTTTATTTATTATTTTGTTGTAAATAATGTTATAATACACCATAGACACACTACCTGTCTTTAACTTGTCACTATTAACCCATTCGTATGTCTCGTTATGTGTGATTCATTATGTGTGTTTATTTATTCATTTTTTTATTATTATTTCTTAAGATCAAATTGTCTCCCTCTAAAGATTCCGAGCTCTTTATTATTTTTTTATTTGAATCTCGCGTCAACGCTGGGGATGCACGATGCTACCTACCTCCCGTTTCGTCTCGTATCGCACTCAGTTCTACCGGTAACCGCGCTCAAGTCCCCCTCAAATAACTTTGTAGTTTTAGTATCAAAGCATGTACTCCCCTTTTTTTAATTAGTTTTTTTTTTGCTAAACAAAAGTGTGTGCTAAGGCTACAGACATGCCAACATGCTTTGAGTGTTGTCAGTAGTGCTTTATCGATAGAAAAAAAAAATGTAAGTATTCGGTTTGTGCCTCGTCGACCTTGAGAGGTGTACGGAAAGCAAAAAAAAATAACCTATTTTTTTTTTTTTTATTAATAATAAAAAATATATCTCTCGTGCATCCCCCGTGTGTCGATTATATTTCTTACCTAACCGTACGCTTCTACTAACGAACGTCGACGGTCGCGACCTCTACCGGTTTTTTTTTTACATTTTCGCTTTCTAGTCTATTCCACAACCCTTTAAATGCGACGTGACGGATCTTTTTAAAAAAATATTTTTTGATTTTTTTATATCTTTTATTTAACGGAGGGAGTTGCGTTTAGTATTGTGCATCTTGTGTTGCGGCGCGAGACTTTATTATTATAGGATTGCCATAATATAAACAAAACATTTATTGTGTATTATAAACATAATAAAATGTTAGGGGTTTGTTGTAAATTTTTACGTTTTTTGCGTGTGCAGAATATGCGATTGTTTTCATGTTTTTATCGTCAGAAGTGAGTGAAAAGATCAATTTCTACATAATATATGCCAAATGCTTTGCTTAAAGTGTAAATAACTATATGGCAATCCTAACCAGTGGCAGAGAATCAAAATACTTGTGCCTAAAAAAGCGAGCCGGATCCGGAAGAGGGGGGCGATTCGACACCTTATTGGTCGATTCGCTTACCCGTTCCGTTGTACGCAGGTTGAATCAGAATCCTTGAATCGTCGCCGACTGCAGACGCGTGGGGAAGATTATAATTAAATATTATTAATAAATTATAGGGAATTGTATACAGTACGGACGCTCCGGACGATATTTTTGTTGATCAGCGGAGTTTATAACAAAAATGTTCAGTGTATTAAAATATTATACGACGAAAAAATAGTCTTAGGAAAATGATTTATTCTATCTTTTGATACAACTGTATCTAATATGACATTAAAAATATTATATTTTAGTTTTTTTTTACTTTATCAAGCACGATAAAAAGCATATTTTTATGAAAAAATTATATTTATAATCTGCCAACAAAATGTCATTCAATGTAAGACTGTCGGGAATGAATGTTCAACCTGGATTTTTAATACACTGAATGTATTATAACAAGATGTTGTTCATAAGTGTTAATCATTTTTTTTTTATAATTGGCGTAACTTTGAAGATCCATTTTTAGTTAACATACGATTAAAAATTCGATTTGTAATCATTAATGTCATTATAAAAAATCGCGACGACTTCTGTCTACATGTTATTTTATTGAAATTAATGTTCCTTTTTAAATCAATAAAAATAAGTTTCCTTGTACGATTTTTCGTATGTTATTAGCAAATAGTACACTCGCGTTGTGAAGTGATACGGTTAATTCAATTATTTTCTTAAAATAATATGTAGCGGAGAACTAGTCCCGTCGTGAGTTGCATTTTATCACTAGCTCATAAGAAGTATAGAGTTCTATTTTCGAGCGAATTTTCAACATTCCAGGGTTCCGTATGTATTTTATATTTAAGTTCACAAAAAAGCACAAATCTTGTTTTTTGTTTAAATAATTGTAACTTTGTGTCTAAATTCTGAACTCTGCCTAAATCGTTAAAGATGTCATCGACTGAAACAATATTTTGTATATTTGTATTGCATATTTTACTGTGTAAGTAAAAGTTTTCTGTAGAAAAAATCTCATTTTTGGGTTTTTGATGTGGACCATATTATGAAAATGTACCTGTAGTAAAATTTTCTGAATCGTCAAATATAAGAATTTTATTTCAGTAATAAAGAAAAGCTCTTTCAAGTTTTTTATGCCATGTTTGAAATGTTAAACTTTGCTGAAAGTACCTACTACCGTGTACCTAAACTGTTATAACTCTATTTAAAGCCAACTTATGTGGTCCACAACGCAATTATGATTATTGTTAAGGCGTGAGTGAGATAATTATCAATTTATATTATTATATACATGCATAAAAATAGGATTTTTTTAGCAATTAAGATTCAGGCAAACCTATGGCTTTGGTACAAATACTCAGTAGATGTTACCACGTAAACGGACTAACAAGTTTAGGCAGCTGTTTTTTAATAAAAAACAAATTAATTAAGGGCCAAAAAATAAGATATTTTTGTCCTCAACTGTACCCTATAGAGTTAGGGAATGTGTCTCTACGTAGCAAAAATATTTTTTATACAAGATGAATAAAGATTGTGTAGATTTGGGTTCAGCCAAAAAAGGGAAACGCAAGAGTAAGTAAAAATTGTCTTTAGAAATCTATATGCATTTTCGTGCATCTGCTCAAATATTAGTTAAAAATCATTACTAAATATGGAATTGACAGAGAACTGTTAGCTGTCAGTCGTAAAAGTGAGTAACGATCTCTTCAAACGAATCTACACAAACGAAACACCTTGTATAACAAATCAATATTTTGATACTGCACTTTCTAAATGTCCAATTCTAACAGAGCTATCGATTTATCTAGAAAATAAAAAAATAAACATTTATAAGAAAATGTTCTCCATCTCTCATATACTTCCCATACTTTGACTCATTAGAATGTTATGTCATTAGGATCTTTAAATAAATTGTACATATAACAATATGAGTGCGGGATTGACGCGTTTGACTTTTTCTAAAAACTTTTCTATTGTTCGTGAAAAGTCCATTATATCATAAATATAAGCGTATTTAATATATATTATATTAACAATTTTTTTTATTATTTTCAATCATAATTATATTATGGGGTACTTGAGTATTTTAACGTTTTACACTGTATATTAGTGTTCTATATAGTTGTGAAGCGTTATAGGGAAATTTATTATTGCGTTGAATGGTAAGTGTAATATCTTCATATTTTATTATTTTTTTTTTTTTTTGAGGGTCATGATATCTTTCTGCTACAAATCACTATTATTCAGTTTAGTCACTATGATAAAAATAGTTTTTTTGTTAAAATTTACCTAAAGGTCCTTAGTTCTTTCTTTATATAATATAATATTTAACAATATTATACATGTTTTAATAAATAAAAGATTTAATAAACTCGTCTTTCATAATTGAGATGAACTTTTAGTAATTCTTTTGGTACTTATAATTATTAGAAAATGTATAACATTGTAGTATATATTTATATTTATGGTCGTCTGTTCAGTATTTTCCTTTGAACATTAGATAGAGTACTGAACAAATTTTTTGTCAAAACTTAGGTGCTGTTTTAAGGAATATCCGTGTGAAAAACTTGTGTTTTATTGCTGTTATTAATAAAAAAAATTGGGACAATATCATTATCAGCTTGTGTTATCCTCAAATATATATTATTATTGAATTTGGCATTACATACATATAAAAAATAATATTAAAACTTCATAGCTACTTAACCTGTATGTGTGTTTAAGGTTTAAAATTATGTTAAACATTATGTCTTCCTGCAATATAACCTTTGATCAGCCTTTTATGATAATAATATTTTTGTGGATAACATAAATATATTTTGACATTTAATTTAATATAAAAATTTTATTGGGTATAGATAATATATCAAACGATCTATAATTTTTACGCACATTAATAGTGCATTTTTTTTTTCTGCGAGCATTTTTTTTTTTATTCTTTAAGCAATATAATTATTCTGTAACTATTACACGATTTAGGAACAATGCAATACATTCTAACTTAGTTCGCTAAGCGTAGTTAGATATTTAATTTTAATACTTTACAGTCGAGATTTTTTTTCTATTTTTCATCCTTTTTTGCGTTTTTCAGATGACATGTTTCATTGAAGTGTGTCAGAAGTTTAAATTAACTGGGAAAAAGGCACGACAAATGATAATTATTAGAAAAAAAAATATAGTTTACTTATTTTTAACGACAGAGTACTTTAGTTCGTACTCTAAAACAGTTAAAATTTATTTTTACTGTTTCTATGAGCTTTGCTCACCCCTTAGGGGACTGTAGTGAATTTATATATTAATGTTTTATCAGCCGTCCATATTTTATTTTCGCTATATTTTCCCAGTACATTTAAATTTAAAGAAATTAATTTTAATTGGGATTATAAATACATAGTCTTCTAAATCATGGGCATTGTTTTTAAGATGCATTTATGTAATGTGATCTTATACATTTTCGCGGTTTAGTAAAATTCAAAAATATTTTCTAGTAAAATCTTAGTAAAAAAATTAAAAAATTAAAATGTTTTTGAATGTTACAAACCATCGAAGACTTTGCTAAATAAGAGAATTAAGTTGACCTATGTGTATTGAAGTATGAATACCGATTTTGTTTTGACTGTACGCAATAAATGGATGTGTTACGCTTCTCCAAATAATCAAGTTTTTAATAACAACTTGTGTTTTATTTTATTCGACATTTCCTTTTTTATTAACTTTTTTTAAAATTAAGAATACACTTTGTATTTAAGATACAAACACAATAAGTACATTGATACAACTCCCTTTGTTCATTACAATATTATTTGAAGTACTGTATGTATGTATGTTTTTCAGAAAACACTTTTTCCGTCACGTCTCATGATAAATGGTTATATGGTAGTCATTAAAATGTTAGCGATTTAGATCTGCAATTTATATATATCATATATCTGTGATTATTGTATGTTTTTTGTTCATTTCTACTTGGACACAAGTAGTTAGTTTTTTTTCTAATAGATTCAGAATATTTTTAGTAAACTTTTGTAAGGAAAAATCAATTATAAAAATTAGGGATTTACAAAAAAGAGGTCACGCCCATAATCAGAGGAATGTACGAGCTGCTTTTTAATATCCATGTTTTTTCCAGATAAAAGGTATTAGTAAAAAGTTAAAAACAATTTGCGTTAATCAATTCTTAAAAAATAAAAAATAAATCTCCTGAAGAGTTCGCATAATTACGTTTACTAACAAAAATATGGATCACTACTATCTGCAATAAAAAAAATTAGAAATAAAAAATATTTGAATATTAGGGAATTGCTGATTTCACGATTACTTGAGTTAAAGCTGATTTTTGTATAAATCGTGTCTTTGATTGATACCTAGTACCTGGAAAAAAGGAATGGTTACAAAAAAGGCCGTATAATTAGGGAATTAACAAAAAAGAGGTCACGCCCATAACTAAAGGTGAATATATAACATTAAAATATATAATAACATGGTGAGTATTATCCCGCCAGACTGTCGGTACTGGGCGAGTCCACGGGCCGCGCTAAACCGCGTATATTTTCCTCTCTGGACATCCAACGGAGGTAGGCCGCGAGGCGACAGCTACAACCTTATTTTGAACGTTTTTTTTTTTTCAAAAGTTTGGTGGTTCGGGGGCGATGGTGACGGTTTTATTGGTGGAATTGACGATATAAAATGGCCGCAGAGATATTACGAATAATATGCTGCTAAAATTAAAAGAATAACATTAATTATTATTTCTATTGCACAACGGAAGAACTATTTTCACGGTTTAAAACACAGAAAAACTTAAAAAAAATTTTTTTAGTATGTGGGCCTATTTAAATTCTATGATTGAAATTATTTGCTTTTCAAATCATTTAAAAAATGTTTATAGAAACAAAGACATATCTATGACATTATTTATTTTTCGCCTTTCCGCCAATATTCCTGCATCGTTCTGCGATGGGTTTATTAAAAAGCGTTTGTGTGTGTATTTTAATACGTAGTCCAGCCGATTTGTACTTTTAATAATTATACCAAAAAAGCATGGAATATTCCTCAAAATATAAATCTATTATTTATTTCTTTAATAATTAAAATTATGCATGAAAAATATTTTTTTTTTGTTCAGGTAGCTAGTTTAATTTTTACAAGTATTTCATTTCTTTTCCTATAAATAAATGCTACAGTACTAAATTGGATGGATTACTCGTTTTTCGTGAATAACAAAATTTAACACGATTTTAGTTTTTTCTTTCTTTACTGACAATTTGACCCAAAATTTTCGCTATTAACCCGTCATGTGTTGCATTTGAATTCCCAAAAATAAATATATTTTTATAGCACATACATTTTACTATAAAATCAATAAAGAAAACTAGATATTGCATGATAATTTTTTATAAATAATAATTGTTATAAAATTCTCAAAACATCACATTCATTTATGCCGCATTGACCATTTTAGAACTTACTAGGTATAAAGTTCACTTTGAGGCATGTTTTTTTTTCTATATTTAAGTTTTTTAGTGACACTACGGTAAGTAAAAAAGGGTAATTCTAAAATAAGTATATCGCAGGCATGCTTTTGATTTGTGCCTTGTGTTGCTTGCCAGTGTGCTTATGTATTAGATTTTTTTTTTTTTTATTCTATTTGCACTTCCTTTACATTGGTTATTTTTGTGATACGCTGGAAATGAAAAATTGTAGATTTTTTAGATATATATATATATATATATATATATATTTTTATAATAGTATTTGTCTAGACCGTTTGTGTCGTAAACGTGGTAGAATTAATTTTTTTAATAAAATGTCTATTTTGCTATTTTTATGAAACTCTTTTTTTTAACGTTTAATAAAATGTCTATTCTGCTATTTTTATAAATCTTCTTTTTTATTTTGTTCCTGCTCTTTATAATTATCAAAACATTTAATATATTTTTGAGCTTCGCCACAGTCGGGTAAAAAAATCTATAGCATATTTTATTTAAATGACAATTAATATAATTCTAAATGATTCGTCAAGCCAGCGTATAACAAATCGTCAATGTATGTAATGTACGTCGCCACACCCCGTGCCCCTAGTGTTTAGCGTTAGTTTTATGTTTTTCTGTTTTTAGGCCATTGGACGGTACAACTCCGAAGCATGCGGTAGGCGCTAGTCCACAAACCATGCTTGGGTAATTATCCTAGTTTTTTCCTCATTTTATCCTCTGTTTGTTGTCTTTCCAGCTGATTCGCGTTGTTAATGTCTGATCCTTCTCTTTTGGACGTTTTCTTCTGAAGCTGTTTGACAAATTTAGTGATTATTTTGTTGTTTTAGTTTTTTGTTGAGTATTTCTAGTGTACTCATGTTGCGAGATTCTGGCTCGGTTGTTTAAATAATGGTGCGCTTGACAATAAATGAATTATAAGTCAAGGTATTATTTTCTTCCTTTCCAAAGCAGAAAATCAGTGTACAAAACAATGGAAAGATAAAAGATGAGCATTACAAATAATGCCAAAAATCACACTTGCAATGGTGATTGTCCAAAAAAGAGACCACTGAGATGTCTGTAAAATCTATTTATTTGTTATTATAGCAAATAGTTCCCATTTTAGCATAAATAATTTCAACAATCGAGCTAAGACGCGCTTGCTCGTCTACTAATAGCGCTTTAATTCCGTTTATTTTAATTAAGTACGACTTTAGACGTACCTAAATTTCTTTCTGAATTTACACAGTAGCGAAAAATATAGTTTTTATGTCGTTAATTATTTAGAATTCATATTGAAGGAGGAGCTCGTGGCTAGATATTAACAGCCGCACGGGTCGATCTTCAAGGTTAAGCAGCGCTTGCCAAGGTTGGTCTGTGGATGGGTGACCATCTTAACATAACGAGTTTCCTCCGTGCCTGGGAAAGCACGTTAAGCCGTTGGTCACGGCTGCCATCTGTAGAGATTTGGCAGTCGTTACGGATAGTCGGAAGCCAGTAAATCTGACTCCAGTCTTGCCATGAAGTACCGTGTTTCCAAGCTAATGGGTTGTGGAGGTCTGGTAGGCAGCCGCTCCTCGTAAAATACTGGTATTCATCTAAATCCGGCTTGACTGGAAGCCGACCCCAATATAGTTGGGAAAAGGCTAGGCAGATGATGAGATGATAATATTGAAGGCCGATTTTTTAATAGTCAGATAACTTCCTGAGGAATAAAAATCAGGAATAGGAATGGAATGGAAATTCCGTAAATAAAATTTGTCAAACTGCCAGAATTTTTTCTTCAGTTAGAAATTATCTGACTACTTATTGAAAAATAAGCCACTTGTAACTGACAATTTGATCAATTTATTTACACATGTTGGTATTTAAAAGAACCTGTGCAATGTTAATCATAATATTATTTTGGTCAGATTAATGTTTCGAGTTCAGAATTGCCCATGCCAGTTTTTTTTTTTTCTAAATATTACTTACTCTTTAGGAATGTAAATGTGAAGAGCATATTTTTGTTCAATTCTCACATTCAAGATTGTCCAGCGGGTCTAAAAAGGCCACTTTAGCAGAATCAGGAAGCAAATCACGCTACCCGTCACTGTCAAATTTTCCCAATCAATCTTGAACCTAATGCGTTAGTGATAAAGATGAAAATTAAATTTGATAGATTGTTGAGTCATTGATAATAATGATATTGATATGATTCTCCGTGACGTGGCCTTTTTAGCGCCCATGGTTTTTTTTAATTCCTTTGTTGTGTCACCACTGAATATGAAATTCCCACAACTAGGAGAAGAGAGAATGGCGCTGCATACTTCACGATTTGGACATGGTAAAACGAGAGTCCACCTATTGTCATCAGTTCCTCAGTTCAATTCCCCGATATAGAATAACCCAGTCTTGAACCAAATGTCGACCTCATGGTATTTGTTTTGTGGTGTTCGAGGGTTCCACCTTCAGCCACATATTCTGAAAAGTTTTGTGGCTCCCTATTCTATTAGCATAGCGTTTTTATACAAGGTTGTATCAGAAATAATGCAAATCCAGAAAAGGGGTCGTTATTCATTATTATGAACAAGTCTTACTAATAGAAAAATCAAATGCCCCACAGTTTTTAGGGTTCCGAACCCAAAGTGTATCCAACGGAACCCTATTACAAAGCCCGGCCGTCCGTCTGTCTGTCAGCGGGCTGTATCTCAAAAACCGTAATAGGTAGACAATTGAATTCAAGGTTTATGGTACGGAACCATTTTTTAGGATGGGAAATCATCAAAGGACTCCTCCCGCTCTGGGTACAGTGTCTAAAACTCATCCGTGTTTCTATTAGTGCCCTTTGCGTTCCAGGGTACGGTGCCTCTTTCGAACGAAGTCCGCAGATGGTACGGAACCCTTCGTGTGCGACTCGCACTTGGCCGGTTTTTTTCCATAATTGCGTAACTTTGCTTCTGGTATTTTTTTTTTTGTTTTTGTGTTCTTATTATTTTACGTGAGGATTTGTAATTAGCTTCATGGTGACTATGGTTTCCTTTTTTGTTTATTAGATGTTAGTCCTCCATGTACTAAATAAACAACTCCACAAAAGGTTTTTCAGGGTCGGTCTCATAGTAAAACTTGTTCATAATAAAGTTTTGTGATATGAATGTAACACCTTGTATAATTTCAATTATGAAGATTATCTCCATCAGAGTAAGGTTCATATTCATACGAAAGTCTCAACTCTGTCAGCGTGTCGTAACATTCTGCCATGACATGTCCAGACAAGGCGGCGGCGGCGGCGGCAACGAGGAACAGGTGAAGCCTCGCGTGCTGCGGTTCACGTGGAGCATGAAGACCACCTCCTCCAGGGATCCTAACGAGATCATGGCTGAGATCCGCAAGGTAAGTACTGTAATCTACCAACTTTCTTCAAGTCTTCAGCTTTCCTGTTAAACTTTCTTCTTCAAATTTTAAGGCTTCGCTACACTTGACGAAAATTCAGTCGCCGATCTTATTCGTCGGAACGCCAATACATGTTATCTACACTAATATTATATAGAGGAAAGATTTGTTTGTTTGTTTGTTTGAATTGGCTCCGAAAATACTGGACCGATTTGAAAAATTCTTTCACCATTAGAATCCTACATTATCCCTGATGAACATAGGCTATAATATTTTCAAAAAAGTTTGGAATCCGTATGAAAACTTCGATAATGTAACCCAAGGTGTGAAAAAAATACCAATAGGTAACCAAATATTGACAATAGAGCAAAGTGATGTACTACATATATAACTATTATGGTTAAGTCACAATGACCGCTTTTTGTTCAAATTATTAAATCTAAACCCGGGTAAAATGGAATACTGGTGATTTTAGTATCATCTGAAAGGTGTTTTTGTTCTCATCATTATGAACAATTTTTAGTATAGCACAAATACAAAAATAAGGAAAAAAAAACTGCTGCCTCATACATTTGTTTTTACGGTAGATCCTTATTATTTAAATTGTTTAATAATTAACTTTCGTTATGTACAAATTACTCTATTCAAATCGGACCTTTCGTAAGAAAAATGCTGCAGTTTGTCTGTTTTAGTCTATTAATAAGTAATTAACACGGGGAGATGAAGTTCGTGGAGTACTAACTAAACCCGCGCGAACGAAGTCGCGAGTGAAGTGCTAATCATTACGACAATCGCAATAACTTTTCTAACCGTTCCATGGCAGGTGCTTGACGCAAACAACTGCGATTACGAGCAACGCGAGCGATTCCTCCTGTTGTGCGTGCACGGCGACCCCAACGCGGACTCTCTGGTGCAGTGGGAGATCGAGGTGTGCAAGCTGCCGCGCCTCTCGCTCAACGGCGTGCGATTCAAGCGGATATCCGGTAAGAGACGCGCATTTTTAACTATTGGATTTTGATTTTGACAACATTTTGGCCATTGTTGCCCGTGATGGATGACACTTAAAACGAAAAATTCGCTCATTTTTGTGTACTTTGTTTTTGGCCCAATTTTCAGAAGAGGAAGAAGTAGGTATCCTCAAAAACCATAAACGTGACAGACATGGTATTTGACAATTCTCTTGTGTCAATCAAATCACCCACTGAACGCATTAAATAAGAATATTTATTTAGGTATAAAGCTCTTGTCATATAATTGGTAATAATCCAATCTTTCTTCTGCAGGCACCAGCATTGGCTTCAAGAACATTGCGTCTAAGATCGCGAATGAACTCAAGCTGTGACTGCCCCAGAACCCTCCCCGGCGGCGGCGGCGCAGGCGCACCGCCACGCCCCCCTCCCCCTCCGCCTCGCCGCCCTCCCCCGCCTCGCCGCGCGAGCCCCGCGACCCCCGCGACCCCCGCGAGCCCCGCGCGCGCACCCCGCGCGCCCCCCGCCCGCGCCGCCGCGAGAGGTCCTCGTCGTCCGAGAGAGGGACCCCCCCGCCGCCGCCGCCCCCGCCGCCCCGCTCGGACTCCCTGCGCCTGTCGGCCGAGGACATGGTGTTGGTCGCCAACGGCGGCGCTCGGACCCCTTCCGGCGCGCTGGCTCACTTCCTGGCGGCCTACACGCCCGCCGAGCTGGCCCTGGCGCGCTCCGACTACCTGCGGCCGCCCGGCTCGCCGGCGCGCGGCCCGGCGGTGCAGCCGCGCTCGGCGCTGTCGCTGCGGGTGGACAGCGAGGACGGCCCGCGGGCCAGCCGGCTGCGCCTGGTGCCGCACGCGCACTCGTACAGCGTGCACACGCTGCGGCGCCAGGGCCGCACCCGCTCGCCCCCCTCGCCCCCCTCGCCGCCCGCCTTCGAGCTGAGCTGCGACTGTCTGCCGTCCGAGCCTATACCGCCGCCGGAACTCTTCGACTTCTAAAACAACTGAAAACTTACCCTGCAGTCGGGTAAATAACGTCGAATTTTGTAAAAACTGAGAGGTGTCCCGTTTTCAAATTTGAATTTTTTGACAGCTAGTTCATATCGTACAGATGACATTTCAAATGTCACGATGACAAGGGGTCAAGTTTATCTGTTACTATATTGACTAGTAGTCGATCAGTCTGTAGCGTGTTTCTTCTTTATGAAAGGACAGAATTGTAACTGTTCGATGTAACGAAAGTAGGGTGTTAATTTGAATAAAGTAAAAAAAAAAGTTAAAAAAAATCCTGTCTGAAAATTTTTCACTCTTTGTATTCAGATTTGAAAACGGGTCGCCCACCCAACTCGAATTTGTATAATTATTCGGAACAGTGTTGCCAGCCGGGCGATTGTTAATCGATACTTGTAATCGATTGTCGTTATCATTTGCTGTTTGACGGCGGGCACGAGTACAGCACTAGCTCTACACGATTGTATGGAAATAAATTAATGTTGATCGTGACTTAAGAGCTTTGTTTATGATGTAGTGTTGGACAATGCATGGAGCGTATATATGTGCCAAGTGGTAATCATCGAGTGTCGCAGTGAAATGATCTTCAAATAGTTATTCACGCTCTCAGTCAGTGCATCTTTGTATAAATAATTTTACTCGTGTCATCAATTTTTATTATTACATGATTGTTTTTTTTTCTGTAGATAAGTCGTCTGCCTAACCGGGTGTGCTGCGCGCTTTTATTTAATTTATATTTGGAATTCTGTTTTATGAAATCGTGTTTTTTTAAAAGACATTATTTAATACTGCACGCAACACACCCGGCCAGGCGGTGTTATTGTGCTATCGCTTATATACTATTACATTATGTATTTTAATCGTTGTAATAATGTACAAAGTGAGTTTGAGCTCAACAGATACAATCTAGCTTAGTGTTAATGATATTTTTTTTTTTCATTTTCCAATATAACAAAATATAAATACAAAATATGGCTGTCTCTGAATAGCGATAAAATGTTTATAATGTGATTGTGAGGTCGTGTGAGCGACACGACCGCGCGACGTGCCGTGTGTCGCTCGTGTCGCTCGTGTCGCTCGTGTCGCTCGTGTCGCTCGTGTCGCGCGCGTCGCTCGCACGACGGCGCGCTCGCCCTCGCCGGTTGCTCTTTCTAATTGTAAGGCTGAATTAGAAAGTGTCAAAGTTCAAGATGTCACTGTACGGGTCGGTACACACTGAGTTTAGTCGCGTATAGTATACTTCACTTAAATCGTTAGACGTGTATTGTGATCAAAGTATTATGGACTTGTAGTTATAGCAATAATCGTTCATCATGGTCGTGTCTCACTTCTGTCTCCTCGATGTAATCAGCCTTTCGATATTGTGATTCACTAAAACCTTTCATTTTTCGATTTGTGTGAGCTTTGTTTTTTTTTGTCATATTTTCTTTCGTGTGTGGACTGTCGCATACTTTAGGTGATAAATATTATTATAATAAATAGGTATGTATGTGTGTGTGCGGCGGGGCGATCGCGGATCACTTTTCTATTATATAATTAAGTGTAGTGTTATAACTTTTACATGGAATCACAAATTCTGACGTGTCAGCGACGACTGTCGTGTTGTCTTTGCCAAATGTGAGGAACAAGGCGCCATGGATATGCTACGCACTATTTTATTTGAAATACAGTAGAACCTTATTTTGCTCAAATACAAATTATGTCCTATGATTTAGGGTAGTTGAACCCTATGTGGAAGAACACAACATATAAAATCATGTGGATATTTGACAAGCGCATATGTTTATTTGCTTTTTTTATCAGTGATGTCTAATGAAATAAAAACTGCGTAAAACAAATTATGAAATAAAGCAGTTCTTTATTTTTATTGTAATTTATGTTTAAATCAACAACATATTTATATAATACCAGACAACGCAACTACATTTTACTAAATTTGAAAGCCAAACATGGACATCCGAAACATGAAATTATGAATGTCCTATAGTTTTCTTTGTCTTTCAAGAATTAATAGAATATTAACAGAAATCAATGTTGATTTCTCGCAATTTTCAACAGTTGTTGAAATTCTACGACGATGCGACCAGTTGTCCCGAAATACATGATACTGTTTAAAATGTAGTTATATATTTATATATATATGAGCTTTGTTTTATAATAATTTAGTGTAGTACATTTTGCCTGCGAGGTGGACGTTTGTCGAAGAATTTGTGAGATATTCAAAATGAAAAATAAATTTTATTTTTAATTCCACACTTGTTCTTTACTTTCAAATCCGTAATAATCCCAAAGAAATACAATACACTGTAGCAACATATACTCATTACATTTAACACGCACATATTTTATTAAACGTTTGACCGCTTGGCTAAATGTCGATTGCTGTGCCCCTAACGCGAGGGCCCGCGCGGCTACAAGTCGATAAAATAATACCTACAATAAATAAGGAGGAGCAATCGTTGTATCGATTAAAAAAAAATGTTTTAAATAATATGTCTAATAATGTTTGTGTGATGAGCATGATCATTTGTTCTGTGTCTGGGTGTAGTTTATCTATAATATGTATGTATTTAGAAATATATAAGTATGTTTATCAGTTGTCTAGTACCCATAACACAAGCTCTGCTTAGCTTGGGACTAGATGGCGTTGTGTGATAGTTGTGTGGAATATTATTATTATTATTATTATTATTATTAATGAATTTAGTTGTACCACGCAGTTATCATCTGCCTAGCCTTTTCCCAATTATATTGTCGACTTCCAGTCAAACCGGATTTAGCTGAATACCACTATTTTACGCGGAGCGGCTGCCTACCAGACCTCCACCACCCACTAACTGGGTAACACGGTACTTCATGGCAAGACTGGAGTCAGATTAACTGGCTTCCTATCCGTAACGACTGCCAAAGATCTACAAATGACAGCCGGGACCAACGGCTTAGGGTCAACTCACACCGAAAGAGCGGCGAAGGGCAGCGAATCGGAGTGCAGTTTCAGTGTCATATGAATTTTAACTTTATTTTCATTACTATAGGTACTTATTATCGCATGAGAAACTCGAACGAGTCGCGCGGATGCCCGCGGCGCCGCAGGAATTCCGGGGAATTCCTTAAACGGAGCCGTGCGTTGACGGAGCTGTGAGTTGACCCTTAAAGTAATGAAAATAAAATTAAAATTCATTTGACACTGAAACTGCGCTCCTCTTCGCTGCCCTTCGCCGCTCTTTCGGTGTGAGTTGACCCTTAACGTGCTTTCCGAGGCACGGAGGAAACTCGGTATGTTAAGATGGTCACCCATCCTCAGACCAACCTTGGCAAGCATTGCTTAACCTTGAAGATCGACCCGTGCGGCTGTTATTATCTAGCCACGAGCTCCTCAACAAAATACCACGCAGTTAGTAGGACGAAAAAATCATACAATGTTCTCTGTCGCAGAAATTCGACACGAGCAGTAGGCCAGTAGGGGCACGGAAATATGTGTCGCTTGTGCGGTGTTTACTTGAACGCGCTAATGTTGTTGAACTACTGGTCCGATTTGAACAATTATTTCAGTGTTAGATAGCCCATTTATCGAGGAAGGCTATAGACTATTTATATCATCACGCTAAGATCATTAGGAGCGGAGCAGTAATGAAAGTTGTGACGCAGACGAAGTTGCGCGAGTCAACTAGTACTAATACGAGTATAATAGGTCTTTACCTATGAAATTGCCGTTTTGTATGAATTAATTTAAACGAATTTTTTTCATGTATTTTTTATTTGTATTAATCGAAGTAAGCACCCATGCAATCAATGCATCTTTGCCAACGCAGTGGCAGTTTATTGATGCCCTTCTTAAAGAAATCAGCTGGACGGGAGGCAACAAATTCTTCAAAGGCATACTGCCTTTCGGGTATTGAATTTTTTTCCCGCCAAGAAGTTATCCAAATTCTGGAAAAAGTAGTAGTCTGTAGGCGCAAGGTCTGGTGAGTAGGGCGGATGACGGAGAGCTTCCAACCCCAGTTCTTGCAACTTGGAGACCGTCTGCTGTGCAGTATGAGGTCGCGCGTTGTCGTGCAAGAGCAGCGGAGACGAGCGATTGACCAATGCTGATTGGAGATGTGCCAGCTTCTCCATCATTGTGTTCAGTTCTTCACAGTACACATCTGCAGTAATGCTCACCCCGTTTGGTAAGAAGCTGTGATGAATCACATCGGCGCTAGACCACCAAACAGTGACCATCACTTTTCTAGGGGTAAGTTTTCGTTTAGGGCATTGTTTAGGTGCTGAACCAGGATCCAACCAACTTGCTGAGCGCTTGCGGTTATCAAACAGAATCCATTTTTCATCGCAGGTAACAATGCGGTTCAAAATTGCTTCATTTGTGTGTCTGTTGAGCAGTGCAAGGCACGTCACGACGCGTACTTCGCGCTGGCGATCATTGAGTTCGTGGGGCACCCATTTGTCAAGCTTTTTTACCTTGCCAATTTGACGCAAATGGACCAATATTGTTTTAACGCTAACGTCGAAAGCTGCAGCTAATTCAGCCGTAGATTGTGTATCATCAGCTTCCACAATCGCCTTTAAGTCGTCATTGTCGACCAAAGTCTTCGGACGACCGCGAGGTTTATTTTTCAGGTCGAAATTTCCAGAACGGAAGCGAGCAAACCAATAACAGGTGGTGCGTTGGTTTGTAGTGTTAGCTCCGTAAACGTCGTTGATGTTGCGTGCCGCTTGTGCCGCGTTGCTGCCACGACGGTATTCATATTCCATAATTACTCGAATTTTTAACGTATCCATGATGACGAACAAGATTGAAATGCGATGAAAATGTAACACTAATCAATAAACAAATGACTACTTTTGGAAAAAAAAACCATGTTTTTAAAATAAAATTAATTTGAAATTACAATTCTTAGCCAAACAAAAATTATTTTGATTTGAAATGGCCAGTACTGCAGAACGGCAATTTCATAGGTTTTAAAGACCTAAATATAAAGCTGAAGAGTTTGTTTGCTTGAACGCGCTATTCTCAGGAACTCCTGGTCCGATTTGAAAAATTCTTTCAGTGTTAGATAGCCCATTTATCGAGGAAGGCTATAGGATATATCATTACGCTGAGATCAATAGGAGCTGAGCAGTCATGACAATTGTGACGCAGACGAAGTTGCGCGGGTCAATTAGTCTTCTAATATATAAAAATCTCGTGTGTAATGTAATGAGTATGTAATGAGTATTGACTCGTGCTTGTTATCTAACTCCTCCGAGACGGTTTGACCGATTTTTATGTTTTTTTTTTTGTCTATATTTGGAAGGTCTAGGAATAGGTATCTATTAGCACGGGGGTTAGCTATTTTAAATGGCTAAACAACGTTTGCCAAGTCAGCTAGTAATGTCGGTATATTATGTAACGCGTTATATTCGAAACGGACACGAATAAACAGCAGTAAAACAAAAAACCGGCCAAGTGCGAGTCGGGTTCCGTACCATCGTATTTTTATTATTTTTTGTTATAGCGGCAACAGAAATTCACAGTGAAAATATCAATTTTCTACCTATTACGGTTCATGAGATATAGAGCCCGCTGCTGTCAGCGGACGGACACTGGAGGCTTAGTAATTTTTAGGGTTCCGTGCTAAAAGGGAAACCAACGGAACCCTAAAAATTAATGTACTCGGTCGTATAGTCATTTTGGCATTCCAACTTCATTCATTCTCTATTCACTACAGTGTCGAGCAGAAGAATTTTAAAACATGAAGCAATGGACCTTTCGACTGTAAAAGAAAATGAGATTATCTGAGTTCCGCAATTGGTCTTTAGGTCTTCCATATTGTTGCAGAATTAGTTCGAAAGAGTCACCGCGGCCCTGGGACGCAAAGGGCATTAGAAGGAACACGGATGGGTTTTAGTCAGTAAGAGTCTGACACTCCTTTCCGCTCCGCTCAGAGCAGGAAGAGTCATTTGATGATTTCCCATCATAAAAAAGGTCTTCTTTATTGCAATGGGAATTTGTAATCAAATGAAAAGCAGAATAATAAAAATAATTTTATTTTTTTAAACCATCAACAATTCTATTTTGCAATATTTACATTTCTTACACACTAAAATTACAATAAATAATTTTAACCAAGAATTTGAAGATTGCTTACACAAAAAACAACTAAAGATATTTTTCAAAGTAAGAACTAATTTTATTCTACTTTGTAAAAGATCTTAAATTATCGTGTTTCTTTCGAATAATCTAGCCTTAGTTTTTTAAATCAGTAGGTAGGTACTTGGGGACACTTAAAAAAACTTAGTTATAGTGCTTAAAACTATTTTCTTTTTAAACAAGAATAATAAAAACACGTATAGTAACTAAAAATTATGACACATTTATCTAAAGAAATACTGAATAACTATAAATTAATAAGAGCAATTTTTAAAAAAAACCCAACTTTCAGTTCTGATTTTTGTTATGTGATAATTTATTACTCACATTTTAAAATACAGGGCAATATAGACCTGAAACGTTCCTAGTCCAACAACATTCACCCTTATTGTTTTATTCGTAAAAACAAAAATTGTCCGACTAGGAACTTCTGCGGTAAAACTTCCATAAATATGGAGATGGCAAACAGAGTTATATATCATATTTTGAAAATATTGTCAAAATATGGTGCCTATCAATCGATCGAAATAGGACGTTCAGTCTGCCTGACAATTTACGTACATAGATGTCTTTATTTCATCTCTGCTCTATTACGAAGAATCTGGGTTTGTATGTTGGATGGAACCCACTGGAACCTAATAAAACCACTAACCTGGCTTCACACTTTCACGCCTCCTTATGAATCGGCATCCCATCTAAATCAACTTCAGTACTAGGTATTAACGGTGGCCTGAACCCTCCATACTCGATCCTCAAATTGCTTACTTTTGGTTCTCTGTCCGCCCTCCTCATTTTGACTTCAACAACATAATTCTTATTGTTCTGCCACCAATCATCTTGATTCTGCATTGGGACTGGCCCGTAGTAATTATTATTATTAGATTTATTCTGAGCATTCGTTATATAAGACAAGTAATTCGCCAAATTGCTCTGCTTTCTTTCCTCTGGCTTACTGCCTGACGTATTGTTGATATATTGGTAAGAAGACGCATACTGATTCCCCCATTGAGTTGATTGGACCGGCTGTCTCTGCCTCTCCTTCAACAACTGGTAATACTGCGCTATATAAATCTGCTGTTGACTCTGCAGTCTCTTAAGTTTTTCTATGTCTTTATAATTCTGATACTGTGCGTTGTTTCTCGTTTCTGATTGCTGTTCTTGATGACCGTATCTGTATACTGGTACGGGTACATGTACTTGCTTTTCAACTATCTTTTCTACGGCATACGGGACTTTAACTTCTACAGGCACTTGGACAGGGTAAGGAACCTTCTTTTCAACAATCTTTTCCACAGGATAAGGTACTTTTTTCTCAACAGGGTAAGGTTTGTCGATATATTTGGTGACAACTACAGGTTTTTCTACAATTTTCTCGACGACTTTTTCGACAGGATACAGGACTTGTACGGGTACTTTCTTCTCTACGATCCTGTCTACATGGACGGGATAAGGAACTTTTCTTTCAACAATCCTATCTACTGGATAAGGTTGAGGTACATGCACTGGGACCGCAACAGGATGAGGTACTGGAACCTGAATATGTATAGGCTTATCAACATACTTAGTAATCGTCACAGGTTTTTCAACAATCTTTTCGACTGGTATAGGTATTCTTTTCTCAACTGGGTAGGGTACAGGAACTCTGGTTTCGTAGTGAACGGGGTAAGGAACTCTTTTTTCAACTGCATAAGGTACAGGCACTTCTTTGTTAACAAT